>OX459114.1:106248460-107448460 GCA_949775065.1 Brachyopa scutellaris | reverse complement strand
ATTTCCTTGTTGGGTACGATGAGAGCGGGTGCAAAGGAAAAATTGATATTATCACCTTTATTTCTCAAGAAACGTATTTACTTCAGATTTTATTGATTTCTTTTTTTGCTTTTATTCAATACGTCTGTGCTGACAACTGAAAATGTCTTTAGCTAAATTGATAATAGCTGATGTTTGCGGAGATAATAACTTTATCGCCTTCACTGTACGTGGATTAAGTTACACGTTGCATACTTCTAGGCGGTATGTAGATAAAAATAGAACAGAAATGCAGTTTCCTTTTATGTATGATTATTTCTATGAGTACGTTTTATTTTGCATAAATTTGATAGTGTCTGATGAAATAAATAAAAAATGTTGAATATAAAATATATAAAAAAGTTATAAAAAAATACGCCCGAGCAGGGACTTGAACCCTGGACCGTTGGATTAAAAGTCCAACGCTCTACCGACTGAGCTACCCGGGCGATGGTCGACGTGGCATCAATATTGAATAAGAGTTGAGTGTCTATATAAGAATATGTATAAAATGCAATTATCGTGACGTGACCACTGGTCTTTTAGATGGAAAATCTCAACAACTGGCCGCAACAAAAGGGCATTTTACGTGAACTGCTATGTGAAATTATTACGGAAAAACGAAAAATAAATAACAATTCATAAAATGTACATGTATGTACATCTGCAAGTGCAAACAAGATTTAACATCCTAAACAAATCATTTACATCAATAATGTACACACAAACCAACCTATGTATGTGCGGAATATCTTCACCATTGGACATGTAAGATGACTGTTTCGGTTTTATTCTTAACTGAATTTTTGCTTGCAACATGGATAATAGAGTCTTTTCCGGTTAATCGAATTTCAATAGGAAAGCAAACGATTTTTAAAATTTCCCGTTAATTGGGTTTACCGTTTAATTGGACGCCGGATAATCGGTATTACACTGTACTAGTGTTGGCCACAACTAAATGAACTTATAAATCGCTTGTGCTGGTTTAACGGATTATTGCATATCAGGTTCAAGGTTAAATTTATTTTCCCAATAGCTGTGAATTTGGTTAATGCAGTGAGCAGTTGGCCAGAAACAAGTACCCCAATCCGATTAAGGAAAAAATAACAAGCGAATACAAAAGCCGAACTATCGAGAAATGATTTAATCCCGGAATCGGTGATATGCCATAATTCAATTTCACAACTTTAAATAACTCTGCCAAAATGATTCGCCGAGGATTCGCTGGTCAAGAGTCATCGCATCCCGGGAAGATAATAATATTATATGAACGATTCAGAGTACCTAATCCCTTATTATTATTGGGAATGGATAACTTCCAGAAAAGGAAAATCGTAAAAATTAAGTTTTTACGGAGGGATCCATGATTGATTGGACGGAACAGGTGCAGGTATCTTCTCAGAAGAACTAGAAATAACCTGTCATGTTAGCGTGGGGAAATACATGAACTTACCTCAGTATACTAAGCCGAGATGTTTCCTCTGATTTATGCGTTGGACTACTTGCAAGAAGGTCAGGTCGAGGGAAGAACGATCCTGATAGCACTGGACAATCAGGCAGTAATTAGACGCTTGGAGCAAACAAATATCACAACATTATTGGTACGGGAATGTGTACTGGAGCTCGATGAGTGTTTATCTAAAAATGGAGTAGCACTGCATCAGGTAAGAGCAACAGCATCAAGGGAAATTAAAAAAGGCACTCCCAGGCAAAACAGGGGCCACCTCGAAGTTGATCGGATTGGAACCATTTTCTTCAATTGGAAGAGAAATGGTAGAGAACCTGATCAACAAATGGGCCACAGCGGAACTTCTGAGATCAACCGTGGAGCGATGCAGATAGGTGAATCGTTCCAAGCATGAGCCGAAGAACGTTGAAATGGGTAGTAGCGTTATCTACAGGTCATGGAATTTCAGGTATCATCTAAGGAAGATGGACCTTATGATACGTGAAGGCTATGACTGATGGACGTTGAGAAAGCGGCACACTTACAGTGTCAATTTCCATCACTGGCTGGAAGAAGAATATAAATCTTGGGACAGAATGAAATGGATTTCCTGTAAACATATGCTAGTGTTAACACGAGGAACCGCAGCCAGTGAAGAGAAGGATTGTGGATTGGATTGTGATGGATCGTGGAAGAGAGACAAAAATTGATCCAATATGGACGTCTGCTCCGATTATCTCTTGAACACATTTATATACATATATGTAGTATATAAGATTATTAACTTTATGCCATCTATTCAAAAATAAGTTAAATACAAAAGGAAGCACTAGGACCTTTCATCGGAGAGCTGTTGTTGGTGGTATTTTTTATTTTTTATTCAGAGTCGTAAAGAAGCTAGCTAGCTCAATAAAGCACTGAATCATCGATACTCTTAGGGCACTCTAAAGCAGGGAGGAGGCAACTTCATGATGATTTTCTGAACATGGAGTCGGCCACATACATAATATAGACGAGAATACCTGCTTATACACGAGGTCACCCCAGAAAAAACTAGGCTGCCACATGCTGAGCGGGAATCGTCTCTAAAATCAATATTTCAGCAGGAATGTGACTTTAATCAAAAATCGTTAAAAGTGGTTTCAGGATCGAACAATTGATGTTAAGCATTGGCCAGCGCAGGAAAAGTGCAAAAATAGAAACGAGCTCAAACATTCAACTCAAAGTGGCCTGGACAAACATTTCAAGCTCGATAGTTTTAAATCTTCTCGAGAGTATGTCAAGAACGTGTACTTTACTTTTAATTTTTACAACATACCTATTTTATTGTTTCATTTTAAATATAAACTATCTCGTACATAGAGTCGTTTGGGGTAAGAGTGCGCAGCGGGTAAGAGTACGCAGTGGCAGTGCCATTTTCTCCATCTGTGAAAGAATAAGCAACAATCGTTAAATGAGAAAATGTGTGCTTCACTAACCGCCAATGATGAACAACTTCTACGAAAATTTTCCAATTAACGGTACAAAGAAAATCAACAAGGAAAAAAAAGTCGGATTTTGTAAAAAAAAAAGTTAATTTTTAAAAGTGTGTCAGGAAAGCGTGGCAACTCGATACCCCATAAGTAGTATGTAGGCATAAACAGTGTGTGTTTGATTTAGGATAAAATTTTAGTGGCTTATATTATTCGTTCTTAGATTTTCAATACAATGAAAAAAAAGTAGCGTCTGGGGAAAGAGTACGCAGTGCTTTCTTACCCAGTATTTAATATTTTATATGCTGACTAGAATACCTAGTCCTAGTGCTTTCTTTGTTATTAGGATAATAATAATTTTGGGCAATTACCTTCTGTCATAGCACATCATATTCGTAGGTGGTAGGTTGTAGCTCTATCTTTCTGTTTTTGGTTTTTCTGAAATATGCCTCGTATCTACCAAAGACAAACGGAAAGGAAATTGGTAACCCAGAAGCAAATCTGCGAGGCTAGGCAGCTGATTTAAAATGGAAGCAGCCCATGGAAGGCTGCCGAGGAACTTGGTTTGAGCAAAAGTGCAGTTTCAAACCATTTCAACAACAAAAACTGTGATTTAAACTGGTTGCGCACTCTTACCCATACCTCTGCGCACTCTTACCCTAACTTCAGGGCAAGAGTGCGCAACTTGACTTACTTTGGTTTTTTGATCAAAACAAATGAAACATTAAAAAAAATTTAAAATATTTTTGTATAATTTTGTTTCTAAAATATAGAGCTACCAAATAATAGGCTATTTTGTTTGTTATCTATTGTAAGTTTTTCAGAATTCAAGCCCGAAGTCCAAAATGCACACTCTTGCCCCGAACGACTATACTTGATAAAACATGCTTATGTATATCGAATTCAAAAAGTAAATAAAAGTGATTCAATCCAGCTTAATGTCGCTAAGCGGACACTCTAGGCTTAGCTATGTTATTACAAACTATTTTTCGGCCGTAAACTAACTACATTAAGACTTAGCTAATCAAGGGTAGGTTCGGTTGGGTGGCTATCCACCGTATTCGGAAGATACATTTAGACCAAAGTAAATCCGTTGTTACCTCTTTATTCATGCATCTGTGACAGAAGCTATTATATTGTCAATCTGTTTGCATGTATACATGTCTCTCCATACCCTTACTAAGGTGCCGATATGTGCTCTGCTGAATTTTTCGCACGCCGATTTAGTTGAGGCCAAGTCTGTTTAGCGTGATTATGCGTATTAAGGTTACGCCATATTTCATTAGCTTGTTACATCACTTGCGTAAAGATTATCGTTTCTATTGGTTCATGGGATTCACTTTTTCTGGTTGGATTCCCTAGTTCTATACATTTTCTGGCTAGCTCGCCTATTTCAGGCGTTCACACAATGTGGCCGGTAATATGTATCTTGTAGGCGATGTTGAGGACGCTGATGCCTCTGTAATTGGAGCAGTTAAGGGGGTCTCCTTTCTTGTGGATCGGGCAATCGATGCTGAGATTCAATTCATCTGGCAAACTTTCATCTGACCAATATTGTGAAGTTATCTCCAGCTGCTTTAAATAACTCTGCGGGTAAAGCGGGTTGGGAACGATTGATCGCATTTTAAAATCTCGTTTTCAAAATCTCGCATAACAAAATCTTGCATTATCATAATCTCGCATTATCGGAATCTCGAAAACTAGAATCTCGCATTCGCGCGAATTAATAAATATTTTATTTCGCGAGATTCTAAATCTATATTAGCTATGTAGGTACATACCCCACACTCAAATAATTGTATTATATTAAATACTATGTATGTACATTACACAAGACTGCTCTAAATACGCGGGATTTTCATAGTAAGCGAGATTTTGAAAATAAGCGAGATTTCGATAATGCGAGGTTTTGATAATGCGAAATTTTGATACTGTGGGAATTTGAAATGCGAGATTTTGATATTCGGTATTTATTTAAAAAATGCGAGCTTTCGTTATTAGAGATTTTGTTTGCGGTCAATCGTGACGCTCCCGGGTAAAACATCAGATCCAGCAGCTTTGTTGGACTTAAGCTTGGATTTTGCTATCCTTGATTATTCTGGAAAGGTCCTCATCAACCGCAACATTACAATAGGCCTGTAACAGCGGCTAGATGAATATTTCGAATTTCATAACTTATTTCACTATAGAGTAAAACAAGTGAAAGTACCTTACAAAGACGCCTAATCATTTTTAACAAGAAACGCTTCTTCGTCTAGAGCTCTGCAAGTCGTAGCTTGAATTTATATAATTGCTAATTTTTGTCGTTTTGGCTTATGATAAAAGAGTTTTAGATTCTTCAGATGTTCTATCATATTTTAGCAGATGCTAAACTCAAAGAAAATACTTTCCCGAACACTAAGTTCTATTCACGATGATATCAGTTGAGGAGAAAACAGTCACACACACTGTGAGGTATTACACTGTGTAACAAAAATTTGTTTATGTGATTTTTTTTTGTTAGTTTCTGATTCCTTATGATATGTCAAGCACATTTTGAGTATTCATTCGTTCTAACTGCTGGCTTTACGGTAACGGCATCGCGAAATGTGATAACGGAGATGCAAGCAGTGCAAGCCTATCGTTCGACCTCTGCAAGTGAATGTGAATAGTCGTTAGTTGAGAAAATAAATAAAAATGTTTCATTTAATTATGGAACAGTCGTGCTGACACTGAAAACTATCGTACGAAAAGATGGCCGCTAAGAGAAGCGTTTATACTATACCTGATGCAAAAATACGTGAAGTTCCACCTATTGGTAGATCCAGGAAAAGTACTTGTGACCCTGCTTCAAATTAAAGGAACGTAATGCTTGGACAGCATTCAGGGATATAAAAGGAGGAAATATTAAAATAGAAAATTATGTAGAACTAGTAGAAAACTTAGTGGATAGGTTAAATATATTAGGATGCAGCATGTCGATAAAACTACATGTTCTTCACTCTCATTTAGATTTTTTTTAGTGAAAACGTGTGGAGCATTAGTGAAGAACATGCTGAGACGTGTCCCTAAGACATCGCTTCAATAAAGGACCGGTACCAGGGAAAATTGGATGCCAATATGATGAGCGACTACGTCTGGCACCTAAAAAGGGGCAATTCCAAAGTTCACAGTAGGAAAACAAGAAACACTCTGCACTTCTAAATCGTCGGCTAAAGATGCAAACCTCGTAAATCCACTTTTTGCCAAAAATTAAATTTTTGAAAATATATCAAGTAGGCATTGAAATCTGTCTGGATTCAAAAAAATACATTTAATTGTTGTATTAAATGGCAAAAAAAGGCAAAAAAGAAAACATCTAAAGTGTAAAATGTATACAATTGGTAGTTAATTGAAGATTAGAAATCACTCTCCTGCACAATTTACAAAAATGGATTTACGAGGTTTGCATCTTTAGCCGACGAAATGCAGTTCCATCTGCCAATATTGCCAATATGCCAATATTTTTTTTTGTTCGGATATATGATAGGTTATTGAAATTTGAAGTAACATTTTGAATTGAGTTTTCTTTTACATATTTTTTTTTATTTACAAAAGTGCATAAATGCTCAAAAATGCCCACTTTTCGTTAAAATTCTGAGGCAATAGCTAACACCTAAGAAGAACTTTTGGCATTTTTGAAATGAGCTGACATACCAAGCATAAACAATCCAAAAATCTACAAAAAGAAAATTTTTTTCAAATTTTGTTACACAGTGTTATTGGAAATACCCAAGTCCCAATGCCTAAAGCAAATTTGCAATAACACTCCACCCAAAAATGGTTATCAAATCCTCACTCAGCAGTTTAGAACCGAAAATAAGCACTCAAGCATCGTTTACAAATTTCTAAATTACAACAATAACAGTGAGGCTGAAGCATTTCCCTTCGATTTTAAAAGAATCTTCAAGTAGAATCATGAAATCTGATAGCTCATATCTGTGCCACTTAAAGTGTTGGTATCTCTGACTCGTTACCACGCATCATTCAGTAATACATGCAAATTATAATACTAGCCAAACGAACGTGTTCCCATTTGAAAAGAAACGTACGATTACATATGCCAACATTATTTCTTCATTGAGTGTAGGCGCTACACGCGTGCAATCCTTTTTTTCCCCTGTTTGTGAATCTTTTCTATATAGGTATGTAAAACCCTATTTATTTGGCAATTCACCGTACGTACCACCGTACAGCAATTCTAATGAGTTACTCAAGCAAGTACTTTCGAAAACAAATTTCATAAAAATGAACAAAGCAAATCACACAATTTGCCCCCAACTGCGCTTGTGGGCTACCATGGCGGCCACAATCTCATCCGCATCCTTGTGTAAAAGGAAAATATCACAATTGCAGCAAATACGATAAAATATACAATTTTAAGGCATATTATTACCTCGAACAGGGAACGTGCTTCGAATGCAGTATGAGTCGGCCCGAGCAGATACTCGTATTTAGGAATTCGCTGGAGGACGTTGCAATTCAGCTGTCGGGCTGACGGGCTGCCGATGCTGGGAAATACGGCTCGCATTAGCGCAGCTCAAGGAATTTCGTTTCCATTGTTGCACGCCCGGGTTCCATTCGGATTGATGTAGTCACGTCGAGATTGAACTTTAATAAATTGAAAGCCGCATCATTGATGCTGGTGGAAGGCGGGGGAATTCCTTTTATTTTCAAAAAAAAAAAATAAGTACAACTCTGCTGGGGGTACTTTCTAGAAATGCGGAGCTGCATTATATATGTATTCCCATATTCTGATACAAGATTTGTTCTACATAAAGGTAGAGGTTGCAATCCGATGGCCAGTTGGGCAAAGTAATTTTTAAGATTTAAATTTGGAATCTTTTCAAAAAAATTAAATTTACACTCTGTTTTGGACTGCATTTAGTAACTGCCAATCTCGGGATAAAATTATGCAATTTGAGAGTTACTGTTGGATAATAAGCGAAGAGGCGACATCAATAAAATCTAAGGACCAGGGGCCAAATTACCGCATCCGTTAACGAGTGAGTGAGTAGGACTCGTTATCGAATGATCGAGTAACCTCATTGGGATGACGGCACTCGATAGCTAACGTATCGAGTAATAATTTTTAAATTTTCGAAATTCTAACCTCAAAATACTGAAAACTAACATTTTATTGAATGAAAGTGGTCATTTCATGAGGAAATATAGTGAAATATAAATGTACATATTTGCAATTAATAAATAATGTAAGCAGTTGGGTGCCTGGCGGGCGGCGCGCGATTACAAAAAAAAAACTATGGATATGACATCGACTGAAGTCATTAAAGAAGTCGCTGGGTCCTGTATGGCTGTTGGTCCGTTAGCAAATCACAAATTACTACTATATTTTCAATTCTGTTTTATTTATTTATGTTGAAGAACAATGTCGCCATTGTTAAATATAGCAAATAGCGCCCATTTCTGCAGTTTTAAATGAAATTGCATGCATTTTTGTAGGGAAAATCAAAAACTTTAGAAAAAAAAACAAACAATAGAAAAACAAGTTTCCTCGCAAAAATTTTTATGCAGAATATCTTAAAATAAATCATACAACATTTTTTTTTACCGCAATGTTCATAATTGAAACCTCAGCCAATCTGGATGTCTGGCCATAAATTCAGCCAGACAATTTTTGTGGATTGTGTTAAATAATTACTTATTAGTTTATTCCAAAAACCCCAAAAAATTAATTCTAAAATACTCACATAATTTTTTTTTGTTCGCACTCGACGGTCGACAGCCAGATTGCTTTCGAATAAAATGACACTCGTTAACGTATGCTGTCATCTCATATTTCGATACCGAGTGTTCGATATCGGGAACGGTACTGCCAAATCGTCACATTTCGATCACGAGTTACTCGTTAACGGATGCGGTAATTTGGCCCCAGCACTTGCTCAACGACGAGAAAGCATACGAATAGAACCAAAGAAGATTTTCTGAAGAGTTAAATAACAACATTTTATTGTGTGATGAATCTCGGCGCTAGTCGATAGCTATACCGTAAACGTAGTTGCCTCTTAGGCGATTTCTGTTTTAATAGCTTAAGCTTAGTGAGATTTATTTAAGAAAATTAATCTGCTAAAAAGCGCGGTATTTAAGTGCATGCTTTAGGAGTTTGTATAATTGTGTATAGTTTTGTCCGTCTAAAATTCTAATTTCTTAGGAACTGAGTACGTTCGAGTTCATCATTCCCGAGAAATTGTCTCCTGTCGGTATGCCTCAAATATAGGGCATGTTGCATGGATAATAACTCCAACAAAATGAAATGTATTTCTACTGGCGCGGCGTCTAGATTGCACATCGTGCATAACTGGCCGAACACAATGGCGACGCTGTAGTGGAAGTAGGCAGCGCTGTCAAAGTTAAAATACACGTAAACCCTATAGCGCGAACACAATGCGAAGCTGATGCTGTAGTATGAATTGTATGGTGAAGCGTAAAGTTCAGCCAACTTCAACTTTCTACTACCACTACAGGGTCACCATTGTGTTCGGCCAGTAAACCAAACCAACTGTATTGTTCTTAAAAGCTCTGGCGTTCAGGTTGAGGAGTCCACACTCCACACCGTGCCTTTAAAACCAGCATCACGAAGATTGGATTCTTTCAAGTTGCAGTATTCTTTGTGAAACTGTGAGTGCAGAGCTTGGTTGGTGGCTTCGTTCCAGTAATTTTCTTTTCGTTCCATTCGGACTTCATCGCCCAATTGAACTCTATTCCAGTTTCATGGAAGAGGGCAGATCATTTCTTTGCGCAGTAGATTTTGTTGCGGATTACTACTCCCGAAAGTATGAGCGGTAATTGGTTTTGAGAAAGTGTAACAGCTCTCGGTGGGTATGTATTTAAAATTATGTTTGAGTGTTGGGAGACCTCTTTCGATGATAAGGGCGTAGTTAAGTGTGTAAGTTTGTAGTAGAAAACATTTTTTTTTTATAAAGAAACGTTGAAGTATTTTAGATTGAATAGGTTCGCAATTACACTATATTTGGGTACAATAATCTATCTATTCATCTTCTATATTTATATGATTAAATCGCCAGCGCAAGAGTTTGCGATTCCTCCTTACAGTTTCTTTCTGCAACGATTTCATTGATTCTAACACTGATTGAACGCTCATCAACAGAACTTAGTTCATCAGTATACACAAAAGTGCATATGAGTAAAGTCATTAAAAAATACATAACATATCTCTATATGTACAAATTGAAATCAATAAATGACAAAAGTTGAATTGATAAACACAGTAGAATCCGTTTAATATATTCAAGGGAGCGGTAGAAAAAATTGAGTTTAAAGCGGAAAAGCTTATGCGGAAAAGTCTGAAAAGTCAAAAATAAGTTCAGGAAAAAAGCAAAAATGCATTTTATTAAGAACGACACGTGCTCCATATTGTCTCGTATGTATCTGACAGTTACTATAAACATCTTTCGTTTGTTATTTTGAAGGAAACAGGGATTTTATAAGTAATTTTTTAAACGTTTCCCGTGTACCTGGGTTATTTCGTTTCATTAACCTTAAGCCATAACCGTACCTTTTATTTTTTACTTCCAGTTTTGAATAAGTAAAATGTAAGATTAGGATTGGAATAATTGACTAATAGGTGACCACAAATATGAGCTGTAGTGGTTAGTGCGTTGGACTACTCTGCAATGCTAACCGGGTTCAATCCCAACCCAGGCCCAACTCCTAAAATTTTTTTCACGGTGTCACCTCTTTCGGCAATCAATCAAGGAGTATCATTTGTCACGATTGAGCCTCTGAACTCGTCGTTCGTAGTCGGCAAAAAACTGTAGGTCCCTTCCATTCGTGCAAAAATATAACACGCACACACAAATTGTTGCGAGAAGCAGGCCCAGGTTCACCCCGAGCTGTGGCGTCACCTAAGTAAGTAAGTAAGACCACAAATATGCAACCTTTGGACGTGTTTACAGTTACTTAGAATACCGCGTCGCGTCGTTGCATCAGTAGATACAGAATGTTCAACAGTACTGCCACAAGAACTTGATCTCTCCTCAATTTATTTTCTGTTCGCTTTGGATCTAATACTTGTCTCTAACTTCAAAATAAGGGGTTGTTGACCAGTGAATCAATAAGCCGAACCAAATAGGCCGGAGTGACTAACTTCAAAGCCTAGTTTAAATCTGGTTAAGGATGATTGAACGGTTTATGTCACCATGTGCTTGTGACAGAAGCTATAGCCTTATAGGCCCCCATTTCTTATCTAGCATTCGTGTACAATATTTTGAACGCGATTCCTTTCGAAACCCAGAGTCCTATGATATTCAAATGCTATGAGTTACTTTCAACCACAAACTGTACGACCTGTACAGCGACATTAACCTGGTCAAAAAACTGCACATTGGGCGTTTAAGATGGCTAGGACATGTAGAGCGTATGGACATCAACGCTCCGGCTCGGAGAGTATTCGACTCTTACCCGGAAGGTCAGCACAGCAGAGGACGACCTCGACTAAGGTGGCGCGCACAAGTAGAACAAGACCTCAACCAACTTGACGTGCGCAACTGGAGGCGATTAGCTAAGAACCGGGCTAGCTGGAAGAGGTTGTTGGTTGAGGCCTTGGTCCACCCCGGACTGTAGCGCCACCTAAGTAAGTAAGTAAGAGTTACTGACTCTGAAAATATTGTCACTTTTAATTAGTTTTCACTTTTGACAATTTAAACATTCAGTATTGGTTGAAAAAGAAATTCGGTCTTGCTATCTTCTTAAATGTCAGCTAATTTGCCAGCCCGGAATCACACTTAAGTTAACAATTAAAGCATTGCCGAAAACCATCCGTCAGTCTGAAAAATGTACGGAGCATTAGGCTTAAATATTAAGAAATGGAGAGTAACATTAAAACAGTACTCTCAAAATAAGGGGTGACCTCGGATGTCTCAGGCAAAACCTTAAAAGCATGTATTCTAGAGTTTAACGCCAGTTGACAGTTCCACTTAGCGTAAAAAGACAAATTTTCAATGTCCTCGTAACTTTTGTATTCTTCAAATCCATAAAAGAACCAGCTTTTTATAATCTCCATCTTCAAAAAAAACATTGTAAATAACTCGGGTTTCAAACAAGGGACCCATTCCACAGATCCCCATTATTCAAAACAGGGTCAGTTTAATAAAATAGCTAACGTCTGCTCAACTGCGAAAGTAATATTACTTCAAAAAAACAAATCACCACTAATTCCCATAACTACCGTTACACCAATTCACAGGAGAAATTAATTTTCTCATCGCACATTACTTCCACGCCATTTGTCGTCCAATGACTCTTAACCAAATATTTCCCAACATGCATACACGCTCAACTGAATTCAATTAACAAGAATTAGGAAAACAAAAAAAAAAAAATAAAATTAGCAACAATACGAGTACGTCCCCTATATCTAAGGCATATTGTCGTCATCCCTCTGCCAGCCGTTCACCTGTAAGAAAGCCTCATCATTGCTTACATCGCTGTTTGTCTTGTGTTGTGTATCGTCGCTCATACTCCGTTGTCAGTATTGTGTACTCGTACGTAGTGAGTGAACCCATCAACCATTAAGACACAACAAGGATAATTTTAATTGCATCCAACACAGAAATTTACTTAATCCACTCTCCCCATTGTCGTAATTTTTCTTCCACTCAACCGAATAAAGGACTATTGTGGTGGTGCGCGGCTGTGGAGATGGCCTTTCACTGGGAGCCCTTCATATGCCCACTGATTATGATGAGAGAAATACGCTTGTACTTTCTTTACAAAAAAAAATAAATAAACGTATTAAGCCGAAAAAGAAAAAAAACCATTGTGATTGTTCTACCTCATGAATTTTCTCATTATGTCCTTCGTGGAATGGTGTGCTATTGGGATAAGGACAAAAGAAGTCCTTATATGTTTCATTGTTCTGTGACGTTATCCCAGTTAACAAAGAGCAATAGTGAGGTTTGGCGAAAGCAGAAGAAGCCTTTGTGTAGCTATTGACATAATTTTATTTTTTATGTTAATTGCACTTAATTTAGTCAGACTGTAGAGGAGAGTAATAGCGCAATAGTTAAACTGGGACAAAAGTTGTGAAGAGGGTGAAAATAAAACTCAGTTCACACTCGTCGATCATAAGCAAATGATTCAAAATACTTTAAAGTTCTTATTAGGGAACTTTAAAATATAGTAGGAGATAATTTGTTCCATGATTTACCTTTTCCCTTCTGTGTTTTACCATTTAAGAGCTACTACACATTGTAATCGGTTACCGAATACAAAATAAGAAAATTTAATCGATTCCATACACTTACTGTTCATTGTTTTAGCAGCTGAAATTGTTCAAATTTTATCTTGAAAAGATAGTTACAAATGAAATGGTAAAAAAAGAAATAATTCGAATGCGAGTAAAAAAAAAAAAAAGATATCCATCATGTTAAAGCAAATCGAAAACGCTTAAAGGTTTAGTTATATTAAAGTTTTAATGTGAATGAATTGGTAGATCTAGTTCAATTTGAAACCCTACACAATCCTGGTATATCGAGATATAATCAGACCTAACAATTCTTAGATTCCTGCAGCTGTAGTAAATGAAAGGCCAAACAAATGTAATCAATGTAATTAAATCATAATAAAATGTAATCACAGTTTTATGTAATGCATACTGCAGTCATGAGAAATTGCTGAAATCTTGACTACAAAATCATGGAGTAATTTGCATATAAAATAATAAAGAATACTATTCAAAGAATACTTCGTTACAGGATTAATTTTAGGCCTTGACAGACGGGATCGTATTTATGGGCCATAAATCCCAACGTTTCTTGAAACAAATATGTTTGACCCATATGACATTAGCTAAGAATTTTCGAAAAATGGATTTTTTTTTAAATTGTCCCCTAACCCATCAAAAATTATGTCCCAAAAGATTATGGTGGGGAAAAATCTCTAAGTACTCGGTGCAGGCATCGCAGATTTAAGGTATTGCAAAATTTCCTCATGATTTTCTACTAATCAAAACATCAAACGCGTGCATCTCAAAACTGCAATTTTTTTAGTTTGCCGGAAACATAACATAGACAATTTTCAACCGATTTACTTGAAATTTTAAATATATCTTGAAAATACATTGTCTATGGAAGTACGTAGGATTTTTTTTATATTGAATAGTTCATTTGTTATTTGATTTTTTAGGTTTTTTAGTTCATTATACATGCTTTTGATTTTTTAGGCAAATTTATCACTTTTCTCTTTGGAAGTGCGCCATTTGGCCAAAAATTAATATATCGTAAAAATTTATCGTTTTTGTTTATAGAATAACTCGTTTATTTTCAATTTTACACGAAACATGGTCTTAACCAAAGTTGTTCAGAATTAAATATCCTACAATTTTGGTCTAAATCAATTTCTCCCTAGGATTCTCTAGGATCGATATTTTTCGATTTAGACCCAAAAAGAGGTGAGGGTGAATTTTTGTTTATTGAATAACTCGTTTATTTTCAATTTTACGTGAAAAATGGTTATTACCGAGGTTGTTTGGAAATAAATTTCCTATAGTTTTGATCCTGATCAATTTTCCCCTAGGATCGATGTTTTTCGATTTAGACCCGAAAAGAGGAGGAGGGGAATTTTTGTTTATTGAATAAATTCGTTTATTTTTAATTTTACATAAAAAATGGTTATCGCCGAAGTGATAATTCTTACAATGAAAAAAAAAAAATTAAATATGCCTGTTTGGAACGTTTAGCCGGCCAAGTTTGGGTCATCTGAATCATCATCATTACTATCGATGACTTCGTCCAAAAGCTCAGGATGGTCGGTGGGGGAATGGTCGGTGGAGGGATGGTCGGTGGGGAGTTGGGGAAAAGGAGAAAATATTTTTACAATAAAGACGTGTCGATTCCATTTCGGTAGGCTGTAAGTTAAATTTTTCAGAGACAAAAACTTTAAACAACAACTGGCTTTGTGAATGGTTTGCTATTTTATTGAATTGCGATTTCAAGTAACATTTCAATCATTTTTGTCAGACAGACATGATCTTTACACAAAAGCACCACAAGATTTTGTATTTTACTACTTAAAACCGCTTTACACTGCATTTTTTATCTGAAATATTGATTACGAAAAAGGTATCCAGTAATTCGAAAACCTTCGTGGTTCGGGAAATGGCCCTACGTCGTTGGCCTACTAGGGTGGAATGGTTTTATGGAAGAAGTTACTGACCAGTAAAGCTTCGTTAGGTCGAAAATCATGTTTCTCCCATTCATTAATGGTTCACGTTCCGATAACGGCACGATATACACGACGCTGTGCTCAGCACTCGACAGGAGCAAGGCTTCCAACTCCAAATTATGTTTCGTTACGCCAATCCTTGGCGTGAGCACCGTAGCGCAAGTGGTTAATGCGTCGGACTACTGAGCCAGCGGTCTTGGGTTCGAATCCCGCCGCAAACACCTAAAAGTTTTTCACCGTGCCCACCTCTTTCGAATGTCTGACAAGCATCAAAGAGTATCATTTGTCACGATTCAGCTTCTCAACCCGCCGTTCGGAGTCGGCAAAAAACTGTAGGTCCCTTCCATTCGTTCAAAAATATAACACGCACACACAAATGGTTGCGAGAAGCAGGCACAGGTTCACCCGAGCTGTAGCGCCAACTAAGTAAGTATGCATGTTTTTACATAGAAACTGTCGACATCTACTGTCTTATAGACGAGTTACTGCGTTACATTTCAAACTGTTGCTGCGTTGTTACCAATAGAGGTCATTAGGTAAAATACCAAAATTAGTTTCTTCCAAATCATTTTCAACAGATGCCAGTATTAAAATTTAAATAAAAATATTGAAAATATTCGTTATTTTTCTTTATTGGTAAAAATTTGATAGATTTAGTTCGAATGTAGTACAATTAGACCATATGTGTACATTATGAATACTGAATACCAATGGTTTACGCGAATTCGAACACAAGGCAAGTTTCCGAACGGTTTCTGAGACTGATAAACAGACACAAGAGTGATCTTATGGTGATTCCGTTTTAAAATAGAAACGAATGGAAATGGCATCTAGATGTCAACTTAATCTTTGAAAAACAGGTCTCGAATAGCTTGAGACGTACATAGACTTCGTATTGTATTAGTTTGTAAATTAGAAGGATTGGGGCTAAACTACAGTGTTGGTCCGAAAGTGGTTTTTGGTGTAAATAAAGCCAGTAGCCACAAAGTTCCGACCTACATTTCAAGAATAGAGCCGACTTAAATAACATACCAGCTAAACAAAAACAAAAACCCCAGCTCCATGTAAGTGTAAGCACCTGCAATTCAAATTCTTGTTCCAACAAAATGTCCAGTTCCGGTTTTTTTTTGGCAAATAATTAACTATTCCATCTATAACAGTGTCACCACTTTTCCACATCTGTTTAAACATTACACAGATCTGGGATTGGACGGAAATTCCATTTTCCACCAACCAGTTGAGAGAACACATTAGCGGATAGATAAGAGAGAAGCTGTATAAATGTATTTCAAAAAGGGACCACAATTCTGTGTAACCATGGTCTCGGTAACGTATGCATCTCACGTTTTGTTGAACAGTAACATATGTAGTTGAACATTCCAGTTCAACAAAAGGTTCCATTTTAAATATCAACAACTTTCCATAACCGTACACGACCATGCCTGTCTCTGCCCAGTCTAAGCGGAACTCCGGTCAGGTATTTGAAAAAAGCGACGGACGTTGACGCAATCCGACGATCAAAAATTCTTCCATCCTGCGACATTTCATCAGATGACCACGGAACGACATTGCACGAGCGAATCATGAACCTGGAACAATTTTGTGTTACCAACTAGTGGCACCTGGAATCTATATGGTCTGCGTTTACTCTTTGAATACAATAAACGGTTGAGTGACAACGGAATTCCGTCCATCTATCTTTTTGCAGGAAAAACTTTTACAATAGGCGGTTCCCTGTCATTCTAGTTTATTTTATTTCTTTTTTTTTTCATTATACAATGAAATGATTTTGGTAGTTTAGAGTAGGCAGGACTTTTGCTCTGCAATGATGTTAGAGGTTTGCATAGAACTAACCAAATACCCAACCATTACTATTATGCCTGTGAACTTAAACAAATGTCAGGATGTGGACAGCATAATGGAATTCATTAATTTTGGCAAACAATTCCAACAAAATCGTTTTCTTCTTTTCTCGTTTACATGCTTTCCACATTTTTAGAAAGATTTTTTATGCAGATTGTCAGCCGTCAAAATAACGGAGCAACAAATTTGACATATGTACATAAAAATGTATCGTTAAACATTGATAGTAGTTAGTGCCTGCGATTTCCTGTATGTGTAATATGTCATTCAAACTGTCACGTTGACATTTCTTGGCTGAACGCAGCCGCTGACTCATTGCAAATCTCATAATATTGAAATGTCACAATTAAGAATTAATAGGTGTGTTTGGTATCATTTTTGGCACACGGAATTGAGATCTGTCAAATTGTAGAATCCTCTCAAAGAGAGAGAACTCCTCTCAAAGACAGAAAACTTGCACAAAAGTAAACAAACGCTTTTCAAACAACACTTGGTCAAACCTATCAAATTGTTTTTGTTTTCCACTAACAATGAAGATTATGACATTTCACAAACTGTCAGATGGCTGGTTTGACAGAGTTGGCTCGGCCCACCCCGAGGAATTGGTCTTTCAGATAATTCATCGCAAAGAGAGATCCAAATGAGAGTAAAAAAAATTGAGAGCCATGAACAGTGTCCTCACTTCATTTTTTCCAAATTGTAGTGAACAACTCCAAAAATCGTAGTGTTTCACATTAAATCGAACTACACTACTCCCCTTTCACTTACACACACCCCAACCCTTTCTTCTAGAGGGGAGTACAACGGGCCCGATCCGTTGCCTACGTGAAGAGGAGTGATCTTCAGCCTCACAAACCAACCAACCGAATCGAAGTGATAATGCGTTTTCCAATTCAAAAAGAGTAGAATCACTTGCCACTTCCGATTGCGACGACTTCGGAACTGCGGAGTTCTTCTCAGTTCTAAATATAATTGGAAAAGCATGATAATATGAAGTACTTACATGCATGTGTATGTTTATAATTATGAAAGAACTATTAAAAACGTAATTCGTACCGCTGATTTAATTGAAAGTATCGCTTTATGGTGATTTTGGATTAAATATAGGAAATTATGTGCTGAAAACGTTACGAACCAGTTACCACCAGACGACGCAATACGCAAATAACAAAAACCGTTATTAGTACATTGTTGCGCTTGCGGCGCGGGTTCGACTTTTGATATTTCTACAAAATATTCCACTGTAAAGAGAAATGCAGCTGAACGTTATTGTGAAATGGGTGCATTCAGATCATTCAGTCTGAACAAGAATTATTGCATTTTCTTCAGAGCTATCATTTTTTTTTCTCAAATTGTAGTGTTTAGGAATTTTTCGTAGTGGCGTAGTGAAAAAGTTGAAAAGTAGAAAAAGTGTAGTGAAACACTTCAATTGTAGTGAAAGTGGGGACACTGGCCATGAAACTGTCAGATTCTATGTAGTTTACGTAGAACTTTCGAAAACTAGCATGTTACCAAACAGACCTAATAACATCAATGGCGTCAATTTCGCAAATGCAGATGAAATCATGTCGGAAATATCGTTATGCACTATGCACTTGCAACATTTTTGGATGTCCAATAACTTTCTAGACCGACGAGCACTCGTGACTTGTAACATTCGAAAACTGTTTAGAACGAGTAGAGATTGAAACATTTTTATCAGATTTTTCGGATTTCTATATTATAAAATTTAATTTAAGGTTTACTTGGTGGATTAGTGGGGATTTCCCACTCCCAGTTGTGCCACTCGACGCATTGCTTCTGGCTATCAAGCCAAGCTTCACCCACAGGGCACTTTGCAGCCTTAGCGGGCTGTCCCAGTTGTTCACATATCCAATAGTTGGTGGGGTCCCATGTGTTTCTGTAGTTTACTACACGTAGCTCTTCTTCTGTTTTGCATCCTGGCTGACCATCGTCATGAATATGATTTGCACAACACACACCAACGAGAAGTAAAAGGATTGCAACTGTAAATAGGATTCATTGTTGAGTGACTAATTTCTTAAATATCTAATTGGGCGTTTAAATTACTTACCGTAATATTTCATTTTGATTTTCACGACTAGAACTCACTACTGTGATGGGAAATTTGATCAACTGTCTTATTTATACATAGTTAAAATCTATAGATAAGAGATAAGGGTTGATTGGAGCCATAACTAATCCCTAAGGTTTACCGTGATTGCGTTTCAAGATAAGATTAATTTACTGTGCAGGTAATAAGTAATAACCCTCTGCCCCAACTCGGCGAACATATCACATATGTACATATGTATAGTAGTTGATAGCAGGGAAATTAAGAACTACAATGTGAAGTGCAGTTTTAGTAAGTCGCATATACGATTAGTTAAGATATTGAAATTTAAAATCCTTGTGCAAATACGACTAATTAACGTTAAGTATTGCACTTGCTATTGTTTTCAATATTATTGAATTTATCTACTCGTATTTGGTAACAAGGTAAATGTTATTTGGATAGATAGAATTTATTTTCGTAATAAATATACAGTGAAAGTCGCTTATAACGACCTCGCTTATTACGACCAGTCGCTTATAACGACCATTTTCCTTTCAGTTGGTTGGTTTCTTTATAAATATTAAGCTATTCTACCGTCGGATATTACGTCGTCGTATATATAACGACGGTTCGGATAAAACAACCAATTTTCGAGAAGAAAGAATCGATTTCTTCGCTAATAACGACGAAGTGAGAGAAAATTTACAAAAAATTACATACCCATTCACGTATATGCATATGTATGTATGTACGTACGTTAATCTGAATATTTCTGGTTCATTCTAGTGATTTTACACACATTTTTAGTGTTTTTTTTTGCGCCGCCTATTATGGTCGTTCTACATTGTGCAGCTGTGTATCTGTTGCATATTATTATTATCGCCAGGATAGCTGATCTTATACTACGTTTACACCAAACGAAACCCCGAGGTTTCGGCAAATTCATCCAAATATCCCAGGTTTCGCCATACATTTTCGGGCTTTCGAAATCTCGAGATTTCGGCGAAATCTTCTTGAAATCTTTTTGAGTTCATCCGTCCGTGAGAGGTTGTCAAAGCGAACAAGTCTACAGCGTGAACTTCGGTTTATTTTGGTATTCATTTATAGATGTCAAAATATTAAATGCCAAAATAAGTGTGGCCAATTGACAGCGCACAGGTAAGTTTGCAAGAGAATATTTTTTTTTATAATTTGTGAATCTTTTCAGACAATGGGCAACGAAAAAATACAAAAAAGATAACATTTTGGTCGCCAACTGAGGAATGTCAACAAGCAATTGTTTGCCTAGAGATGGGCAATTGCGAATAAAAACAATCGAATAATTCGATTGTTCTCCGCTCTGTCTCTGTTATATTTTTCCATATTTTATCCGTTTTTCTTATATTTTTATACTCTGAATGAGTCAAATAAAAGAAAATCGGATTTATTTTCAATTTCAATAAAATTTTCACAAAACATTTTGACAGGCGGTACGCGGTCAACGTAGCTTGCTGCGGTACAAAATTGTAAACCACCTCAGTGTGTGCACCTATATTTACGGCAATAGTATTTCATACCATTATACCGCTGCCGCGTAACGCTCCGATGTGTGAGCTCCTTTAGTTGACAGGAGTCGATTGTTTTGGGCGATAGTTCGATTGTAAATGAGGTTATTAAACTTAAATTGAAACTGAAGAAAATCTTTTTATTTTAAATATCAAATTGCATGCGTTCAGATTTCAGATCCAAATTCAAAAGTCACACTGGTACCACGATGAATAAATTGAGACAATCATTTCTACAATCGACTAATTAGTATACTCGCCTAGTAAAATAAATTTTCTGAAATACGATTTAATAGTTATTCGATTGTTTTCGGCTAACACCGAATTGTCTTTTTATTCGATTATGAAACTAATTCTCAATCGCCTATCCCTAGTTTTGCCAGCCACTTCAAAATTGACAGCTGAAACCTCTTCAACTCGGTGTAAACGGGTTACAGATGTTTCGGTGAATGTTCATCGAAATCTCGAGGTTTCGGCTCGGTGTAAACGTACTATTAGTTCTAGTGTTTTGAGTTAACGCATTGCCATTAAAAAGTAGGATATTAGTTAGGAGTTTATTGATTTTATTTTCTTATGCAGCCATGAGTTCTAGAAAACGTAGGAACTTTTCTGTAGAAGAAAAGGCAGCGATTTTCTTCCGTTTGGAGTCAGGTGAAAAAATAGCGTAATAGCAGTGATGGAGTGATTTATTTTGTTAAACTTCAAAAAGAAAAACAAATTAATTTATTCATGAACTCTGTATAATTTCTTTGAATACTTATGGAGGGCAGTCGGATATAACGACCGCCGGTTATAACGACCACATTTGCTCGGTCCCTTCACCGTCGTTATAAGCGACTGTACATACATTGGAGTTGTCCGCACAATTTGCACAGAGATTCGATATTGTTTTATCTTTCTACTGAAGTACTATCTAATGATTTAACAAGACCTATATAATAGAATTTGTTTGAATTCTTAGAAGGAAACTACGAAATAAAGGTTATTTATTTGCTATTTTATCTAATCAGCGCGCAATACACCTTTATCTAATCGAATCTGGTTGTACTCGTATGAAGAGTAACGCCCTAGGAAGATTTCCTATACTACACAATAGCTTTAAACATAATTACTAAAAGCAAATTTGGCTAAGGAATGCAATTTTGGGCACCGTAGCGCAAGTGGTTAGTGCGTCGGACTACTGAGCCAGCGGTCTTGGGTTCGAATCCCGCCGCAAACACCTAAAAGTTTTTCACAGTGCCCACCTCTTTCGAATGTCTGACAAGCATCAAAGAGTATCATATGTCACGATTGAGCTTCTCAACTCGCCGTTCGGAGTCGGCAAAAAACTGTAGGTCCCTTCCATTCGTGCAAAAAATAGAACACGCACACACAAATGGTTGCGAGAAGCAGGCCCAGGTTCACCTCGAGCTGTAGCGCCAACTAACTAAGTAAGTAATGCCATTTTGGAGTTGCTTGTGAATTGTATTTTTTTTTTTTGCACAAACTCAGTTAACTTACAATTTATTGTTTATTTTCCATGTGTTTTGAATCTCGTAAAGAGTCTGTTGAGAAATCGTAGCCGAAGAAAATACCGCAAAAACGGTGATTAGTAAGAACCTAGCAATTACAAAAGAATATTAAGCAGTTGCTAGTTTGCGGTTTCAGACCCACAACCTCCTTAGTAAATTACAATATCTCACCATCTTGCAAAAACTCAGGACTAGTTATAAGTCTAGTTATAAGTTCTCTTCATAATGAGCACCCCTTTCAAGTAGTTAATCAAAGTTTTTCTAAGTAACTTACTCCTACAATCCAATAAACCAAGTTTGTAGTTGTAGTGCGCTCAAATCCGAATGAATCCTTGCGTACTGGTAATGTACTGATGTGGCAATTAAAACAAACTAATCTAGTACTTTTTTCACTCAGCCACAAAGTAATCTCTTCTTCGTATCCTTTGTCTATTTCCATTGCGCTCATAGCCTTACACATGACGTGTGATAAGATTAATGCACCTCATCACTCCGCTACCATCAAGCTGTAGTAGCAGCAAAGTAGTTGTGTCTGTGTGTGTCTGCGGAGTGTGTTATGTTCTCCTTCGTGGTATGAACTTAAGACATTCACTTATCCTTGCTAATAATTTTCATAGAACGCCAGTCAGCTCCATAAAGTATACGAGGCGAGGACGAGCCTCAAGAACGCAAACACTGGTGCAAGCAAAACATCTTTAATCAGAAGGAAGCCACATTTAATCCCAAATGGATGTGGATGGAAAAGAAGAACAAAGGCATGCAAGAAGCCGAACCGAACCGAAGCAACTCAACAATCTCTCGAATGTAAAAATGTTCCCATTCAACCACATCAAACTTTCAAAGATTTCCATCACCACCACAACCAGCAGCAGTAACACTTTTGCCCACAAAAATCTATTTCTCTCGTCAAGATGACAGGATAGCAGCAGGATGAATTGTGAGAGATTGGGGTTTTGCATCGTCAGTCGGGCTGGAGATGAGATGTGCCCCGGTGGTAAACGTCGTGGCTACAGTGTTTATGGCATTTGCCCGCACTCCATAGCCACCGCCACCACCTTGCCAAATAATATCCCATACCTCGACCCCCTCGATGAGTTTGCACACAGGATACCCGTACATGTGGGTGGATAGAAATTAATCGCTCGTTTATCTCGGTGTCGGGTGAAACTTAGCTGTATGCGCACACGAGACAAGACAACGGTGATTCGAATTCAGATGAAACGTGCAAAAGACAGAACTTCAAGATTAACATCTTACGTTGGATAATTAATATTCTTTTGGCACTGGAGTAGCATCGGTGGGGTCCTGCTTGGCATTCCGCAGGACCATTAACTTATTTGGGAGGAGAGTTCTCTCCATCCAAATTAGTCGACATCAAGTAAAGTTATCGTGTGCACTCCGCGCTCACAATGAATGGGTGCAAAGGGAATATAAATCACATCAATGCGACGACATATTAGTGAGTCCCCGGCATGGCAGTGAGTTTCGAAGTTACTTACGAGTACAACCAGGGTGCGGTACCTCTTGATTACTGCTACCTGAGATATGATGGTTGCATGAAACTGGGGGTGTTATCTACTTTTTCTTCTTCTTTTATTTAAATTAATTAAAATTAAGTTTGGCTTTTAAGCATTCGCAAGTCGTATTAGGGGGTTGAGAGCGTGCGAACCAGTGGGTACAGTACAGTGGGTCAAATTTGAATTTGAGAAAATTAAATTTTAATTTTTTTTAATTCATTCGAGATTAATAAATTTCCCCTCTAGGGGGGGAATAAAGCATCCACCACGCCATGTCATGTTTCAGCTATCTGCTATTTGTTCCCAAATGCCCAGATTCCCCCACAAAAGTGTTGTGCGCAAAGTTTGTCTGTGACATTCCGATTGCATTGCATATCTTGCAATTGAATTTTCTTTGCGTCTTGCTTTGCTTGATAAGTTTTATTTTATATCAAGATCAGAGTCAGTTTCAGAGTTCAATCATTAAATGGTCGGCGCTGTTAAAGAATGATGGACACTAAACTTTGCTACTATTCGGTAGCCTGGTAGTTCTCAAGTTTGCTATGAGCCGAAGACAGTCTGCATTGGGACAAGGGTAGCTAAAAAAGGACCACCCATGGCGGATTTGCTCAGTATCTGTCACACGATCTCTACTGTAACTGCCAACAGGGAAATGGGATTTTGGGCATCAACACCATGAATTAAGTATTCCTGACCGAAATGACTGGAAAAGTGCACAAGGAAACTGGCCTCTCTAGATGGTTTAAAAGTAACTGGAGTTCATTCTGAAATAACAATGACTTCAGTGACTTTCAAGCCGAAATCATAACCATTGTTACTTGTTTATTTTCAAATGGCACCCGTTTAGGCACTGTAGCAGATACAAATCTGCAAATCTTAGAGATATTCACTCCTTTGATCAATTCCGACAGGATTGAAAACGAACGGAATTAAGAGGGAAGAATTCGAAAATAACGCATTTTTCCGAATTCATCTCTTGCAATTCCGTTCGTTTTCAATCCGGTCGCTTGCAATAGGTGTGTTTGTTATCTTTTATTAACACAAATGGGACATCTGTCAAAGAGTAAAAGTGGGGGAAAATCCTCTCTTCTTCCTTTTTAACTATTGAATATCTTCACGAAAAACTAATTTTCTTTTATTTTTTTAACAAGAAGTTATTGACATTTATTGAATTATCAGATGACTGTTTGAAGGATGTGCCTCGGTGACTCCATGAAAAAGATGTAGGACGATTTCGCAAGAGGGGAAATTTTTTGACATTGTTTCTTCTTTTCTCTTGATTTTTGACAGTTGGATGTAAATTTACGTAAATAAACAGGTTACCAAACACACCTAATAGCTACAGCACATGCTATTAGGATGAGAATAAAATTGAATCTGACATTTAAGAGTTGTGTGATTGTCCCGCCATCACCGACTTTTGATAGTTAGGATCACCACGTAATCCCAAACGACCAAAAACTCGAAGAAAAAAATATCTCGAAATTTGATAAATCTCGAAAGCAAAAATCTAATTTTTTTTTTCTAGATTTTTGCTGTTCGAGATTTTTTTCTTCGAAATTTTCTTTTCGAATTTTTTTTTTTCGAGATATCGTGGTAAACCCTTGATAGTTACCTCTTCATTTAACTGGAGGACATCTTCATTACTAAACGCCCAAGCTGCTATTTAGTCGAGAACTGTACTATTCTTTCAGAAATCCAAATGGATAACCCAATAAGAGCGGACGATTCCCTCTTCACATTTGACTTTAACACACCATACAAAACTATATACCCTGTGCGTGAAGAGTGGACCAACAACTACAGTCTTCAGGGTCGCTTAAGGCGCTAAAATCGTGCATTACCAAATCGGTACTAGTCAGGAGCTGCCGCACAATTATCACGGCATTATGCACGCAGAACCAGGTGAGACTATGTTGGGTGGCTGGTCAGTCTGGGATAGAAGGTAACGAGGGAGGGAAACTGCCACTACCCGAGGCGGTGAAAGTTACCCCACCGTAATGCGGCATTCAATCAAAGATAAAAGAAAGTATTACGAGAAAGGCTCACCATAGATAGTCTAACATGGTAGGACAAAAAGTTTTTAAGGCACTTTACCCGCCATTTAACTGTAAAAGGATTAGTGAAATCCTTTGACTTAACAAGGCAGGAATAAGAATAGTTATAGGAATATAATCCGGTCACTGCCTCTTGTGCAAAGATGCTAAGAGACTGAGACACAGGGATACGGATATTTACAGATACTGCAATAATTATAAAGGTAAAAATGCGATATGTGTGTCAGGACATGGCACGCTGTCGTAAGAATATTTTAGGCTACTAAACTACTTCTTTAAAAATCTGGAGGAGGTAGGCCAAATCAATCTCCTCCTTCTGAATTTTTGCAGCTTTAGATACCATCCTAGGATGGATTTTTCGAGGTTCGCGGTGGGCACACTCTGGTGTCTAGTGAGGACCCCTCTCACACTGACCTAACCTTGTCGAGAACTGAAATTAATGAATTAGCTTGCCATGGGCAGTTGCTTTTGGCCCAGCATTCAGCGTGGCTATCTTTCCATATCCGGAAGGTCTCCCAAAGGTTTCTAAAAACTGATCTTTTTTACAATTTTACATTTACAATTTTGTATCTAGATATTAATTTTAACCCACTGTATCTTAAGACGAGCTGTGCGCAATAAAATACGAGTATTTAAAGATTATAATTCATTCAGCTGACGTCTTCGCAGTCGTAAATTGAAAGTTTGCTTCTCTAATGGTACTCTGTAGGGATGGAGATTTAAATGGCCTGTACATTAAGGACTTAATTAATAATTTTTAACTTTTTATTACGTGATGTATTTATTTAAGAACATTTCGATTAAATCAGACAATGAGACATCGGCAAGTGCTCGTCACGTCTTCTTAAATAGGACCTCTTCTTCTTCATTCCCGAATGTCCTTAAATTTTCTTTGTTCAGTGCGAATAAAATGAAAAACTGTACAGAAAAAAAATATATTTCAAATTCAGTAGGATGTAATTACGTGGTACATAATTACGGGACAGTCCAGAATCAGATAGAACTGCCGCCAATTCTATTGGCAGACAATAAATAGATTCAACCACGAAATCCTTCCGGCGGCCGGCGCGCCCAGTTCCCAGATAAATTGATGCATTTGGAAAATTAACATTTTTCTTTATTCGGGCTCGGCCCGATGCTGTACAACGACAATTTCCGTTAGTCCTTTTTTTTGCCGATGAAAAAAGGAAATGCCGGAAAAGGCTCTCTTTTTTTGCCTGTATATTGGGTTTGAGTTGGGCATTTGCATTTTGATGGTTTACGAAACGATGCTGTGTTTTCGGTTCGAAAACTCTGGAACCTGCAGAGTATGGGGCGCAATTTGTGTGCTTTTTGTGCCGAATCACAGATGATATTGAACTGCAAATGGAACGCAGTAAGAACGAGGACTCGGAATAATCAAGGAATTTATGCGAATCATCCGGTTGATCCGGTTGATCTAGTTTTTTCTTCTGTATTTAAATCACCGATTAGGGAATATTGTAATGTTTTTTTTTGTGTTTGAATTTATTGACTGATGGTTTTTGCGGATTTACTTAATGATAATTTCTGGCTGCATAATTTGGCTCAAGGATTACAAGGAGAGGAATGATTTATAAGTGATTTTAGGAAATGAAATGGCATTTTATTGGAACTTAAAACGAAGCCTCACTCAGACTAATCATGAATAATAAAGTCTGTTCAGGAGGTTATCGATTTTTGATTTTAGTTTTAAAACGAAGTTGAAACTTTTAGACATTAAAGTTCTAGGAATTGCTAAACTTCATTGTTATATTAGGGAAGATGAAAAGAGTTGAGATTTCCAAGCGCTACTCAATTACGTAAAACTGCACAGTCTACATCCTCAAATTCACTGGGTTAAATTCAAGGATCAGAAAGAAAAAGATTTCATCAATATATTTCATGGCAGAGCCAAAAAGCACCGTGCTGAAGCAAGTGCAATGGACTACTACGCAATGCTGCCCGGGTTCAGTCCCAGCAAACACCTACAAGTTGTTTCACAGTGCCACTTCTTTCGAATATCTGACAAGGAGTATCATTTGTCAAGGAGCTTGTCAGGTCGCCGTTCGGAGTCTGCAAAAAACTGTAGGTCCCTTCCATTCGTGAAAAATTTAAGACGCACACACAAATGATTGAGAAGTAGGCCTTGGTTCACCTGAACTGTATGGCCACCTAAATAAAGAGCCAAAAAACAACTTGATCTGTACAGAACAGAGAAAATTTAAAGGTGTTATGCCTGAAACAGATGTGCAGACAGGCTGCAGGCGGCGCTGCGTCCTAATCTGCATCTGAAACAGCTGTGCAGAGTTTTCTGACAATTCTTTCATTGAGTTGGCTGTCGCAAACAAAGCAAAAAAATGTCAGATGAAAAAAAAAAAATTGTGCCAAATGATCAAAATTGTACTAATTTCGCGATCTAGTACCGGCGCTGCACGGCAAATTTAGAAATAGAGATTTCATGCAGCGTTGCGCCGGGTGCAGAATACACATGTAATCGCTCCCATATAAACGTATGTATTCTAATTGCATGCTAAATTCTGCACATCTGTTTCAGGCATTAGCCGGCTAACTATTGAGGCACTGTGATCTAAAAGATCTTACCACATAGTACCAGCAAATAGTAAGTTTAAGAAACCAAAAGAGTCTCAATTATTTTATTTTGATAAAATTGTGCCCAGATAAAAATCTAACCAGTCTAAGAAGGAAATTGAATAGCAACCCCCTTTCTCGCGCAACCATAGTTACCCTGTATAACCTTAATCATGCCAGTCCTGCTTTACGGCGACGCGACGTAGAGGCATATACATACTTTGTGGAAGTCGCTCTGGCTGCTTTCAGAGGAAAATTCTTTGGGTGATTTTCGGCCCCATTGGAGGAGGAGATACAATGACGAATTGTACGGGCTGTTCAGTGACACCGACTTAGCCAGAAGAGTGAAAGTCCAACGGCTGAGATAGATTGCGATCTAGTTCCCTTATCGATACATAGAAACAAAATCTAGATCGATTCTCAGCAAAATTAAGTTTTTTTTTCTTATATTTTAGTACAATTTTCAAAAGCCTATAATAAAATAATACTCCTTAAGGAATTATTAATCGAATAGTGATAATTTAATTAATAATAATATAATATTTGGCTTCAGCTGTACTAGGTAGAACCAAGCCTAACTTCCCGCAACCATTTGTGTGTGCACGTTATATTTTTGCACGAATGGAAGGGACCTACAGTTTTCTGCCGTCTCCCAACGGCGCGGCGAGTTGGGAAGCTTAACATGACAAATGATACTCTTGAATGCTTTTCAGGCATTCGGAAGACAGTGAAAAACTTTTTAGGTTTTTTTTTTTGCGCGGGATTCGAGCTCAAGACCGCTGGCTCAGTAGTCCGACGCACTAACCCCTTGCGCTACGGTGTCCACTTTAATTAATATCGGTCCAATAGTTTTTGAATTTATCGGCCGCTAAAGTTGATTTTTGGACGTGAATTTCTCAAAAACTATGCAACTTATGACAATTTCTATAGTTTTCGGTCATTACTTAGCTAAACATCTACGAACTGTGTTTTTTTTTTTCATATTTTTGACTTAAGTAGTTTCGGTGATATGGGGGGTGTCATAATTCACTCTTCTGCAGTGCACGGTAACTGCACTTTTAATATTTATATTGCCGATATACTCAGGGAACTGGATGATTCTATAGCATTTGCTGACGATGTTATACTGTTTGCATGCGGCTCGGAAATTGATGAAATTCAAACAAGGCTTCAAGGCAAATTTAAACTGAATGGAAACTTAATATTAATTTTTCAAAATGTGAAACCATACTGTTCCGCAACCCAAAAAAAACGCGGAAATTCAGATTTGATACATAGATAACTAGAAAAACCTTCAAATAATGAGATCAAATGGTCTTCGGATCGAGTCAAAGACTGTTGTGAAATAATTAGGGGTTCATTTGGACAAGTTTTTGTACTATAATGAACACATAAATATAACATACAGTTGCAAAAGGCTAGGGCGGCATTTATGTCTCTTAAAAAGCTTTTTTACTCCAACTATCTGAGACCCAATGTGAAAATCATTTGCTGCCAAGCATTTGTTCATCTAATTCTGACTTACATATGTGAACATGTGACAGCTTGCACGCAGATGTACAGGAGCGAACTTTCCGACTTTCGGAATTACGTTTCAAATAAAAAGCTATTGGATGCTTCCGGTGTATTCAGAGTTGACAATGTAATTGTGGGCCTTGTGAGGAATCATTTTTCCCGGTCGGCGAATGTTATGGTAAACGAACTCATTTCAGGCTTGTTCTATCCCCACCCTGAGTATTTCAGATATACATTAGAAAGTGGATGCATACCACCTGAAGCATTCTTGTTTCTGGGTGCACATGGCTGTCCATCAGATTTAACGAATGTACCGATAATATACCATGTTGCCAGACTGGCAACTGACAAAAGAATTAAGTATGTACCTACAAGCTTGGGGGATGGCGATGCTATCTTAAGATACTGCGTGAGCATACCTGAAAATGATACAAATAATTTTGAAAGACTAAATCGGGAAAAATACTGGTGGCTTGATTGGTCCTTAGGTCAGCATATAATAAGGTCAAACCAGGCCCTGTTTTGAACTATCGATTATGCGTTAAATTATCGTTTGAGCGATGGAATTGGGATCGCATGGCAGGGCCTGGTCCTTAGACTTTTAGATGTAAGTTAGTTTTAATTAGTTTTATTTAGTATAAGTCAGATTTAAGTTCTTAGTCATAAATTTTATAAAAAAAATGTATAAATAATACATTGAAACCCATTTTTTTTAAAAAATGTCCAAATGGAAAAATTAATATAAAAAAACACAAACTAACATATGTAACAATAGTATTGTTTTATTTTATTATTTATTAAAAAAACATTACTATTTTAATTATTTTCATTTTGTCATGTAAATTTTTCTTATTAACTTTTGTCCGTAGTGTTTCTACTTTTAAAATTTTTCTTATTAACTTTTGTCCATACTGTTTCTACTTTTAAAAAAACCGTTGTTACTATGGAAACAGTAAGTTTCTACAAATACCTTTGTTACCATGGAAACATTAAAATTCTACAACTATGTAAATTTCATTTTTAATTTTGTTCATGTTATATTTTAAAAAAAGCTCACTGTAAAAGCTTTCAGCTTGTATAAAAGAAGGCCCAGAAGCCAATGCAAGACACTCAATTTTGGTATTTTGAAGTAGACGTTTCGTCGCACCAAAAGTCCACAGTTGAGCTAAATCCTTTTTTTCTTAGAACTAAATTCATCTGACTGCTAATAAAACTACATATTTGTTAACTTTAAAAAATTGTCTTAACGAGTTTTATTTACATCGTTTTTTTCACTCACGCACTTGAATCCGGCCTATTCAACGAGTAATGCGTTTCGCATACACGTGGTGGAAGGGAGAGCAAAGCCAACCCACAACCCCACGACCGACAACAACACCGACGGTTACACATATAATAATTTAATTAAATCATCCACAATTATAAAAATAATTATTGAGTGCCATTAAGGCCATAAACTTTAATAAAATAAAAAAATATAGTTTTTAAGTTTATTTGGACTAAAAAAATGTAATATTGTTTAAATAAACTAAACATAATTATGCCAACTTTCAAGTTTCTAGCTATTTGAGATTGTATTTGTGACAGACATTTTAGAGTTAGAGCGAACTATAATAATTAGGTACTTTCTTATAAATGGGACCATATTGCCGTGGGAGCTACATAAATAAACACATTTTTTCTGTAAAAAATGTGGGTAATTGTAAACAAATTTCATGTTTTTTTGAAAAATATTGGCTTTACATTTTTTTTTTTTGAAAACCTAGCGAAAATCTTAAGATGGGAATATGAAAGTGCTGTATTTCTGTATTATGAATTGAAACGTTTATTTTAAAACTGTTCATAACAGCTAAATTATAGTATGTTTTCATTCACTCAGTTTTTATTTTTTATTTTTATAAATCCTGGGGTAGAAGTAAACAACGATTTCAGTATATGTACATGTGCCCAGATCCACCAGTGAGCCTACTCAGGGTAAATTCAACATCATCTTTACAAAAGAACACAAATTTCATCCAAAATATATATTTACATTTACCCCCGAACCCATGTTTACATTTCCCCACATTAAAATACAGTCGAACCTCTATAAGTCGAATCGTCACGGGATCAAATAATGTGTTCGATTTATGGAGTGTTCGAGTTATGGAACACCCAGAAAACAGAGTGCACATGCTCAATTAAATTAAAAGATGTGTTTATTATTGCTTACTTACTTAGTTGGTGCTACAGCTCGAGGTGAACCTGGGCCTGCTTCTCGCAACCATTTATGTGTGCGTGTTATATTTTTTGCACGAATGGAAGGGACCTACAGTTTTTTGCCGACTCCGAACGGCGAGTTGAGAAGCTCAATCGTGACAAATGATACTCTTTGATGCTTGTCAGACATTCGAAAGAGGTGGGCACTGTGAAAAACTTTTAGGTGTTTGCGGCGGGATTCGAACCCAAGACCGCTGGCTCAGTAGTCCGACGCACTAACCACTTGCGCTACGGTGCCCACACCGTTGATTGTTTTTTATTTGGACTTTAACTTTATAATTATTCCTTGACTTTGAAAAAATCGGTAATTGTTGTTCGAAATTTACGTTTATTTATAATGTTTTTAGAATAATCTTCAATCATGTCGAAATTTTTGTATATGAGTTGAGAAGTCCCTTCACTGGTATCCGGAAACTATCTTATACTTTTAAATGCCGCTCTTACTTCATCAGATTTCTTCAATAATCAAACATTTTTTATTTAAATTATAAGTTTTTAATTTACGCGTCGACATTTTTCTGAACGAAGTGGTTAAAAAGTACCGACGACCAACTTATGAGGTTACAATAAAAGGGACACGAGCAAACTCAATTGCATAATGCTACTATGTTTCGTATTTCATTACAAATTCAAAAAAAAAAAAAAACTGCCTACTTTATGTACATATTGCATTTCATATGAAGTATTACGAATTTTAATTTCTTTTGCTTCTCATCTCTTTTGTACGAGATATGGAGAGAATTTTCTATGAAAGCAACATGATTAAACATGTCACACAGTTCGATTTAAAGAGGGATTCGACTTACAGAGAGTCGACTTATGGAGTGTAAAATGTGGGGAAACTGAAGTCTTGGTTCTAAGTTCCGAAACTTTAGTTCGAGTAATAGAAAATTCGACTTAAGGAGGTTCGACTTATGGAGGTTTGACTGTATTTTCTATGGTAAATGTAAACACAAGAAAATGGATCGATCTTCAATTCATAACTTCAATTGTTTATTTTTAAAAGAATACTAATCAAATTCTATAAGTATTAAGTACATTACATAAGAGCTACCTATAAAAATTATTCAATATAATTCAATATTTCTGGAAGCCACCTGACTTGTAAAATAACATACTCTAAAAAATAACCTCTGACGAAAAATGCAACCAACAACTGAAGCCCATTTACAACCGAATGTATTAAATGTATGTGGAAGAACATGTTGGTGTCCGTCATTTCACTCAATGTGACCGTTCTAGAGGCTTTACTGGTGTGTAGTATAAGCCGTGTTTACATTTACCCACAGTGACCCTAAAGCTCTTTTTATTTTTTCATAAAATCAACTGGAATCCATTCGCCAAACATCATTCAATATAGAGACGAATGATTATTATTTCCTGAACTTGTAATTACCAAATGCAATCCCACTTTAATGCAAAAACAAAAGAAAAATAAAATGAAACCTAACCACCTACTCTCCTGACATATGCAGCCGCAGTGGAAACGGCACGCTCTAATCCCACCTCTGCAGTGGCATAGAAAAATAAAGTCCACATTTTTCATTTCTCAAACCCCAGATAGTAGTCGAAACACACACACACACACACACACACAGGTTGGTCCTGATGAATGGAAATCCTTAACCGAAAAGTTAAACAGCAAAAGCTGCAAATTTGCATTCCAAGTGCTAATGTATGTTAATTACAGGGTTCCTTGAGTAAGTTGGTTTAACTACACAGCTACACCCTTTGGGCACCCCCCTAACCCATTACAGCATGCCTCCCCCCGCCGTCAAAAGGTCTTACCACCTTTTCGGAAACATTTTTTCTCATTTGTACTTAGTTTTGTCTCCTCACCCTCTTTGCGAATTTTTAATTAGAATACATGCCATTGTTCCATTTTATGTTGTCCCTAATGCGACATCCCTATTATTTTCTCATTTGCAGCTAAGGTAACTGTACCCGATGTGGTGCGAGACTATGATTGTGAACGACTGAGATTCGGGTTCGTGTCTGTGCGGATGGACACGGTGCATTGCAATTTTCTATTTTAAACTCAGATACACGGATTCGTTCCTTCTGGTGGAATTGAAATAAAAGGCGGTAACGGTGTACGTATACACGAAGACCAGTGGATGGAAATAGCTTTGAGGTTAGAGATCCGGAAAACGAATGAAAGAAACCACTCGAATCGCACTTCGTTAGAGCTAAAGGCTAGCAGTGGATTTAATGATGAACGAAAAAAATAACCATCGGCGGGACTTTTATAATTCGATGGCAAAGGTCGTCCGCATTATAGGAAGTCAGCCATTTTGTTGCTCTTCAAGCGATAGATAGCGATGGTAACTTTTTCTTTTTCTCTCGTTTTTTAAGAAACCCTAATGAGGATATATACATGCGGATAGACCCAACCAGAGTGCATGCGGGAAAAAAGGCAAAAAAAACCCTTTGTAATTATGCGGTCTTTCCTAAGTCATCATGGCCGAGGACTAACATAGTACGAGTAGAATGCTCTTCGAGGAGTACTAAGCGTTTTCTTTTCGCATACATTATGAGACGTTGTGTTGTACTTTTGCATTTTTATGCTTAAGTTTGGGTTAAAAAGAAGAAAAGCCCATCATTTTACGAAAGTGGAAAGTTTTAAGTCGGCGAATAAAAAGTTTTCATTACTCGGTTACGGCGCGGCGCGGCTCGGCGGTAAGTTTGCATCGTTGGACCGCGTCATATACATTCATTAGTGCAAGGAAGTATGGTAAGGATTAGAAGCCATTTTTCTTTTAGTTTTTTAATTAATTTTTAAGTGAAAAATACTTAACATACGAGTTCTTTTTTTGTCTTCTAAGTTCAGTGGTGAAAAGTTGAATTAATATGCGCGGCGCATATCGAAATAAGGTGAACGGTAATAAATTAAAATTATTTCAAAGCGTCCAATGAATGGCGGCAGCATCTTTTATATATAACCTAGACAGAGAAGATAGGTTAACTTTATAGAAATTCCTTTTAAGGAAAAATCCAAGCAGTCCTGTCTTTAGAACTCTTTGTGATAGACCAATTTTTTATCCGAAAATACCAACGAATTTCAAGTCAAGGCGCACCATCTTTTCATATGGATACGAAAATAGAATTCAGCGGCACTCTGTCGTTCAGAGCCTTGCTGCAGAGAGCGAGTACATAGTTCATGATGAATACTGAATCAAAAGGATCAAGTCTGCTAACGATAAAAAGCTGAAGTATATGCTGTCTTCGTAAGTTTCTTAAACAATCAGCTTAATGTTTTTGAGAAGCCTTGGCGAGATTTATGAGACCAGCCACGTTTAAGGTCAGGAATGAAAAACTAACCCACGGCTGCGTGTTGAAACTTATGGAAACTTTTCTGTTTCAATGGGGTTCAAGATATTCCTCTACATCTAGAGGGAGCGTACCGGATCATAGCTTCTTCTAACAAATGGTGGAGCAACTACCTTAGGGTCATCACTAGAGCTGCTGCTGGAAGAACCGGATGCTAAACCAGTTCAGTAAAGAAATGTATATGAAAATTCATGTAACCAGACTGCGACTAGCACCTGCTTCTTTCTCAGCTCAGATCCTGTGGGGAACACAACGGACCCGATTCGCGGCCTACGTGAAGAGGCAGACCTCACCAACCAACCATGGTAACCGAAAACATCCAGCTGAAATCTATGTACGTGTACGTGCGTTAGGATTTAGACCTCGCAACGGGAGTTTGAAGAAAAACCGAAAATATCTCCGAACAGAAATGAGCTGGATACCGGATAGTCTGCGGTACACTGATGATACCATAGAACAAACATGGGATACCTTTCATCAGGAGAGCATGTTAGACTCTTGACTTGGCTTTCATCGATTTCAAAAAAAAAAAAAAATAAATTCCAAGAGTAAGAACAAACAATTTATGTGCCACGAGAGCCAACTTGAGGCGCTCTGGATCTAGTCAAATAGTATAATCGACCACTTGTAGTGCATTCTTTTGCCATTTACGTTACCTCTTCGTTTTAAAGCTTCCAGCAATGTACCAACTGTCATCATCTTAACCATTGACCTGACCTTCTAGTGTAAGCTTTTTTGTTACCCGTTTACTGCCTCTTTGACCTTGATCATCATTGCCGGCATTTATAATTGAACCGCCCTACCTTAAGCGAGCAGATTTCCTCTTGTTTATCGAAATTTTCTATGCTCGATGAAAGGCATCCATATTTTAAAAATTCTGAAATAACAAGATGTTTGTTTCCATCGCCCATCGACAACACTTTACGTCCTTTCTCCCACAATATCTCTAAATATTCCTTGAATATTTATAAACATCCTTCCTTTTATTGTCTATAGATTCTCCACTTCCCACCTCCTGGCAAGTCAATTGTCATGGGATTGCCTCCACTCAAAATGGATGCCACGAGGACTCAGTATTTGGCGGACTTTATTCACTTGTAACTGACACAAAAGAATCCATCCAAAATTGTGAGGATATACGAGAGGAGAAAAAAAAAAAAAAAAAACAGAAAACCTACACAGCCATAGGGAAGTTCGTTTGAAATACCAATAAGGGATTGGACAACTTTCATGTCGTCTATTCGCCGCCGCACCTTTCGAACAGAGGAGCACGGTCCCACTTTGAAGAACTGCCTTTGTCACTGTCTCAAGTGCGTTGTAATTTTTCATTCAGAACGAGAGCACGTCACGCATCACTACTTCCGTTGTCGTACACCCCACAATCCCCGCCAACCATCAGACAACCCAGCAGACAGGCATCTGGTAGCACGGTCCAACAACACTAATAAAAGCGGCACCATCGTTTCATGAACTGCGAAACGCTTCACTTATTTCAATTATTTCGCTTTGTTGGGATCCTTTAAATATTTATCAATCACGAATTTGTTAACTTTCGCTTAGCGATGCTGCTCGTGTATATAGGAAGGAGGGGTGGTTGGGTGGTATGCCCGACCCGTAAGTGAAAGTTCTTTTTGAGAATGAAAATCCTCTGCCAGCAGCAACAATGTTCAAGGTGGAATTCCAATGCAAAAAAGGAAACAACAAGCAACCCAGGTATCCTGAAGACGTACATACTTCCTTGTAGCGCAGAGGGAACGCCCGTCCTATGCTGCTTTTATTAATGTATTTACAAGGCGAGAGCGTAAACTCTAAGCACTTCCTGTTTGATCGGAATACCCCAAGGGAAATTGAAAAAGGATTCCATAAGAACTTTCACATGAATATTTACAAAATATCCTGCTCTTGCTGTATTTTGAGTTTTACCAACCGACCACCCTACCACCACCCACCCACCATCAAAACCAGTACCCATCCGAGTAACTGAATTTTGAACTTGTAGTAACATGAACGCCAACAACAGGAAGCTTCCTATGTTACCTCGGCTTTGACACATTGGCTTAGCTACTGACTTCCGAAAATACATGACAGAGACAGTCTCATTTTATCGAAGCGAAGGAATTCCATCTCCTCTCTCTCTAAATGGGCGAGGGGATGTTCAGCAAAGGCATTTTTTAGTAATCCCATTCTAAACTCATGCTTTTTTACTCAGAAAGTAGCTCTGTTCCCTATTTTGTCAGGTGTCCTTCATGGTAAATTAGAAGGACATGAGGTGAATTGTGTGTAAACTTTGGAATTTGATGCTGCAATTGGTATGTCGGGTGTTTGAAGGGCAAAGTTGAACCTACAGAGAGATTTGCTGTGACATTTGCAATGGTGGCTGTGGCCAAGAACAGAAGCATCGGTTAATTTGGATGCTAAATTGTCATTGAAATGTAAGTTTTGCTCCACACTTGTATAGGTGGACGTCAGTTCTATATGCAAGATAATGTTTCACAAAACCTACATCCTTGACATGTCGTTAGGAACTTCCTGGCGATAGTTATGTGTGGTATTTTCCAATTATCTGGGCGAAACAACCTTGAGCTCTGGAAGTGCTTGTAATAATTTTATCTAGAGACTTTTTGCTTACGGTGCATCGATAAACAGGCTATTTTATTCTTAGCGTAAAACACTTCGGCGAGAAGTAAAACGTTCAAAATATTTGTATGAGACGCGGCATCGAATTCCTGAGCGGTGAAAGGTGAACAAATATGATTTGAACCTTTCTTATAGCCGAAGTTTGGCTTGGATCTCTTTGCAAAGACAAATTGATAGGGGCAATTAAAAGATGAACCATCGTTGCAATAGAAGTTTAGATGGATGCGCATAACGTTCGTATTTTCGTGAACTTGAATCTGAACTTTCAATCGCCTTTTTCTCAAAACGACATGCCGCTCGTTTCCAAAGAGAATTTAAGACGTAGAATACAATTCGGAAGTGAACACGCCGAATAACCCCTTGGTTTCTGGAAACAAGTGCTTTGGAGCGATGAGTCAAAATTCAACATGTTTAGCTCAGATGGAAAAAAGTTATGTAAGACGTCCACGACCCAAGGAACTGAATCCTCGTTACACTTCAAAGACCGTAAAGCATGGCCGACGAGAATAGTAATGGGTTGGGCTGGCTTTTCTTGGTTTGGTGTTGGACCGATTTGTCGTGTAAATGGACATATGGATCAACAGTTGTTTAACAGAACACAATGAAGCCATTTGCAGTTCAACACATGTCACTTATGTATTTTGATGCAGGATGATGATCTAAACTACACTCCACGGAGCGATAAGTTGTGGTTTTCCTCAGAAAATATAATTGTTTTGGATTAGCCAGCGCAGAGGCCTGACTTAAGCCCTATCGAAAACTTTTGGTCAGATGTGGGCAGAAGTAAAAATGTTCCAAAACTTTAAGGAAATATTGCAGAGTATTCGAGTCGATCGAAGTCAGGATTTAGTTGGTGGATTATTCCACTAAATACCTAATGTGATCCGGATGTGAATTTTCCTCTTTGGAAAAACATTCAAACCGCGCAGAGTAACGGTGACGGCGATCAAGATTCTGATGAAAAAACGTTGGGCACCCACAACTGAGCTCGAACTTTGGTAATACTTTCTAAACAGCCGGAAAGGGTGAAATGCTGAATGCCGAAACTGCAGATTTCAGTAAACTACTGAATATTTGGACACCTAGCAGTAAAAAAAATATTATACATATACAGAAGTCCCTCGATAATGTGTATAATGAACTTATTAAAATAAGACGTTTTCGGATTTTAGAGGGATTCACATTACTGGAACCTTTTTTCAGTACTTATTTAACTGATTGAAACGATTTTCAAATCCATTAAAGACAACACAAAATGATTTTTTAAAGCACAGTTTCAATATTTATTAATTTTGCACTTATCTTTAATCGATAAAAATTGATGCAGTTTTTGTTTAGATGCCATTAGGTACCAAAGGTACACACAAAACGAGAAATAAAAAAACCCGAAACACACAAGACACAACTAACAGAAAAAATATAACCACGAACTGATCATGTAACATCCATACCTATACCTTACCTACACAAATGGCAGTTGTTGTCTCTTTATAGCCTGCAGTTGCATTTACAACTTAAAGTCTTAAAGACAAATAACATTTATTTAGTCCCTAATACCGCAAGCAAATAACGAGCAAGAGAAATAGAAAAACTTTTTCAAAAAAATTCACATTTTAGAGGTTGAACGATTCGGAAGTTCACATTATAGAGATGACAATCACCCCTGTGATGATTTTCGGTCGAAATCCAATCCGTTACGTTTTCTCATTTTAGTGTGACGATTTTCGGATTTCTTCGAATTCGAACGAATTGTAAAGTTTTGCCGATTCACATTTTAGGAAATTCACATTATCGGTAATTCACATTATCGACGGACTACTGTATCCGGAACCGAGAAATCTATATTAAAAAAACTATTACCCCTACTGAAACATCCTTTAATTTAATAATTTTGTTAGTTTTAATTTATACAGCATTATATAAGTTTAATGTATGCAATATTTCTATTTTCTATTTTTTTATTTATTGACTTCCGAATTTAAAGGTAATTACAAAAAAAATTCCTAATAATAGCAGAATTAAATAATTGTATGCATTTTGTAACTTAAAGAGTTAGTGAGGAATGACACTTGAATTAATATTTTAAACAAAATTTAAAATTAAAAATGTAAAACAAAATTGAAAATCTGATGTGGGGTGACAATCAGTCGTACATTATTAATGATTTCACTTCAGGGGTAATATATGTGGATAGATACAATATAAAAAGAAAAGAAAAACAATTCAAAATGATAAAAAATAACAGTTCAAGCAATAAGATACATATTTTAACATTGATTTGTGCTGATGGTTAAAATATACTAAATAGTAAGGTCAATCGTGAATAACCAGTCTTTGATTTTGTTTTAGAAAGGAATAAAAATTAAAAGTAGTTCGGACAAAAAGTGGCAGCTTCTTGAAAATAGGGGGAGTAGGGGGAGTATCTAACGGTATGGAAATGAGAAAAATGAGTTTTGTTAGCGATTGGTACGTTGGTAAGATGTATATTATTTCTACGTATTTATTTATTATCCTTGTAATAATTAATCAAAAGACAATAATCTAAACAAACATATAAATTTAAAAAAAAAAAAAAAAAAATATACGTAGATTGTAAAGCAGGAAGTTTCTATTAGAAATATTACCACTTTTCTTAAAAAATTCTCTCAGAACTTTAAAGACGTAGAGGTGTCTAATTAAAAAGATATAGTAGAGGGCCAGTTCTGACTAAGGAAATTTTTATTACAAATAATCCGAATTAAATGGGCACCGTAGCGCAAGTGGTTAGTGCGTCGGACTACTGAGCCAGCGGTCTGGGTTCGAATCCCGCCGCAAACACCTAAAAGTTTTTCACAGTGCCCACCTCTTTCGAATGTCTGACAAGCATCAAAGAGTATCATTTGTCACGATTGAGCTTCTCAACTCGCCGTTCGGAGTCGGCAAAAAACTGTAGGTCCCTTCCATTTGTGCAAAAATATAACACGCACACACAAATGGTTGCAAGAAGCAGGCCCAGGTTCACCTCGAGCTGTAGAGCCAACTAAGTAAGTATATAATCTTTCCCGTTTAGCACTCCTAGATATTTATAGTGTTGTACTGTCCCAATTTTGAAACAATTAGATGAAAAATGAAAGCTTGATACAAAATTACTTTGACCATAACAGTGAACGGGTAAACAAAACTTTTTACAATACAATGTGCGTGGAAACAGATACTACTTACCTACTTCTAGAAGTAGTGAACATAGAATTAGGCCGCATTACAGGCAATGAAATATTTCAATTATAAAATAAATCCTTCTATAATGCAATATTGTTAATTGAACCTAGAACTAGTGAAATGGAAGGCATTACCGAACTAGTGAAGAGTAATGCAGGATAGAATTGGTATATGCTTAAGAAAAGTTGAGGGCATCACCGTACGAATGCGATGTAATGCGGCAAGGAAGGACTCAACAAGTATACTTTTCTGTAAAATGATCTCACCGCGCTGTTAATGATTGTCGCCTGCTTGTCGCATTTACAGAATTGCGTTTGTTTGTTTAAGAATGCCAATCGCAAACATTTGACTTAGGATTTTAAGTGCGGATATGCTATGTTCTCGGTTCAAACTGAAAGCATTTGAAACGTTCTAGGTATATGCTAAAAATGATTTTTTATAAGACTCTGATAAATAGATTTTCAACTGAGTTGAAAAAAAAATAAAATTATGAAAATAACTGGGGAGTGCAGAAAAAGGCATGAATGCACAACTTCTTTGTAATGTGTTTGAGAAGTACTTCTGAGACAACTTCTGGGTATTGCAGAGTGGAGAGGCGATCGCTTTCGTCGTATGACATGCAATGCTTATGTAATGCCTTTTTTACATGTGCTGAAATCGAGTTGAGAAGTAGTTCCGACTCCCTAGAGTACTGCTAGAACTAGTTCTGGAATGCATGCCATCCGTGACTGGGTGGGATGTGTTGCGGTATGAATGTATGTATCTCAATTGAAGAAGTGTATGATTATGGATCACAAATAACTTTGCGGACCGCATCGATTTCAGCAGGTTACCTTAGTTATATCAAATTACCACCGCAAATATTCGTATTCACCAAAAACAAAAAAAAGTTTGCACATACAGAGTAATTCATGAATCTAGATAATTTATAATCACCGTATTGGGGAGAATAATCTGTGCATGATTTTTTCCTTCCAAAACCGACATTTTTACATGTTAAACTAAAAACTTGGTACCGCATCAAACAGCATTATTTATCACTTGAAATGTGGTTACCATCGAATACCGTACTGGTATGTGGAATTTGTAATTTACCAACTAATTCCAAATTGCTGATTAGAACTTGACACCCGAAAGCCAAGTGTAAGCTTCGAAAAATAATTTGCAGAGCAATTATTACACCACAAACTAACTAAAATTCACCACCTCCTTGCATTTTAGTAGCGATGCAGTTAATCTAGTTTTTCGGTTGCCAAAGTGATAATACAATATCAAATTGTTTTGATGATTAGCCTCACCAATTCGGCTATTATTCACAATGCCCGATGGATTAAAGTACGGCTGTACAATGTACGAGTAATATTACCTCCCTTTAATCGACCACCATTTCACTGGCAAGTTTAAGTGGAAATCAGACCGCAAATAAATTGAAATTTTATGCATTAAAACAATAATCTCCACACAAACATACGCGAGCTTGTACAAATCCCATTGGGTTGCCGCAGAAATTAATTTTTCATTCACCCATCCGACAAATGGCCGTTATCAAAAAGTCCAAATTAATAATGTATTTTGTGTAAAATCTCTAAATTTTTGATATTGATCGATTCTCAGTATATACTGTTTTATGGATACAAAAAAAAAAAATACAAGAAAAAAAAAACTGCATCACGTATCATATGGCAGCGAATAATAGCGGTCCGGTATATGTACATATGTATGTAATCCAAGCGAAACGTGAGAGAACGCGTATCCAATGAATATGCATGAGCAGCCGCGTATCGGAAACCAACTACCAAAATCCAAATGCTCATTTTAATTGCAGTTTTTTGTTGTCGCCCTTTATAACATAAAAAAAGAAAGATATGCTCACAAAAAAAAAAAAATAATAAAAAAATAAAAAAATACCCCACCACACAACCGCTACCCACAACAATATGTCAAATGTCAGAATGAGTTTAAGTTCTGAACACAAGCCACCCACCCCCAGTTGTTGGACTCGGATTACATGTTCAAAGTGAATCAAAAAAAAAAATATATATATTAATTGAATTTCAATTGCAACAACGTTTATGCACTCCAACCGGAGGGTGCAAAGTCAAAATTTACATTTCAGTTGCATAGCCCCGACACAAGGGGGCGGTATCTCTCTCGCTTTATTTTTGTGTGTGTCCAACCGTTATACAAACCCAAAACTATACCAAAAATGCAGTTTTTTGCTCGTGCTTTTTTTGTCAAATAAAATAAATAGAATTATTTTAATGCATATTCCGCAATTCAACTGCAATAAAGTATCTCGGCATCGATTGTTATACTCGTATGTATATATATGCACTTATGTATGTATGGATAGTATAGTGTGACACCATTCGTAGCAACAGCATCAGGGGCCAGAGAATCCGATGACATTATCCCTTCCTGGAAAAAGGGTTCTACATATGTACATACATATGTATACTTTTATGTGGACAAAAGCAGACAGTGTTAGTGGTATTCAGCTGACCATTTAGAATGTAAAATAAAATTGCAAAGTGGGATTTAAAATTGCCAAATACAATACAGTATTCAACATTGAGGGTGTTATGCTCAGAATAATGAAATTTTTAGTTTGTTCACCAATTTTAGATATCCATAGGGTGAGGTAGTGCTATACGGATATGGTGTACCACACCACTTTACATTGGGTGGGTGAAACTGAAAAGTTGTGTAGAATGTATAAATTGTCACCCGTCTGGGCGAAGGAATACAATATTTTTTTTTCCTTTATATAAAAATGGAGATGGGATTTTAGTGACACATTAAAGTATTGAGAGCAATGTTTTCTAGTTGCCACAAAAGCGTTAGGATGCCTCAATGGAAGGAATGGGGAATAGTTCACTAGGGATCGATTTATGGTATGAATGCCTTAAAGATTGGGTCAGCTTACAACTGAATTTAACAACTTATTTATTTTGATTCACCAAAATTACCAAAAGTTTTAATATCTATAACCTGCGCAATGTTTACTTTTGTTTTGGGTTATTCACTGTATCTCATATGGTTTCTTACTAATTTCTACCAAAGAAAGAGAAATAAATCCGTCATACTCGTAAGTCGTAAGCTCGTAAGTAGTAAAAGCCAAATCCCATATTTTAGTTCTCAATCTCATTCTTAATTTTTATTATTCGCGCTCTCAATATTTCAATTCGAAAAGAGCTTGATGAGAGTGGTTTCACATACAAGTACAAGATACAATGCTATCATGTATGAGCGCGCTAGCACTGTTCCACTGTATACCACCCGAAACTCCACCAAGTAGCACACACATGCACTTACACTGCGTGAGCGGCCGCCCGACTGAGCTGGGCTTTGAACAAAGCTGAGACTGAGTATAGAGTGTATCTCATTCTAACTCGTGCTAATACGTTGGGTTCTGAAAGAGATGCAATGTTTTTCGTGACGAAATTTCGTTACACGATTTCGGATTCACACCGCGAGCTAAGAAGTTTCACTTCAAAAAAAAAATTTAACTAAAAAATATCACGAGTTTTAATTAATTTAATTATGTTGCTATATTCAGACAAAATAAATGTTTGCAAATTTAATGAAAAGATGAAGCTTCATGTTCATGAGTTTTTCACACTATTTTGTGCCACCTTCTTTCCCGTGCAGCACAAGTGCACAGTAGGTCCTCCAGTGTTACTATACAGACTCTGGTTCATTGCAGTTGCTGCATATGTCTGAAAAGACTAGTTTGAGTCTGCCCTGTGCCCTGTGCCAAGTAGTAGATTGCATTCAACTCTTATAAGTGAGATAACGTGCTTAGTTTTGCGACTGTTGGAGGCCAGAATATTTTCGTTATTTGTCATCTGATTCCACATATTGTCAGCTGTACTTTATAGGTAAGCATCAATTTCTATTAAATATAGCTGGATTGATATGTCTACAATTTCTGGTTTTGAACTAAGTAGGCAATACTCCTAGCTTAGCTTGTTCATCCGCTATTTCTTACCAATATAAGCAGACAGTGTTGCTTCTACTGAGTTCCTGTAGTGAAGCGTAGCAGCTTAGGACTGTTTGGTGCCCCCGTGGTCCAGACCTTAGAATGTGTGTTTTTTCCAGGACTTTCCACCATACTACAACTCCGTACAGAAAGATCGGTCATACTTTGGAACTGTAGTCACTTTGGCTTGTTGTTCGCATTTTGTTCCAAACATTTTCTTGCAGGCGAAGTAGGCATTTGAGCCTCTTTGAAGCGTACTTCGATATAAAGTTTTCAATTAAGTTTAATGTGGAAAAATACTACAAGACCTGGTTCAAATACGATAGTCTCAAGATATTCATCTCGGTGACCCTAAATTTGGGAATTTCGTATTTTGTGGAGATTATCATAAGTTCAGTTTTTTCTGAATTGATTTTTAACCTTTTTTGAAGCGCCCAATAGCTACTAAAAGAGCTACTGTCTAGGAATTTGCCTGATACAGGAATTTTCTGAGACTTGACTTCGGACGGAGACTTTTTTAAAACTATAGGTTATAGTCCCAGTTGCTATATAGACTGTACAAGGAATTATATCGCAGTCCCTGCAACTGTATTTTTTTTTTAAATTTAGTCAATTTGTTAAGACTTCCAACACTGTTGACAGAGTCTGCTATTTTAATATGAGTACATACATACAAATGTACAATGGATTTTGTTTCGAAACCAACATTCTGATGGGTTTTTCGGCAAACTACCAAATTTTAATCGAAAACATCATTAACGCGCAACCAAAAAGGAATACGAGTACGCAAAATGCCTCTACTCATTTTGCCAACAGAATGCTGCATCACTATCAGGGATTTAATTTACCACCGAATAACCTTCGCCTCCGGTGTGTGCTACAATACCCTTGTGCGAATTGTGGTCGCGAACAGATTCCACAGGATGACAGGACGAAAAAAAAAGAAACAATTTCCTCACGCGCTCAATCCAGCCATTGCAATTTTAAAAGCTTTGCACAGCGTATACATTGGTTCATCCATTCATTCGTTTTTCGCGGCGAAATGCACTGCAATCCCACAAAGCCTAGGCAAATTGCAGGCTTGCCACCATCCCGCTGAGAGAATCTAAATCGTTGCATTAAGCCATTAACGGATGGCAGCCGCAATCCAATGGAATAGACTCGCATTCCAATTCTAAAGCATACTACGTCAGTTTATAGGTAAGCTACATAAATATGTATATATATGTTTTTATGTATGTAGAAGGGAACCCCGTCGTCGTCATCGTCGTCGCCACCTAAACTCGAAGGCGAATTAACCTAATGGCATAATGCAATCGGCCATTATTAACCAAAAACACTCAAGCCTGACCAAATTTTCAATCGATTCGGTTTTCGGAATTTATACTTCATGGAGTTGCCACTAGCTCCGAATAACGCCAGCTTCAATAACACCGTTTTATGGCCGTTGCGTTCGACCCCCAACCTTGCTCTGCGGTGCGTCAAATATCATACACCGGGCCGAAACAACGGGTGCGGGTATGTCCAAAGTACAAGAACGTGTATCCCAATGAATACTGCTGCAGTGCATGGGTTGTAAATTGTTTTCCACTTAGCGTGAAAATGCTTTTAACCTCAGTGCTATTTATGGACAAGCATCGAAAGTGGCCTTGTGCGCGCCACCAAACAGTATGGTGTGAAAGGCAAAAGACACTAGAGGCAAGCACTCTGTTAGAAAAGTTCACGGACTGGCCGACCACGGCTATACACTGAACATCATCGTTTAGTTTCATGTTGTTTCATACTTTGTAGTTAGTTTTTCCCGTAGTCGGGTTTTAGTTTTTGTTAAATTAATTTGTAATTAACAAAATGTTTAGTTTCAGAAAATATGTGGAGTGTGTGTAAGTAGGTAAGCAATGTCGTGCTCTTCTTATCAAACACTTTCATTAGATACTTACATATATAAAGGAGATCGTAAAGATAATCCACCATCTTGGTGTATCCGCCTTATTGAATTTTAAATGTCTTCACTTAGCTTATCGTATTATATTTGTCAAACCCCTTTCATTTGATACCCGTATCAAGAAGGTAGTTAAGATAACGGTAATCCGTCATCTTGTTGGCATCCGCCTTATTTAATTTAGAATGATTTAGAATTGTATTCTACTTGCCAAGCCCTTTTATTGGACACCACTATTTTCTGTGACGTTACATATCCCAGAACACTCTCCGGATCAAGACGAATCCAACAACACCTCATTTGTTGAAATCGGTTCCTTAGTTTAGGCTGTACGAGGTGACATCCTTACATACAAACAAACAAACAAACCCAGTCTGTGAAAATCATAACCCTTCCTTTTGCTTAGTCGGATAAAAATATCCCATGCTGGTTGGAATGTTAGGTCCCTGTGCATACTTACTCTCATTATATGCTTATTTTTTTATTGCTAGGATTCTGGTTAATATTTTTTTTTGAATTAAAAAGATTGCAAGGCATTTATTAAAATAAAACAAATAGTTCTGATTGCAAAAACGAGATTATAAGAAGCGTGATTATAAGAAGCAGGATTATAAAAAAGCGGGATTATAAAAAGCGGGATTATAAAAAGCGGGATTTCAAAGTCGGGATTTAAAGAAACGGGATTATAAAAAGCGGGATATCGTACCCAACCCGAAAAATTTGCACAAATTTTGCATTTTATACAATTTTTCGGCATTGTTTTTCTCGGGTAGTTAAGATAACGGTAATCCGTCATTTTGTGAGCATCCGCCTTATTCAATTTAGAATGATTTAGAATTGTATTCTACTTGCCAAGCCCTTTTATTGGACACCACTATTTTCTGTGACGTCACATATCTAAGAACACTCTCCGGATCAAGACGAATCCAACAACACCTCATTTGTTGAAATCGGTTCCTTAGTTTAGGCTGTACGAGGTGACATCCTTACATACAAACAAACAAACAAACTCAGTCTGTGAAAATCATAACCCTTCCTTTTGCTTAGTCGGGTAAAAATATCCCATGCTGGTTGGAATGTTAGGTCCCTGTGCATACTTACTCTCATTAAATGCTTATTTTTTATTTCTAGGATTCTGGTTAATATTTTTTTTTAATTAAAAAGTCTCTGTACCAAACCTTAGGATTAACAATTTCTGCCGAAGTTGCAAGAATGAAAAGGAAAAAGAGTCGCTTATTAATTTTCTGTGCAAATGTCCGACAAGAGAGGATCACTGACAAGTGAAACATGCTTTTTCCACTGAAAGGACTTTCGTATTACACAGCTGTTTTTGTAAAAAAAACACTTACTCATATGCATACATACATATGTATCCACTTGACAATATGCAATTAGATATAAATCATTAAATCAATTATTGCAATTGCTTGAATTTTAATGAGCTACTTTTATCGATGCCGTACTTGTAGTAAGTAATAGTCCCTGTTTATTTTAAATTCTCCTGAAACATAATGCGCGACAAAACGGGGAAATTCTCTTAACAAAATTTTTTGGTTTTTTTTTGGAGTTTCGGGATTCTTTGAATGGCAACACTATTCAGACGCAAAGAAGAAAAATTATCTGAATTGTTTTTTTTTTAACTGATTTTGGTCGCATTTATGAACACATTTTTGATCGTCGCGTCGGCTGCTTATATAACCACGTGGAGATAGCCAGATGTAGTTTAGTGTAAATCTTGTACTACAATACTTACAAGTATTACAAAATACGATTTTGGCTGATTTTTGACTTGTGGCCTGTTTTTTTTACCATCGCAGAGTTTTTACTAATTTTTGAAAGAGTCGCGTAACACACCGCAATTGTATGCATTAGGTTCAAACCTTTGATTGTTTTGGGTACTCAGGATAGAGTTTTGAAGTTTTTCCAGTTGATCACACATTTTAAACAAACGGTTCACTTGATCTTGTTAGACCCACTGTACGGTACTCTCGAACAAGTTTAGAAATGAGAATGAAGTGGAAGCCTTCTTGTTATATCATCTACGTCTGCCGACCCCATTCTCAGCACTACAGCCACATCCACCCGAAACATCACTGTGAATAAAGAGGAACTTTAGGGTGTAGTCCTGATGACTTTACTGCACATAATATCCTGAATGAAAATCAAGAGATTAAGCAATGTAAAAAGGGGAACAGGGGGCGGGGATGAGAGTTCGGTTTGGTCAATCTTGGGCTCAGGGGATCCCTGAGCCAATGGGGCGAGTGGTCGGGGACTGGGCTTTGAGTGGTGATGGTAATGGGTTTTTGGGGTTTGTGTAAATTTTGCGCTTGTTAATGGTGCATAAAATGACTTGTTACTATGTTTGGCAAGTGGTTGACCACCAGTCAACTATTGCTAAGATATGTTTTGTATTTTAAGGGTTGTTACACACGTACACCACTCGAGTATTTGTATTCGTATTTGTTTGTATGTATGAGTATAACGTAAGTAACATTTCTGTTGTTGCTGTATCCCCTTGGGTTACATCGGCTTCTTCCTGTTCATATTCATTTAAAATTGGATTTTAAGTTCACTTTAGAGGCTGCACCCGCTGCTGTCATTAAGAATTGCAAAGCCCCCGTTCCTTAATCCATCGCTTCTGGATTACGTTTGCATTGGGGGGCTGTCTGTGATGATTCTTCTTTTCGCATCGGGTTTAGGGGGTCATTTGCGGGTGCAACGGTCTTGCATCGTTTCTGGGTAGATTCAAATTAACAAGGAATAATCGGTTGTGATGTTGGTACCTGAGTACTTCGGTTTTTGGAGATGATGTTGCTGCTCCTGATTCTGATGATGTTGGTGATGCCATCGATGGTTATTTGGTTATTTGGGGGATAACAAAAGGTTATTTTGCCGAGCATCGATTGGCTTACATGCACAAAGGATAATCTTTTAATATTTATTGCAGGCTGTGAGGTTAGGCAATTAATGTTTATATGGTGCATATAGAAGCTATTATATGTATATGTGTTTAATATTGAAAGTACAATCCGGTCTGGCTGAGTTGGAGGTGATAATCTTTGCTGCTTGTGATCCGGGGTAAAATTGCTTGTTTTCAGTTTTCCAAGTGGGTTATCTGAAATGAGGTAGGATTATAAATTTAGATGTACGCGACTGAAAATATCAAATAAAGTGCTCCTGGGGTAGGTTTAATATTTTAATGTACTGTACACATGTATGTAGACGTACTTGTATGTGTGTATCTACTTTTATAGCTACGAGTGGTTACTGCAGAATTTTCCGATTTTTATTACCTGGATATTCCTATCTGGTACTCAGTTTTTTATTTGTAATTAGAAACCTCGATATTCGATGATTTTTGTTAAGTTTCCACATAAGATTACAGCCTTAAATAGGCTGCTGGCATGCATTTAAAATTTAACAAAAGCAATACCAATAAGGAGACGTAATTACCTGCGATACGTTTAGTAGCACGAACTGAAATTACATCACAACAGTGCTAATTATGGCAACAAGAATTATTTTTAAGCTCGAAATCGCACTAAACAAGGACTCGGGAGGGCTCTCATGGATCCAGATTCTTTGTAGTCGACAATCCTGTTCACAATGTCATCGAGTTCATCTCTGAAGAATAAAATAAAATGTTCGTCTTTCTTTTGGCGCCCGGCAAGTAAAACGAACGAAAAGTTAGACAGCTCGGCAAAGTTCGTGCAATTTAAGAAAGAAGATAATATATACATACATATGTTTGTAACTTTGTTCTTCTACAATTATCTGCATTTATCTTCATTTAAGCTTCAATTAATTTGAAAAGTTAAATCTGATCTGAAGGAGATTTTTGATATTTGGAACTAAACTAACTACGTTTCGCTTTGGTTTAATAAGTTTCATCCCCTAACATCTATGGGCTGAAAAAGTTCAATCAAAAACGGATATAAATGTTAAATGACAAATCTGTTAAACTTAAGTTGGCTTTAGACCATGATGAAAGGATATATAGATATACATATGTAGTAGGTTCAGTTCATACTTAGCTTACATTTGCGGGAGTCGGACAGAATCCCGAAAGCTCAAAATCTCGAAAATCCAAAATCCCGAAAATGAAAATAAAATCTATTTTGTAGGAAAAAAAATTAGAAGAACATTTATTTCACATATTAAACAAAATAACAAACTTTAAATTAGTAAAACATAACAAAACAGTTCAAGTCTTATTGACAAAATACATTCAAGAAACTATGACAAATCAATATCTTATACAAGTTCATATCGAACGCAATTCCCATTAAAAAACTTGTTTCAGAACGCTCGTTATATTCCGCGTTTTTCCTTAATAACGTAACGTCTTCTTATTCTTTGGTTTTCGCCGGAAATTATTTTCGATATAAGTACATACAAAAGTAGATAGAAAAGAGCGATCAGATCGCCAATGTGTGAAACTAAAATCTAATCTATCAGCTATCACACTGAATGCGATCAACACAACTTAATGCACATTGCGAATTATAAAATATTATAACACTAATGCCAACGGGAATGGACAAACATTTGTCTACTATACTTTAAAAAAAGTGTCCCGAAAACGAAATTCCGAAAAATTATATAAAATAAAAAATTTGCGCAAATTTCGCGCGAAATTTGTTTAACATGCAATTGATTGCAAGGTATTTTTTAAAATAAAACAAATAGTTCTGATTGCAAAAACGAGATTATAAGAAGCGGGATTATAAGAAGCAGGATTATAAAAAAGCGGGATTATAAAAAGCGGTATTTCAAAGTCGGGATTTTAAAAAAACGGGATTATAAAAAGCGGGATATCGTACCCAACCCGAAAAATTTGCGCAAATTTTGCATTTTATACAATTTTTCGGCATTGTTTTTCTCGGGATTTTGGCTTTTCGGGATATTATATTTTGGCTTTTCGGGATTTTGAATTTTCGGGATTTCGTTTTTCGGGATTTTGTTTTTCGGGATTGTGACCCCAACCCAAAATTTTCTTTGTCATATAATTTCAAATTGAGAGACTGCTGTTGTTTCATTTAACATTTCATCCTAAAACCAAAATATGTAATAACATACTTATATATGAATGTATGTCGAGAGATAATCGAAACAGACCGCTATAAAGGGCCTCTTTTCGTCTCTCTTCCACGATCTGTTTTACCTAGGGAGACACAATAGATATTTCCACAGATCTTCCATTTTAGCCTGTCTACTTCGTTCCACGGTTGAACATCTTCTCAAATGTATTTGTTGATCATACCATTCTTATTCCAATTCAGCGAAATGGTGCCGGTTAGATCAACTTCAAGTTTGACCCCTGTTTCGTAAGGGAGTCAGCGTTTCTATTGCCCTTGATGCCGATGCTCTTTTTCAAAGCAGTGCTGCTTCAGTACACATTCCAATGACAATGAAGTTGGGATATTTGTCTGTTTCATGCGTCTAATCAGTGCCTGATTGTCCAGTGCTATCAGGATCTTTCTCCTTTTCACCCGACCTTCTAGCTTTTACACATACAGCAGAGTAAACATCTCGGCTTCGAATACTGAGGTATTATTCTCCACGCTAACATGACGGGATAGTTCTAGTTTTTCAAAGAAGATATATTCACCCGCTCCATCAACCATTAGGGATTCATCCCTAGAAATTACTATTTCACCATTTTCCTTTACCAATAATAGTTTTTTGATACCTTTTTGTAACACTTACTCTTAGAATCCAATCCATGGGCATGCCCAGCTTCCTAATCTCGTTTATAACAAGATTTTCCTATATCCATAGAAGATGGTACCGCTCCCGTTCTCATCCAGGTGTAGCCGAAGTGTCGCTGAGGCCGTAGGAAATTGCAACACAAGCCAAATGCATTTACTCTTCGAAACTACATCGAAACTACAATGAACATGTGTTCTTACGTTCGACTTATTGAAAAGAAAACTATTCCAGTGCGAGTTGAGTCTCGCGCAATGAGTGTTCTTTACGTAGACACGGTATATTTTACTTCTACTTAACGAGCATAGTATAAATAATAATAATGAAAACCTTGGTACGAGTGTTTTAAAAATAAGTGAATGACTAGAAGTGACCATTTGCTGGAAGTTGTGTGAGCAGTTTAGCAACATTAAACTATAATTGTAGCCGAAGGCCCTGGTAGCTAGCGCTTTACTTTTGATTATTGATAATGTAATTTTATTTATGTATCAATAAAGTTATAATAATAAAATAATAAAACTATAATTACTAAACTATAGCAAACTTTACAATGTTGGTTATATTTTTTGATCAATGTTCATGTTATGATACACTTGCTTAGGAATATATGGGATGGGAGAAGTTATTTTCGCGGATTTTTTTTTTCTATAACGTATTCAACCTAAAAGTATAAATCTGGGTCACTAGCTTTCCATAGACACTCCATTTGATATTTAATCCCTCGTATTACCCATGACTAGCCGAATTACTTATCCAAATCTAAACCACAGCTTTCGGCCATAACAAACTTGTATATGCTAGCCAAGTATGGTCCCCTTATTACGAAATCCATACTAAGCGAATCGAAGCCGTCCAGCGTGGTTTCATCCGGTTTGACCTTCGCGGTCTTCCTTGGGTTGACAGCTACATCCTTCCGCCCTGTAGAGGCCGTTTGAAACTGATCAATCTTCAGTCTCTCGAAAAACGCCGTGATGTTGCCGCACTCCTTCAAATGATCTCCCTTAACACAAATCCGCGTAATCTCCGGTCTGTTCCTCTCTTTCATCTTGTCTTACATCGTACCAATTATGGGTTAAACGAACTAATGTCCAGAATGCTGCAAAAGGCCAACAGCATTCCAAACCTTTTGAATTTCTATTGCAGTAGATTAACACTATAGAACGCACTTTATACCTCCTCTTGATCTACTTATCACTCCACCATTTTACCCTCTACTTCCTTCTCACAATCGTATTGTAAGCTCTTAACGTCAATAAAAAAAACATATCGTTAAATACCTTATTCTTAAATTCTAGATTTAAGTGCTCCCTTAAGTTAAACTATGCCAACACCCTGGCTCGGACCGTTTGGCTCTGTGAAACGGATATACACCGGAGTGTTCCGGATCCAATTTTGGTACTGAATACTAAAAACTATCTATTTTCTATCCATTTGAAAGCTATCACAAGTATCGCTTTAATTACACAACTTTCTATGTGACGTGAATGAGGGTCCTTTTGATTTGAATTCCCTAAGACGCCTGGCACCCTCCTCCTCCGTTTCAATTCATTAGGTATTCTGTATATGTTCGTAATCTTTTCATCATTACTTACAGCAAAAACAACCGACTTAATATTTTTTATTCTTGTACTGGTACAAATAATTAATATCTCATAATTAATACCGAAGGGAATTATCTTCCTCGGTAATCTCCTTCGAGGGATATAATCCCTTAGCTAAATGAGAACATCATGTGAGGAGGAAAAAAAAAAAAAGATAAAGAAGCGTGAAAACCGAAATAATGAAGAAATTACAGTATAATAACCACGTGTCAGTAGCGTAGCAAAGTCCGTAATCCGTTGAAAGCTGCACAAGAACTTCCACTCCGATCCGATGAGTTGGCTTAGAAAGAGGACAGAAAGGAAACATACAAGCACAAAAAAAAAAAAAAAAATAAAAAATTAACCAACACTCACATCCTAACGTCTCTTAGCGACTCACATGGTGTTCATGATACAATACTCCATCTCGTTGGTAGTCGTTGTCGTGGTCCACAGGTTGAAGTGGACTCCAATGCCAGGCGGGAGCTATTCAATTTGTATACGACAAGCGAGCACGCCGCGCCGGGTGGAACTAACGCCTCGACATTATACATTCCTGCATGGAATCTTCCAGTGTGTGTCTCTGCCGGTTGTCAACGCTTTATGCTATGTGATTACGGTATTAGGACGTGCAAATTGGTATGGGTCGTACTCGTAAGTTGAGAGGTGTAAGTTTCAAGTATGCGGGTGAAACGAGTAGTCCAGCGGAATAGCAGCAGTAGCAGCACTCTTAGGACACTCATATGCCGATTTCGTGAGTGTTGCCGGGGTTAATCTGTTCAGCTAATCTGATGATATACAATGGACGGTTCCTTTTTTTTTGTCCTCGTTTAAGGTCCTCATAGTAGGGATCAAATTCGCTTCACATCTGAGAGCACCGAGCTGGCTGGTGGTTGTGTAAATATTTCATCACACCACATTTCAGGAGCTTATACGAGCGTCATGCGAATAAATAGAATTTTATGGCAATAGTAAGTTGCATAATTATGGCGACGATTATGTTGGTGGATAAGCGAATTGATTTTTGAGTAGATTTTCATCTTGACTGAAATTTTGAATACATATGAGTATTTTCTACGCCGATTAGAGACATCAGGGAATACGAAACTGTCAAACGGATTTGTCTAGAGATTTTGTATTTGCACTTTGAATGCAGTTCCTTAAATCCATTCAAGCGAAGAATAACGTAAACCTGCTGGCAGAGAAAAACATAGATAAACTTATGTATATGGATGCCAGGGCCTAAAGGACATGAGGACAATGAAAAGGCTGGAATCTTGGCCAAAAAGGAGCCAGCAACATATTCATGGGACCGGGCCCTCACTTAAGCTTTACAAGAGAAAATACAAACCAAATCATCGCAGAATGAATAACAAACCAACTAAAAAGTAACTAGAACAACATAGAGGGCCTGAAACACTCACAATAAGGAAAGAACAAATTAATCCCTAAAACTAAACAGAGGAAATTTTAAAATTCTTTGCGCATGACTGACATTCAATCAGCAACAGCCACTAACAACAGTTGCAGGTTCTGTCAACAAACAAAAGAAACTACGGAGCACCTGATCAAAACACTAAGCAAGTACATATTAAAGGAAGAAGACTACAAAATTATTCCAGTTAAAGGGATTATCCAATTTCTAAATGCTTTGTATGATTCCCAGACACAAAAGGGGGCACAATAGTCTTAGGTCGCAGTGCTAGCAAACATCTCTACCGCACCCTAGATTCATGCCATGTCAGTCATGCTTCTCATGAGATGCACTTAACTCGACGATTTGCATGTAAAACTTATTTGATTAACCTTGTAGGAAGAAGTGGTGGTTTTGGTTAAAGGAAACCCAATCACCACCCAAAATAACCCGTTTGTTCGGAAGTCGTTCGAGATGTTTATATTCACCGTTTTGGATGATCTCCTCCCTTATTTACCCGGAGGCATTGTTTTTAACAACACGACAGTCAAAGGCCTATTGTTTGCAGATGACATTGTGCTGTTAGTAGATTCACCAAACATGCTACAACTCATGATCAACAGACTGGAAGAGTACTGTCTCCAATGGAATCTTTTTGTCAATACAAGCAAGTCGAAAGTGATTATATTTCGCAATAACTCTAGCAGATATACAAGGTACGGTTCAATTAGAAGTGGTTAAAGAGTATCGCTACCTTGGTGTAACCCTTACACCTAGACTCTCGTACAATCTTCACCTCCAAAACAAATTGAAGGAATCAAAGAAAGCGTTAAGCTGCTCTTGGAAAAATGTTCTCAGTCGGAAAGATGTGCCAGTAAATTCAAATTGCAAGCTATTCGAAGCAACTGCAAGATCCGTAATGTGTTACGCAAGTCAGGTATGGGGACACGTAGAGTACGAAGAAGTAGAAAAGCTGCAAAGATTCTTTCTCAAGCACTTGTTTAGACTATCAACAAACACACCAACGTACATGCTCCATGTCGAAACCGGTCTACCTCTCCTGCGACTATTCACCCTCAGGCTTCATTTCAAGTATGTTTTAAGAATCACCAAGCTTCCTGATCATAGGCTTCCAAAAGTGGTCCTCAGATATCTTATTACCAGGAAAGCGAACTTTTTCCGGAAGTGGCAGCAAATGAGCGAGGAACTAGGAGTTGAGTTGTCCTTAAGGTGGGAAGACAGATCCAGCTGGACTGTGGCCCTAGATGGCATTTTGAGGAACTTAAATGAGAAGATTCACCAAGGATTTATGGAGAAAGCAGCGTATTCATCGAGTCGCTTAATCCACAAACAGCTAAGCCATGCCATAGCTTAATGGATTTGAACTACTTCCACGAATCTATTAGAATTAACCAAATAAGCCTTATCTTCAAGACTCGTGGAGAATTGTTACTTCTGAATTTCAGACCATACAGGGAAGATCTTCCAGCACTTTGCTCCTTGTGTAACTTACGCGAAAAAGAAGATACATACCACTTTCTAGGAAAATGCCCAATCCTTCAGGAGACGAAGAGATACCATTACAACCAATCCGTTCTCTCAATGGAGGAGGTAATTCAGATACTCAACGGATCTAACTGGAACGTTCTCTGCAACTACGTATCGGACGCCCTTGCGTATAGGAACCAGTTTATGGAGGAATAGATTCCCTAATCTTTATGTTGCAAATCATTAAAATTGTTAAAGTAAATCGCTGTAAAATCCGTATTTTCTTCTTTATGTTAGCAATCATTAAAATTGCCATTCAAAAGTTAAAAATATATTTCAACAATTGTAACTTAAAAAAATGAATTTAACTGCAATAATGTATCCACGCATAAACTTGTCAATCTGGCTTTTGCCATTGCTAATTAGAATAAGTAAAAAAAAAATTGTAATTGGAAGAACAATATAATAATACAATAAATTCAATACTACTACTACTATTCACCTTGTAGAGTTCAAGAACCGAATCACTTCTAAAATCCTTTTGCCGTATATCGAAAACAGGTTTTCCCATTATGCGTTTCCAGGCTCTCGATAGAGTCGGGGTCGGGCATTTGCACAGAAAATGAAGAAGCAAACCATAGGTAAATACCGTTGTATTGATATCTGTCACCACTCTCCACTCGCCATCACTTCCATTCTTCTCTGCTTGCAATGCTCGCAGTAGCAGCGAAGCGTTTCTTGAAGTTGATCTTAGGAATATTTTAATTAGTTGGCGACTTAACCAGACCATTTGGTCTGCATCCAGATTCCCTTCATCGGACTGAAATGCACACCGATGTGCTTGCGATATGATAGTCAAGTGGCATGAGGTGCAAGAACACAGTGAAAGCATCAGTTGGGCATGTCCTAAATGCACCTGTGATGCTTGTTCTTTGGATTCTTTTGATTTTATTGACTTTGTGTTTCTTGCTTAGGGCGGGCCGCTAAACTATGGATCCGTAGGTGAGAATTGACTGAAGCTCCCATTTCTTACCAACGGTTTTGTTAAAGCAGTTTTGAGTCAATGAATATACGCAGATACCTAGCACTAGAGGATAGTGAGAGTGTTTCTCCGTTGGGAAGATTAAAGGCTTGCACCTTCGTTTTTGGTGGTAAAATGCATCTTTCGGATATGCTTGGATTTACACCCTGGCCGCAGCTTACCGTCCATGTACTTGCTTAGTCCAAAGCGTTTTCCATAATTTCACTAACCACAGAGAAGATCACTCCTGACACTAAATTTTTGACGTCATCCGCATAAGCAACCACCTTGACCCTATCGTTGTAATCTTATAATCCTTAAAACATCCTAGCCTCTACAATTTGCGAGTACTCAATAAAAAACAAACTATGGGTTTTCCATAATTTGTCCTTGGAGTTTTCTTTTTCCAAAGAAAAAGCTAGCTTTTGGGTGCTCGTTTTTGTTCTTGGCGTCGCGTCGTTTCTAGTATTTCCAAGCTAGCTTTTTAGTGTACATGTACAAATAAAAAATACAAATACAAATACAAATGTTTGTACGGTTCTTATCTCCTTGCATTTGGATTTTCTATGAATTGGATTTTAGACCTTTTGGATTCAAACATATACGGGGTCAATCGCTAAAATGCCACTTTGTTGACTTTCATCTGCCTAAAGATCTGTTGACGGTCCATAGAAACCAAACAATTATGACAAATGCCGATTTCTGAAGCAGCTTTCTATTTTTTTCAATATAACACGAGGTGTTGCTTTTAATGGGCGTTTTTCCTTTTATTTCGGCGAAGAGCTTGAACCGTGAAGTGTCAAAAGAAATGTCTGTGTTTCTTTTTTAGCTCAGACCTCAGAGTCTTCAGAGTGAGGAATGTTTTTCACTTTTCTGGAGCTGCTAAATCTGTACCATTGATAGCGCAGGTCAAGGTGTCACTATCAAAATCTATATCTTTGTATTGGCTATAAATGTAGTAGTGGGTAGTTTTCAACATACACATGCGTGATATAAAAATTGTGATTGGATTTAGATTATTAAAATTTTAATTATATTTGGAACAATTAATCAAAAGCAATATATACATCTATTAATGTGATATATGTAAACTGAACAATTATCAGAGTCTGAAATAAATGTCTGAGGCTACGGACTCAAATAGTATATCTCGACGCTGCCAGTTCATACATTCGCTGATTTTTAAGTTGAATATTGGTGAAAATACGTTTTTCTATAAATTAATAAATTTTTAAAACCAACTAAAAACAATAAATAATTTCAATAGAATAAAAGTGCAATATTGACGGTAATATTATATAATTTGTATATGAAAATATCCGCCCAAACAAGAATATGACCAAACGCAAGAGCCCTTATCGACTATCTTTTTGCCAGCAATAATTCTCAAACTATTAGTGCAAGTTCCTGTCCAAATTCTAATATCAGTGATCGAGAAACGATTGTTGTATTTAAAAATTGCAGTTTTTAATAAAATCAATTTTTTCAGAATTCAGTGTGTGTTCCTCAGAATTCGATGAAAATCTACTAAATCTAAGTAAGCATCTTGCGACTGATCTAATAGAAATTTAAAGTTTTTGAAAATCCCAAGTGCTTTTGTCAAGAATTCCAGGATGCTCAGTCCCGTCAAATAAGTCTATATAAAATAGAAATATGATATCAAACAACTACAATATTTGGAATAGGTATCCAGTGTTCAGAGATACCTATGGCAAGTCGTTATTAAAAAGCTACTTAATAAACCCCGCCCGCTTCGTCAGGCTTTGAAAAGACTTTCTTTTAACAATGTTTTTGTAATTTTATTTTATGTAATTATCTACAATTTAAAAAAAAAACCAACTAAATTGTTTGAAAATTACGGGCGGTAGAGTCACTTTGTTTTATATATACAGATATGGTGACAATTAAGTTTTTGGGAAGTGCAAGAACAATATTGTAGAAGTACAAGTGGGGCCCAGTTCTAATATAAAGGGTGATTTTTTAAGAGGTTGAGAACTTTTTTTAAAAAAAAAATACAAAAAATTCGAAAAAATGAATGAAATATTTATTTGAATCGATAGTTTGAACCTTGCAATTTAATGTTTAAAGATAATTTCATGCAAATGTTGACCGCGGCTGCGTCTCAGGTAGCCCATCCGCTGAGTCCAATTTTGGCATACTCTTTCACACATATCGGCCGGTATCTCACGAATGAATGCATGGATGTTGGCTTCCAGTGCGTCAATCGAAGCGGGCTTGTCCCTATAGACATTAGCCTTGACATACCCCCACAAAAAATAATCTAATGGTGTCAAATCGCACGATCTAGGCGGCCAATTGACCGGCCCGAAACGTGAAATTAACTGTTCACCAAACTCGCCTCGCAATTGCGCCATTGTTTCGCGTGCTGTGTGGCATGTGGCACCGTCTTGTTGAAACCACATATCATGCAAGTCAAGAACTTCCATTTCGGGCAAAAAAAAGTTTGATATCATCGCTCGGTAGCGCCGAATCGACATTTCGCGGTCTTCGGTCACACTAGCTGATACGGCCGCAATATTTTCTTCACTACGCACAGTACGTAAACGTGTTGGTGGTTTAATGTCCAACAAAGTAAATTTGGTGCGAAATTTGGTCACAATCTTCCGAATAGACTGCTCAGAAGGTCGAGAATGCCGATCATAAAATGGAAGCAGCGCGCGATGAACATTTCGAACCGAGCACGAATTTTGATAGTAAAATTCAATAATTTGCAAGCGTTGTTCATTTGTAAGACGATCCATGGTTAAATTGCAAACCAAACTGAAGCTGTTTGACAGTGACACAAGGTACTAAACACACGTCAGCTGTCAAAACCAGTGTTGCCAAAACCAAACCAGCTAAAAAATCACCCTTTACATAGCTGGCAATATTTTGAGAGAAACTTGTGTCCAAAGTAAGGATAGATTAAATTAAACTGATGTTTGGCCTGTATATGGGACACATCGCTTTGAAGAGTCATGCAAACCGACTGGGACTAGTGTAATATAGCGCCAGCTCGGAAAGCGAAGAAGAGGACTAAAGTATCAAACATTTCCTCTGCGATTCTCCTGGTTTATGCTTAGTATGGGACAAACTGTTGGGAAGACCTGGGCTGACATCCCTCAGATCTATCGATTTCTCGAAAACACTGGAGTTTACACGACGAACAGAGCGCTTTTCTTGAATCCACATATTCCCTCTAACCTTTCTATCCCACTGCATAAACCCCCGGCCCCTTTTTTTCATTTACAAAAACCCCAACCTTTTTTTGTTTCTCAGCACAGTTCTAGATGGGAACACAACAGGCCCGACTCGCGGCCTATGTGAAGAGGAAGTTTTTCCTCACCCTCACTAACCCACCAACCAAGTGCAATAAATAATTTCCTTTTTTATAGTTTACACACAGTGCGCGCACATGAAGAACAAGAACGAGCGACAGAGAGATCGGCGTTGTGATAGTTAACTCAGATGTTGGGTTTCAACATCTATGGGTGGTGTCCATGATAACTGGAGAGTTGTGTATTGTTGAAAGTTTTGCCCTTGCTTATGATTCACAGGAGTTTTTTCCAGATGTTTTTTTTTTTGACATTGACTTCTGAAACTGATCAACTTATTTTTATTTCGTGAGAAATAAATTTTTTTGGCGAAATCTGGGTCCTAATCTCGTAAGACAGCAATTAAAATAAAATTTGTAAATGTTGTATAGTTAAGTTATATCCTTAAGCTTTAGATTGTTTAAGATTTATGCTTGCATTAAGCAAATTAAAATTAAAGACAATCGACATCGTTTTCGATGTCTTTAACGATGGTCATACTTCCCGTAAGCATAAAATTCATTCGCGTCCAAGTGATATCGTCTAAGTGTTTACTTCTCATAACAAGAAAATGCTATGCTCTCGGCGATGGCGACTGCTATTTCGCTATTAAGCCGGTTATGAGAGCATAAATGATATTTTTGCCAATGCAAATGTTGCTTTCAGTGGCTCTCAAACTTAAAAAAATGACGGTGACAGACGACACGAGAGCTATAGTCAATAGTGTTTCTTGAAGCGAATTCTTGTCGACATTGTTTAGTGCCGTCGAATAGTCGATGATCGTCGATGAAGTTACATGATGAGAGCCCTGGATTCGAACAGTGAACCTTCAGCGTGACAAGCGACGACGACTACCCTTATGCCACAGCCACCCATAATCCTAGAATTTGTGTAGAAAAATTGAAAATACTGTACATGTAAACATTGAGTATATTTTACGGCGCACTGTGGGCCATTTTTGCAAAAGTTCTTGCAAAATTAAATTTTCGCGTGTGTCTACAATGAAAAAAAAAGATTTCTGGATTAAGAATTTTTTGGACCTTAAGAAACCGAATGATAATGATAAGTACAGCCAGTTAAAGTTAGATTATTTTTAGTGTAAACGAAAAATTGATTTTTTTTTTATGTTTTCGTTTGAGTTGTGGGTGTACAAATTTGGTACTGTGGTTAAAAGCACATTGGTTTTTTACTTTCTTGGTATATATGGTTGTTTGTAATTTAAATGCAACCTATTTTTCTTTTTTGGAGTATTAATTTTGTGAAATTTAGTGGTTTTTTGAAAACATGTTTTTAGCACACTTTTTTGACTTTATGTTGAGTTTAAAAAAAAGGTACGATAATGTATGGTCTAAGCTCAACGGAAATTCAAAGAACATGTATTTCTGAACATTCTTCTAGGAGCTCAGCTGCAAATATTTGCAAATCTTTGAGCTAGAGTGATTTGATTAGTGTAAGTAAATTTTTTTTTTGGTTTTTTTTTTCACATTTTTTTTTTTGTTTGTTGAAGGCGAAAAGAAGTTTGTAAGTACTTATGTATGTATACTTTACAGGTAAAAAAAATGTATACCAATTTATTGTAATAAGGATTTTGCGGTTTCCAGGTCTATTTTCGGCAGCCCCTAATCCTCTTCATAAAATCAAAAAAAATTTGCAACACAAAACAACATTTTCCTCCACTGTTTCGCTTAATTAAGTTTTAGCATTACACCGTTTAACATACTTTTTTGACTTAAAAATTCCAACGAAATAGTATATTTGCACTCTGATATGAAGCAAAATAAAAAAAAGGACTTTTGATACACCTTAAAAAATTTCTTGTGCGTTTACTTTTATGCACCACTGTGACTTTGTTTGACTTTTAGACAAATTTTTTTCAGACATACTGTAACTGCTTCAGTTACCTACTTTTGACAATTTTTGAGGTAAAATATTAAGACCATTGCCATTGCAAAAAAAGTTGTATTTCAGCAGAATATTCTGAAACACCCTGTAAATATTTTTTCTTAAAATTCCCAAATTTTATAGCCTTTTCGCTTAGGAGCTATGATTTTTGCAAGCAAAAAAATCAATTTGCCCCACTGTGCGGGACCGAATCGATTCTTCAGCTCTTACAATGTTACATAGCGTGTATATATGCGTTTGTCCAATATTTAAGATGACATACTGGCATAGTAGACAATAATGTAATGCAATGCATTCTGCTGAACGAACACGCACTGATAATTTCATATCTGCTACCGACCCGCTTTCTTGGAATTTGTGCACCGTATTCAAAAATGTACGCTCAGTTGGTCGCTTATTAACACGTAATAAGCGTAATGAACGGCCATTTTCATAATATGCTTTGGTAATTTCAACACGTGTATGTATGTATGCATGTATATCAATGACTAAAATTGTTTTTTTTTTTAGATGACAATTGTCAATATGAAACAATATTTTTGTTTTATGACTTTTAGATTTTATTCGCCACTCTTATAATAATATAAATACAGATTTGCCACGATTTACATCGATTACCTTATACTTTACATAATGCCTTCCTTTAACATTAAAAACTGGCTTCTTAGGCACAAATTTGCATACTTTATCTCATCTGTCATATTAACCCGGCGAGAGACTGGTGACAAAATGTAACATAGAGTATGTGGCTGGGTATGACATAACCACATACAAAATTTCCTGTAAATATTGTAATAATAAATATTAACATTTAAAAATGGTAATTTATTATAAAGGCTATATAATAATTAGTTGCAAATGAAAATGTAAATAACAGGGTGGGTATGTCATACCCAGCCACACTCTCGGCGGGTTAAATAACCTCCAAAAATATGTGATAGATTTTCTTTCATATTTTCAGTTAAGCACTGAACAGAATGACTAGACATAGCGGTAAAATAACGAAATGTTTGTTCTTGTTTTATCGTGTGCAATATAGGGATGACTTTTTTAATTTTCTTCGGTTTGTGATTAACTTCAATGATTCAAGTGCGTTTTTAAGTACAAAAATACACACCCTTGTAGGTTGGCCACCTGTATAAGTTGGCCGAAAATTCTTGCACCGTAGGTGGCCAACTTACCAAGGTTTCACTGTAGAACCAAACGAACAAACGACCTCGACGGCCTCTGTTGCACATCCAAGCTCTTTCTCCATCACATTTGCGAATATTTGCGGTTGCGGCTCTATAGCATCGACAGCGGACGGAAAATTACATATGTATGTGCGTATGTACATACATTTACTTACATTTACTGTTGCTTAATTTTATAAATTACAAATTCATTTAGATTAGATTGTTCAAGTTTGTACGATTATCAATTTTGTTTAGGTAATGTAGAGTTTTTTGTACATTTGAATAAAAAAGAATAAAAAAAGAGACAAAAAAGGCGGCGACTTACCGTTAATTCACAGAAATCAGTATTAAGAGAAATATCTACCTACAAAAATACGATAATGTGAGCATTTTATATGGATTTTACTGTATTTTTTATGTATTATTAATCCACCACAAACCGTTAGTTACTTAGTTCCATACGAACGTTTTATACCTTTTAATTCTGTCCTTCCAGGTTGAAGCATTTATTTAACGACAGGTTTGAACCCCAAAATACTAGGAAATGACTCGGGACCGCCGAAACAACAGTAGCCTGTGGCCCACAGTTCTACTTCTATTAGTTGTCAAATTAACGGCAACGGCCTCTAAAAATAGGATTCACGATGACTGCCAAGACATGTCGAGTACATCGCAATGCTCCTGCTTACAGGTATCACAGGAGTTTGAAATTACCTGTCCCGGCAAGGGAATCAGTCCTAAGATCACAGTACGCATACAGCAGAACGAAGAAGTCAAAATCGACTGTCGTTGGATGAATCACACGGAGTACAGTATTCTGCCAAAGTTGAGAGTCGGAAATATTCCAATCGTACGAATGCATCAGTGTCAACTGCCACTGGAGCAACCAATTCAGACTATTTTCCAGAAACTTGGAATAACAAGTGTTAAATCTCTGTTTTTCGAAATTAGTGAACTGAGTGGATCAGTAAATCGTCTTCATTTTCGAGGCCTCGACAATCTCATTCGTCTAAGGCTCAGCTCGAATGCCACACTGCCAGATGATGTATTCACTGATCTGGGGAATCTGACTTGGTTGAGTATTCGATCGAATAAGGTGAGATTCTCGCCGAATATATTCGCGTCGTTGGAAAATCTCAACTTTATTGAATTGGCAGATAACGATCTGCAGGATCTTCCACCTGGCGTCTTTCATAATAAAAAAAAACTCAATGATTTAAATATCTGGAGCAATAACGTGACACATCTCAGTAAGGAGATATTCGAGGGGATGTCTTCGATTACAAGACTTGATTTGTACAACAATAGCATTGTTAGTTTCCATCCAGATGTCTTTTTCCACCTAAAGAATCTCACGAACATTAGTCTTAGTGAAAACCACTTCCAACGCCTACCAGTCGGATTGTTTGCTGAAAATAGAAATTTCACCTATTTTCATCTACATAACAATCAAGTGGCATTGAGAAACTTGCCAGCGGGACTGCTTTCGAATTTACATATTCTAAGGCAAGTACGTTTGAATTGTGGCTTGGAGACCATTCCTTCTGATGTCTTTACAAACTCTACGGCCATTCGGAATATAACGATTTCTGAGAATAATCTAACCGAGCTGCCCAGACTGATCTTCTCTTATCAAAAAGAGCTAATCGATTTGGATCTCGCTAAGAACAAGTTGAAAACATTACCCAATGGTATATTCCGGAAAACAACGAACTTAATTGTGCTGCGGTTATCCCACAATAGATTGGAGAATGTTTCACGGTAAGTTACATAGTTTTATATTTAATCTAAATTTTATCTATTTTGATTCTTTCCTCTCTACTTAGCCATATTTTTTATTTTCTGCGCAATCTGAACGAACTTTACATGGATAACAATAAACTGCTTAACATTGATATCAAGGCATTCCGCAATACAAATGACTTGACCTACATCAGTATGGAGAGCAACCAGATAAATCTTGGTTATAGCTTCGATTTTATGGTGGCAACCGATTTTGAGAAAAGTTTGAAGTCACCATTTCAAAATTTGTCGGAACTTACCAGACTCAACTTAAGGAATAACTCGATTTCCTATATTCCGACGCTCGGGTCGGGGGAGCTGCGTATTCTAGATTTAAGCTATAACAACATCACCATGTTTTTTGAAAAATACTTGGACTTCGAAAGCAGCAATATCTTTGTAAATTTGACTCATAACAGCATTCGCACCATCAACTTTGACAGATTAAATTTTGACTTTCCTAAGATTCACATAGCCATTGGCGAAAATCCAATCAAATGCGACTGTGAGCTCGCGTCGTTTGTGATGTTCTTAAATGGGAAGGTTGGAAAACATCTAAAAGGCGCGGTAACATTTTCCCCGGACAAACTTCAATGCAACGCCCCTGCGAACTTAAAGGGGCACTTGATAATCGACGTTTTGACAAATGACCTAGATTGCCCACAAGATGATGCGCCTGCGCATGAGTTTTGTCCAACTGAATGTAGTTGTTATGCAAAAAGAATCTATAAACAGGATAGAGTCGTATACTGTTCGAATGCAGACTTTACTGAGATCCCATCGCTGCCTAACACTACCCAATGGAGTGAATTCGAGCTGCACATAGAGAATAATAAACTAAGGGAATTACCATTGGCCACAACGGTTGGATATAGCGACGTGACTGAGCTTTATGCAGCCAATAATTGCCTTACTCAAATATCAGTTGAGAATATCCCTGAAACTATTAAACTGTTGGATCTGTCTCACAATAGACTGCAGCACTTGAACAGAAGTGTATTAAGAGTATTGGTCGCAAGCGAATACTTTGACTCGTTAAAACTAAGCCACAATCCATGGATGTGTGACTGTGTATCACGACATCTAGTCGACTTTGTCCACACATACCACGAGAAGTATCCAGATCTGAAAGAAATGCAATGTTTGAATGGAAAAAAATTTCTGGAGGTCTCCGTTGATGCCCTCTGCTCTCTGAAGCAAGGCCCGGTGTTTGTAATGAGTTTGATTGGTGCCGCTATTGGGCTGTGTGTGGGTGGCCTCGCAGCATTGTACTACAAATACCAACTTGAAATAAAGGTTTGGTTGTATGCGCACAATATGTGTCTATGGTTTGTCACAGAGGAAGAGCTGGACAAGGATAGGAAGTACGATGCCTTTATTTCATACTCGTGCAAGGATGAGGACTTTATCGTGGATTGCTTACTTCCAGAATTAGAAAATGGACCAACACCTTTCAAGCTTTGTTTACACGATCGTGATTGGTTGGCGGGTGACTTCATTCCCGAACAGATAATACGATCGGTTAATGAATCTCGACGAACTATTATCGTACTTTCACCGAACTTTATTCAATCGATCTGGGCCCGCATGGAATTTAGGACTGCACACACCGCTGCTTTGACTGAAGGTCGTGCAAGGGTGATTATCTTAATCTTCGACGATATTGATAATATTGACACTCTAGACCCCGAATTGGAGGCATACCTGCGAATGCATACTTATATTAAGTGGGGCGATCCATTGTTCTGGAACAAACTACGTTACGCTTTGCCGCATCCGCCAAATAAAATCTCAGAGCGTGGTATTGAAATGGTAGTCGACCAACCCCAATGGGAAATGGAAATGATATTCAACCCTAGTATTTGAATTGCAGCTCTCCTACGGGTACAATGGACATAACCTTGGCGCATTTGTTATCAGCACAAATGTCAATCAAAACGATGTGCAACATAAACAAAAGAAAATTGCTTGTTGTGTGTTGAAATTGTGCTAATTCGAATTGTTATAAGGAAATCTTATTTTCCATATTGTATAGTATAATTATATATTATATTATTAGTAATTATTAATATTTATTTACATTTACATTGTTTGTTTTGTGGATATTGTTTGTTAATTTGTTCTACATATCGAACTTTGGCTATTGTGGTAACGTCATCTAGGTCGATATCTTTGAATAAATCGCAAACATTCTCACCCACCGTAGACAACGTTTGCAATAACTGATGTCGTAAGTCCCTTGGGTCGTGAGATGTTCTAAATACGTTTCGGTTGCCTCCAAACATCTCTGATCTATTGCACTCTGGTGGTTGAATAGTTTCATGTCATTTCATCTTATGACATGGAAATACATATAGCATTAACATGAACAGATATGCAAAAGAGTAATAACCACATAAAAATATAAACAAGTAATACAATGAATGATAAGTAATACAAATCTGACAATATGGACAGACATGTCCGATGGTTTTAAATTTTTTTGTTGACATTTTGGTGGTCAGACGGACATATCTAATAATGTGTACGCTTATTTATATTTATTTCTGAAATGTATTTTAAGCGATGTGGTTGTTGTCGGAGAGTTAAAAATGGCTGTGTATGGAAATATTGGAATTTGAAAATAGTTTTTGGAAATGCAAAAAATTCTGGTAATCGCCTGGAGAATACAATTTTGTAATTTTGTTAGCAAATTAACATAAAAAAAACTTTGGTCGTTACCTCATCCATTCCTGTATCAAAATTCGCTTCCCTTTTATTTCTTCTCTCTCTCTTAGATCTCTTCTTCTAAAAGCTTATCATTCATAAATCATAAGTGCTGGTCTCAGTATGTCCGACATCTTTAAAATCAACTTACAAAATGAAGTCGGGCAACATGTTGGACAATGTAAACGCTAACGACATCGGTCTGTCTGTCTGCTCGTGTGTACCTCCCTCTTGCGAGGCATGGATATCATCTTCTGTCAGTTCCACTGGGTCTCTTCCGTTGTTTATCTTCAAAACTCTTGTTTTTTAATCACGTCGCACAATCGAGTACAGTAGAATCCCGATTATCCAGATCAAATAAAACCACGGGTATTCCGTATAATCGAAAATCCGGATAATCGAAAAGGAACAATAACAAACAGTAGGTCTGTTTGGTAACTCACGAATTCGTACACATTCGTAAGATTCTTGCGAATTTCGTGTTTGGTAACCCAAAATATTCGTAAAAGAGATAGTAGATAGAGACAGTTCAAAAAAATCCCTTCAACTGAGAGCGTACACAATCTTACACCGCCTTTTTCTTCGAGTGAGGTTGAACAACTCTGTCAAACCAGCCATCTGACAATTGTGAAATGTCATAATCTTCATTGTTAGTGGAGAACAAAAATAAATTTACAGGTTTTAAAGCCCCCATACACGATCCGACGTATCTGTCCGACATTGAAGTCTGCAGACCAATCTGATAGTGGATGGCATTGTTGGATGGTCTGTCCGACGGTCTGTCAGACGGTCGGGTGAGAATTAAACAATGTTTGATATCTTGGGGCGGAGATTAGCAATTAGGACGACGACTTCACTGTTCACTTTAATTTTAATGCTGAAGGCATAAGGCGGTGTTGTGTTCACGGCTAATTAAATATACGGGTGCAGAAAATGTCAGAAAATTCGCAGTTCATCAACGAATTTATTGATTTTATTATTTATTTATTTTATTTATTTATTTATTATTATTTGGAAACGCTGAACATTTATTTATTATTATTTATACATATTATTTACAATATTAATTTATAGTTTTATTTATTATTATTTATGAAACACCCTGCACTGTCCGCATCATGTGTCAATTCACCACCACCTCTATTGTCACACTGACAGGAACAAATGAAATCTCCCACTTCTACTTTGGCCGCCGACTTGACCAGTCCTTCAACTAGTTTAGTAATTTTGGATTTGTTAAGTTTAGTACCTATTATAAAATTGTTATTGAAGTATTGAAATAATATAATAAAACTGAATTATATTGAATCATAACAATTTATACTTAAACATCAATCGAATTATCCATTTACGATATTAAGTGTACGAAAGCCAAACGAACACTGAAGTCGTTTTGCTTATCGTGCCGTATGTGGTGAAGTCTGACAGAGCGTCGGATCGTGTGTGGGCAAATAAAAATATGGTCTACGCACAACCTGTTTGGTTACTTTTCTTACGAATTTTCCACTGCTGATTTCCCCCCCCTTTTCAAATTATAAACGGGAATAAACTCGTCATGTTATGTTTCGTTGCGCCGTTGAAACATTTTTAAATCGGCAATTAGAGCCGTGACGAATGAGTCCGGATAATCGGATATTCGGATAATCGATGTTCGGATCATCGGGATTCTACTGTTATATGTATCGAAAAGGGCTAGTGATGGAGACACGTAAGAACATAAACATACATAGGTACACAGGTCATACATACAAACATATATAATTAAGATACATATTTAGAAACAGGATTGAAATAACGAGCTGTATTTGAAAGAACGCAATTTTTTACCATTGCTATAAACAGTTTTTCGACTTAAATTTGATACAATTTCATGGTTATAAAAGGTTTCAGCATTATATCCGGCATTGTTGAAACCGATTGCAAAGTACTTTGAGTTAAACGGAGTTTTGCTTGGACTTTGAAAATATATCCGGTTCATAGCTATACCAGGTATTGTTATAACCGATTTCTACTTTACCTGGAAATTTAACTCGGCCTTGATTTCCGCTGAAGTGGCAATTTTTTTTTTCCTGATAAGTCGAAGGAAGCGAAGATGTTGCTTTACATTTCTTTCTGACCACGCGTTTCTTTTGTTCTTTACTCTTTCAGAACATTAACGAATATTTCCCACGAGCAGGACACAAGCTTGACAATTACAATTAGGAAGTTTTTTCGTTTGGTAGAATTTTAACTATTTTACGTATTTCTGGGGGACAATACCTGCCTCGATCCATCCAAAATTCACAACTTCATCCAAAGACTTAATCTCTGTACCAAGAAGATATGCTTACAAAAAAAAAAAAAAAATATTGTACCTTTAAATAGTTTAATAGTTATAGTTGCATACTATATGGTATGCCAATGGTTTTGAAAGCAGAGTTCTTTCAAATAAAATTTGAGCATGATCAACTTGTATTCGTATGCCCATCGTTTAAGTGCACCTGCCTCCGATGAGGTGAACTGAACATGAACATCCACTTCAGCACTCCAATCGAAAGTCAATTGATTGTAAAATTTAATAAAGATACATTTTTTAACGAGTATCCTCTCTGGTATCCATTGAGATGGCACATTAAAACAATTTACAAATTTATTCATATTACCAAAAGGCAAATAAGTTTTTAAAAGTACGTGCACATAATCCCTGACTGAAAATTAATCTCTCTTCTGCTCTCTGTTATGCCTGTAAAGTGAAGTGGCACTTCCTACAAAACGTAACTGACACCATCAACCATCCATCACACTTTTCAAAGGCTTCCGTATCAGGTGTCACAATTATTTATCGTCGTTATCACAAACTGACAAATCCCTTTGAAATCGCTCTCCCACTTTTCACACTCCATCATCTGAAATCGAGAACGACGACGCTGAGGAGGACGAGCACGATGACGACAACGAGAACGACTAGAAGGACAACTGTACACCACATCAAACAGACTCAGGGACGATTTCAAATAAACAAAATACTTGACACTGCTGTCCGATGGCCTCTTCGGTTGAAACTTGGGTTGTGACATATCAAAGACAACTTATTGCACATTCCTTTTCCTCGTATACTCTGCTGAATGATTTTGATTTCAATGCTTTTCGTCCTGTTTGGTGTAACCATAGCGGATCGGAAAGGACTTAGTAGTTTGTTGTTGTCGCATGTCAGTCAAATGGACATATATTCATTCGTTTTGTCATTTTATAAGTTGAAGGGGTTTTACGGAGAAAGTCTACAAGTTGCCGTTTCTTAGTGATTTTGTATTTTATTCGTTGTCCTTTTATCCTTTTCCGGTGAAATTTAACTCTTCGATGTGTGAGTATTTTTGTTTTGTTCTCTTTAGGGTCCTTTGCAAGTTGCAATTGTTACTTCAATTGCAAGTGTTCTTTTGACTTAAATTGGAACTCTATACATAGGCATCGGAAGAAAGTCCTTCTTGTGCATAAGCAGGTATGTATGGCAGTGAGTAACAATCGCCTGTAGCACTTTTGGACATTTTCAACTGCTTTTACTGCCGGTTTTATGTGCGTACGAGTACGACTACGAAAGTTTGCCCTAGCAAATCGTTGGATGTATTTCTTCATTAATCTGCTTTATCTGCAACAAGTGGTATGAAGGACCTTTTGGTTGAAATGGGTTGAATCCTTTGGCTGCTGTATTATCAATTGGAGACTGGAAAAGATATAGGAATCCAATTGTTTCTCTTTTTCAATGCAGGATGAGTAAGTATCCTGAGTTAAGGCAGTAACTTTTTATATTACATAGTCGACTTTTTCCATTGAACACATATCCTGCGGCACTTGAAATCAGTGGCTATAAGAGGGCATCAGAAGAGTATAAATGGAAATTCAAATTCTTTTATTCTGTTCTGTTAAAATTCGTAAAAGGAAGACAGAAAACAGAAAACAGAAAACAGAAAACAGACTGAAGTCTAATAGAAAGTGGATAAAAGTAAACACGCTTCGGCTGAATAACCTCTTGACTACGAGCAAGTAATTTATGCTTGAACTTCTGTAGTAGCTACTAAGATTCAAAACGAACCGAGATCATATCATCACGAACGTCAATTTATTTATTTTTTAATGCCTGTGTTCTGGCTGTATGCATTAAGCCCATTAGTCCCGTATTTTATAGCTAATTGCTAGCTAGCTAAAGCGTGACTTAGCTTTGCACGATATTTATTTTCCCAAAGATACTATCATCGATTTCTAGCTAAAACAACCCAAATCGATTATAAAGCACTTTCCAATTATAAAAGTGTCAATTTACACGTGTTTATTTTTTTTTTACTTTTCACTCAAATCTTTCGAAACAAATAAAGTGCTTTGGTTGATAACGCTTCACTTTGTTCTTTGAACCTACCTTCAACCTACCGACAACCTTCTAAATTCTCTAAGTAATTGTGAATGCGAATATTTTATAGAGTTTGCCTTCTTTAAAAAAACACAAACATCCATTTTAAAAATTCATCACCTTGTCTTAAGGCCATCAATCATTCAGCAGACAAACAAAAGGAACTCGTATCAGTAGAACCGGAGCCGGACAAACTTCAGTTCCGCCCGGATAATGACAATTTTTTTAACATGATATGTTTATTTGTATGTGAGTCTTTGTATGTGTAATGAGATGTCTCATGTAACATTCAGGATAACGAAAATTTCAACGTTTATCCTTTTATTATTTCAGAACTGACTGACGTACTTCATCTTTTATGCCTTATAAGAGTAGCAAAAAGGAAAAAGGGAGATGGATTAAATCAAAAATTCAGAAGAGCAAATTTGATCTTTGAATCGTGTCGTTGTCGTTGGAGAATAGTTGAAAAACTATTAGGGGTCATAGTAAAAATACAAAATCTATACCTACATGGAACAGATTCAACGATTACCTATTCCCTTATCCAATGATCAAATGACAACGTGTAGCACTTAATTTGGAAAAATAAATAATAAAAATAAAAAAATTTCTAAGCCAAGTGCTACTCAATCCACACAAAGAAAATAAGGTCGGACAAAAAATACCAAATGCAACTGCTAAAAATGACGGTAAATTATGTTAGCGTTCGAGCACTTTTGTTAACATTTAAGTCACGAAAGGCATACAATGAATTGTTAATTGGGCATGAAGTGCCAAAAGTATGCAACGAAATAATATTGGTGCAACTTTTCAGCAGAGTTCGAGTTGAACCAATTAAAGTCGCACTATCTCCGAATGTTCACCTTTGCTAATTTAAAATAAAGGGTGGTAGCATAGCATTGGCAATGCGTTTGATAGGCTTGTGGCCAATACCAGAAATCAGCTTAAAAAAATGATTGTCAACATGGCTAAAAGGCTAGACGTACTCTTAGATTTAAATGACTTAAAGAATGGAAAATAAAATGATAGCTGGATCCTTTAGCCTGGACGACCCGGCAGCAAACTTCAAAAAACTCATCAATTGATTTTGGGAATTTTGTTACCAACCTAACCTTACATATGTATGTATACAGGGACTAACAGAAGTTCGCTTAGTTTTTAGGGTTCCGTACCCATATGGTAATACAGATAATACTTTACCTATTGCTCCGAAATACCGTCAGACTATAACCTTAAGATCTAGATCTGGTCTTTAGCGACTACTATTTGTTCCCTTTCTTGAAAAGATGGCTCCAGCGAAACAAATTTCATATTGCTGAGGGGAGGGGAACATATCGATGGTGGAGGTTATTTTCAATAGAATTTAATAAATCGTATTATTCCAATAGCATCAAATTGTTAGAGGGCCGTTGGAAGAATAAAACTGATTTACAGCTAGAGACTACTCACTCCATAACCTCGAGGGACAAAGTAAATAAAGGCTACGAAACTAGTACAAACACTATGGATCGACGTTGGTACTACATTGTTCATTTCAACTTTCCACCCCATCATTCATTTCACTCAGGGTGAAATTCTTAACAAAATATTTACTCAAAAAGTGAAGGATGAAGTATGAGTACTACAAAGTAACTTTTTCTCTCAGTATCTGGTTTAAGAGGAAGCACCAGGTATGTCGGTAGTTGTAACACGATGTCAAACTATAAAAAGGGGCGGCTAAGTTAAACAAAAATAAAAGTTTTTGTCTATTTCGTGCATATCCTCCCTATAGGCATTTTGATGATAGGAATATATAAACTTTGTAGCAATGAACAATTTTGAAGTATTTTGTGTGTGTGTGTGTGTGTGTGTGTGTGTTCTTTTTATCTCTTGCCTTGGCTTGGTGTGGAAGATCTTCAGAAGCATTTTATACGAGCTTATCAGCAATTGTTCCTATCCAGAAAAGGAGTTAAAGACTACTTCAGATTTGCCACAGCGAGATGCAATAATAACCAACATAAAGAAGTACGTATGCAATGAAGAGGACAATAGGTAGATAGACTAAAACGAGCCCTTTGGGCCTTTCCGTTAGATGAGCAAAAGCGTCATACGAGAACAATTCAGGAAAGAGGATGAAATTCTATCTATGATTCTGAAATTAACTTCCCTAACTAAGACTAGTCAATATACTAATCGGGAACTATTATAACCATAAAAGACTTTGTACTAGTGTTAGCCAGATGTTCCCAAACTTTTTGGCCTACCGCCCACTTAGCAAGACAAGAATGTTTCAATGCCCCCTCTCTTCAACAAACCTACATAAAAATTGGGAATGCTAGTAAAAGATTGTATTATATTATTAAGAATCTTATTGTAATAGTTAAAACACCATCAACTGAATGAGTAAGATTGTAACTGTTCCTTTTATTACAATATACTTGGAAGCATTCAAAATAAAAATAACAAATTAATGTGAAGCATGAGCCAGGAGCATTTTTGTAAATTTTTGATGTGTAAACATCTTAGCTCTCGGTATGGACAAATCTTTCGCCGTCGTCCGTCACGCGCAACCAAACTTAGTATAAGTGCCTTCTCTGTATATGATTCTCTTAGTATTAGTGCATTCTCTATTTAAACTCTATATACTATGTACTATACTATTTATACAAACGTATGTTTACACATAAAATTTCACGAGTCTTCACGACTTTTTTTTAAATATCGGGTTCAAATTTTGTTAACAAGGGTCGTAAGTCGCCACGCTCAGTAATATTCAGTTGGTTCCATAATCTAGGGTTCAGTTTTGGTATTGATTTCCAAAGCCGGAATGGTTGGTATCCACTTTTAAATTCTATTTTCAGTTCTTCATTTGTTGTGTGTAAATTTAATGATCCTGCTGTAAGAGAAAGAATAAAAACCCAATCTGAGGTATTTATGCTTAGAATATCTTCAAATCGCTCATTGAAATCAGCGCGGAGAACCCCCAAGTGTTGGTAGTGAGTAAGTATGTATTTCTTCGTTTTTGAGAGACTGATAAAATCGGAAAGTCGCTATATTCGCCTTGGCCTGGATTCCTATTGGGTTTGGCTTACATTGGGTATACAGATGAGCATATGTGAGTTATCATTTAAGTAGGTATCTTTATTTACCACTTATTTATTTATGTATAAGTATTTAGTAAATATTAAATTCTCTTGTATGGATCCAACCAACGCCCGCTACATCGCCTCATATCCAACTTAGATGCCTTCAGTGCCCACTTGAGGGCGGTATGAACCGCTTTGGGAATCACTAATATAAACACATTTAGAATCCTAATATACTTTCAAACCAGACCCACTGTAGATACTAAAACGAGGAAGTAACCTCAGGCCATATTATGAGCCCTATTCGGACAAAAAAGGGGCTGTATTGTATAAGCACAGAAGAAATTCTTCTAAGATACTAACATTTATAGACCGAAAAGCTCCATTATTTCCGTACCGTATTTCTTTAATCATTCATACGCAGAGTTGTAAAAGAATGCAATCATTTTGGAATGCATTCTTTCAAAATCATTCCATGAATTAAATTTTTTGATTGAATTCATTGACATCAATTTGAGACATCAAAAAAATGAATGTAATCACCATTCATTTAGCATTCAAAAGATTGCATTCTTTTTTTGTACCATTCAATTGAATGCAATCAATGAATGCAATCACTTGTGACTTCAATTGAATGCTTGCATTCTTTTTGCATTCATTTGCACTCATTGCATTCATTTGCATTCATTTGCACTCATTGCATTCATTTGCACTCATTGCATTCAGTTGAAGTCTGTTGCATTTGTTTGCACTCTTTGCATTCATTTGCATTCATTTGAAGCCTTTTTCATTCTTTTCGATTCTTTTGGATTGATTTTAATTAACTTGGTACTGACTTTTCTAGTACTTTTTTTCAGTACTTTTTTAGTGCTTTTTAATACTTTTTAGTACCTTTTCAGTACTTTTTAAGTACTTTTTAGTACTTTTTTAGTACTCACTACCAATCCAAAACAATCGAAAAGAATGCAAAAGACTTCAAATTAATGCAAATGAATGCAAAGAGTGCAAAAGAATGCAAAAGACTTCAACTGAATGCAAATGAATGCAAAGAGTGCAAATGAATGCAAATGAATGCAAAAAGAATGCAAGCATTCAATTGAAGTCACAAGTGGTTGCATTCATTGATTGCATTCAATTGAATGGTACAAAAAAAGAATGCAATCTTTTGAATGCTAAATGAATGGTGATTGCATTAATTTTCTTGAAGTCTCAAATTGAAGTCAATGAATGCAATCAAAAAATTGAATTAATTAAAGAATGCATTTCAAAATGATTGCATTCTTTTACAACTCTGACATAGCATTTCTTTTGAGGAAACAGTTCGAAAGACAGATTGAAAGATTTGGCCCCTATTGTGAGTGTCGATAATTGATCGAATTGCGACATCTATCGATCGTCGATCGTCGATTGCAGATTCTAGTATTGTCATTTAAATTTGTCGATTTGATAGTCGCTTTAAGTCGATCACAAATTTCTGTCCGATCCTTTGTCTGGGAGCAAAGTGAAAGATGCGTAAGTAATTTCAATTAAAATATATGTTAAAAAAAACTGAAATTTTAATTCACATTAGACTCAGCAGGGCGAAGCAGGTGCAATTGGATTTTTTGGTTTCATTTCTGGAAACAAATCCTGACATCGCGAAACTCCTTAGCAAAAAGGCGATTGAAAAAGATAATTAATAATTATTATTTAATTTGTTCTCTTATGTTTATTTATTATTATTTATTATTTTAAGTTGATTTATTTTTTTTATTTTTTATTTATTTATTTATTCATATAATACCACAATGTGATAAATTGAAATGAAATAAGTTTCAATTGCAATTTCAATTTTTTTTTTGTTTTATTCTATAAATTATACGGACTTGGATCAAAGCATATTATTCCTGATTTCTACCGCTTCTTCGCGTCGTTTCCAGAAAGCTGTGCATTCACTTCTTCGTCTATTAAACTGTCAAATTATGATTTATTCACAATATTTATATTTATATTCACAATAACCTATTCCTCTAATGATTAAGTTACACAATACCACAGCTTAAATCAATCGACGCAATCGACAATATTGTCGTGACAAACGCTGAATGACAATTACAATAAGGGCCATAAAGACTGGAAGATCTCGAGAGTGTGAGATTCCCTTTGTGGTTTTAAAGTTTATTGAGACCAAAATTATATAAAAAATTTATAAAAGCTTTGACACGAAGTATACCTAGATATTTGACTGAGTGTATTGTATCTCAAATTATCTGAGATTATGATAAGCAAAAAAAGAACCTTAAAATTGCCATCACTCGTGCATATCAATATATCGCCTGGCATATTCTTAATCCATGGCACAGCTTTTCGGGTCAACGTGTTTTTATCCCACGTATGTGAACAATTACAAGCGGTTCACGTTGTAATATGCACGTCGCGGTCATTTCCAACATGCAACGTTCACTTTTCCAGCCCCAAGAGACCACCCGCCGGTCGTCGCCGCACCGCGTCGCGTCGCCTGTAACCAGTGTCCAATTTTACGTGGAGATTTTCGCCTGACGATAAGGTCCAACAAAATCCATACACAATACATTATAATAATTGGGGGGTAATTAAAATCGGAATTTACAAGGTATACACCCTCGGTGCACATACGGACCCTGGTGCATGCACACCCCCGTGCTGTTATTATTTTATTTTTCGCCCCAAAGTGGACACATTTCGCGGTATTACACAGCGAAAATTGGCACATAGTGCGACGCTGGAATGTTGTGTGAGTGTGTTAGCATTATGTAGTCCGTGTGTTTGTGTGGAATTTTTTTTATTCCTTTGAGGGTTTTTTTTTAACTTTCTTGTTGCTTCGTGCTATGGTGTAATTAATCTTTTGCTGCCTTGTAATGGAGTTTTTTTTTATTTCCAGCCTTTGTGCATAGTCCAAGGGTTGTCATGCAAATTTGCATTTTAATATACAAAAAAGGAGAACAACCAAATTAAAGCAGAAAGGAAAAAAAAAAACAGAGGGAGGGTGGGGGTGGAAACCCCAACAATGGTACTTAAGCGATGATGAATTTGAGGAAATGTGTTTGTGAGCTTGTGGAGTAAATTTGAAATGTGCTAAACACTTTAGGTGGACTGCAATTAGGTAGCGCTTTTCACTTTCTGGGAATCCACTACTTGAGGTCCTTGTGTGGGTAGATTTTCGTTACTTTCTTCTATGGTACATGCGCGGTGGATATTGTTTATCATAAAAGTGTAGTAAATCCCTCGGTCTGTGCTGTGATAAATTACATTGCCTAGATACAAGTTAATTTCTTTTAAAATTATCCTTGCACCGGTACTGACTTAAGTTGGCGTGTTAATGGGTTTAATTCCAGGACTAAATGGGAAGGGCCTGAAAGAGCAGGTGAAATACACAATGAATATGCCAGAAAACACAAGCGAATTGAGCGGAAAACTTAAACAAGTCGAATGCTAAATAAACTTTTGTAATTAGTTTTAGTTAACATATTTAGCGCTTTGCTGCCGCCACTATTATAAGGAGGTTTCGAAATTATTATGTTCTTTCTTTTCTTTTTGGCTACAACTTCATTAAAGAAGCACAAAGTACAGCATTGCAGTAAGTGATTATTAAGGAAGGTGAAGGTATACCGCGAAGAATAAAGCAATTAAACTAATTGCAATAATTATCCAAGTTTCTTTTTTTTTTTTAAAAACTTACGTATCCTCATACATACGTACTTTGTAGATTAAAGGCTAGTTATTTCGTGCGTTTATACTTAAAATACGTGCATAACAAGAACAACTTTCTTTTTTATAAAGACGTGATAACGTGTCCTAAAATAAAATTACATAATTGCTTTTTGATATTTTTTTTGTGTTAATAGTTTTCAGTATTGCCAGACAAATTGCGTAATTGCTACACAAAATAACAGCTCTTTAAAAAAGTTCACCACTAGTTGTTGTTGTGAAACAACGTTTGGGAGTTTGATGGGATTGAGCCCGGACAGCATTTATAGTATTCCATCGCACTTATTACCTCGTAACAGGGCGCGTAGTGAGCTACTGAGATACAGAAATTGGTCCACTTCTGCTTTTGGGACCGAACCTTTGTTAGCCAGTCCGTCAAGTTTTTCATTTCTATTAATACCCTCATGTCCGGGTACCCACCAAAGCTTGACTTTGTTTCTATGAGAGAAGTCTTGGAGAGTATTGAAGCAGTTCAGGATGACGTTGGAGCACACTCACAAATACACTGGGTATTTGTCCTATTGGTATTGATATTCTAGCGTTTGGTCCAAAAATACCAGCACCTACCAATCATACCAATCTTTGTAGCTTTTGAAGCTTTGAAATGGTGGATTTTTCTTTTGTTTTTTTTTCACCATACTACTGATGAGTAAGTAATGATAGGTTGTATCATCATTGTATATACATATCCAATGTGTGAATTTTGGGGTTATTCCCCAGGTCTTACCGTACGAACGACGACAGGCCCACATGGCTTTTGTTGCTTTGGTAATTTTGTTTTTAACATTTGAGTTCCAATTTCGTTTTTTATCAAGAATCATACCTAGATATTTTACTTCATTGGAATACTCAATTGTGATGTTGTTAACGGATATCTGTTCTAGATTCAGATTTCTTTTGCGGATAAAAGGGACAAGAGTAGCTTTACTAGGGTTAATTGAGAGATATTCAAACATTTTTTTTGATTACTATTATTATTATTATTTTTTTTTTTTTTTTTTTATTGAAGTGTTATAAGATTGACAACATTTCATTATACTACACCTAGTTTACACTAACAAGTAGTTTTCATTTGTTATAGATTACATTATATTATATTATATTATTACAAATGAAAACTACTTGTTAGTGTAAACTAGGTGTAGTATAATGAAATGTTGTCAATCTTATAACACTTCAATAAAAAAAAAAAAAAAAAAAAATAATAATAATAGTAATCAAAAAAAATGTTTGAATATTATATATTGCATTGAATTTAAACAAAAACACGTTTATTTTTACATTTTGTGTTGTATCTACTAGATAACGTTATTGCCAGTTAGCTCGTGTGGTTTAGTTCGCTTTAGTCTTCGAGTATTCAAAGAAAAAAAAATTGATCAGTTTAAAAGGATTTTTTTCTAGTACATACAACCTTTTGCAGAAAAGCCATTCGAGGAAAATCATAAGAACTTTAAAGTCTTAAGAAACCAATCTCAAATCTGAAAATTCACTGATTGTTTTCCAGTGGCAGATCTGTATTTATTTTCTCGGGGTCTTAAGCCCGAGGGTCATTTTGTGGCGCTTCAAACTACAAATGCTGTATAAAAAGGGTATGTAAAGGGTGTCCCAAAAATTCACGCAAGATTGGAACTTTTCGCCATTTTTGCGGTAAGGTGTTGCCAACAAAGAAAAATACAACGTGACAGCTGAGAGTTCAGGGTTATTAACCCAAAAAAGATAGTATTTCAAAGTACATTTAGGATAAATATGGAAGAGTTTGGAAGAGCATATTTTGGATTGTATGTATAATATCTTTTCCCAAAAATCAAGGAGAAATGCGGATTGGACGTGATACTAGTGGAGGAGGATTCATTCCCGAAACCACATATCATAAGGGGGTTCTTTCCGCAAAGTATCGGGCTAGCCAGCGAGAAGATACTTGCGTCTCTGGACGCACAGAACTCCGGTCTCATCACCAGAACCTGGAGAGTCCTACAAAGAGTGGAAGAGAAAGATCTCGTCCACATGATCTTTGCTATTAATGATAGCGTAATGAAACGGCTAAATGACCTAAACGGTCATGTAAACTACCGTTTCGGCAAGCTGAAGCTCATTCTCAAGAGCCACGACAAAACCTCAGCTGCCAAACCTAACACCAAACGTCTGTCGAAAGGACAAACGACTTATAGTGGAAATAATACCACTGCTGAACGTGAGAGAGCACGTGAGCTCCCCACCACCAGCAAACATCAACCACACACATCAGCTGAACGTGAGAGAGCACGGGAGCCCCCCACCACCAGCAACCAGAAGCCACCCACAACAGCTGCACGTGGACCCAATAGTAGGGTTCCGGTACCCTTACCGAGGAAGCACACAGGCAACAAGGTAGCGCACGCTACGGGAGCGAGACCTAGGGGCCACTCCCTCAACGAGGGTTCCGTGAGGCGGAGAGGCGACAACAAGCCAAACCGCATGCGGAATCCTGAGTACAGCCGCAGACAATGATGGCTCCACTCAAGGTGTTGCAGGGAAATCTGCACCACGCTAAAGGTGCCTCGGACACCTTTATCCAACGATGCGCTCGAGAGAACATCGCCCTCGGACTCATACAGGAACCTTGGGCTATTAAGGGTAAGATTTTTGGCCTCAATAACAGTGAGCGAAAATTAGAATATGCCCGAGGAGATTTTAGACCAAGGGCTGCTCTACTGATCAGCTCCAAAATTAAATATCTTCTCATTCCAGATTTCAACACAAGAGACCTAGTGGCAGCCATAATCGAAAGTCCTCAGGAAAATGGGCCTCAGGAGTTCGTATGTGCCTCCGCTTACTTTCCCGGAGACACTGATGCGGTCCCCCCTGTTCCGGTACAGGAGCTGATCGAAGAGTGCCGCCGTCGCAACTGGCATCTCGTTCTGGGATGCGATGCCAATGCCCACAACACCATATGGGGTAGCAGCGACAACAACAAAAGGGGTGAGTCACTTTCTGAATATATTATTAGTAATAACCTACTTATATGTAATAGAGGTAACAAACCCACTTTCGTAAATTCACTGAGAGGTGAGGTACTGGACCTTACACTCTCGTCTCCCTTTCTACATTCGTATATCGAAGGCTGGCACGTATCAGATGAGGCATCTTTATCGGATCATATGCACATAAGATTCAATATAAGGTGCAGCGTCGATGCAAGTCAGACCAGATATATGAAAAAATTAACGAACTGGAAGACTTATCGAGAAAACCTCGCTATCAAAACTGATACACTGCCCTCATCTATTCTGTCTATCGGAGACATTAATGATGTAGCCGATCAGTTAAATGAAGCTATAATTTCTTCATTTAAAAGCAGCTGCAAAGTAAAACACCAACTGGTTAAAAGGTGTGTACCATGGTGGAATACTCAGCTAGAAAACCTGCGAAAAATGGTGAGAAAACTCTTTAACAAAGCAAAACGCACCGGTAATTGGGATCTTTACAAGTCCGCACTTACCAACTTCAATAAGGAATTGAGAAAATCTAAGAGAGCCACATGGAGAAAGAATTGTGAATACCTAGAAAAGCTACCAGAGGTCGCACGTCTCCAAAAAGCTCTCTCCAAAGATTGTTCAAATAGCCTAGGTCTCCTGCTTAAGGAAGATGGTACCTATACGGCGAGTCGACAGGAAACTTTAAAAACCTTACTCAAGGTTCATTTCCCAGGATCGACTCTAATAAATAACCAACCCTTTGTTAATTCTGAGGCCACAAGCTTCTCTTACATCAACAGAATTAACAGCCTATCTGGAAAAATGTTCAGTTTAGACAAAGTTAAATGGGCCATAAGCTCATTTAAACCCTACAAGGCACCTGGTACAGACGGAATCTTCCCAGCTCTGATTCAAAAAGGTCTGGTCCAGATTTTACCAACTTTAACCGCTTTATTTAGGTCTAGCTTCAACTGGGGATACATCCCACAAGCTTGGAGGGAGGTCAACGTAGTTTTTATCCCCAAACCAGACAAACCGAGTAAGCTACCTAAATCCTATCGACCCATTAGCCTAACATCGTTTTTTCTCAAAACTATGGAAAGACTAATCGATATACACATTAGAGACTTTCTAGATAGAAATTCACCTCTGCACCCACAACAATACGCTTACAGGAAAGAAAGATCCACGGAAGGTGCTCTTTTAAATCTGGTAACACAGATCAAAGAGGCTTTCCATCACAAAGAGATCGCACTATGTGCATTCCTAGATATTGAAGGTGCCTTCGATAATACCGGATATGACTCTATCTCAGAATCTATGTCCAGAAAGGGTATTGACCATCCTACTAACCGATGGGTTAGAGCGATGCTCGAAAACCGAAAAATCTCCACATCCTCTGGGGAATCCTCGGTCACAGTTTCAGCTGCAAAAGGCTGTCCACAAGGAGGTGTACTATCACCCCTTCTGTGGTCTCTAGTCATTGATGACTTACTTGACAAGCTCAGTAACCTTGGCCACCATACAATTGGTTACGCCGATGACCTAGTCATCACCATAAAAGGAAATAATGCTAAAGACGTCTGCAATACGATGCAAACAGCTCTCAAGATAGTGAATGACTGGTGCACTAAAGAAAATCTCTCAATTAACCCCAGTAAGGCTATTCTTGTACCTTTTACCCGCAAAAGAAATCTGAGTCTAGACCAGATATCACTTAATAACACTACTATCGAGTATTCCAATGAAGTTAAATATCTAGGTATGGTTCTCGACAATAAACTGAATTGGAACTCACACGTTAATTACAAAATTACCAAAGCAACAAAAGCCATGTGGGCCTGTCGTCGTATGTACGGTAAGACCTGGGGAATAACCCCAAAGGTCACACATTGGATATATACAATAATGATACGACCTATCATCACATACTCATCAGTAGTATGGTGGTACAAAACTAAAGAAAAATCCACCATTTCAAAGCTTCAAAAGCTACAAAGATTAGCATGCCTCGGCACTACAAGCGCTATGCGCACATGCCCCACAGCAGCTATAGAAGCACTCATTGGTTTAACGCCACTCCACCTTTTCATAAAAAGGTTGGCAATCAGCAGCACTGTCAGACTACTACAAACGGGAGAGATAAACCGCATAGATCACACAGATCAGGTGAATCTTCTATCCGAAATCCCAGAGCTTGACATGATCTGCGCGGTAAATGACCGCTTACCAAAAACTTTATGCTTCGGCAGGAGGTTCGACATAGTGATTCCTAGCCGTGAAGCATGGAAATATAAAAATCCTACATCAGACCTTAAAGGTAACAAGTGGTATACGGATGGATCAAAGATGGACACCGGGGTGGGTGCTGGTATTTTTGGACCAAACACTAGAATATCAATACCTATGGGACAAATTCCCAGTGTATTCCAAGCGGAAATTCATGCCATTCAAGTGTGCGCCAACGTCATCCTCAAATCGGGAATAAAAGGTGTCCTCATCCATATACTCACGGATAGTCAAGCAGCCTTAAGAGCACTAGGCTCAAACCTGTTTGACTCCAAATCAGTCCTGAACTGCTTCAATACTCTCCAAGACCTCTCCCATAAAAACAAAGTCAAACTTTGGTGGGTGCCCGGTCATGAGGGTATTGATGGAAACGAGAAAGCTGACGAACTGGCTAGGAAAGGTTCGGCTGAATCCTTTATCGGCCCTGAGCCGTTTTGCAACATTCCAAATTCAGCTATTAACTTTAACATCAAAAGTTGGGAAAACAACATGTGTATCTCCTATTGGGAAAATTCCCAGGGTCTTCGACAGGCTAAAAGAGCCATAAAACCCTTCCAAAGCAAATCCACAAAAAATCTGCTCTTGAGTAGAAATGATATCAAAAGTTTAGTGGGATTTCTAACAGGACATTGCCATCTTCGATATCACCTAAACAAAATAGGTCTTATTCAGGAAACTGAATGTCGTCTTTGTATGGAAGACGACGAAACTGCAGAACATATCCTATGTGACTGCATGGCACTTTGTGCCCTCCGGAGACAACAGTTCCACAGAGAAATTCTAACTCCCACGGAACTTCGTACAATCTCCACCAGTGAGATCCTCAAATTCATCAAAAGAATTGAGCCTCTTCTGGTTCCCTAAACTGACTTCATGGTACAATAGATCTTTTAGGTCGCGGTGCCCTCCGCAACTGGCGGGTCAGTACCCCTTTAAAAAAAAAAAAAAAAAAAATAATATCTTTGCTCAAAGTGGTAATGTATTGCTACAAATATCATTGTGCTATGGATTAATAAAAAGTAAGCTCTTTTGGTCAATTGAGTTCGTAGGAACGGCGCACGCAGTCGTCGTTCCGACGTAGGTTAGGGCTAAAAATGTAGTACTATATGAAATAACAACGCGTTTGAGTTTGCTTGATTTTGATTTGATTTCAAAAATTTTAAAGGATTTTTCAAAAAAAAAATCATCTTCAGCGATGATGCTTATTTTCATCTTGATGGCTTTGTCGGATTTGGTGTTTAGAAAATTTACGAGTGATTATTGAGAATCAAATGCATACAGAATTGGTGCGGATTTGGGGCTGGAGGCATCATCAGACCATTCTTTTTTAAAAATGCGGCTATCTAGACGATAACAGTTATCGAGACAGAATAATGTAGTTTTTTGTGCCTAAATTGCAAGATATGGATGTGGACGATATGTGGTTTCAAAAAGGAGGTGTCACATGCCATACGGCCTGAGAAACAATTAAATTACTGCATGAGTTATTTTCTAGGTTTTGGTGATCAGAATTGACCGCCCAGATCTTGCGATATGACGCCATTGGACTTTCTTCTTTATGGGAAATGCTTACTGCTTAATGCTTAATGCTAAATGCTTATGCCAACAAGCCCACGGCCACCCACTCCTTGAAGGAGCGAATTGAGTGCTATATCAGCGAAATTCAACTCCATTTATAAAAAACGGTCATGGAAAATTTCGACAAAAGAGCGCGTCCTTGCCAGCAAAGCCGTGGAGGCCATAATTAATAGCCCTATACTGACTTTATGCTTAAATTTACAATTATGTAGTTAAAAACTTGCTTTTTCTATCAAAATCACTTCTTGCGTGAATTTTGGGACACCCTTTAGTTTCAAAATCTATTGAAAGGAGATGGGGTTCCATTTTTAAATTGATTTATCTTTTCTATGGCTTGTTTTGAATTGTTGGTCTTTTTTCAATCTTTTGATCAGTTTCTTTAGAACGTAATGTTTGCTGATTGACAGGGTTACAATAATCTTCGACTAACGTTTTTATTTTTAAAATTTCAGGACTCTTCTTTCTTTTCTTTCTTTAGGTTTTTGAACGAATAGAAGGGACCTACAGTTTTTTGCCGACTCCGAACGGCGATTTCAGGACTCTTCTATATATGAATAAAGCGGCAGACATATTGATTTGGGGGTATTGCTATAGCTTTAATTCTCCTTACTGCTAAAAAGGTCACTAGGATGACTATTAACGATAGTGGCAATTTGTCTCCCTAACATTACCAAATTTAAGGTGACCTTTAAGTTAACCATTGATTCCACCTGTGTTCACTGCAAATAGATAAGTCTAAAAGTCCTTTTGAGTAATAGACTTCATTTTATTGTGTCGCTCTCATCATAGGTATTTTGCAGTATAGTTAAAGAAATATTTATCCTGACGAACATTGTAATCCTTAACCGTCCTCTTTAGTTTCATTTTGTTAAGTGAAATCGAAAAATATTTCTAATTCTTTTATACTGATGTACATCCCATTGTTGCATTTAGCTCCCATTCAGTCTTGGACTCCAAGGATGAGGTGGACTAGAGTAGTTAAGCCCGATAACGCATTGTTCACTCATTTATGTTAGTCTACCGTCCCGATAAGTCCCAAAGTACATAAAAGAAAAAATAAAATAAATAAACTCTACACTTGAGACAACATTAAATGTCAACGCGGGCGGGCGACTACAATCGCAGAACAAGGAAGAAACAACACACGTATTCGTATACAACAGGCACCTTCAGAAAATAATCTCGGTAATATGTCTTAATGTGTACCTTGTAGGTCGTAAACATAAAATAACCGATCCATTCCCAGTGGCGCAAAGTGCATTAGATACCAAGAAGCAAGGAATAGAATTGCTAGATTCCATGTATGAACACACATCCTTGAAAACGCCATCGAAAACAAAAAAAAGGAAGCGAAGCTTTTTCAATAAAATAGAGGTGTCCCTCTGCTAGCGAATCCACTTTGTCGTCGTTGTCGTTGTTTTCCTTGTTGATGGTAGATTCCCTAGACGCTGCTATAGATATTCCCGATACAGAAAGTCACACAATCTTATGTCGTCATAGCTGCCACCACTTCGATGAATTGAGCTTGTACCGGGTCGTTTACTTAACGAGCGAGGACATTCTTGCTGGGATGCTCCATACTCACCTGTACCCCCCACCGTGCATACCATTCGGTTCGCTCTCATCTCCCAGGTCCTTATCGAAGTTTAATCGATGTTTTATCTGGTTTAAGGATGCGAACGCTACTTCGTTCCGACAATAAATTGTTCGCATCGCATCCTTAAGTACATATTTGTATACGTTTTCTTTTGTTTTCGGTTTTTTTTTTCTTCTTAATTTTTTGTTTTCTTATTTTGCCTTTTGTTTTCCACTTGGAAACATTATTTCGTATCTTCCGTTTTACCTCCGTACAAGGAAGAATGTTCCTTCCTAGAGAAATTGTGGAACGGTGGTGTCTGTACGAGTGTACTTTCAAATTAAGTCCTTGGAAAGTATTTCGTTTTTTCTCTCCGCCTTTCTCTCTCTCTCTCTGGTTGCCCCTTTCGTGATCCTTTCAATTTTTCTTCTTCAAATTGATTTCGAAATCGTTTGGGGAATTCTGAGAATGAATTGAATTTCCAAATAAATGGAAGTTAATTGAAGACAGAGTTAAGTGGGTGATGCTGGGCGCGCTTTTCGGTGGACGGATGGTAGGTGTGGGTGGGGTTGGTGCGAAGGAATGACAAGTTGAGAGGGATGTTGAACTTTGTGGTGCTGTAAACAGTTTGTCAAACTTGTCATTGATTCGTTTCGAGATTTTAGGGTCAATAGATAAATGATGATCATTGAAAGGCAATGGGTTTTGGGTTTTACTGAACATTTAAGGGTTGGCTAGGAATTTAAATATTTTTGTGGATGTTTATTTAATTGAGTCGTGTTCATTTTGTTTTAATTAATTTGCAGTCTAGGTGATGAATTGCAAAAACTGTCTTTTGACAGGTCTGACTTTGGTGGCACATTTTTTTGGTGAAAAATTGTCCTTTCCAATTCCAATCATAGATAGAATAGTTCACTGACAGGGTCATAGTTTCAAATTTCCTAGGAAATATAATAAGAAATCTAGTTTTACAGAGATATTCTATGAACCCTTATCTGCCAGGGCATTGAAATTTCGGAGGGTACAGTTTTTTTAGTTCACAACCCAAAATAGGTTCCTTTTCAATTAACTCAGTCTTTTTTTGTACAATTTTTAAATTGGCTATTGAAGTCTGATGCCTGTACCAGGCTAGTATAGTGATAAATATACAGTGAACTCTCTCATAACCGGACACCGACGGTACCGAGAAATTTGTCCGGTTATGAGAGGTGTTCGGTTATAGGGGGAAAAAATAAATTGACATCAACAAAACACAATTAATAGACATATGGTATTAGTTTTATTTTATGTGATAAACACAAATTACCTCAAAATTCATATTTCTGTCTATGGAAATCAGGCTTGAAATTACACATACATACATACACTTAACATACAAACCTATTTAAAAAGGGCAACAGGATTTATAAATGCACATAGTTCTTGGATGTTCGCGGACAAGACGGCATATGCCCTCACTGGCTAACGAAATTAGCGGGTCATGATGGCATATGCCGTTAAAGAATTTTATACTATGTTAGGACAAGACGGGATACCCCGACGAGAAATACAGTTTCTATACTTCCATATTCCGGCATTATTTTATCCTACCAGAGACAAATTTTCACTTCACTGTGACCAGCGGAATCATTTTTATATTTATACAAAATTCGCATAAAAGAATGTAAAATATCTCTCAAAAAGTCGGAGATATCCGGCATTCTAGCGTTCTCCACCGAAAATTATGTGTCCGCGAGACCGCGAACGTGATAATAACGCAAAGGCACTCCACAGTTTAAATTTTTGTTTCGTTTTTTTGCAAAGTGCTAAGAAGAGGAAAACAAAACAAAAACAAAAAAAAAGTATGTAAACAATTTGCCATACGTAGATGTGTTTTGTCCATTAAGAGAGAGTGACATTCTATGGCGGTTACGAAAATTGGTATACGTGTCCGGTTATGAGAGAGTCTGGTTATGGGAGAATTTTTTATATGAAAAATCGAGTTTTTATTTCCGTTCTTTGAAATCCGTCCGGTTATAAGAGGTGTCCGGTTATGAGAGGTATCCGTAAGGAGAGAGTACACTGTATTTTCATCTATACTATTACTATAAAGAGGAACAGTTTGTCTACAAGGGGTAATCTCTGGATCTCTGGATTTTTCTACCTATTTTACTTTGGCGGCTATAATTTCAATTTCTATGTTAAACCAGATTACCAGATCAATTATGTATCTCCCATGTGAGTAACCTGTCTGCTTGCGAACATGGGCGAAGACGGACGTGTCAGCTAGTTTTTTATGTTTTTAGACTTAGCTTGCATCCAAACCTCACGCAAACAGAGTCAATGTCGAGGTCGAGATTTAGGGGTAATCACAAAGACCGTATCATTTCATTGAGTGTACAAAAGATTATTGTCAAATCATAACACCTGGTTGTTAGTAACTCTGCAACTCGCAAGGCTTCCAAAGTTGGCTAAAATAGATCCAATAGGCTTAACGAATGGTCTAAGTTAGCAGCAATGCAAAGCCACGGGGGGGGGGGGGGGGGTTATCTAATCTACCTAATCTAGCTTTGTACAGTAGATTTAAATCAAGTTACCCGACAAATCATCTCTTCTCGCTGAGAAACTTCTCTAAACTGCAGAATAGATTCAGAAAGTGACTGTATGTTCTTCAGTTTATCAAATTATAATCCGTTGCTATGGAACCACGCATCACATGAAGTGAATAGCCGATTCCATACCAAGAAGAGCTAACCCTCCGGCCTATCTGCACCAGAGATGAAATTCCATCGTTTTGCTCTTCCCACAAATAAGGTTAACTGAATCGATTTAAATTCTGCCCAGTCTCTAAGGTCTTTGACTACAAAGAAATATTCATATTCTGGGTAATTCCCATCTGGCCTCGCCGGTCGCCTTCGCTCCCATGATCATTTTGATTGAATCCATAATATGAACCATCAATCAGGACGATATTGTTAAATTGACAGAGACCCACATCAAACGTTGTATTAAATAGCTTTAACCTTAAGGAAACACACCACATATAGTCAATATCCTTTTGGCTGAAATACGAGTAGCATAAACGAATACCAACCATAATTACAGTTTGGTCCTGCCCGAGTCCTGTACATTAATATAAAATTATAAAAGTATCTTAACCTCATATCCGAGTACATACATACATACAATCGAGGTCTTGTCAGTTAACCCTATCATTGTGGTATAACATAGCTGTGAAAACATATGCAATCACTATTTGCATACACATAAATATGTGTACGAATGTGTGAGTTTATGTGTGTATGCATTTAACTTACTGCCTTGGCAATTATTTACTCAATTTCCGATAGGAGATTACAACTTTTGGGCGTAGAACGGTTGACACCACTCGACCAGGGCGAAGTGAACAATAGAAGAAGGCGGTAAGGACTCCTTAAATTACTCAATTTGATTTATTAACATGTCTTGTCCCTACACACACATACATACAAACATACACATGTGTATACGAAAGATGATTGTTATGCTTCTTGAAGACGACAATGATGATGATGATGGGTTGACTGCAGCAGTATTCCTATAAACTCCATATATCGATGCTTAAGGACATTTTGTTGCTTATATGCATGTATATGCAACTATACTAGTTGTAAAAAGCAAGACGATGGATGACAAGAGTTTTGAATAATTGCAATCCATTTAAGTTAAAATATCCATTCTCGATACTGTGTCCTTTGCGATAATGCTTTAAACAGTGTGTGCGGGTTGGGGGGGGGCTGTGTTTTCGTTTCTATAGTGCGCCCTAGGTAAAATGCATATACATAATTTATAATGAATATATATTGAACTTTCATGTACGATAATGTTTCATGACCTGCATGCATGCACCACATTCTCGTAGTTGTACGTAATACGAAGGGCGATCAGGAGAACATGTCACGAACGATGGCCAATTTCGACAAGAAAAACATTTATCCTAATTCCATTTTCGATATTATAGCAAATTTTCCATTATAACCCCATTGTGTGCGAATAATTGTCTAGCAATTTATTTCCGAACTCAGTGAGTGAGATATGATACTCCGAACGAATAATGATTATGTAAATGTATCGATGAACAAAGACGAATGGTTATCCTTGAGGCTTGACACAAGACAACGTTACTCGTATGAGTATACTAGATTCAATTATATTCTCGACAAGTATACCTACTCGAACTCGTACATTTGCGAGCATTTTGGAAATAAATATCCTGGAAATCCTTTAGTGCGAATGAGTTATTCTAAAGCCAGGCACATTTTCTTAAAATTTCACGCAACTACACTGTCATGTTAAAGGCAAAACTTTCTTCGTCTTGAAAATATAAAGTTTTTGAAATTTTGTATTTCCTGTGTATTATATCCTTCTTTTTTATCTAGGAAAACATACACATTCAAGGTGTCAAGGACATTTATTCTAAAACCACATCGCAACGCAACAACGCATGGAATATTGGCATATATATGCCATGTAGATACTCGACATCAGACAGGACAAACATTTGCAAAATGCTACCTCGATGGAATAAAAACACAAACTCACAACTACGGTACATGAACAAAAAGTGATATCCCCTTCCCAACACAGCATCTATCCCCCTTTCTTTCTGTCTAACCAGACCAGAGTCAATGGTGTTGATGACGGGCGGCACTGTAGAAGGATCCAAGTGCACTTGACTGGGTCCCTTGTGTGTGTCAAGCACATATTGATCCTGTTAAGGAATACATCCATTTGAAGACAAGGACTTAAATACACCATGATGAGTAAGACTGTACTGTGGAGTGTGGAGTGTGTGTGGGGTGTGTGGTGTACATACAGAGTATGCCCATGAATTTGTGGTTTTATTCTGTTCCCATGGCGATACTCATGCCATGCTACCGGACTCTAATGAAAGGTAAATATTATTGTTGTGAACGTGGCCTGGTGTCTGCTGAAGACACCGGGTTGATAGTTTTACTCTGCACGGTCACGTCAAGGCGGGAGATGCCAGCGCTGTGTTGAAATGCATTCTGATTGCAATTTGAATGAATCTTATTTAGCAGCACTACCTCAACCTCGTATGACGGATTTGTCAAAGGTAATATATGAAGATTGATGGCGGTTTTGTATTGTTTTCAGTTTTCCATAAGAATAGTGTTATTTTTGAGTGTGTAGTGTTTGTTTTCAATAGGAACTTACTTACTTGGGGGGGCGCTACAATTAAACCTATAATCCTCTTCACTTCGCCCGGTCCTTAGCTATTGGATATTGGATAATTATACCGGGGCTCAGACAAATCAAGAGTTCATCACTTCCATAAGAATGATACTAGGTATCTGATAGGAATTTTCGACACATTTCAGGTCAAAGAGCGTATCCTAAATCAAGTACTTTTCATCCTTTACGCATAAACCAAGGACATAATAGTCTTAAAAAAGTAAATGGCCTGCAGTATAGTTTTAGACACTAAACCGTTCAGAATTAGAAAGAAAAGTATATATACGTAGGCTGTTCGATAAGTCAGTGACTTTGAAACTAAAAATTCGTTTTTTTTCTCAAAGATGAATTCATTGTTCAACATAGGCTTCTTTTAGCGCGAAACACTTTTCTCAACGAGTTTCCAACTTTGTTAACCCTTCCAAAAAAAAAAAAACGATTTCTCGAACCCTATAAAATAGGCATTTGTTGCCTCGATTATCTCATCATTCGATTAAAATCTTTTCCCGCCGAGCAATTTTTTCAAATTATGAAACAAGAAATAATCTATAGGAGCCTTCTTCGTCTTGAGAATAGGGTAGATGAGAAAGCAGTTCATAGCGCTATTCAGCAAATTTTACTGTTGCTACTGCGGTGAATGTGCCGGTGCATTGTTGTGGTGAAAGAGCACTTTTTTCTTTTTGAAATGAGGCCGTTTTTCCATCAATTCTGCATTAAATGTATCCAATAAATTGGCACAGTACTGTCCAGTAATCGTGTTTCCCTTTTCTAAGCAGTTAATGGAGATTACGCCGTAAGAATCTCAGAAAACCGTTGTGCCGACTTTTACGGCCGACGAACCCGTTCTTCCCGTTTAAATGCACGTTCGCCTGAAGAAGTCCACTATTTTAATCGTTCTTTCATTCCTGGTGTGTAGTGGTGTATCCAGAATTCATCAACTGTTACGAACCGCCGTAAAAATTCACTTGAATTACGCTTGAAGAGTTCCAAGCTCGGCTTTGAAAACTTCACCCAATCCGTTTTTAATCAATCGTCATCAAACGCGGCAACCATCTTGCTGATAGTTTTTTCATGCCCAAATGATCATGCAGGATTCGAATGACGCTATTGTTTGAAATAGCTACTGTCTCAGCTATCTCACGAACCTTGATTTGCGATCGTCCAACACAATATCGTGGATTTTTTGACCATTTCTTCCACTGTGCCGTCATTCGTTCACTGTCTTTTAAACTGGTAGGAAATTCAGTGAACCACTTTTGTACCATCCCATGCGAGGGAGCAGAGTCTCCATAATATTTTTTAAGTCTATCTTTAATCTCCTTAATGGCTTTACCGCGCCAAAAGTAGTGTTTTATCAAAAAAAGAAACTCACTTTTTTCCATTTTGAGCAAATAACACAAACCAAAGTTCTTTCGATCAATGTTTGACAGATCTGTCCAATTTTGTTTTCTATGCCTAGAAAGGAACAAAGATGGTCGGAAAAAAAACTCAATGCGATCCGAGCGCCATTTTGTATCAAAGACACTGACTTATCGAACAGCCCTCGTCGTATATCTAACCTATTTATATAAAAGGGACGAGTGTCGCGCAATTCACCGGGATTTTTGCCGTACCAAGTGCCTACCGAGGCCTTTTTTCACAAACTGATCCTACCAACGAATTTCTCTAACTTTTGACATTAATATGTCTAACCGCTTGATGTTTGTACTGAAAAATGTGCGCTAAAAAAGTGTTACCAGAGAAATATATACCAAATTGGATACTCATGTTTTAAAATGGGCGGTAGCTCAGTGTGTGGTATGTCGGCTTCTCATCTCATGGTTTCCGGTTCGTCTCCTGGTGGGGGCACCTCTTTTTTTTTATTTTTATTTTGTTTCTTTTTGTTCTATTTTGAATCGTGATGATAGATAAGAAAGTTGTTTCCTTTGGTTTTTTTGTGTCTTTTCTATTTATTCCTTTGGTTAAGTTGTTGTTTTTGCTTACTTAATATTTTTTAATCGTGGAGATAGGACTTACTGTTCTGATACCAAATAAGTTTGCAACGGCTCTAATTTTTATGTCTTTTCTATTTTTCAATCGTGCGTGATGACAGAAAAGAAAGTTAGTAAAGGATTTCACATCCCGTATTGTCAAAAAAAACCGAACGCCGACTTACATAGCCGGCCCAACTTGTTCGTATTAAGAAAAGACCTTTTGATTAAATTGTTAGAGAACTTTATTGAATGCAACCGTACTCGTCGAGTTCTAAATTAAATCTAACTTAATCTACCGAACCTAATCCGCCGCAAGGTTTCCTCACGCGTCGCATATCCATATCACCATACCGTGCATGCCTAATGCACGAGCCGCTGATTCAGCAAGTAGGTAACGGATGCGCGTGTACAGACACTGCACACTCGTGGCTCTGGTACTGTGGGAAACTGCTGACTAAACATAATGCCACTTTACCTGGTGACACGCTGCTTCCTCGTGATGGATGTGCGGCACGTTAACTCCTCCCCCTTCGAAAATCTACGTCCCGTAGATCTTAGCGATGTCTGGCTACAAGGGCCGGATATTGGGTGGGTCCACTGCTTTATCCACAGCTTGTATAGGTGGTATAATGATCTTCTTATTAATCTTGCGCCAAACGGTGAATATAGCTGTTAGTACCAATAGGAGCAATGAAGCATCTACAACCACTGAGAATCGACTTCTATAGGTTAAGCTGGCCAGATGATGTATGTTATCCAAACTGATGCTGTGTACGTATCCAATGTCAACCTTGTGTCCTACTGAGGTAATATTCGTGAGGACCGGAGGTAAGACCTGTAGGGACGTACTGACTTTACTTGAAAAGGTTGTATTTCCCAGTTGGATGGTCTCGTTGTTGATCTGGATCACGTAAGTCCCTTGTAATGATTTCGTAACATTTTTGGTTACCAGCTTGCCTTTGAAATTGGTCAAAAAGATGGTGTCCTCCTTAATTAACTCGATGACCTCCTCGGAATTCGTTCGAAAGGTGCAAGGCGCATGTCCGCCCTTTAACAACCTTGCAATACAACTTCCCTCTGATAGTTTTTCCAGGTCCCTTTGTTTACACACAGTTGAGTTACTGATTAAAAGACACGCATGTGTTATACCATAGGTTTCTTCATGATTCACGAGCATTTGTTGAAATGGCAAATCAATTTGTCGTCCCTTTACAATCGATGACCTTGTCCATAGTAAGTTGTAATCAGTTTTCGTCACCTTTGGCATTGAAAGGACGTATATCAATACGGAGTTATTTGTATAAACTGATGGTGTCCCGTACTGCAACGCCTCGACTTCATTTGTGTATGGCAGCGTCTCAAGTTCATTGATAATCCTATTGATTTCCTCACGGTCCAAGAGGTTTGTATTAATTAAACCGTTCTTTGCCATTTGACATGCATAAACAATCTCATTGATCTCCTCTTTAATAATTGAAATCTGATTTAGGATGTCTTGCTCCAATTTCGTCAAATTTGCGGACCTTACTTCATTGTTCGATCTTTCGATTACCCAGTTGATCTTCTGTGTGATGTCCTGAGTTACGCTGAGGATTCTGTTATTGATTTTATACTGGTGGTTATTATTGTCGACAATGTCTTGTCCGGCTCGAAGAAGTTTATCCCAATCGGTCGCATCAGGATTCCCCGCTATCCATTTCCATGCGGAGCCTATCCAGTTGATTGACCTCCTTCCCCTTGGTGCTCTGCCTTTGAGCGCCGTAATGCGCTCCTTAATTTGACACAGATGGTGCTCAGCGACGATCTTCCTTTCGTGCTCCTTGATGTTGGCTTCAACTGCAACCACCATTTTTTCAGTAAGGCTTTCGAACTGACTCAAGTTGATGACGTGAACGAGATTGAAGTGTCCGTCTATGATCCATCCTTTCCCATCCTTGATGGAGACAATTGGTGATTGATAGTCGTAGATATGGAAACCTTGTACGGCTACAAATAATAGCCTGCAGAATATACGTAAATGGTTTTATTTTCCTCAATAGGATAGAATATGCTAGAATATGTAAGTATGCTATTTAGGTTACAATTAAGCCTAGTACATTTGAAGTAAAATTAAAATGGAATACGACTTATACATTAAGAAATAAAAAATAATTTCAAAAATACACGCAGTACGGTTAATATAATTAAAATTATTATTAATACATCATTTGAACTTATTAAACTAAGATTATGTTAACATTTTTAATGGTTATCTATCTCAAATTTATTAGCACATTTTATTAAACGAACTTAAAGGAACATTTCTCTTCATTGGTTCGGGAATGCTGTTTTGTAACTGTACATTAGCCTAATTAGATATAAGAAGGTTGACATGTGCATATCTTAGTTTAGAGATAATTAACAGGAGTATTCGTGTTTGTGCTATATTAGTTGATATGATATTCTGTGCCAATGAAATTAAGGTGCTTTACTTAAATCTTATTCTAGTGCCAGTTTAATATGTAATAACATAGTACTTAGATTTTTGTGCAAATTCTGTGTTCGTGCCATAGTAAAAAATCGTTTGCATAGTGCCTTAGTGCCATCCCCCCTTTTTTTTTTTTTTTTTTTTCCTTTTTTTTTTTTTTTTTAAAAAAGCGTAGGATAAAGTGTTCTAGGCATTCCTTACATGCGTCTTATGAATCTTTCTTCCTGTGGTAGTGACCACAGTTACCTTGTTGTTTTTTGATATAACTTCTCTTCGATACAGGGGCTTGTGCTTGCCCTGGATTCTCTTAAAGGAAGTATAAACTACGTCCCCTTTTTTAAATGTCTTCGGTATCGATCTTTTCCTATTATGCCACAGGTTATTGTCGGATTGCTTTTTCTGAATTTTGTCCCTTAGTTCCTGATTGACTTTAATGCGGAAGTTGGCCATTTTTTGGAAATTAATCCTACCGCTTCTATTGAAGAATATGTCAGCAGGTTTTCGGTTTGTCACGGAGTGAAGCGTGTTGTTGTATCTATCGACAGAGATATTTAGAAGTTCCCTCAATTTCAAATCCTTGTATTCAACCTTTAAACATCGATAAATTTCTAGGATCGTCGAGTGAAACCTTTCAACCTGGCCGTTAACCTCACTACGGTTTACCGGCGTTTGGTACATCTTTATGTCCAACATCTTTATGAAGTTAACCATAATCGGACTGAGAAAGCTTCGCTCGTTGTCCGTGACTAAAACCCTTGGGACAGTGAAGTAATGTAAGATCTTTATTACTTTATCCCTGAGATGAAGAGCTGACTTATTCCTTATGTGGAATAGCTTGGCGAACTTAGAAAATTTGTCTATACAGGAAATAAATTTTTCCCCCTGAATCTCCATTATATCCATATGAAGAATTTCACATGGATAGGAAGGAATTGGAGTAGGTTGGATTTCGGGAGTTGTTGGATGCCGATCATATTTATTGGCGAGACAAATGTCGCAGGACTTTGTGTATCGAGTGATCAAACTGTTCATTCTCGGGAAGTAGTATTTTTCGAGAAGTTGTTCCTTATTTTCCCGAGCGTTCCTGTGCGCTCGCCTGTGCTCGGTACTAATAAGTCTCCACACGCGATCTTCGCTCGTGACATCTTCTACTATCCTTTGAGTTATTCTGATTTTATAGCTAACGAAACTCTCAAGATAGACTGTCTGTAGTAAGTCCATACAACATTCGGGGATCTTAATGCCATTGATTAGATTTGCACTTAACCGTGTCTTAAGAATCTCTGTCAATTCTTCTTTACCAAGATATTCGACGGATATGTAATGTCTCGAGTAACCCGGATGTGGCTCCTCATAAACATTAAGGGGTTTTGCTACATTTATAATCAGCTGGTTACGAAAAACATTTATTGGTACTTCGACATGCGGAATTAAATCTGTCGAATCTTGTGCTGCGCTGTGCATGGTTTCACCAGCCGATTGTGTAGAACTTCCGTCAAAATCGGTAGGATGCGTGGAGCATCCATTCTCGGCAGCCGTCTTCGTTATGGAACTGACGGATTCTGTGTAGGAATTATGCTCCGAAGCTGTTTCCGTTAAGGAATCATTATGTAGCACATTCACTTGGTCATCCGCTTCAGTATCTACTGAGGTGGTCAAGTTTTGGTTACCAATCCTAAGTCTCGAAAGGGCATCGGCTACGACGTTGGATTTACCCGGTTTGTAAATCAACTCGCAGTTGTATTCTTCGATTCTGGCCTTCCAGCGTTTCAACTTTGCATTGTAATTCCTATTTCCTAAAGCGTAGGTCAGTGGCTGGTGGTCGGTAAATATGCGGATCTTTTTTGCTCCGTAAACATATGACCTTAAATTGTCCAGAGCCCAAACTATGGCCAACATCTCCTTCTCGTTGGTGGCATAGTTCTCTTCGGTTTTGTTGAGAGAACGAGAGATGTACGCGATGGGTTTGTCCTTACCCAACTCTCCTTGTGAGAGCACGGCTCCAATGGCCGTATTCGAAGCGTCGGTAGTAAGGATGAATGGGCTGCCGAAGTCTGGAAAGGCGAGGACTTCTGCAGAAGTAAGGAGTATCTTAAGGTCATCGAAGGCACGCAGCGCATCCTGATCGAGAGTGATGCGGATGTTCCTCGACTGGTTGGCTTTCACTTGGGAGTTCTCGCCCCTAGTCAAGTTGGTTAGTGGTTTGGCAACCTTGGCATAATCTTGTATAAACCTCCTATAGTAGGACGTAAGTCCAAGGAAAGACTTGAGTTCTTTCAAATTAAGGGGAGGTTGGATGTTCTGGATTGCTTCGATTTTCTTCGCGTCGGGACGTACACCCTCAGGTGTAATGACGTAACCAAGAAACTCCACTTCTGAATCCATGAAATGGGTTTTTTCAAGGTTAACTTTTAACTTAGCCTCGTATAATCTTTGTAATATTGCGTCGAGATTTTCAAGGTGAGTTACCTTGTCCTTCCCGAAAACGATTATATCGTCAATATAGACGTAACAACTTTTCCCGATATAGGGTTTTAACACGTCATCTATTGAACGTTGGAAATTCGCTGGTGCATTTTTCAACCCGAACGGTAATCTGGTGAACTCATATTTGCCGTTCATCGTTGAAAATGCAGTTTTGGGTATGTCGGAGGGTTTCATCGGTATTTGATGAAACCCGGAAGTCAGGTCCAAGGTTGTGAAGTATCGAGCCTTGCCAAGGCTGGCGAGAGTGGAGTTGATATCCGGTATCGGGTATGCGTCCGCCACTGTAACGCTGTTTAGCCGTTTATAGTCAATGACCATTCTATACTGCTTCTCACCGTCAGGCTTGGGTTTTTTCGGTACAACCCAAATAGGTGAGTTGTAAGGGCTTTTGGAGGGTCTAATAATACCTGCCTCCAGAAGCTTGACTATTTCTTTTTCCACCTCTTCCCTAAGGCAAGATGGATACGGATAGCTTTTGGTGTAAATGGGCTCATCCGTAGTGGTTCTGATTTCGGCTTGAATAGAGGTATCAATTACTTCATTGACATCAATCGGCCCAAACAAGGAGTTATATTTTTTAATCAACTCTTGCAACCTTGACCTAACTTCGTGGGACAGTTTCTCATTCAAGACTAAATTGACCTGATGAGACTCTTTTTCTTTGAGTGGTAGACTGATTCCTGGCTTCACAGTAAGGACGTTATTTTTCCTGTTGATAACAGCCTCAAGTTCCTTCAAGGTATCGTCGCCAATGATACCATCGAAGGACTTAAGCCCTGGCAGAACATAAAACTTCAAAATAGTGTCATTGCCGACTTCGGAGAAAAACTTCCCTGTGACATAATTACTAATTCTAATCTTCCCTGCGGCAGAGTGAACAAAGAAGGGTTTACTTAACGAGAGGGTCGGTTGGTCTATACATTGACTTATGAAATTCTTGTTGGCCCCCGTATCCACAAGAAATTTCAACACGGTGCCATCCTTCGTAACATACTCTATATATGGTACGCTGGATGGCCGCTTGTCATAAAATTTACTTCGTCGCTGACCGCCTCTTCCGCGGCGTCCAAGTAACTGTCCTCCTGTTCCTCACCATCCTGTTCGGTTTCTATGTGATACAACCTCTGTTGTTTGTGTTGGAAATTTTCTGACCTTGCCCTTCGTTTGAACGGGTTTGAAGACTTTGGACGGTTCATATAATTGACCTGACGAGTTTGAACACTCCGGTCAACGTCCATTTTGTCGGATGGTTTCGGTCCAGGTCTTGGAGCTGGACCATCATTTCGAGGGGGTGAGTTCCACGGGGCTCTGGGTCTTCCCGAGTAATTTGAAGAGTGCTTTTTCGGCGGCAAGGACGGACTAGCAGCCGGGCTACTAAACATTTGGTTAACAGGGGCCGTTATCAAATTTGGCACTGTATAGGAGTGAATGGTATTGCTCCGGAAATTCAAATTTTGGATCTCTAAGCATGTAGAGTATGCTTCCGGAAGGGTCCTTGGTCCCTTGATGACGAGTGTTCTCGATATGTCGCCGTTAAGGCCGCGCACGAATACATCCAAGGCCCTGTTGCGGTAGGTTTCTACCAATGCTCTAACCGTCTCTTCACCAAACGATTCCGTTTTCAGTTTGTTAACCATCAAGGACAGTTGATGGTTAACGGCTGCATAGAATTCGTCCAGCTTGCCGCCTCCCTGCCTTAACTGGCTGAGCTGGTGTTCCAGCGTTCGCATGTCCCTCTTGTCTGCGTAGTGCAGAGAAAGACATTGTTTGAGTTCCAGCCAGTCGCTGTCAAAAATATTATAGGAGACGAGGGCAGCATCCGCTGGCCCCCGGACCTTGCCGCGTACGTGCTGAAGGATAGCTCGATAGATTGGTTTTCCCTTGACTATCTCAAAATCTCTCAGGATGCCCTCCACAGCATGTATCCAGGAGACATACTGGGTAGGGTTTCCGTCGAAAACCTGGAGCTCCTTCACACAGTCCGGCAGGCGGCTGATGTCCTTCAAATCAGCCTCGCTCCGAGGAGGACAGAGTTCAATAATAGGGTTAGCCCCGCTTAGTTCAGCTGACCCTGCCAGTGGATGTTCCGGCCTATTCTCGAGGGATTTAAGTCGGGTATCCAATTCCCTGAGCTGAACCAGAATGGTGTTCACGGCACCAGTCAGTTCAGTCACCGACTTAGTTATTTGATCCATTTTTATAAAAAAGAAAAAGGAAGACGCTTACCTTGGCTCACAATTTATATTTAGCACAATGATACACGAGAAATTATATTCTCTTTTCTCTTTAAATTTGCTTAGCACAATAAATTTGCTTGGCACACTATTCAATCGGCCCTTGGCACATGAAAATTAATTTTACAAGGGATTTAGTTAGCACAATATATATTAGCACTTATGGCAAAATTCTTTGGCATATGGAACTTTTAATTTCACAAAATTTTTATTTAGCACAAATCAAACTTAGCAAGATTCCTCAGAATATAAGGATTAATTTGTTTCCTTTTGCTTTATTTTTTCTGTTTCGATTCTTTTTGTTATTTTCTTTTTGTTTGTGTTTTTTTCTTTTTTGCACTTACAGAATACTAATCTGCATTTCAAGAATTATTATCAGGAAATATCTAGAAAAGAAAATGAAAATTAGCCGAACCGAATTTAAACCATTTCTTTCTTTTGTTTTATTTTCCTGAGGAACCGGCCTGGGAAGGTTCGTGTTATGCCCTTTTAGAAGCCCACGTTGAGATTGTGGGCGACCTACTCGTGGCACGAATTGCTTCACTATCGACCTGCTTATCTGATCGATCTCCGGACATGTTCCCATGGATATGCCGGAATTTGCTACATCGGAGTTGGAGTGGTTACTGTGTTCCCATGGTAACAGCAACGTTCACTCAAGATAGAGCGTACCAACTCTTTCGTCCTGTATTAAAGGACCCGTAGCTATCGAACGACGAAAAAAGCAGGCCAATTTTTTAGGCCGGTCCCTGCTCGGGCGCCAGTAAAGGATTTCACATCCCGTATTGTCAAAAAAAACCGAACGCCGACTTACATAGCCGGCCCAACTTGTTCGTATTAAGAAAAGACCTTTTGATTAAATTGTTAGAGAACTTTATTGAATGCAACCGTACTCGTCGAGTTCTAAATTAAATCTAACTTAATCTACCGAACCTAATCCGCCGCAAGGTTTCCTCACGCGTCGCATATCCATATCACCATACCGTGCATGCCTAATGCACGAGCCGCTGATTCAGCAAGTAGGTAACGGATGCGCGTGTACAGACACTGCACACTCGTGGCTCTAGTACTGTGGGAAACTGCTGACTAAACATAATGCCACTTTACCTGGTGACACGCTGCTTCCTCGTGATGGATGTGCGGCACGTTAACTAAGTTGTTTCCTTTGGTTTTGTTGTTGTTTTTTGTTTCTTTTCTATTTTTATCCGGCTATGGCAAAGCCAACAAAACCCTGCACGGGAAGAGTCGACGAATGATAGTAACTCGGCATACAGACACTGCAGTCTTCGCGTACGCACACAGGCGCATTTTCCAAAAAACATGGCCAAAATAATTTTTTTGTTAGTTCATTATTGCATAAGTTTATCGGAAAATTAGTAAAAAATATATTTTTAGTAAATTTACATTTAATTTTGAAAAATTTTATTATATTAAAAAAATTACAAAAAAAATCCAAAACAATAAAGAAATTGTATAAAAAATAAGAAAAAGATAAGAAAAAATAAAGAAAACAATTTAAATTTGATTTAAATAAATTATAAATAAAATAAAAAAATGTTTCATTGCTTATAATGTTATAATGGATAAATAAATACAAGTTTTTATTCACGATATCTTGCAACATCGCAAAATAACGCAACTTTTTGCAGCTAACTTTTGATAAAGCACATTTCAAGTTTAATTTGATTGCTGGATCTTGCCCAGAACACTTTTTTTTTGCTTTATGAAGCTTTATGGCCTGTGTGGGACGGATCTAAAACTGTTAAAGAAACGGGGACTGGTATATTTTGCATGAACACAGGGCTAAAAGTATCCTTAAGACTCCTGGATGCCTTCAACCTCTTTCAGGCAGAAGTTCTAGCCATACTTAGGACTCCAGTGGTCCTGATAATGCAACGAATAGTCAGGAACTGCCGAATAATGCTAAGGGCATTATGCAGAACCAGGTAAGTAAGACTATGTTGGGTACCTGGTCAGTTTGTTGTAGAAAGCAACGAGTTTGCCGATGAGTTGGCAAGGAAAGTAGGGAAACTGCCGACTATGGCCAAAACTAACTGAAAAGTACGACACAATAGTAGCCCAGACAGGGTTGCCGCTGAAAAATTTGAAAATTTCAACATTCAGAACATTCAACTTTCATCTACATACATACATATGTCCCTTTTCTTTTCATTATTTAACTTTTTGCGTTAAAACAAAAAAATGCAAATAATTTAAAACAATTGAAACAGCTGAGTTTGACAGATAGTTCACTTTATACTGGCAAAAATTTGTTAAGTAAGAATTTGTAAGATTTTTTAAAGAGGGGAAATGCTTACTCTCTCATTGCTTCTCTTTTCAACTACTTTTTTTTGTGTAAAGGAACGCGGTTGGTCTAGAATTTGTACGAATTCGTAACAAGTTTTAAGTAAAGAAACAGACCTAATGTAAACATGGTAACGACGTCAGACCTCCATATCCATTATTATTATTTTTCAAAAAAAAAAAAACAAAAAAACAAAAACAGGAACGCATTAGATTATATAAAAAAGGCGTGAGTAGAGTATGCACAAGGTACTCGTGAAATTTGATGTGTAAACATATACAGAGAACGTTGACGTTGCAATAAAGAGAATCATATACAGAGAAGAGAACTAATACTAAGTTTGGTTATGCGTGACTGCGAGAAACTCATGGGGCCCATACCGAGAGCTAAGAATTTGACACATGAAAAAAAAAATAAATTAAACTAATTTTGTACAAAAGGTACACATTGGAAAAAATAGATTAGTGAGAAACAAAGGAATTTTTATTGGAAATATATTTTTTGTACGAAAAAGTCTCAAAAAGTCTCCAAAAAATCTGAAAAGGGTCAAAAAGAGGTGTTTTTTAAAAAGTCGGGTCATAGTCTCTTTGCTTCAAAAAAGGGTCAAAATGCGACTAAAGTCGCATAGCGGCAACGCTGAGCCCAGATCTCAATTTTTCTCAAAATCTTTTACGATTATTTTAATAAATGATTTTAAAAAAATAACTGCAATGACATATTAATGTTCCTTATGCACTTCCGTGCAGCGGAGGACTTTGTCTTTTTTTCTTTGTTTTTAACGCTTTTGTTTGTCCTCTACCACAACCAAACTTCACAGCACTTCGGGCAACCAAGAAGTAACAATTCGAGTGGGTTCATTCGTCCAACGATACAAAGAAGCCCACCCACATGCACCCACACATTCATACATTCAGCCACAGAGGGATCCTGTTGCGGCTTTTCTAGCGGTACTCTTCTCTTTGACTAGAGTACGCCTACGCCACCGTTTTTGACTCCCAACTGTGCTCTCTCACTCATTGAATTCACACTGGAACTCGCAGCATATTGGGACATTTCCAATGCCTGCGAATCTCAGCGATTTTATTTCGGACTTGTTTGATACTGTTAAGAGCCGCCTGTCGCTTCTGAGACCGTCTGTCTTATCTTCTCAGACAACATGTTTTTTCATTTCAGACTATCAGTCTTTTGATGTCGAGAGACCGTCTTTTTCTTCTCGGGGAAACCTACTTTGGTCCACCACGAGCTGTAGCGCCACCTAAAGTAAAGGAAAGTGGACCTATAGCTGATGGGACCATGCTTACCCTCCACTTGTTCTAAAATGTTGAAGAGGAAATTTAAAAGTTGGCGGGTAACGAAAGAGAAAGCAAATTATGACTCTTGTTGCAGTAAAAATTACCGCAACAACTATCGACATAGTACGATAATACAATATCTTTAAATTTTTATTATCGAAATGAAATATACAACACAATACAATTTTTCTGTTTACTGTCAGGTTTACATCCTCTATGAGTCCAAGTGCCCGCCATTAGGTTCCTGCCTCCAATCTGGCAATTACCTTGCTGTCATATTTTGTAAGTTGAAGTTGCTATCCTTTTTTTTTTTGAAGTGTGGAGCATCTTAAAGAGTATTAACTTCATTCAAATGTAAAGAATCATCTCAACCAAAAATTAAATGAGCTCCAATGAATTTTGTTTTATGAAATTCCTTATTACATCCTGAATATTGCAATGTCATCTGGAACAAAAAACACATCTTTACATCTGTCTGTTTAAGAAATTAGTTGTGAAATTTAAAAAAAAAATCCCCGAGCGAAGAAGAAGGAGAAAAACATTATGGAAGAACAAACACTACAATTCCAAATCTGTCCGAACAAAATGACTAAGACAGGACAGGATGCGAGTATATGTATGCGTGCATACCGTTCCCTTAGTGGAAACTTCCTTTAACTACAAAATTTCTATTATCGCAGCTTCTCCAAGGACGTCAGTTACAGAAAATGACAAGGGAATGTTACTGCATATGTTGTGTATTTATAAAGGAAGAAAAATAGAGAAAGCTCATATCCTTTGCTCAGATATGAATTTTATAGAAGAAAATAAATTCCATCCCTAGGTTACTTGTTACGCTTCGATACGCACGCCTTGTCATATCCTGTGGATTCAAGTGTGTATCCTTTCAAGTGACTTGAGACGGGCGTCGCGTCGTGCGCAGCAATTGTATTGCATGTGGTTGTGGTGTTTTATCTGATTGAAGAAAGCCACCCCGGGCCAGACGCTTGAGAAAGAAAACTTCCGCTGATTGAATGATAAATAGCTAAATCCCCTGTGTGTTTGTTTATTTGTGTCTATTGGAATTAAAATCTTTTATCGATTGAATCGATTTGCGAGCGAATTAACTTTTGCGAAACAATAAAAATGTTATAAAAGCAAAAAGCGATCAACAGTAACTCACGTTGAATGGGGAAAAAATTAGGCAAATGATAGGATTTGAATTTGTATCTTTAATGTGCCCACCCTAGTGGAACCAGAGACGAGTTGGATGTTGGATTGGGGTATGGAGTACGACTATGACTTCTATATCTTAGGGCGAGCTAGAACGAGCGGAAATAATAATAAAAAAGTAATGATTTCTTAAGTGTATGATTTTTTTGTCTTTGTTTTTATTTATAGGTTACATACTTATTTCCTGTTTATTTGTTTTCAACGGAACAGAAACAGGACCTATGTCCTTAAGTTTTTCTTATCAATTTAGCATACCTATTTATTTTCTAAATTTTTTTTTATGACGGAGTATCTAAGCCCAGTATCCAGTAACAAGCTGGGAAATGACTTCAAGGGAAGTTGTTCAACTTCATAGTTAGGTAATGTAACCCCTTATTCGATATCTAGCTGTATTTCAAAACCTTGGGTCGATCCGTGATCAAAACGATACTTTTTGACCATCTTTGGCCTAAAGCATATCATTCAGATTGCTCAAGAGTAACCCTGAATCGATGTAGAGGGCTGTGTCCTTCATATTTTCATTTATTTTGTTAAGTGGCATAGTTTAACAGAATGGCACTAGTGAGGTATATTGTTGCATATCAAGTTGTTTGATGTGTGTGCGACCAGGGCCGGACCTTACATAGGAGCGAGTGGCGCAGCTGCGCCAAGCGCTAGAAAGCAAGAGGCGTAAAAACTAAAAAAAATACTATCCAAAAAACAGATCTACTCGTTTGATAATACATATGTATTTATATTCTTCACAAACAAATATTTCTCACCGTACTTCTCAAATAACAATACACACATTTCAATCACTGTACTTTAAAAAATATCCACCTTAAAATCACCAAATTTCCATATAAATATGCACATAATGTTTTTTTTTCTATCCCTTCCCGTTCCCACAACATTTTATTCTCTTTCTCTCCATAGCTGCTAATTGGTATAACAGACCAGTTAGCAGAATTTTTATTTGTACCCAACTACAACCAGAGACAAACATTTGTCTCTGCTGCAACCATAGTAGACTCTGTTGTTTCATATTAAATATGCAGTCGACCATTTCAGCCCATTGCCAAAAACGAAATTTTCACTGCCAACATGCTGTGGAGCAGGCTTATCATACCGCTCCATTTGCGCCTACCAAAATCCATACAAATCAACAAACATGTCGGAAGTTGTGGAGCAGGATTCAAATTTTGCGCCAAGGCAATGCGCCTACCTAAAACAATGCGAACTTCAAATTTGGTTTCGCAACCTGGTTCGATATATCAAAACGTTCTATTTGACTGAAGAGAAGGATAGTCAAACTCAGGTCATACGTAGTAAAATTTATTGTTACATTATGTATGTACAGATCGCGACAGAAAGATAGCACATTTGCTTTTTTTTTTGGATCCCTTTTGCATTGTCGTGTTTTCAACCAATAAAAAAACATTTCCGTCTTATATGTATGTTGCGCATTTAATATTTAATTGATAACAAAACAATACTACATAAAAAAATGCAACCTGCGGTTACAAAAACAAAAGATATTATTCAATTCAAAACATTAGCACTTCAAGTGGTAGGTAGCACATTTTTAAAAATATTGAAAATTAGTATGTAATTCTAATTATATTCAATTTTCCCTGCGTTTAGTAATGCGTTGATTCTCCTTGGTTTCGATTATAGTAGATTGTACGCCTATATACATAAGTAGAAGAGCAATCAACTTTAGTAGTTAGAATAGTGCACCAAAATACGAAAAAGTTTAAAATTAGAGAATATTTTTTGGGATTGTTAGTTGCGAAAAAACAACTGGGTCTGACTTAACTGACCTAGTTTTGAATGAACTTGCTGATTTGTATATTCTATCAGTGAATTGTAGAGGACAAGGGTGTGATAATGGTACTTATATGAGAGGGAAACATTGTGGTATGCAATCGAGAACTAAGGTTTTGGAACCTAGAGCTTTGATGATGTTCAATGCTCTACTGATGCAGTTGCATTATTCGATAAAGTTGAGAGTATCTATGTTTTCTATTCAAGTTCTGTAGGCAGATGGTCGGTTTTAAAAAAAAGCATCTTAGTAGTTTGACTCCTAAGCAGAATAGATACAATAAAACCACTAATACTATACTTGGGAGATGTTTATAAGGCTCTTGTTGAAATTTCAGAAAATGATGATCAAAAAGTCCAAAATATACCTCAATCTTTTGGTAGCTTAGCGAATTTAAATTTATTTGTTGTGTTGTTATTTGGTACACAATATTAGACACAAAGCAGTATTTGCGTTAAGCTTGCAATTGAAATTTTGTGCTCAATGAAAAAGTTTTTAGTCGAACTAAGAACAAATGACTTACTGAATTATGAGTTTTTTTTTGAATTTTTGGATAAGGGGAGACTTGTAGGAGATGAAATTAAAGTTCCTTGCACTTTTCCAGCAATTTCAACTTTACGGTCCTATGAGGATAGGGATGAGGTAATTTTAGACCATCAAGAAAGATTTAGGGTTGAATTTTATGTTAAAATCAACGCGTCAATTACTATATCTCTTCGGGTGTGGGTGATGTGTAAAAGATCAAACATTTTTTAAGTTGCTTTTGGGGCGCTTATTTTTTTTCCTGCGCCAGGCGCCAAAACTGTTAAAACCGGCCCTGTGTGCGACCTAAGGGCCTATTCCATTGGACCGCAATTTGAAGTCAGGGGTCGAATTACCACATCCGTTAACGAGTGAGTGAGTAGGAGTCGTTATCGAATGATCGAGTAAATGATACGTAAAATGATACTCGATAACGTGAGCGTATTTTAATAATTCAATTTCGTAGCTCACACAACTTGTGATTCCGACTACATGTAATGATTACTTAATGATTACATTGTTACTAATATAGCAAATGGTTACAACTAGATCAAATCCATAGTATTCTCATAACACTAACATATCATTTTATGCTTTACTAAACAATTACTTTGATTAAAATTTGTACCTATGTATGTACATATGTATGTATGTAATGATTACCATGTTTTGCTAATGTAATATTATTTAACATAATTACTTTAGGTGGCGCTACAGCTCGGGTGAACCTGGGCCTGCTTCTCGCAACCATTTGATTGTGCGTGTTATATTTTTGCACGAATGAATGGGACCCACATTTTTTTGCCGACTCCGAATGGCGAGTTGAGAAGCTCATTGACAAATGAGACTCTTTATTTGCTAGTCAGACATTCGAAAGAGGTGTCACCGTGAAAAAACTTTTAAGTTCTCTTAGTTCATGAAATGGAATTGATTACATAGATATTGCAATCATATACTGCCTTTGTAATGGATCACAATTTGCTAAATTTTTACTCGTATACATATGTATATGTAAGATAATTAAAGACGATGTCTTCTCCGTTTTATGACTTGTTTAGAATTTTTTCTTTCTTAAATCTAAAAATCTAAAATTTATTTAAATTTGTTAATTTACTTAATATATGTTAATTTATTTACTATATACTTTTATGTTAACTTTATATGTGCTTTATGTTAAATTTTCAAATCTAGTCATAAATATTCATTCTAATTAATTATTAATTTATTTATTTATTAATTAATTAATTAAATTATCAATTATTTAATTAATTAATTAATTTATTTATTAATATACATATTTATTTATTTATTTATTAATATATTTATTTATTTATAAATCCATTTATTTATTTACTTATTTAGTATATATTTATTTATTTATATTATTTATTTATCTATTAATACACATACCATGCTTAAATTGAGTTTTTTTCTCTTACATCTTTTCTATTAAAATCTTACATACAATGCTTCAGAAGAAAAATTTTATTATGTGAATATTAAATCTCTGTATATATCTGTAAATTGTGCGATAACGTATTATAAATTTATACAAACGAAACAAAATGCAATACAAAATACCTAATTGCTAAAACCTTCCTTTCTCGATCGACTAAGGAGACTCTATATAAGACCCTTATCATGAAGATATCCTTGGTCGCTTCGAGAGAAAAATCCTTCGTAAGATATTCAGTCCCGTTTGTGTTGACGGCTTCTGGAGGAGAAGATTCAACCACGAAATGTACGAGCTGTACAGCGACATTAACCCGGTCAAAAAACTGCACATTGGGCGTTTAAGATGGCTAGGACATGTAGAGCGTATGGACATCAACGTTCCGGCTCGGAGAATATTCGACTCTTACCCGCAGCAGAGGACGACCTCGCCTAAGGTGGCGCGCACAAGTAGAACAAGACCTCAGCCCCGCAACTGGAGGCGGTTAGCTAAGGACCGGGCTAACTGGAAGAGGTTGTTGGTTGGGGCCTTGGCCCACCCCGGACCGTAGCGCCACCTATGTAAAATATGCATTTCTTCAAATATGCTGATTTCCGGTGTGTGCGGACGTTGTCCAGTTCAAGGTGAGTGTCAGTGTCGCATGTCCGGTGTATGCAGTGGTTGCATGATCTCAAGGTGAGAGTCGTATGTCCGCTTCGATGTTTTAGGTGAGTGTGCTTACTTGTATATGAGTGCTCTTTTACATAGAAATCGATTTGAAAAGCTAATAATAGCTTAAGTTTGAATGCCAAAAACTCCACCGAATTAACACAAAGAATTTGATAATGTTTTAATCTAATGACTTGTTGTAAAGTATATACAAAAACACTGAAAACAGTTTAACTTAAATTCCAATGCAAAATGTTATTAACTTCGTCTGCCACTATCTTTGAAGTTGTCTGCCCGTCTTTATTAGATATCCCTTACCAAACGGAATCGTATCCTAGTATACAATTTCACTCGCACCACGTCCTTTTTTAAAGTAATCCCGCCCACATACATATACCACATCTGCCGAAATCACCTTCAGACATCTATATTACCCGCCAAACAACCATTTACACCAAACTATTTTCATTTCAAGAAGGAACCCAGCTCCGTAAAAACATCGCCCACACAATACCCACAGCAAGGACTACGCAACATTAAAATTTCATTAGAGACCTTTTAAGCACATTAAAAGCAATGCGCCGCCAATTTCCATACCCGTTCCCACTTCGACAAGTTGGTAGTGGTACACGCCGAATAGTAGTAGCAACTTTCTCAAAATGCTGATGGCCGTGTAATAAAACTTTACGAGCATAATTCCCACCGAATAGCGCAGCCATTGTAGCCATGGCAACTACACACCTCACCCCCATCATCATTATCCTTTCCCATACACAGATCAAAATGAATTTTCTTCAAAATGTCTTGTTTTTCACAAAGGAAGACCAAAAAAAAAAAAAAAACACGAAACAAAACAACGAGCTGATGAACTTCCCGCTTTGTTTGAAAATTTTAAGCTGCGGGACTTTCAATGTATCCCAAAAAACGATAGCCCCGGAAACTGGAATGCGAGCACAAGAGCCGTCTTTAATGTCCTGTGTTAGTTTCTTCAGATGTGTTGTTTTGGATTGTAGGTATGTGTATGTACGTTCGAATTAACTCGAGTGGAACTATTGTTTAATTAAAATCGAAACTTAAGCAGGATGAGGAGATAATGATTCCCTTTGATTTTCATTTGAATTTCAGGACTGTTTGCGAACACGCCCAGATAATAATTACTTGCTTGCTGATGCGAATGATGATGTTGGTGTGGCGGAAAATGACAGGAAAACTTAAGGGTCAACCATCAGATTCAGATCCGACATTCCGGGTTAAATTGTAATATTGTCCCCCGGCGGCGGCATACCTTGTAATAAAGTTTTATATGCTTCTTTGGGGTTATCTACCAATGTGTGTGTGTGTGGGGGGACTTAATAAAATGTCACTCAATTGAAAAAAAGAAGGAAAAAAAAAAAACCAAAACTCACATGTAATGTCCGAGCGAAGACGATTGGTAGGGAAAATTTGCATAAATACGGTTACAATACAATAACAGTGAGTCCTTGGGCCGCACATGATTTACGAAATGGAGAGGCTGACGCTTTTGAAATTATCTTATCTTTTTTGAGACAAGAAGAAGCCGGGTCCTTAAAGTATCTAAAGTTAGATACGAGTACAAAAGATATTTTTCAATTTTCCGGTGAACTGAACATACAGATACGGAACAGGAGACGAAGACGACCAACCGACCAGAAGAACCATGCTAAAGGGGGTCACGGGATAGTTTTCGATTGCGTGAACCACCAGTATATGATGGCATGAGTAGGTATATCCTGTGATGGTGCGGTTGTTTGCTGCGGTTCCTTGAATCTTACTCCATTGTCGTATTAGATACTACTCGTAGATACATTTACGGTTTTCGGCAATACCCGTACCGGAAATTGTTGTCAAGATAATTATTGTGTTTACATTTCAATGGAATGTTATATTCTACTGAAATCTATTACTTTGAGAGATTTTTCGAGACATAAATATTGTTTCTATGTGTTAGTATGTGTGTTCACTTTGGGGGTAATTTATTTCAGGAAGCGTTCCGGATGTCATTTAAAAAAGAAAATTAGAATTTCCTCTGATTGAGCTGTTTTCTTTTTAACTATTTTCCCTTCCGCATTCTCGTACCCCAGAGGAATTGCATTTTAAATGAAACGTAAACACGAGCTAGTGCATAGCTATGTTACGTTACGTTACGTTGTGTAAATATCTTACAGCCGAATGAGCATCGTGCATTGTGGCGTGGAAAATTCCCATCCATCCATCTGCGGTGGTGGGTGGTAGGTAATAGAAAACGCAGTGTTTGGAAAATGCAAACAATCGGAAAAGCTGCACACGAGAAATAACGGCAAAATGGGCTGTGCCGCAGTCGTAATTAATGTTTACGTTTAATCATCGTTAATATTGTGTATGAAAGGTGTTTGGTTTGTTTTAGTTGTCGGCGTATTTATTGCCCATCGGCAATGGTGTTGCAGTTTGTTTGCGTTTGGTTTTAAAGGTTTTAAAGGCGCATTGCTTTGGGTTAGGAAAAGAGATTGATTTTCTGTTGGCAAATAAAAGAGTTTGTGATGAAGTGTGAGGGGCTTATAGCTTGTATGCTGTTTAACCCTCAACAGAACTAGTATCAATTTTGATACTATTTCGTGAAAAAATGTTGAATAACTTTTAGACCCATGCTTTAGTGACTTTTATTTTGTCGTCGAAATACGTCGTTTTTCACTTTGGGTAAATGACTCCGATGGACGGGGTCAAAATCCTGGACCAAAGGTGTTTGTGTGTATACACTAAAGGCCCCAAAGTATCAAAAATGACCCTACGCTTAATTTCAGTACTAAATGTAAACAAATTGAAACATTTTTTGTCTGATATTGGTGCGCATGATGCTTAGCATAAGCCAAATGGATGTTTATGAGTGTGTATGAAGTCAGCCGCGCATTTATGTACACGTTAAATTTTTGATTTTTTGCCATTTTTTTTTTAATCAATTTTCGACTCTCGTAAATTATATTTTTCTTTTTTTATTTACAATGCCTATTCGAAAATCGTTCTAATAAAGAGTAACAAAGGAATGGCGAACAAAACTGCATCATTAGATTTTCTGATTTTGTAGTTTGCGTGTCTTCGGAACTATATAACAAAACTGAAATACTGTTCGTTTGTTTTGTTATTTTTTTATATATTTTTCTTCGTCCCGTTTCCAGTTGTTAAATATTTTTATGGAAAGAAAAAAAAAATAACAAAAGCTCAAAAGAAACAAAAAGATTTTAGCTGCAGGGTCATTTCTGATACTAATCTGGATAAGGAAACAAAATTGAGGGTCGGTTGAGGGTTAATATTTTTTATTGCGACTCAATAAAAAATGACTATATCGATTATTTATGGGCAATAATTACATTTAAATGGTTGCCGTGTCTGGCTTGAGAGTGTCTCATCTTGTCAACTCAATTTTGCACCATAATTTCGACGATTCGACGACGTAATATCCATCTTCATATTATTTATATTCAGATATCAGATTGGCTGACTACACGACTATTAAACTCGATTGTTAAAATGCCGCCTTGCTGAAACCAGAGATCATTCAAATTTATTTTCTGGGTAAACTCCATAATCGTGCCGTTGTTGCCATCTTGATCTTAGAAGAAAAATGGTTCACTAGGCAAGAGTAGCAATACTTTTGGCTGAGCACACTGGGCGAAGACGAGGATAACTTATGATATCAATTAGCATTCCAATCTCGTGAACTTTCTTCGCAAATTTGAGGAAGGCAGGCTTTGTTAATGCATTCTTTTGACTGAAATTTATTTTCGAACTTCGAACAGGCGTTTATTATTGGATTGTTTATTATGACGGCGACCCAATTCTATGCTCAACTAAAACTGATCATCCACAACTATGCTCGAAATTTGGTTATATTTTTTAATAATTTCTTAACAAGTCGGGAAGCATCAAATACTTCATGATAAAACTGCAATCTAAAGGGTCGATCACAATCAAAGTTAAGTGTAAAAATCACACAAAATGCGAAAAATATGTTCTTTCTCTATCCGATACACTAAATATTCGTAGCACTCTCTCGCAAGTTTCCGAAAGTAAAACACTTCAAAGCTAAACACAGTCTAGCTCTCACTGTTTAATACCAATACCCTCACAAAACATTTCCAAATATATTACAAAGTTTCTCTCATAGATGGCATTATTATTCGGAATTTTGAGCGAACAGTCCTTTTTCTTTTCAAATAACATTCAAATTTCAATTTCAAGTTTGTTTGACGTTTCTACATAGAGATGGCACCAGCGTATGCGTGTAATCACCACTTTTTACACTTTTTGCACTTAACTTTGATTGTGATCGACCCTTAATACTGAATATTTTGACTCCTAGGATTAAAAAGATGGTCTACCCGCAGAGCTATTTAAAGTAGCTGGAGATGACTTGGTAGTGAGCACACACCAACTCATCTCTAAGATTTGGTCAGTTGAAGGTACCATATGCCAGATGAGTAGAATCTTAGCATCGTTTGCCCGGTCCACAAGAAAGGAGACCCCCTAAAATCCACCATAGACCAAATTTTCACACTTATGCAGATCCTGGAAAAACCCAAGAAATCCAAATCAATACCCACTACGTGTTCATCGGGTTTAAGGCCGCCTATGACAGCATCTGGAGAGATGAACTGTATAAGTTTTCACATCCCTGCCAAACTCATCCGTCTCTGGTGGATGACGATGGAGAAAAGCTCGCTCGTAATAACCTCACCGAGACCTTTGATGTGAGAAAGGAATTTAGACGCGCTGTCATGCGACTTCTTCAACATCAAACTTGAAAGAATTATTCGAAACTCAGAAGCCAAACAATAACTTTTATTCCTAAACTGAAAAAAAAAATCCGTTGTCGTATTGAGAATTGCAGGTTGTCACTGAAAATTGTAAAATGGATGAAAAAAATTGTCAAAATTATATAATTATCGCCAACTATCTACGCATTTGAAAATATAGTCAATATATCAATATATGAACATATTAAGTTTTCACCTTTCGGTATTCAATAGAAAGAAAGAAGTTGTCAATATGACAACTTCAGTAGTCAACTTAAATTTTATGGTTGTCAATATGATGATTAAATTTTTTTTGTTAGCAAATTGAAAACTCGTTTATCAGTTTGACAATTTTGGTTTTCAATATAATCATCGCGTTCTGAAGTCATCACGTTGAAAATAATGTTATTCAAATTGACAATTACGGTTATCATATTGTAAATATGACAAACCAGGTACTGTTAATTTCTAATAAGATAACCAGTATCTGAAATCAAGTTTCCATTCGTGCAAAAATATTACACCTACAAAGTTTGCGAGAAGCAGGCCCTGGTTCACCCCGATCTCTAGCGCCACGCCACCTAAAGTAAAGTGTGAATGAAATCAAGCTCAAGAGTCAATTGAAAGTGAAATGTGTAAGAAAATCGTGAGTTATGTTATTTATATTCGAACTAAAATTAATTTAACCCGAATCAGAAGAGTGTAAGAAACCCAAATATAATTTTTATTTTTTCCCACTTACCCTCTAATCCGATATAATGGGTGTGACCATATGGTCACGCTGGACACTAGTAATGAAAAATAAATTGTATGTAAAAACAATTATATAATACTTTTTGTTCCTTATTAAAAAAACTTATTAATAAGTTTCTATTTGAAAAATTAAAAAGGATTTCAAATACCGATATCACAGTTCAAATATTCTGTCCGCCCGACAGAAGTATCTATACATATAGTGAATCCTACAATATGTATGTTTGGTTGGTTAGTGCAATCTTTGTTTCCTTCACTTTGATTGACTTTGTGAAACTTTTACAAACCAGTCGGCTTTTCGGAACACAATTGAAAAATTTCACACTACATTTACTTTTTGGGACTCCAAGTCACCGACAAGAATGGGCAGAGTGCGTACAGCTGAAACTATGAGTGCGGCTGACGACAGTATAAAGGAAGATCATAGCTCATCGATTCGCCATAGTGCGAAAGAACTTGGCCTGTGTTCATCGACTTTGAGGAAGATTTTGCGCAAGGATCTTTATTTCAACTGGTGGAGCGACCATTGCTTGCATCGTCAGTTCAGTAATTGGGCGCTTGAACAGTTGGAAGTCGATCCACTTTTTATAGTTAAATTTTGTTTAGTGATGGCTCACTTCGGTCTCAGTGGCTTTAATAATAAGCAAAATTGACGTATTTGGTAAAAAGAAAATCCCAAGGATCTACCAACTACCAACACACCCCGAAAAGTACACTGCTTGGTGCCATTTACGTGCTCGCCGCTACTAATTCTTTAAATATGAAGAAAAGCTAAATGTCGCTGTCAACGGTGCCCGGTAAATAGCCATGAGCAACGACTTTTTGTTTTCAAAAGTGCCTGAAAATACCATACTGCCAGAGAAACCATCGAGTAATTGAAGGAAGTGTTCAATGACAACATCATATCCAGCAATGAACCAGTGCCCTGGCTTCCAAGATGGTGTGGTTTGACGACGCTAGATATTTGAAGTCGTTGGTCTACGTCACCAACGATTCCAGCTTTGGAAGTCAACATCCAGCGCACCATTCCTGAGATACGGCCTCAAATGCTCGAAAAAGTGGTCGAAAATTGGAGCTCCAGGATGCAGTTTCTGAGACGCCCACTTGGTAGCGTTATGACCGAAATTATTTTTCATTAAAGGCCATAAAATTATCTATCGAAATCGAAACTATGGCTCTTTGATAAAATTTTGTGTTGTATGTATTTCAATTTCAAATCCTACATCTCTTAAAAAACACCCAGCGTGACCATATGGTCACACCTATAGTCACGGCTAATAAAACCTACTAATATGTTCTAAACCGCAGAAACTAAATTCAATTTCTCCAACTGCAGCTTATTAACTAAGCAAATATGAGAAATTAAAAATTTATAAAAGATATTAATAATAATAATAAATGTATGCTTACTTTTTGTTGTAATCAATTTTTACATTTTTTCACAATTTTTTTTTTTATTAAATATTCACAGCGTATAATTTTTACAGTTTAAGAAAGACTGGTATAACGCATATATTCTTAGTTCCTTTGCTTTGCTTCATATTTCACAAGACTGCCAGATTTCGAAGGCATCAGATTCATCATTCCGACATGCAAAATTAATCTTTCAGAATTCAGAATTCTACTTTATTTCTGTATTTAATGCTCTAACATACTTCAAGTCACAAAAACGCGACTTTTCACAAAGCACAATCCAGATACAGCATCCACTCAAAAAAAATACGTCAGCATAGACTGAATGTCTTTACTTTCGATGACAAGACTAATACCTATACATATGTATATGTATATCGTCATTTATACATCTTCTGTCAACATAATATTGCTTCATTCTTTTCAGTAGTTTTTTTCTGAATTGAATTTTAAGGAAAACTCTCAACCCTACGATGGTATTCAGCACAACGATGCGTAATTAGAACCATTCTACAGACAATCGCAACCATCTGTCAAAGTCGATTTAATTGATATGTAGTACACTTACCATTGACATAACACTTCTGCAACCGATGCCACCGAACAAGGAATATCGAGAACACCAACAAAGTGAGTGTCCTTTTCAGAAAAAAAAAAAAAAATAAATTAACCACATCACCCACTCGACGAAACACATGTGGAACAACAATATCAACGACACGTGTTAATGGACATGAAGCCACATTGCCAAACGACAAGTTGTCCCGCTATCTGTGGAGCCACACAGGAGAGTCATTTGTGGGGCGGTATCTCAGTATTTCGGTATTTGGCGGTGTATGAACATACGGAATCCATAAATTCATTTTTTATAGTTGCCTAATGGAGGTAAATTGTTTTCGCACATGTCGACAGGGTGTGGGAGTTGGAGAGGGGAATTCTCAATTCACTGTCCACAGGACAAGTTGTGTTGGGGGAGGATAAGCGATCCAGAAGTTGTTTTGTGATACGAGTTTTTTTTTCTTTCTCTGGGAAGTCCTTACTTTAGGGATAAGGGTCAGAAATTGAATATCTTCATTTGAAAACCAGAAATATTCACTGGACCATACCTACCCTGGTGATTTCTTGGATCGATTCAATGAAGCGCAAGAGCAACAAGAGGAATTTCCAAATCGTATGTTATGATTGTATGGGTGTACATCTACGTGTACTCATAGGTGGAGTGAATGGAATAATATTTTTGTTTCCGAAATGAGAAATCAAAAAAGGGGGTGTGGGGGAGGTTGGGTAAAACGTATCCATAAATAATAATCTCCAATCTGGAAAATGAAAAATTCAATTTTCTATCTCTTAGCGGATATGTTGACATTTTGTTTTTTTTGTTTTTTTGTTTTGAAAATATATTCGCGAATCATCGGTGTATCTCTGGCTCCTATCCCTCTGGCGAAATCCTGGCTACCATCGTTTCGCATGTACCAACGGATCTGTGACCATGTTTAGCGTCCTTGTTTTGCTTTGTACCAAAATATAAGGGTGTAGTTGATTTAGTAGAATGAAATGCATCCATAAAACATCGATTCGAGAGCTTGCCCCGGTGAACAGTGCCCCTTAACTAATCTCTAATGTATTTCCAATGTTCAGCCATAGGGGATGAAATGACATGCCAGTTGGTTGGTTCTCTGTTTCTATTGCCATCCTCCAACCCATTTGCTGCTTTATTATTCTTTTGCAGATAATACTGGAGATTTTTTCCAAGTAAATTTATGGAATAAATTGATTTTCAAGCAAATGCAAACAGATACGAGTGTGTGCTTGCACGTGTATGCCTTTATTATTGTTGCTAAAATACTAAAAGCGGTGCAAACAAATTTGATAGGTTCGCAATTCAAAGAAAATTGTAAGAATGTTTCCAAAAGACATCCATATGTAGCGGTTTTTTGTTCATTTTACATAAATGCAGATGTATTCGGATTGGGGATACATAACTATGTACACAGCTTAAGTTGTAGCTTCTCTCGAGAAACGTAAGAAAATGTCAAAGCAATTTTTGTACTAGTTATGGATGGCCAACACGAGGCCTGGGTGCCGCTTGCGGCCCGCCGGTGATTATGTTGCGGCCCGCGGAGCTAGGTCAAATGAAAAAAATTTTAATTTCATTGCACATATCACCAAAAGAACATAACAGCATAAGTCGTATCATATATTTTTAGATTACATATGTACAGCTAAGAGAAATTTTGAAATGTTCGCATTCTTGGAAAATTCATTGGTTTTGAGCTATTTTAAATTAGCACGAATTTTTTTTTATTATTTACACACGCTAAAGGGGATATGAATACGTTTATAATGTTAACACATAGCGCAAGCACATGAAGAACAAGAACGAGAGACAGACAGATCCGCGTAGTGATAGGAAACTCAGATGTTAGGTGTCCAGAATAACTGGAGAGATGTGTATTATTAAAATTTTGTCGTTGCTTATGATTTACAGAAGTTTTTTTTCCTAATGTTTCTTATTACTGTTTTTGCGATCAATTTCCTCAGTCATACCAACATCCAACTGGCAGTGTTGCCTTCGCAGTAGGTTTTGACATTAACTTCCAAAACTGATCAACTTATTTTTATTTTGTAAAAAATAAATGTTTTGGAGACATATGGATTCGAACCGCGAACCTTCAGCGTGACAAGCGACAACAAGTACCACTATGTCACGCCACCAATTTTGGAAAAAATTCATCGATTTGTGCTATTTCAAATATCCCGATATTTGACACTCAAGGTTACTTAGTTTTTTGTCCGATGCTAGGTGTTAATAAAATCGGCGACTTTGGGGACCTTGCAACGCTACCGCGCTCATTCTCATAACTACGTGCAGTCCAGTTTGCCAAAGCTCCGTGTTATTCTGTAATTTCGTGCTATTATGGCCACTGCGGAGAGATTTTGCGATCAACATCAAAAAACATATTTGGAAGAGTTTGGAAGAGTTCTATAAAACAAAACATGGTTTTAAGTGAGAACACGAAGTAGGTAGAAGTAGGTACTGATGTTCATTTGGAAAAGGGTTTGCGTGTAGCGACAACATCAGTCGAAATCAATTTTGAAGCACTTAGTTCTGCAAAATAAAATCGGATGTCTCACTTTTTAATATCCTAAATTATCTAATAAATATGATTGATTCTCTTTTGTTTTATTTTTCTGCAAAAAAATAAATACATTAGCTATGTATTTTTCTACATTAAGGGGTTACATGGCTTTCACGGATTTAAAATATTGAATTTTTTTTTATTGTATTAAATTCTACAACATCTCTAGACAACATCTTTATTGTCTTAAATTTTGAAGTCGATCAGAGTAATAGTTTCGGAGATAGAGCCCTTGGGAAGTTGCGCGCTCAAAGCAGATTTATTGTCACTTAAAATTTAAAACGCGTTTTTCTCGAAACTGTATTTTCAAAGCCGGTTGTCAAGATTTCTCGAAAACTACTGAACCGATTTTAATGAACATTTTACACACATCTGCGAGATGTTATTGACAAGGACTTGGATGAAGTTTATCAATGCAACTATTTTTAAAAAAAGAAATGTAGAGCTAATTTTACCGAAATTTTTAAATTTTTTGTAAAAATGTCTGCCAAAAATCCAATTTTCACTTGTTTGGTTTTTCCTTCATCCAAGTTCTAGTTTAAGGTATTAACTAAAACAGGTATTTTTGTTTTTCGCTTCAGTTCATCCTGCCATGAGTTCTGCTGTCAACGCGTAAGCACCCTTTTTCCGAGGGGTCACCGGAAACGACGTCACAGTGGCAGAGTTTTAAATATTTTTCTACGAAAATTTCAGAAATTCTTTGTCAAATGTGTATTTTTAAGGCAGTAAAAGGTTTAAATGAAATATTTAATTTTTTATATAAAAAAAATTGTTAAAATTAAGCCGTTTCTTACCCGAGGAAACCCATGTAACTTAGACCAGACAACCAAAAAAAGAAAAGTACCTACCAACGATGGAAAAAATCCCTACTTTGACCTACACATTCTCAAAATTTCCCCTACAATTCCCAATACGTGATTTTTCAAAAGGGAGAATTTAACACAATGTGTTCATCAAATCAAAAAGGCTTAAAACTCTTAATTTTATTTTATTTCTTTTCATAACAAACCAAAAACAGCACAAAATCAAAATTAAAATAAGGAACGGAATTGCACTGACAAATGCAAAAAAAATAACTTGAAAATAACAATTCGAATTTGAATCCTGCAAGTATGACCGAATGATGCAAATCGAACTGAGATTTTCGTGACTTTTAGACACATATTTTGAGGGTAATATAACATTTAGGCATTCATGAAATCATAAATTAAAACTCTGGAAGAATTGAAATAGGGACATAAAAAATAGCCGCGAGTTTTTAATATTGAAAGTCCCTACAAATTCGCTTATTTTAAAAATCTGTCCTTTTTTTCCCTACGCGTTCATTTTTGAGCTGAAAATACCTGCATGTAGGGATTTTCCCCTACGTTTACCATCACTGGTTTGACCACGATCTTGCCTACAACAAAACAACAAAAATAAATTACGTGCATGACCTGGCAGGAAATATGTATTATTTCTGAACTTTTGGCCCGCCAGGTGGAAACGTTGGTCATCCCAACTAGTTAAAAAAAAACCAAAAAAAGTAAGTGCGATTCATACATACTATTGAAAAAAATATTTTTGTAATCTTTGCTTTGGGCCCTCTCGAATGAGATTCCACATGATGTTTTTTGCAGAAGTTCACATTTTTTACAATATTTGATTTTTGAAGATTAATTTCAAGATTCCAAAGCTTACGCTTAAGTTGTTAATCATCTTTTACAGAGCTTTACTATTTTTAAATTTTTGACAAGATTCAAAAATGTTTGCGATATACCCATATTATTTAATTTACAAATACTTTCCCCAATTCCTTTAACTTTTAACATATATTGGGTTGTACCACATGAAATGTCCGATTTTATATCAAAAATTAAAAAGCCAATATTATTCTTCGGTATATTTTTATTTTTATTTATTTATGGCATCTGCTCGGTTCCGGAAGACTTTCTGCCGGCAAAATGAATCCAGATTGGGAAAAGATGGTAGTCCGTTGGGGAAATATCAGGAGAGTATGGGTGGATGCGATAGAATTTCAAATCCCAATTGCAACAGTTCTTTCACCGTAACTTGTGTGGTATGGGGTCTAGCATTATCATGTATAGTATCGGACCATGATTATTCGCCAATGCAGGTTGCTTTTCAGCCAATTTTGCATGCACTAGTCGATTTTCGCACAATATTTGGTTGCATTTATCGTTTTCCATGGTTGAAGAAATGAAAAGTGGATTGGTCGTTGCGATGTCCACCAAACTGTCACCATAAACCTGTCTGGGTGAAGACCTAGTTTGCGAGTGTGTTTTGGTTTTTCTTCTGCATCCAACCACTGCCCAGATCTTTTATGGTTGTCATACAAAACCCACTTTCCATTACACGTAATTATACGGTCAAAAACGTTTCATTTTGGTGCCTTAAGCTCGGCGATGCACAGATTTCGAAGTGGCGTAGTTTTGTGCCTCGTCCAATTCATGGGGCATCCACTAACTTGTCGAGTTTTTTCACTGTTCCCGTTAGAGATAGGTGTCGATTTATTGCCATAGTAGATACCCCCATGTTCTCCGCAATGTTCCGTACCATTTTTGTTGGGTCTGATTCTACCGTTGCTTTCAAAATATTGTCGTTAATTGCCGAGTCTGTCTTTCCAGGTGGTTCATTTTCAAGGCTAAGATATCGCGAACGGAACTCGGCAGACCAACGTCGAATGTTGCGTTCGTTTACCGTTACATCCATAAATACATCATTAATGTTTTTCGCTGCCAGCGACGCGTTATGTCCCAGATTAAATTCGTCAACGAAGAGAGTCCAAATTTGAACGTCGACAGCATGGTAAATAATTCCTAGAAGAAAAATAACGGTACTTGTATTGTAACGAACCCTAAAATCCTCACCCGCCAAGTACAGGTACCACTTTATTTTATAAAAAAAGAAAATTTAACGTTCTGGCACAGATGTTCACTGGAGAACTTCTTATTTCCGACTGAGCAAAAATCGGACATTTCATATGGTACAACCCAATATTTCTGGCATTTGTCAGATCTAATCATAAGTACTATAGCATAGTCTGGAATCTATTCCATTAGATCTGATTAGATCCAAAAACGTTTAATAAGAGTTGCAGAGTGTAGATGGAATTTTACCTCTTTTCGTAAGAAGGCTATATTGTTCCATTATGTTTGTTCATGATTTTTTTGATTGTTATATTGATTGCCCTTTTCTCCTTTCATTAATTGAATTTTGTGCTCCATCGAGAGTTCCTAAAAATCGATATTTATTTTATGTAGCTCTATGATGCTAACTATGGTTATATTATAGCGAACCAATTTCTAGATGCCTTCGAGAATCAAATATGTAGTCCTTTAGATTTTCATCTCAGTAGGAGTTCATTTAAGAATAAAAAATTTAATTAATTAAAAATTTGCATAAGTATTCTTTTCAACATCTAACAACAGACATTTATTTAACTTGTATTTGGTTACATGTTGATGATGTTGATAATGTTGCAGTTCTAGTTCCAATCAATCCCACGTTTAAAATACGAACGTCAGAAAAATAGCAATTTCAAAAAGCTGTTTGTTGCCATCACGTCATCACAAAATGTAAAAAATGACTACCAAAACAATGGCACAAACGATCAAACAAATTGCTAGCTAACACTGTGACAATGAAAAATCTAATTTCCTTTATCCGCGTCAAACATCTGTTGTTTGTCGTATTCATATCGTCCTCTCCAGGATATGCAGACTTTTCACTTCTCTATTCCACGGGTTTGGCACTGCAAATGGATGCCACCTCAGAATTGGAGGGTGATGATGATAGCAGCACTGTTCACTGGTTTCCCCCCATCGAAAGGGCCAACTTCAAGGCAACAGATTCAACAGGATGTTCGCTTTGTAAAAAAAAAACCATTTGCAAGATGGAATTATTTCGCGAGGGTGGAAAACAAAAATAATGACGAAAGAAATGGCTAACCAAGAACTTATGGCGCAGATGAGCAATTAGGTCGGACTCTTCGAAATGACTGCAGAAAGCATAAGTCGTCGCAGAGTAATGAAAAGACAATTACCAGTGTTAATTTTTACGATCTAATTAAGTGCGAATTTATTTGTCAAAGCATTCAATATACGAGTAGTATTCAGCAATTTCAGGCGACATTCGATGTTATTTTCCAAAGACATTCTGTCAGTTGCATTCTTTGTAATTAATTTGGATAATTGAAAAGGAAAGCAATGGTGAGAGACCAACCCTATCGTTCAGCGTAGAGCATACATAGGGTGCATAATTAAAATCCTGTCAAACATTAAGCTTATAAACAGTTACTATTATGCAGTCAATGTTTATGCTCATTTTTGCGGCTAATTCAATTATGTACATAGCTCCAATTTTATAGATGCTAATTGCGTCACGTTTTATTGTTCTGAGAAGCGAAATAGCTGCAATAAACAGTGCTACTGATGGTTGCGTTAGATTAAGTTTGAAAATACCAGTCTTTTCAATTGAGTTCCATATATTATCGGAAAGATATATTATCATCCTTAAATTAACCTAAGATATACATACATACTACAGCAGCCTAAAACAAGAAAGCTATTCAACTTATCGCCTAGGTGGGGACGTGGGGCTTAACTCTGGCTTATTGCCGTATGGGTGGTTTCGTTTTGAGTGGGCTGTCCGTCCGTGTGTAGTTTTTCGTAGTGAAAATAATAATATGTGACACATATTGAACTTTGAAAATCTTTAAATATTACACTATATAGAGAATGTTATCTTTTTATATTTTTTTTAAATAATTTCCAGTTATAAGACTTTAGAAAATTTTATTAATTTATTTCTTTTTTTTATTTTTACCAAGTTTGTGTTCCATGAGAAATGAAAAATCTGAAATCTTAGATCAAAATGCGAACTGCCCAACCGAAAACGACATAAGAATGAAGCCATAGATGGAATCAGAACATTTTTAGCAACAATGGCCAACCTGATAATTGTCTTTCTATTCTATGACAAATATTGTAGTTCTGCACTAACTTAATGTACTTATGTCACATTTGATATTTTAAGAAGCTTGAATAACTGATGTTTAAATCACAATACACTAGTTTAGCGTTAGCGTCAGGCGTAACGTTCACGCCCCGAAAAGTTTACAAATGGAAATGAGTGTATTTAAATCTATGCATTTTGAAATATTCAAAATAATAAATTTTGCCAAAGGGAATATTGTCAGAGCTAGTATCTACTATCTATGTACGTATGTTTTTTAAAATGCATACCGAATATTGTTTGTGTGGATGCCGCCACAAAAATGCAGAAAAGCGTATTTTGAATCGCGAGTATTATGATGTGTGTCATGGTTGTAAACAGTTGGTCACAAAAGTCTGCATCTACATAGAGCCTTCATAAGTTATATTAAACAACTTATACAAAGAAGTCTACAGAAGTCTACATATAAACATATAGTTGCAGTATCTGCGAAAATTCAAGGAAAAAAAACATGGCCAAAGCAGTTTGAATGGTTTTAAGATCCGAAGAAATCTCAGGAAGACGCCCTGATTGGCAAGGCTAACGTCAAAAACGACTTGATTTTGACAAGCTCGATACATATCGGAAGGTCATGTACATAATGTATATGATATTTTGTCAAACAGTGCTTGTTAGTGATATTTAGTGAAATAGATGGCATAAGTGGCTTTTAAAAATTTAGTGTCAACGTCAAAACATGGCGGTGGCAGTGTTATGTTTTGGGGGTCGGTGGTGGCGGCTAAAGTTAACAATTCAGTCTTTATAGAAGAGGTTATTGATCATCGAAACTATTATACATATTGCGTAACAATTAGGTGCTATATCAAGACATTTATCCAAAACAAAGACAGTCAACAAATCCTGCCCAATAAGTCGTCCTTTCAAACGAACCCATGCGGCTTGGTGGACGACGGAACTTCGTCAACTTAGGACGAAAACTAGGAGACTGTTTAATTAGGCTAAGCTGACACGTTCAGAGGAGGACTGGAGTGAATATTGCACCAGTTTCAATGAATTTAAAACGAAAACCAGAGCAGCCAAGAGAACATCTTGGTCCAACTACTGTTCCAACATATAATCCACAACAGAGGCGGCCAGACTCCGGAAAATCCTTGCCAAAAATCAATCCCCGGTAGGAAACCTCTGTAAGGATGACAATAGCTAGACATCCAACAGCCAAGACACTCTGGAACTGTTCTTTAATACTCATTTCCCCGGCTGTAAAAATGTCCCTAGCCAAACATCTAACCCGGCCAGCAATACACCCCACCTCTCGGAGGAAGAACTAGGAACCATTGCGGCCTGCACCACCGTGGAAAAAATTACATGGGCAATACTATCGTTCCAACCCTTTAAATCAGCGGAACCGGACGGAATAATACCAGCAATGTTACCAAAGACAATTACAACAGTTACCCCATGGCTCCAATCTATGTTTATCGGCAGCTTAACGATGGGGTATATTCCGAATATCTGAAGAGAAGTACGCGTGGTATTTATCTTCAAAGCAGGAAAAACAAGCCACTCCACTGCAAAGGACTACAGACCGATAAGTCTTTCGTTATTTCTTCTGAAGACGCTTGAAAGACTGACTATTTGACTCGGAAATAAGGAACAAACTCGAAATAATCATGCCCCTCTGCAACGTAAAACACGCATACTCCAAGGATAAATCTATGGAAACAGCGCTCCATGAGGTTGCGGTAACAATTGAGAAATCCATCGAACTTAAGGAATTCACGTTGACGGCCTTCTTGGATATAGAAGGAGCCTTCAATAATCTGAACACGGGAACCATCACATCCTCACTAAAAGAACATGGCTCCCAAAACTTCATACTAAACTGGGTACAGACAATGCTTAACAGCAGAATCATTTACTCCAACCTAGGGGACAATTCAATCAGGAAAACTGTCGGGCGAGGAACCCCACAAGGTGGGGTGATATCACCCCTTTTATGGAACATCTCACTTAACAAAATCCTTAAGTCCCTCATAAACAAAGGCATTAAAATAATTGCACATGCACATGCACAATAATATGGTGGTGTGCGACTAACACCAAATCCTACCTTAGAAATCTAAATAAGGTAGCCTGTTTAGGTATAACAGGTGCGCTCAGATTCTCTCCGCAACTTGGCCTTGAAACTCTTCTGCACCTCCCACCGATTGATCTCTCCATAAAAAACACGGCAGCCAAAGGAGCTCTCAGATTAATAGAAAACGGTAACTGGAGGCCCCGTTCATCTGGACACACGATCATACTGGACATTTTCAACCAAAAAGGACTCATGCCCTGCATGGTTTTTAAGAAACCCCAGCTCGACTTGTCCAGATACTTCAAGGTCTTCATACCAGACAGACAGATCTGGAACAACTCTGACAATGCCATAATCGGAATATCCAAGACAGTTAATGTATTGCTTCTGTATCTTGTACCCATACAATCGCATCTAACTCTACAGTCGCGAGATTCTGACGCTATCAAGAATATTGTGTTGGATGAACTTGAGCGCAGGATGTAGATGCATATATAAAATAAGAATTGGGAACAAGGCGACAATAAAAGTGTATTGACAGCCTGGACTCAGAAGACAGAAAGCTGTCCCAGAATCGATGGGAGTATTAAACTTCGTGTGTCGATTTTAATAACTTTTTTTGAATTTTAGTTTATACTTTCATGACTATGTCATGACATATCCGAGACCGTTGTGATAAGATTAGGTTTTTAAGACCTTATTGTGGCTGATAATTCTAATACTGTGTTTTAAAATGCCAACAGAAACCATCCTAATGGTGCATTAACAAATCCGTGAATGAAGAATTATGAACAATTTCGTCGTTCAAAATTAAAACTTCACTCCGAAGCTACCACTAATGCAGTACCTAATGTGAGACCTGACAATTTCTTGTGAGCTTATCTGTCAAAAATCGACATCTATCTATCAGACAAACAAAGCCCTCAACAATCCAACAAAACATGACAAGCACATGGTATTTAAATCCACATCCAAATTAACCAAACAAAAAAACCGACATCCTCCCCTTCAATTGTGTTTGCTTAATTGTACGGTGATTTTCTATGATGGAAAGGATTTAACGCCCTACAGCCTGGAATATAAGATCAAACAAATTCCCCCCATGGAAATTACTTCCACGACGACGGCGACGACGATTGTTTGCTCCGCAGCAGCATAACTCTCCAAATTCTAGAAACAATGTAATCACAAGACATACAGCAGATATTAGTAAAGGATTTTGGCAAATGTCAATGGGATCGGTTAGAAGGGTGTCAAAAGTGAAACGAATTGTCTGACAGCAGACAATGATGCTCTTAATAAATTTCACATCCCGGATATGAATAATAATAATCCACAGGCAGTGCACAGGACTGGCACCCAAAGTTGAATGAATGATCCAAGGCAGGGGAGCGCGCAAAGTGAGTGAAGAAAGAGTGAACAATCTCGAGCGCACTGGTGTGTGCTCCTGCTTATATTTATTCAATGGCGTTACTGTAACAATATTTATCCTTGTTAATTAAATTGTGTGAATATTAAAATTTTCCAACTGAGTGCCGCACTATTGTCTCGTCGTCGATTTGAGTAGATTGGTATCGATGCGTGTGAGTATGATTTTCCGTGTCAATTGCATGTTGACAAGGTTGACAGTAGTTGGTAAGATGGCAGCTATAGAAAAATGCCATCCACACTGGCAGTGCCTCCAGGTGGAATGTGGCAAAATTAAATAAAAACAAAATATAAATTGTCTTTCAACCGCGCGGAAACTTAAAATAATATTTCCCGCCCCCAACATCCCTGGAGAAGTTTCCCATAAGTTAAACAAATTAAAATAAAATAAAATTTTTACTTTTGCTCTAATGGCTCTGAGATTCATAGTCGTCCGGGTTGAGAAGCCGCCTGTGCCTCTATGCCTTCTTGCTACTGGTAATATTCATATTTAAAGTTTCCTCCTCGCACAAGGACGAGTATTAACACGCATTTTTAACTCCTCCTTGGTTTCTCTGTCTTCATTTCGCGTTGCTTCTTTGCAATTTCACATAAATTATTCATTCGCATTCGGTTCGAGAAAAGTTGACGCTGTCTCATGGGCTAGGTGCGGTAGAGGTATACTCAACCCAGCAAGATAGTTGGAGCTCAGGATTGTCTCATTTATCATAATTTGTGCATTGTTCCTATGTTAAATAGGAGATTTAAACACGGAGACTAAAATGACAAAACACGCAGATAAAGGAAATACTCGGGGAAATTATAAATTCAAAAAGTTTTTCATTTTTGGTTTTTTCGTCTTTGTTTTTATGTTAATGTGTTTTTGAGTTTGGGCTTGGATTCTTGGCAGAGTGCGCTTGAGTGGTTTTTCCTTTTTTCTCTTTTGGGATTGATAACGCATTGGTTTGGCGGTAATTATGTCGTTTATAATCAATGGAATTGCTCCTTCTGTGAAATTAATTAATTCAAAGAGGACAGCAGGAAGAAGGAGCTTTAGATTTCTGAAGGGCAGTCCACTCCGCATAGAAGTGGGTTAGAAAAAAATCGATCCTTACCTACTGTTTATAAGCCAGAGCGTGCATCAGGGCGTGCAATGAATCAACTGCTTTTCATTATAGCATCAATGATTTGCTGATCAATAAAATCCAGAATCCTCTACAGATAATATTTTGTTAGCAGCTGAAACCCTCGAAGAGGTTTGATAAATGGGGTAACGATCTTGAACAAAACGACTAAAGGATTAGCCAGAAGGAGGTCAAATCCACCAAGGCTTCTATACATTTGCCGTTCTGATCCTTGAAACTCTTTGGCTTAATAACACGCGTTAATGGCAAGATCTGTTAATGGCAAGATCTGTATGATCGCCGTGGCCGTGGTGGGTAGTGCGTTGGACTACTACGCAATGCTGCCCGGGTTCAATCCCAGCCCGGGTCTAACACCTAAAGAGTTTTTTCACGGTGCCACCTCATTCGAATGTCTGACAAGCATCAAAGAGTATCATTGGTCACGATTGAGCTTCTCAACTCGCCGTTCGGAGTCGGCAAAAAACTGAAGGTCCCTTCCATTCGCAAAAATATAACACGCGCACACAAATGGTTGCGAGAAGCAGGCCCAGGTTCACCTCGAGCTATAGTGCCAACTAAGTAAATAAGTAAGTAATGGCAAGATCAGCGGTCTAATTCGCGGTGTTTTTTAAGAGGCGCCGGATCTCTGATAGGAGTAACTGTCAAACTAGCTGTAACGTACCAAATGGTGGAACATTATTTCCGAAATCTGTGTTCACAAACTTATCGAGCACTTTATCAATATCACGGACCGAATAATCGTCCATCTGAACGTGCTATGTCTTGTGTTCTAGATAGATTTCGCACAAATTGAGACCAGAATAAAAACAGTGCATTCCGAAAGAAATGTCACAGCAGTTGATGCCAGTACTTGCACAGGAGTTTAGGCTTTGCCTGTCCACAACTTTGAATTTGGTCTAATTCCTTACAAGATTTAATTGGTGTAGTAATAAAACCCGTTCGATAATACCATGCGTTGGACCTTCGGTAAATGGGCTCAAATACAATTGCTAGATGACCAGGAAATTGTGGCAAAATGGTGATCAGCGACGAGTCTCAGTTTTGGCTCAACGGATACGTCAGTAAGCTAAATTGTTGTATTTCGAGTAAAAATAATCCGCAAGTGACTCTTTAGATACTACGGCACCGACAAAAATGTACCTACTGCAAGGCATGGTTTGAACGCGGCATGTCGTACTTCTTTAAAAATGATTTAGTAGACCGATTTACAGTCAATGGAATGATATACATACATAGAAATATGATCAACGAATATTTGTTTCTAAATTTATGAGCCATCGAGTTATTGCAGATATTATGGGTTGCTTGAAAAAGTGGTCAAAAGGTGGACAGACCGAATACGCCTTTATAAATGCCATTCACGACGCCACTGTGTCCGAAATCATCTTAAAATGTTAAATGAAACTCTTTCGAATAAAAACGTTTTTTAGATAACAACAACAACATCGTTTATTTTTATTTAAATTTATTTTCCAGGGGCCTCTTAAAAAGCAGACTTTACAATAAAAAGGTACCTCCAAAGCTCAAAGGCAAAATATAGATACAAATCAGGGATAAATGCAGAAACTGCATCCGTTCAATGTTCATCGTTGAAAGATACAATTCAAAATAAAAACAAATACGGCAAAGGTGGAAAAAGGAGCGCGGATGACATAGTCTTAAAAATTATTAAGAAAGCTGCAAGAGTGCGGGATGCTAGATGTATAGCTAGAAAGTGCAAGAAAGGATAAGTGAAAATTTGGAGGAAAGCACGTAGATTCCAGGACAGGATTTCTTGGCACCTCAGAACAAGAAGGGCCGATTGCAAATAAATGGGATAAGGTCATGAAGAAGAAGATTGTGAGTGAAATGCTGCTTCTTCTTCTACTTGATCGTACATATCGTATAGGGTTCATTTCATTACCAGATTATATTCAGTATATTATTTCAGGTGATGTGAAGTTTTTCAGTTGCAATTAAATCAACCTTTAATACTCGTATTTCAACCGCCATATTTGCTTCATTATTTCATTTATTTATTATTTATTGTTGACTTGTTTGTTCCTGTTGTTGTCCTCATCTTTTTGGTATTTTTTCCAATCCTTCAAGAGAAATTATTAAAAAGATTTGTAATTGCGTAGCTACATTTTCGACTTCCGATGATTTAAATAAGTAATAAAGCTCAAACATTTTCATTTCAAAAAGTTGGTTGGGACTTTTACTAACATATTTACATATTTATATTGTATACATCAAGTGGCGTTTTATTCATCATTCTTGGAAAACAAACAGCCTTATTTATCTTGAGATCCGTTTTCATTCTAAAGTGAGAAAAAGTCGAACGGTAGGTATTTTGACATTCGAATGAATAGAGAGTTCATTCATCATTTCTATTTTGAGGTATTCGAAAAAACTGTCATTTTTTATACGTTTGTAGTTTCACGGACGAATAGATTAACAAATAATATATGTATATTTATATTTAGTGTAATAAATATTGGTGCTAAAAATTAATAAAATAATTTCAGTAATGAACTTTATTCCTTAGAATGTCAAAATACGAAAAAATCATTCGTAGCATTGACTTTTCATTCGTTTCTCAAAATAAGGGTGAAAGTCTTTTTCACAAGGCTAGAAAGATTTGTAGACGTTTTTGATGGAATTGAACTAGTTCCACATCCAATAAGCCATGCCTTTAAGACTCAAGAAGAATTGTTGTCTCTGAATTTCAAGCCATACAGGAATCATCTTTCAGCACTTTGTAGATTGTGTAACTTGCGTGAAAGAGAAGATACCTGTCAATTCTCCAAGAGAAAAAAGATACCATTACAATCAATACGTTCTCTCAATGGAGGAGGTAATTTAAATATTTAATAGATCTAACTGGAACTGTCTCTGCGACTATGTATCTGATGCCCTAGTTTCTATGAATGTACGTATCTCCCATTAGAATCAGAACGACCATAGGTCTCAGCAGAGTTATCTTACTCAACGCCCTTGAAACGTCAACTTTGATAAATGTTTTGTGTTCGATGGAGAAGCCATAAGGTAAATATATAAGTATTAAAACCAACGTCACAGTTTGAAAAGGAGTTTTTCTCTGGTATTTTTGATTAAAACCTCTGTTTCTGCTCATAAAAGGTGTCAAAAAAAGAGGTGATTACACCTAATCTCGACGAGTGCATGAACAGTTTAAATATTTAAAATGTCAAATTAGCGACTAAATGCATTTGAAATACAATTTGGTAGCACTACATGACTTTAGATACGCATTGCATCTGAACAATGACAATTCAATTATGGCAGACGGACTCCTAGGTACAAGCCACCATCCTTTTCCAACTGAAGGAACGTGAACGTGACTCCTGACCACTTAACACTTTCCTAGTACCAACCAGAAAAAGAAGCAGCAAAAGCCTTGAGTAATGAAGTTCCCTTAAGCAGGGTCAGGCAGACGCTGTCAAAACATAATGCGATAATGCACATCCATTGCCGAGCAGAGCAGAATAGAACCATACGTACATTTGATGGTCAAGCTGCAGAGTGAGAGTCCCTTCAGAGCTAGTTTGTTTTGTGTTTTTTTTTTTTGTAGAGAGCCTGGGTGTTCCATGGAATCAATTCGAGTTTTCCTTTTGTTGCATGGTAGCTGTACTGGTAGTGGCAACTTAAAACAGCAAGTCCATGTGAGTGCGGAAACTATTACGCCATTGTTTCATTGGTCAAAGCAAAAACACATTTACACAGCGCAGCAGAGGACAATAAAAATGTCTTCGCCCCCGGGGGGGCCGAAAAAGGGCATCCTTTGGCATTTCCTCTCAACCTTCGACGGACAATGGCAGCGCAGCTCACTGTCAGTGCTGCTGACCGCTTGAAGACATTACTTTGAAGTAGTTTTCGTTTTGTTGTAGGGAATGGGGGGGTATGTGCTGCAACTTGGTGAGCGTTAGACAGGATGACGTGCGATTGGATTCATTTTTTTCGTTTGTTTTTGTTAAAAAGTGGCCACGCATTGTACTCGTACTTTGTGGCGCATCCTGCCGTAGCATGGTCAATGCTAGGCACTTGCTACGTTGAGGAGAGATACTAGATTATCCTGTCGGCACTTTTTAAACGAGTTACAAATTTCTGAATGGAAAAGTTAGACAAGTTTACACAGTCCTTGTTTTTTTTTTATTTCATTCGTGTTGTTGCTTTAGCTATGAGTGTGGTTTGGTTATCTCTTCTCAAGTATTTTCATCACTTTTGCCTTGGGTATGGCTTAAAGTGCGGCCGACGGAAGCCAGAAAGGACTTTTGAAATGTTTTTTCCTCCACATTTTTTTCTCCTTTTGAGTTGTTTTGTTTTACTTTGTAGTTTATCAAAGAAAAGTTTCATAGCAGGAACTGCCAGTAGAAGTGAGAATACTTTTACTTTTGGTCAAGTTGCTTGATGTTCCTTTCCCGCAGTGGAAACAGAAAAGAAAAAATTAAAGAAATTGAAAGACAAGCGGACAAAAAAGGATATATGCGCTGCGAAAGAAGCAGAAAGTTGTAATTGTTGTCAGGATTGTTATTTTTACATCCTGAAGTTTCCATTCCCGTTTAATTCAGTTTGATACGTGTTCGTGACGAAGACAAAGCATTTCGTTTATTTGAAGTTCTTTTGATGGAAGTTGATTTTTTCACTTTTTTTTCCTTCTAATTCGTTGCTGTTATCCTTTCAATGTTTTGTCGTGTGGCAGCTTTTGTTTGGCTATTGTCTTGATTTATGACAAAATGGTGTGCCTTGTGTTGAAGTTTGTAGCATCAAAAGGTGGGACAATTATGAAATGTTGGGACAGGTTAAGTCATTGGAAGTGATTGGGTTCCAATCGGTGTAAATCGAAAACCGTTTTAATAGAAATTGAGGACATTCAGACGGGTTACTAAGAAATTGTACTGAGTACAGATTTGAAATGCTTCAAACTGCTTTGTATTGGATACTTATTTTTGGATTTTGAATGTTTGGATGTCAAGTCAGTCAAACCGCGAGACCTACTACTCCCAAGCCTTCATTTGCCGCAAAGATTGTATCAACCCTCAAGCCTCGTTTAGTTGTTGTTTTGAAATAATTATGCATATCTATCCTGTGGAGTTTAAGAAACTCTTTTAACTCATCGCAGAAGAGTTTGCCTCGTGGTTGCTGCCACATGTGCACAGAAAATGAGTAACAAACTCTTTCGTCCTTACTCGGTTGGCCGCAAATTCCCTTATTAACCAGCGCACTGCACTTATTGCCGCAACTCTTGCGAATTCGCGAATTCACGAATTATTTGTAGAAGGTCATGCCATATGAACTTACCCATATGATGCAGTTTATCGATCTGATCAACATTAGACCGGCTAGATTTTTTTGTCCACCTATAGGAATGTGAACATTTTCTGCCAGTGAGCTGTTAGCCCTCGCCTGGCTAGTTATTGAGTAAAGAAACTGTTCTTGGGGTTATTTCTCCCGCTCAGTTAAAAGTAAAGCATACTGAAAATTTCTCTTGCAAAAAAGAAGACCAATCTTAAAAGTATAGCGAACCCCTCCATAAGTAGAACCCTAACCCCTCCATATGTCAAATCGTGCGCTCCGAGATCATCGCTCGAAATCTTAATTTTTCCTCAGACTGTACATCAGAAATTATTTAAAAAAAAAAAAACGAAAATTTCATGCAAATAAAGCTAGGGGGGTCACAGTTAGCGGCCATCTTCTCATCACTCTGAGTATACTACCTTAGATACGCGTACTGTGGGTTTAAGTGACATCCATTTTTGCGACTCCTGTGGAGTAGGCGACGAGATTGCGGGACAGATCCTATGTAAATCTCCTGCAAGGATAGGATTGCAGGTTTTTGGAATTGACGTTATAACTCCTGTTAGCCGTTGTCGCCTTTCTCTTAGACAAAAAAAAAAATACAGTAATGTGGTTCTCTTTCTGGCAGTATGTACAATGGATTCCAGTTAGGGTATGCCCGCCCTGAGACAAAAAAAAAATCACATGAGGGACCTAAGCCCACCCTAAGTGAGCACCGTGGTGTAGTGGTTAGTACGTTGGACTACTATGCAATGCTGCCCGGTTCAATCCCAGCCCGGGTCATAAAATTTTTTTCATGGTTACACCTCTTTCGAATGTCTGACAAGCAATCGAAGCGTATCACTTGTCACGATTGAGCTTCTCAACTCGCCGTTCGGAGCCCGCAAAAAACTGTAGGTCCCTCCCATTCGTATGCAAAAATAAGCAGGCCCAAGTTCACCCCGAGCGGGGCTAGTACTAGGCTTACCACACACTCTAGTGCTAGGAATTTTGCAAAGCCAACAAGCGATTCGGAAAAGACGAATGAATACAACGACGCGACGACGGGAGTAAAAAGAAAAACGAAATTTAGAACCTCGATGTTGTAGGGCGTCCCATTAAGATCGCCTATTTTGAAGTTCGAGAAAAAAACCCAGTGTTTATTTGAAAAGTTTTGATGTTCTTATTTTATTAAAGAGTGTAGACATTATGGTTATGTATGGAACACAATATACGATTAATGACCACCTCTTGACTGATGGCACTCATTGGTCATTTTGACGAAATTTTCAAACAGTGCACGTCACCTTTCCTATCAAAAACCCCAATGAAAGAAATATGTACAATCGCATGATCATGATGGTCAATTCACATCGCCGCCATGGCGCGAGATAATTCTGCCTTCAAACATCGCCATTTTTGAACCGTTTCCGCCAAAATCCCACCATTTCGTTAGTGGATTTTCACAATTTCTATGTGTTGTGCATCAGTGCAATTCTCCATGACTAAACCTTAATGTGTACACATGATAGCTGTCAAACAGCAACGCTGTACGAACAGCACAAAATAGGCGGTCTTAATGGGACACCTAATGAGTTTCTTTTTTAGTGTTCCATACCCAAAAACATAACACTAATGGAATCAGTTCGGTGTCTGCCTATCACAGGCCTCTTTCGTACAGTCTATTGGACGTAGACTATTGGAATTTAGAACAGTTGTAGCAATTAGTGGCCCAAACACAGACCAGAGCTTTAAAAGCTGAATTTCGACTTTGGGGGGTCAAATCGGGGGCTAAAAAAAAAAAATTAATTTTGAGGTTATCGTGTGGGGTGTCCAATGAAAGCTCGTTAAAGCACGGATCTAAAAATGTATGAAACATTTGTATGCTTAAAAATTGCTGTCCAAAAATATCGTTAGAAAAATCTGAATAAAATTGCAAACATTCACATCTATCACAGAATCCGTCGTACTCGGAATTTTGCTACGAACCCCGAAAGAACTATCACAGAATCCATCGTAGTGGAATCCGAATATGCATTGCCGCACTTAACAACTTACCACTTTCTACGAAATTCGAAATTCGTAGCAAAAATGTCCAATACGACGGGTTCTGTGATAGTTCTTTCGGGGTTCGTAGCAAAATTCCGAGTACGACGGATTCTGTGATAGACGTGATTGAGAATAAAGTGTAGATGGAACCAAAACTATCAGGAAATATCTTCAAAATTATTTTTTTTTAAATTCAACTTCCCAACTGTTAACATATCCAGAAATGAACTCTATCATAATCGCCTAACGAACAAGCCTATGTGCATGTGCATAGTTTCTGAAAAGTCATCTTTTAAGCATTTATAGCTACCTATACCTACATGTATACGCTATTCTACAATCCGAAAACATATGTAAGGATGTACCTTCTATCACGTACGCCAGAAAGAAGTTTCTTGCAAGACGACACCCGAAAGATACTAAAATGAAAAATCAGCCAAAATACAAGGAGAACACTTTAAAAATGGATGCGAAATGCGATGAACTATCCACATCCCTTCGCTTCCATGCAACTTGCTGCTCACTGCATTATCTCAATCAACTTTGATGAAGGATCCACCATCCAGCGGGAATTGTTTCAGTGGCTGAAGAATGGCGATAGTTAAGGGGAGGACGAGTATGTTCACAACACTCTCACTATCGCACACCTCAGGTCAGGTCTACAGTACAGATGTATTCTATTTATTTTCAAGTTGGTAGAACCACCTCTTGCACACTTTGTTTTGTTCGCTTACCAGGGTGACTTAGAGAAAATAGTTTTTCTTTTTTGGGGCGATTCTGTGTTTCTAGTGATGTCTGGTTAAATCAAATATTTGCCAGGACTAATAACCGTGCCAATATTTACAAACTCGTCCGATCAAACAACATATCCAATTTCCATACGTGACGTGCTTCCAAGCGCTCCTAAATGTCGTACGACATACGACATTCATAATCTTTTCCTTGCCTCCTTTCTACCCCCATGCATACTTCTCCAGGAAGGCAAAGCGTCGTGCATCCTTGTACCTACATATACACTTCTGTGAAGAGAATGTGAAATCGCATCCTCCTACAACGCTTGGAAAATATGTTCCTTTGGAAAGTGGCATATAAATTCATTTTTCACACAAACACAAATTGTACAGTTTCTTACGAGCATTGCGGTCTCCCCACAGCCAAGGAGGCAACGATTGATAAATGGCGGCGAAAGGGGTTGTAAATTTTCACTCCTGTAACACCAGAAATGCAAACCAACATGAATTGCTGATGAGTTGGAATTAGTGGCTACCGAGATGTGTGTTGCTGTTGCAAAAGTACTCGTATGTGTGTGTGTGTGCACATAGAATATTATTTATGAGATTGAAGGTGCAAAACAATGGAAATGCACTCGTCCTTCGTACGTTTTTCTCGCCATCAAATATCCAATTACTGTCATTGTCTATTTGTCTTAGATTGCCTGATGTCGTTTTTCATTTGATGGTGTCCTAGGGTGCGGTTAAATGGAAATAATGTGTTCGGGTTATTTATTCACGAGAAACAAATACTCACTCCTGGAGAGGCCACCATTTTGGAGCGCATCCCTTGCATTCGACAAGCGGGTTGCATTAGAAAGCAGACCTTCGTTGGACTAAGAACACTGACGCCAATCAACCCTTTACATCACAGCTTAAGGTAGCAAACCCTCTTTTCTTTGATAGAAAACGGATCTTGCTGTGTTGTCTTTCGATCAAAAAGCCACAGTTTTTGTCTACAAGGTTTTAACCATGAACACGTACATACATATATGCCCAGCGCCGTACATACTTAGATGCCCTAAATAGCACCTTTATAAACCACTTTATTACGACTTATACAATTTGGTTCAAACCTACACCAGAATAATTTGTCTACACCTAGCAGAGGCAGACGTAGGGTTGAATGGATGCATTGCAACGAGCAAGCCACTTATTTCATCTAAGAACCTAAGGACGCATTGGGATTTCAATTTCAACGTCAGTTAGGCTAAAATCACTCCAAAAAGAGGACCAACTACGCGAACATTCGGAACTCTAATCAGCCAGATTCATGGAAATGGAACAGAAACGCCTGATCTAGTTTTCGAGTGTAATGGGAAATGGATTTAGACATTATTTTCTACTACGCCTTCGAGTGGTTGCCACAAGGCAATGTCCACGAAAGACTAAATCGAATTATTCTTAAACTATGTAGTTTTTCAGAGATACCTACATATTTTTTTCCAGCGATCCGAACATGGGTTAAGAGACTCGATATTCCAACCATATTTATAAGTCAGCCTAAATGCTGTGAAACTACAGGAAATCGAAGCCTTTGATTCAATTGAGAAGATCTAAACTTTAATAGAAGTCTGCGGTGATATTAAATGTTTTAAAATTAAAAATCATATGATTTTCATAAATTAAATTAATGAAATTACCGGGCTTTGCCTACCAAGTCCCATTGATTGAACGGTTATCTACAATTATAAATCGGGTCTCAATTAATTGATTGACCCAAATATGGTTGAGTTTTAATAAAACAAAATCATTGTTATAAAACAAAGTAAATAAAACTCTCCATTTTAAAGTGAACTTCATTAAATAAAAATATTGTCGGGCACCATTAAAAACGTATACAGAAAAAAAAAACAACTTCACCAACGCCACTCATAACGTTTTAAATTTCGAAAGCAATTAAAGTGCCGACATTTTGTTGTATACTCAAGCGAAAAATTGCTCTGCCTAGTAATTACTGTTATTTTCTCCAACATACTATTTTAACCGAGCAAAGTCCACCCAACAGTTTATTTTTCCTGTGTTTGTTTGTATATGTGTGTGTGTAGCTCAAAAATACTCGTACTCGTGTATTATTTCCGAAAAACCAGTAGTGGCAGGTCTGGCCTCTGTCATATTTAACCAAACTTGATGACGAAATGCAGGACCTGAACACAAATTACCGGACAAATGCATATGTACCTGCAGTGCAGGATCTGTGTACTTGTGTGTACTGTTTCATGGTGTTGTTGTATCAACATTTTACCAAATTGCTTGTCACCAGAAAAAAATATGATTGCGGTCAACCTCGATTACGAAAACAACGAAAATATCGCCCACCATTTGAAAGAGAAAAAAAAAAAAAAATCCAGACTCACCGATGCGTTTCGAATTACACACTCATGCACATACGAATGGAGACTGTTCGCAGGATATAATGGCTCGGCACTGGTGTCGGCCTTGCTGCAAATGTATATAAAAATATCTAAAAATGGTTGGCAATATGGGTTCACTCCTGGAGCTAAAAGTTAATTAAAAACTAACAAACTCAAAACGACAAAGTTATTTCACACAGTCGGGCTGGGCCGGCCACACGATGAGAAAGCCAGTACCAGACTCAGTACCAAAACGAGTTAGCCAAGCGGAAGAGTGTTGGAAGGTGTGTTTCAGAGAACCAGAACACACTACGGCCACCACAATCACACTCGGGAAAATATGAAATGCACAAACACAGCTCTCGGGTGCGGTCAATGTTATAAAATTTTGGAAGTGGGAGGGTGAACCAATCTCGTCAACTGGCCATTATCAAATGTAAAAACTCAAAAGATGGAGCGAGGACAAAAAAAGGACGAAACAGAATAACAACAAACGAATCAACTGCACAAAGTTAAATTGAAGTGTGTATGTACCCCCAAACTAGCACTTCCATCAGTCAACACACGAGGGGTGCTGCTGCTGCTGCTGTGTGTGAAGTGTTTTTCTTTAATTTCAGGTGTTGATGGAACTCACACACAAATGGTCGCCGTCCGGCCCAGAATGACCAGCAAACTCAATCCAACCAGTTTTTGGGCCAACAAACTTCAGGGCTGCTACTGCTGCTACTGCTGTAATAATTTCATATTTTATTAAAAACCAACACAGAGGCTACCTTCTTTTGTTAACCAACCCCCAACTGGAATTGGACAAAGTTCCGTTGGAATGTGCATACACACTGTGGGTGGCGGTGGTGTGAATGAGTCCTGGCCCGGTCTGTCCGGATGCTTCGAAATTTCAATGTTTCATTCGTTGCACAATTGGATTTCTTTGAATATTTGCGCTGCTCGTACAAGAGATGAACTACGATAGGACCAGGCAGGACTGGACGCGCTGGCGAGTTCACTCTTTATATTTCTGGAACTGTGAGTCCCCCGGGATGAAATGGAATTTTTAAGAGCAGTAATTGAGTTTTTCCCTTTGAGGCTGTGTATATGTAATCTTTTTGCATTACCAAGACTGGTATTAGGATGTGAAATGTTCCTGATGCTTCTGACCTATACGCACAACATACTCACATGTATGTACAAGCCTTTGAAGTTTTGTCATCACTGATGATCTCAATGCCTGTCTGTCCACGAGGATGGATGGAATTTTCAGGCGACACAAGTGTGGCAATTGAATTTTTGGCTGTTCAAAAAGGACGAAATTAAAAAATAGCAATCCGCATGCTTTGAGTTCATCAGTTTCGGCGTAGCATAGCAAAAGTCAGAGAGCTGAAATCGAGTTATTTTTGTTGGAACAAATTGGATTTGTTTATAATGGGTAGGCAAGTACACCTTGACACTTTGTCGAAATGAATCAGACAAATGGAAAGGCTTAAATATGTATACGGTGGGGTCACAAGGTGGTCTTGGTGGAACGGCTAGTATACGAAGTGTAGCACTTTGGGTATATATAGATGCACTACTTGGTTTGTTTCTTCTGAATGTGCCTACCAACGTTCGTATGGAATGTAAAGTCCTGTTGTCATCCTAGAAAATAGTTCAACTTTTGGGTCGTATTTCGATTTTAAGTATAAGGTAACAGGCTTAAATTTCAACCATTCTTGTAATTCATATTATATTCGTTTGCATTAAGAAAAAAGCAGAGAATGGCTTTCTTCTAAGAAAAATTTCGAGTGTTGGGTAAAGTTGGTCATGCAGCTCCTTCAAAAGTCGAAACAAGAACCAGGCAAGACTTTTTTCGGTCAGCTATCAGATAAAATCCTTTGAGTTTACCGAGACCATCAAGTGACATGAAAAGGTGGACATCATATCTCGTCATGCTCTTCGCAATAATGGTAAAAAAAAGTAACTACATTTTTTGCTTGTTTTATCAAATACTAGTGGTTACCCGGTGTGCTTCGCTACACCAATTGAAAACAGTGCTTATGTCATAAATGAGATGAAATTTTTCCGAGTGACTTTTTGTGAATAGTAATGTGGTGGAGAATTAAATGCCGATAACTCTATTTGGATTTAAGATAACTGTCCAAACAATAGATAATATCCTAAAAACTCAAAACTTACCATCCGATTGAGCTGAAAGTAAGACAATTATATTTGTTATGAAGCGAGAAGTGCACGTAAATCAAAAGTTAGCTGTGAGCTGTCACCGTGCATTGCTGTAGTAATAATTTTGAGATTTTGGTTTTCATGTCCATCTATCGGAAAACTTGACAACTTTTGATTTACAAATATTTCTCACTTTATTGACGAATGAAAAAGCTGATTTACGCCCTCTGCAGGAATTAAAAAGAAGACATAGAGCGATACAAGAATCAGTTTCCAACCAAAAAATATATGAAATTTCATAGAGGCATTGTAATAAAATTTATAAATAAATATAAAATAGATATTAGTATTAAAATATAGTTTGTGAACATGTTTTAATGTTGTTGCTTGAATGTATATGTAATTTAGTGGTATTTATGCAATTCAAGCATACCAAATACGTGCTAGAAAATTGTGTAAACAAACTTTTCAATGTAAATAAATATATTGTAATAAAGAGAAAATATTTCATTTTGTCTTTTTTGTTGTTTTTATTTTAAAGAAATAAACGTTTTATAATATAAAAAGTTGAAAATTAAATAAACAATTTTTTTTTCGCTGGATTTTTGTTGTTTTGGCATAGAGATCGTGCATGTGTTATGAAGTTGTTATAAACTCATCAGTGAGTAAGTTTGAAATAAGTAAAAAGTGTTTAATTATTACGAGAAGCGGCCACAAATAATCTAAAGAATCGTTCATTTGATTATGAGACGGTTGCTCAAATTTTGACTTATGGAATCCAATTCTGAAACAAAAGTAGAGGTAGCTTACGTGACTTAGAGTAATGCCACATTGTTATAGTAGATTCCCCAGACTGATATTTCATAAGCATTTAAAAAATATATGTCCAATCTCCTTACCAATATTATGTAAATCCTTTTCGTTGTCTAGCAAAAAATCATATATGCCGCACCGACTTCGCCATACAAATTCTTATATCAAATGTATCGACAATGGGTTGCCTAAAGTACTGCTTCATGCCCTCCCTATGGAGTGTAGTCAAATCGACGCCATGAAATGCTGATTGATACCAGAAGTTCGCCTTATTATATTGCTCCGAGTACAAATATTCATCGCTAAACAAGCAGGTCACCGTATGGAACATTTTTCCATTTGGTTTAAGCCATTTACGCGCATGCGAATACGTCTCGAGCATATGTACGCTCGTTGAATAGCATATATCCCATCGGTTCGGAAATAATTACATCCCATGTCTACCTTTTATTGTGGGTTTATTTTCCATTATCTACAAATCAAAACAATATTCAGTAAGTAACTAAACCACAATAATTTTTTCACTCACATTAAACGTATAAAAATATAGTTTTTCAGACGCAAATCCTCGCGCAAATGTCTTCAATCACAAGATTATCGTTCCTGTAAATGATTAATATTTAATTTTATAAATAAAAACGCACACAAATTTTTTTATTATTTAATTTAAAAATATAACTCGCTTTTTTCCATACAATTGTTTACGTGCTGTCAAATTCTGTATATCTCTACCACTTCTAAATTTCTCCGCTAGGGTTTTGCCTCCAGTTGTCAATAACAAACATATTCTGTAAGTTTCAGCTCAATCGGATGGTTTTAAAATGTTGGTGTTCCAGCGCCATCTATCGGAAAACTTGAGAACTTTTGATGTACGAACATTTCTCAATTCATTACAAATTATATTGTGTAAGTTTCAGCTTAATCGTACGGTGAATTTAAAAAATTTCAATTTCAGCGAAAAGTTGAACCCAAAGACTGAAAGTTTGGCCATTCCTAACCCATGACTCCAGTGTTTTTCCATGATATGACATGCATGACTTCTCTTAAGATCTGTGTAAGAGTCACAGTTCATCTTTGCTTATAGAAACTGCTCAACCAGACCTCGCCACAAAAAGGTACGATATGTTGTTCAGGACAAATACGAGTATGTTTGTTGCATCCTGACATCGTTTTAGGGGGATGGGTCATAATTACCTTTTTCAGTTTTGAGCATATGCTGCGTGGTTGACCCTCGACTGAGTCCGAGTCAAAAGCCGTTAGAGGAACTCAACAACTCTACTTACTGAGAAGAACTGCAACGTCCCTTTCATATTTTCAAAATTACGAGCAATCTAAAACACGCCGAGTAATTTTAACCCAACCGTTACGATATTTCATTTTTGGAATCGAAATAAATAAACAAATAACATATTTTCGATATAAGTTCTTTTATTATTAACACTAAATATTGTAACATTGTTATGAACGAATATAAAACGTTAAATAACAAAAACGGACATTTGACGACAACACGTTACGAACTATACTAGACTCATTACCAGGGATAGGATTTTGTGGACCTAAAAAAGTAAAAAAAAAGGCAAAAAAAAAGGCATTTATTAAAAAACACAAGAAAAAAGAACGTAAATGCACATTTAATTATAGTAGCATTGAACTACCAAGAGCTTTTTGAAATTTTCTGGTAATAATCTTTTGGTTGTCTCTTAGAAGCGCCTTGAAGGAGCTAAATGGCTTTTCTACTTTAGCTGAAACGAGTGGAACCCATTTAAAGCTTTCAACATTATTTACATCAATGTTTGACGGTATTTTCTGGAAAATATTTTTCAATTTTCTCAAAACTTTTTATTAAAATTAATTTTTAAGCAGTAAGATAAATTGTAAACTATCTATCTCTGTACTGTGCAATAACATCGCGAAGGCCAATGTAAACTGTTTTTCTATGACAAAACTAAATATATATGTATCTGTATTTTTCAATTTGCCGGAATACGTAGATGCATATTTAAGTATGAATTTCGAAGGCTTTCGATAGTATTGATCACGCAATTCTTTTATCAAAATTGAGGAATAAATGCAATTTCTCTAGTACTGCTCTTCGTTTTCTGTATAACTATCTCAGAGACAGGGTTCAAGAAGTAAATACTGACAGCGGAGCTTCCAGACCAGTTATTATAAATACAGGGGTCCCACAAGGCTCAGTACTGGGACCACTACTATTTTCATTGTATATTAATGATCTTAACCCCTCTAAGACTCTAGCAATTATGCTCAAGAAGAGAATTGAAGGCTTCAGAATTTCCCTGCATTGTTCTTAACGGTGAAATTATTCCATACGTTGATAAAGTTAAATATCTGGGTTTTACGTTAAACAACAAGTTAAGCTGCTGCGACGCCATTTCGACAACAATTGGGAAAATATACTCTGGTTTGCGCAGCTTAAGATGCTCTGCCTGTCTCCTTCCACCGAACATGAAACTGAGTCTGGTTAAAACCCTTATTATGCCCTATTTTTTGTTTGACTGCTCTGTATATGCCACATTAGACTACGAATGCAAACGCAAAATAAATGTAGCATTCAATGACTGTCTCAGATTTATTTATAGCGTTCCGAGATATACCAGTGTCTCATATTTCAAAACTTCTCTTTTAGGCATCTGTCTAAATGATCACTATGACTTTCGTAACTTGCTCAAACTCCATGCAATTATTCACAACCATTGTCCTGGGTATCTGAACGAAATGCTACGATTTGCCCAATCCGGTAGGGGTCTACGTTTAATCTTACCCCGATTCGCACACACTATTGCTGAGCGATCTTTCTTTGTAACAGCAATTCGACTGTGGAATAGACTTCCGGTTGAGTTGCAGAGAATAGGCTCATTGACCGAATTTCGGAGGAGGTTATTTTCTCACATATCAAACACTAATTGAAGCCACATAATATCTATCCTAAGCCTAATTATCATAGCTTTTTTTTTTTTTATTATTTTGCCATTTGTTTATCTTTTCTTCTTTATTCTTATTTTTTTTCTCTCGCTTTTTCTTTATATCTTTAACATTAATTTTTAAAATTTTTATTTTTTAATTTTAACTTGAACTTTGTAAATGGTATGTTGATACTTATTATTAGATTTTAAAATCTAGAAGTATTTCGTTAAATAGAAATGAATGAATAATAAATAAATAAATAAATAAATAAATAAATAAATAAATAAATAAATAAATAAATAAATAAATAAATAAATAAATAAATAAATAAATAAATAAATAAATGAACACAAGCAATAAAAATTATCAAACCAAGGCGGGTAGATATGTACAATGTGTACATACATAGAGTAACTTCAGGTATTGTGGAATACCCATTCCTATTTTGGACTTAACGGACAAAGTGTAAGATTTAATGCATCCAAATTTCGTAAGGTTCAATATAGAAGTATAAACTACCATTCAGTAACCTTTGGTGGGATTCTAATAGTTACTATAGAGTATTTTGACAAAAATGTGCTCCGGCCTCGAAAACCTCATTTTTAAAAAGTTGCGCGTAATGTGGTATAACTTTTTTAGCTAAAAAGTTTTAAGACGGGTTATATGGTATACTATACCACTGTAGCCCATGTTCCACATCAGATGAAACTGAATATTAAAAAAAAAAAAATTTAATAAAATATAAAATTAAATTGTTAAAACAAAACTTGCAGTTATTGCTTTTATTGCTTTCTTATTTCTTACTGCACACAATAATTTTTTGTTTTGCTGAAAAAAAAACCTCGAATGCACACGAAAACTTTTAAGGTTTTTAACTTTTTTTTTAAATATTTTCTTTTTCAACTTGATTCAACATATTTCTTGCCGCTCTTTTGAACAACGAGTCGAAATTATTAAAATTTACTACCGAAATTCGGAGTCAGTGGCCTCAACGTTAAGAACGCTACGTCCAATTTATGGTCGTCATAATCGTCCTAGCAGATCAACAATTGAGCGTCTAGTGGAAAAATTTGAATCCACAGGCACAGTACAAAATGTTCCCGTGCCAGTGAGACAAAGAAGTGCCCGTAGTGTCGAGAATATTGCTGCCGCTGAGGCTTCAGTTGAAGAAAGCCCAAATGTGTCCCGTGGTGGCCATGCAAAAGAAATCGAGTTCCATACATAATGGCATCGAACGTACTTTCACAGGAATAAAGAATTTCATTGTTTTTGTTTTATTTAAAAAAAACTTTTGTAGCGCTCTTATTGAAAAATCCTTTATTTTTTATAAAGTGTAGCAACGCACGCAGGGTATCCGCTAGTGTACGATATTTCCATGTTGACTCTCCCCACAGACTAGACGTTTTAAATTGTAATGCGTCTAGGAATGTAAGTATGCGTATTACGTAGTATGAGGAAGAAGCATATAATGCTTGCACAGATGTACATATGTACATGCATATGTACATACGAGCATTATTTTTTTAGCGAACAAACTTTGAGAAAAAAGCAAAATATGCAAAAAAGGCAGAAAAAGGCAACAACGGGGAAAAAAGGCAAACAAAGGCAATAATGGTATAGAAAGGCAAAATAAAATACATATATTTGGAATCCGGAGGACATGAAACGTGTTTGTGTAAAGTCGATACTATCTTCCGATTAAGCAAAAAAAAGCAAAATCCTATCCCTGCTCATTACCAACTGGACTCTTATTCATAACTTTACATTCAACATAATGAAAACAACAAATAGGAGCAGTTGAAATATAACGCAACTTGTTGACCCGATCTCCAATGTTTTGATGTTGCTGCTGGTGAGCTGGCTGTGCATGTAGTGCTGTGAAAAGGTTTTTGAAATTGAATAAATTCTAACAAAATGATCGAATAAAATGAAATCTATCAAATCAATATAATGTTTTGACTCAATTCGGAGAAGGTACGAATGTGTTCTTTAAAATAACGTAAGAAAACTCAAATAAGCACATTGCATTGTTAAAAAAAAAAAATCTAAAACAAAACAAAACTACCATATTTTTCCTATGAAAAAGTTTTTGAAATATTTCTTCCCACTGAGAATGCATGTATAAAAAGCAAGCTATATGTACCGTTATGTAAAATTTTTGCACTGCACATTGTTTTATGATCTCTCTCATATCCAATTTATTTGTAAAATAATCTTTATACTATAAAGCACGCGCTATAGATCAAATGGTAAAACTGGTAAAAATACTGATATGAATCTGCGCTCTCTCGTAATATATCACCGTGAGATTGGTAAAACTTTAAGTGAAATAGCTTAAATTACAAATTTAAACGTTTCCACCGCTCATTATATTTGTAAGCTATATTATAATAACGGTTCTGTTCAAGATAAGCAACGATCTGGACGTCCAAAAAAAATTTCAGATAGTGATAATACATTTTTAATAAGTGAATTGAGACAGGACCCAAGGCAGAGCTTCGATCTAATTATATGTATGTCAATTTAGTGGGAAAATGGGTGATTCCTCTAAAATTAGAAAACACCTGAAAAATATGGATTCGCTTCAAGAATATGTAGAAATAAGAAATAACTACAGAAATAATGATCTTGAGTTTTGGAAAAACGCGATTTTTGTAGATAACAGTAAGTTCAACTTATTCACTAGTGACACAAAACAACAACGCCTTTGGAGAAAGCCAAGTACGGAGCTAAATTCGGTCAAACATGGTGGTACAAGTGTTATGGTGTGGGGTGCAATGGGCTAGAATGGGGTTGGTGATATGGTTTTCATTGACGCAATAATGAACAAGAAATGGTATTATAACATTTTAAAAAAGAATATGGCGTCTTCTGGTAGAAAAATTGGTGTTAGCAATAATTATTGCTTCCATACAGGTAATAATCAGAAGCATAACTGCTTTAGACGTACTTTTGTCACTGCTATATAAATGCCATAAGTTTCAAAAATCACCACCGCAAAGCCCTGATCTCAACCCTGTTGAACACCTATGGGCCTATCTGGAAAATGCAATAAGAACAAATTATGGCATTACTAGTGTTCGAAGTCTAAAGGAAGGTTTGGTTGGAGAGTGGGCGAAAATACCACCAGCAGTTACTGAGAAACTGGTTGCATCTATGCCGCAGCGACTACAAGCCGTGAAAATTAAAAATGGAAAACAAACTAAAAATATTAAAACGTGTATCTAGGTATATTCATTTTGTACTTGTACTTTGTACTTTTGAAAAATGTGGTAGTGTTGTTTTGTTTTAGATTTTTCTTAACAATGCAAGAGTTTGAGTTTGAGTTGTCTAACAGTTTTTTTAAGAACATATTCGTAACTTCTCAGAAAACATTATATTGATTTTATAGATTCCATTTTAATCGGTCATTTTGTTAGAATTTATTCAATTTCAAAAACTTTTTCACAGCACTGTACAGTACATACATACATATGTACACAAGTATGTACGTACATATGCATATAGTGGGTGTTGCTGTAGCGCGTAACTCGCGCCGGGTTAAGATTAGAAAATCATTTAAAGGTTCTGATGATGCCTTCATTCTTATGTAAATAATTCGAATCAAGGATAGAGATAGTTTGTGTTAATTTTCTTCTCTTTGCGGGTTTTTATGTATTTAGCAACTTTTTTTTTTCCTGCACATCACTTTTATTGGCATTTGTGTTGACAATGAGAGCGCCATGGTTATGTCCATTGTACTCGTAGGAGAGCTTCAATTCAAATACTAGGGTTGAATGTTATTTCCATTTCCCATTGGGGTTTGCCGACTACCATTTCAATACCACGCGCTGAAATATTATTTGACGGATGCGGCAAAGCGTAACGTAGTTTGTTCCAGAACAATGGATCGCCCCACTTAATATAGGTATGCATTCGCAGGTAAGCCTTCAATTCGGGGTCTAGAGTGTCAATATTATCAATATCATCGAAGATTAAGATAATCACCCTTGCACGTCCTTCAGTCAAAGCAGCGGTGTGTGCAGTCCTAAATTCCATACGGGCCCAGATCGATTGAATAAAGTTCGGTGAAAGTACGATAATGGTTCGTCGAGATTCATTAACCGATCGTATTATCTGTTCGGGAATGAAGTCACCCGCCAACCAATCACGATCGTGTAAACAAAGCTTGAAAGGTGTTGGTCCATTTTCTAATTCTGGAAGTAAGCAATCCAAGATAAAGTCCTTATCCTTGTACGAGTATGAAATAAAGGCATCGTACTTCCTGCTCTTGTCCAGCTCTTCCTCTGTGACAAACCATAGACACATATTGTGCGCATACAACCAAACCTTTATTTTAAGTTGGTATTTGTAGTACAATGCTACGAGGCCACCCACACAAAGCCCAATCGCGGCACCAATCAAACTCATTACAAACACTGGGCTTTGCTTCAGGGAGCAGAGGGTGTCAACGGAGATCTCCAGAAAATTTTCTCCACTCGCACATTGCATTTCCTTCAGATCTGGAAAGCGTTCGTGGTATGTGTGGGCGAACTCGATTAGATGTCGTGATTGACAGTCACATATCCATGGATTGTGGCTTAGATTTAACGAGTCGAGGAATTCACTTGCGACCAATACTCTCAATACACTTCTGTTTAAGTGCTGCAGTCTATTGTGAGACAGATCCAACAGTTCAATATTTTCAGGGATATTCTCAACTGATATTTGAGTAAGGCAATTATTGGCTGCATAAAGCTCAGCCACGTCTCTATATCCAACCGTTGTGGCCAATGGTAATTCCCTTAGTTTATTATTCTCTACGTGCAGCTCGAATTCACTCCATTGGGTAGTGTTAGGCAGCGTTGGGATCTCAGTAAAGTCTGCATTCGAACAGTGTACAACCAAACTTTCATAGGCTCTTATTTCATAACAATTGCATTCAGTTGGACAAAACTCATAAGCAGGCGCATCATCATGGGGGCAATCTAGATCATTTGTCAAGATGTCGATTATCAAGTGCCCCTTTAAGTTCGCAGGGGCGTTGCATTGAAGTTTGTCCGGGGAAAATGTTACCGCGCCTTTTAGATGTTTTCCAACCTTCCCATTTAAGAACATCACAAACGACGCGAGCTCACAGTCGCATTTGATTGGATTTTCGCCAATGGCTATGTGAATCTTAGGAAAGTCAAAATTTAATCTGTCAAAGTTGATGGTGCGAATGCTGTTATGAGTCAAATTTACAAAGATATTGCTGCTTTCGAAGTCCAAGTATTTTTCAAAAAACATGGTGATGTTGTTATAGCTTAAATCTAGAATACGCAGCTCCCCCGACCCGAGCGTCGGAATATAGGAAATCGAGTTATTCCTTAAGTTGAGTCTGGTAAGTTGGTACAAGTCTTCAAATGGTGACATCAAACTTTCCCCGAAGCCATAACCAAGATTTATCTGGTTGCTCTCCATACTGATGTAGGTCAAGTCATTTGTATTGCGGAATGCCTTGATATCAATGTTAAGCAGTTTATTGTTATCCATGTAAAGTTCGTTCAGATTGCGCAGAAAATAAAAAATATGGCTAAGTAGAGAGGAAAGAATCAAAATAGATAAAATTTAGATTAAAAATATAAAACTATGTAACTTACCGTGAAACATTCTCCAATCTATTGTGGGATAACCGCAGCACAATTAAGTTCGTTGTTTTCCGGAATATACCATTGGGTAATGTTTTCAACTTGTTCTTAGCGAGATCCAAATCGATTAGCTCTTTTTGATAAGAGAAGATCAGTCTGGGCAGCTCGGTTAGATTATTCTCAGAAATCGTTATATTCCGAATGGCCGTAGAGTTTGTAAAGACATCAGAAGGAATGGTCTCCAAGCCACAATTCAAACGTACTTGCCTTAGAATATGTAAATTCGAAAGCAGTCCCGCTGGCAAGTTTTTCAATGCCACTTGATTGTTATGCAGACGAAAATAGGTGAGATTCTTATTTTCAGCAAACAATCCAACTGGTAGGCTTTGGAAGTGGTTTTCACTAAGACTAATGTTCGTGAGATTCTTTAGGTGGAAAAAGACATCTGGATGGAGACTAACAATGCTATTGTTGTACAAATCAAGTCTTGTAATCGAAGACATCCCCTCGAATGTCTCCTTACTGAGATGTGTCACGTTATTGCTCCAGATATTTAAATCATTGAGTTTTTTTTGATTATGAAAGACGCCAGGTGGAAGATCCTGCAGATCGTTATCTGCCAATTCAATAAAGTTGAGATTTTCCAACGACGCTAATATATTCGGCGAGAATCTCACCTTATTCGATCGAATACTCAACCAAGTCAGATTCCCCAGATCAGTGAATACATCATCTGGCAGTGTGGCATTCGAGCTGAGCCTTAGACGAACGAGATTGTCGAGGCCTCGAAAATGAAGACGATTTACTGATCCACTCAGTTCACTAATTTCGAAAAACAGAGATTTAACGCTTGTTATTCCAAGTTTCTGGAAAATAGTCTGAATTGGTTGCTCCAGTGGCAGTTGACACTGATGCATTCGTACGATTGGAATATTTCCGACTCTCAACTTTGGCAGAATACTGTACTCCGTGTGATTCATCCAACGACAGTCGATTTTGACTTCTTCGTTCTGTTGTATGCGTACTGTGATCTTAGGACTGATTCCCTTGCCGGGACAGGTAATTTCAAACTCCTGTGATACCTGTAAGCAGGAGCATTTTGATGTGCTCGCTATGTCTTGGCAGTCTTCATTAATCCTGTTTGTAGAGAACGTTGCCATTAATTTGACAATTAAAAGGAGTAGAACTGGCAATAGGAGTAGTAAAAGGAGTAGCCACAGGCTACTGTTGATTGGGCGGTCCCGAGTCATTTCGAAGTATTTTTGGGTTTCAATCCTGTCGTTGGATATTGTTGACGAATTAAGGCTTTAACCTGGAAAGACAGAACAAAATTGTATAGGGCGTAACCTTTCGCTTGGAATTCATTTTTCATTGGAGTTAGTAGCAATAAAACATACAGTCAAATTTAAAAAGCTGTACATAGTTATCTTATTTTCGTGTTTTTCTTACTACGAGGGGTGTTCGGTAAATCAGTGACTTTGATGCAAAATGGCGCTCGGATCGCATTGAGTTTTTTTTCCCGCCATCTTTGTTTCTTTCTAGATATAGAAAAAAAAAATTAGACTTATCTGTCAAACATTGATTTTTTTACAGTGATCGAAAGAACTTTGGTTTGTGTTATTTGTTCAAAATGGAAAAAAGTGAGTTTCTTTTTTTGAGAAAACACTACTTTTTGCGCGGTAAAGCCATTAAGGAGACTAAAAATAGACTTTGAAAATATAATGGAGATTCTGCTCCCTCGCATGGGATGGTACAAAAGTGGTTCACTGAATTTCGTACGAGCTTAAAAGACACTGAGCGCCCAGGACGTCCAAATGAGTCACAATGGAAGAATTGGTCATAAAATCCATGATATTGTGTTGGACGATCGTAAGTCAATGTTCGTGAGATAGCTGAGACAGTAGCCATTTCAAATAAAAGCGTCATTCGAATCCTGCATGATCATTTGACATGAAAAAATTATCAGCAAGATAATTTGACGCGTTTGCTGACGATAGATCAAAAACGGATTCGGGTACAGTTTTCAAAGCAGAATTTGGAACTCTTTAAGCGCAATTCAAGTAAATTTTTACGGCGGTTCGTAACAGTTGATGAATTCTGGATACAGCACTACACGTCAGGATTGAAAGAACGATTAAAAAAGTGGACTTCTTCAGGCAAACGTGCACTAAAACGGCAACAACGGGTTCGTCGGCCGGAAAAGTCGGGACAACGGTTTTCTGAGATTCTCACGGCGTAATCTCCATTAACTACTTAGAAAAGGGAAAAACGATTACCGGACAGTACTATGCCAATTTATTGTATTGCTAGAAAAACGGCCTTACTTCAAAAAGAAAAAATGTGCTCTTTCATCACGATAATGCACCGGCACATTCACCGCAGTAGCAACAGTTAATTTGCTGAATTGCGCTATGAACTGGGTTAACAAAGTTGGAAAATCGTTGCGAAAAGTGTAAGTGTATCGCACTAAAAGAAGACTATGTTGAAAAATAAATTAAATATTGAGAAAAAGAACGAGTTTTTAGTTTCAAAGTCACTGACTTATCGAACAGCCTACGTATTTCTCTTTATTATGATTTTTGTAAATAAATGGTTATTCGCCGCCATTACTGTCTCCTTTTTTTTTTATTAAAATCGACCAAAAGCTCAGCGTTACCAAAACGAAATTGATAAAATTTTGGTCTAATAAATCTTTGCAAAAACTTGAACAATCTGTGGCGATATCTAGCAACTGACAGTGGTTGCATAATCACTGGACGCAGTCATGAGAAACATGTCCAACTTCGCGAACCCGAGAATTTATTCTTTACGTCTTTGTCTTGTCGAAGGTAGACCTTTGCAAAATAACACTAATTTGTTACGAATAAGCTTAAATAGTTGTGTGTATAAAGTGGTAAATTTTTTACTGTTCATATTATATCGAAGCATTATCAACAGCATTTAACCCACATTGGTACCACCGAGATTGAAAGCTACACATTTCACGATGGAACAAAAAGAAAAATATGACGCCGGTAGTTCGCAAAATCCTGGAATAAAAAGTGACACGCAGCAACTCGCACGTCTTACGGTACCATTACTGCCTTTTTGGCATTAGAAACCAGAAAGCCGCTTTTCCCAGGTAGAGGTCAGTTCCAGGTTACCGGAACGAACAATGAATTACCAAAGTTCAACATAGTCGTGTGCGTAATCGATTCGAACATCGCAATAGTGTCTTCACAATAATTTTATTTTTCGAGATATCGTGCTAAGCCCCGTTTAGGGATTATGGATCTAGTTTTACTTATGAGTTCAGGATGTTTAGTTGTTTAGTTAATTTTTATCAGATTTTCATAGTACCTATCCTCCTGGAATCACGCGTCTCACCGGTAGAACACAGAAACTCCAAAAATACTGGACATCTGTTACCTTTGAATTTTCTGTTGAATTTTGAAGTGGGAACTAAGAATATGTTATTCCAGTTTTAAGTGTGTTGTTTGTGAAAATGGCAAAGGAAAACTCTCGTATTCGCTGCTGCGCAAAAAGTTGTATCTAAGTATCCAATATTATTTTTCTAAATGTTTTCATTTATTATTATTATTATATACAGGTTATTTTAACTATATTATATCATCGCTTAGCTAGATACAAAGCTCTGCCAAGTTCATGCAGTTTTTTGGTTTTATGTTCTACCTACAGAAAATTGGTTCCCCAGTCCATTTTCTGTTGTATTTCTATGTTCTTTACACAGAAATACAGGATTGCAGCATTTACTAATGGGACATCCTTAATATTCTGGATGGTTTCGAGGTTGATTTTTCGTTTGACTATTCTAACTACGGTATCCTGTAAAAAAAAGTAAAATTTATTTGTGTTTTATCCCAAAGAGAAATTGCTTTGCTATATTTCACGAACAATGTCTTTAAAAACATTATCATTAGACTAGGAACCAATGCACTATATACAGGACATTGCCAAAGCCCAGATTTAAAAAGACATAATATTTTAGTGCCTCGTTTGCAATTTTTAAGGATTTATTCAGCAAAAAATTCTCAAGAATCCCAGGAGGGTATTCTGAGGAACTCACACTTAATTTTATAAAACTCACAATTTTTTTTTTTTATAAAACTACGATTTTTATCACAACAATCGTCCCTCGATGACTGATATATGTAGATATTTGGACAAGAACGTGTACCAACAGTTTGAGAATTCCCGGCTGAAACTAAGTCGATAAGCGTTCTCGAGGTTGATCCTATACTTGTTGGCTCGTATACTTACATATATAAATTATTATTCGTGACGCTTTTACTGTAAGTAATTACAGAAATACACACCAACATAACTTCAATATTGAAAATTTTATTGTATTGATTTTATTTATTGATATATAATTAAGTCTTTAAAATTATTAATTTATAAGAAAACGTAGGTATTCACTTATATTCAACATAAAAATCAGCGAATGTATGAGCTGGCAGCGTCGAGATATATGGTACTATTTGAGCCCGTAGCCTCAGACATTTAGTGCAGACCCTGATAAGTGTTCAGTTTATATCGCATAAATAAATATATAATACTTTTGATTAATTGTTCCAAATATAATTTAAATTTAATAAATCTAAGTCCAATCTACTACTGGCTACTTTTATAGCCAATTAAAAAATATAGATTTTGATAGTGACACCTTGACCTGCACTATCAATGATACGGATTTAGCAGCTCCAGAAAAGTTATTTACACACATATGTACTTATATGCCAAAGTTTATGACAAACTGAATAAGTGCGCGATAAGAATGAGTTATTATAAGAAACACCTCAATGTTGAAATAATATTTTGAGAAAAAATAAAAAGCTGCTTCAGCAACTAGCATTTGTCATAATTTTCTGGTTTCTATAGACCGTCAACAGATCTCTATGCAGATGAAAGTCAACAATGTGGCATTTTGAGCGATTGACTCCATATCTGTTTGACTCCAAAAGGTCTGTGGTGTGTTCAATTCTCACCTACGGATCCGCAGTTTTGTGGCCCGCCCTAAGCAAGAAACACAAAGTCAACAATATCAGATGAATCCAAAGAACGGCAATCATGATTGTCCAATTGATGCTTTTACTGTTCTTTTGCACATTCTACCACCTGACCATCATATCAAAAGCACATTGCTGTGCAGTGCAGTCCAACTAAATGAATCTGGATGCAGACCAAATGGTCTGGGTATGTCTCCAACTGATTACAATATCCTCAAGCTTTACTTCAAGAAGCTCTTCGCTGCTAGCATTCCATGCAGAGAGTAATAGAAGGTAATGGAAGCCATGGAGAGTGGTGACAGATTTCAGTGCAACGCTATTCACCGATGGTTCGCTTCTTCATTTTCTTTGCAAATGTCTGGCTCCAACGAGAGCATATTGCGCAAACTCTTCTTCAATGACCTTAAAGAGTAATGCGAAAAAAGGGTTGCAGAAGTGACCCGTTTCCCTAACTCTAGATGTCTACAGGATCCACCCTGTGAAATATCTCAAACTGCATCCGAATAAACGTTGAGCCCTTGGTCCACCCCGGACTGTAGCGCCACCTAAGTAAGTAAGTAAGCATCCGAATAAACGGGTCACTTTATGTTGTGATTGGGTTTTGTTTCACCGAATTTTTTATTTTTTATTTTTTGCCGAGGGTAGGTGAAAATCTTCCATACACACTATGAGATGAGTAAGCGCGTGATTATAGTAGTGTCAGATTCTTACTGACCAAAAAAGATTTAGATGCGGTTAATCCTTATCTCGCCAATTCGAAAGGTTTTGTCGGAATTCCGAGATCCCTGTGGATATCGTCGTTTCTAGTACACCACTGTGCTTGGACAATTTCCCTAAGCACTTTATTTTGAAAGGTCTGTAAAATATTGGCATTTGTTTTCAAAGTTGTTTACCGTAGGTCCACACCGGCTTTAGTACTTGCTTATATAAAAGCAATTTGTTCTCGGTGCTAGGGTGGGAATGTTTCCCGAGCAACCAGTACATTTCTCTATATTTGATTTCTAGTTCCTTATGTTTCATTTTCACGTGCGAAATGACCACTTCTATCTACAAGGTCAATCAAATAAGTTGTACATGAAAATTGTCGGACTAAGTGCATCTCATCTCACTACCGCTAGCACTGCGATCACAGTAGGCCTATTATGTCCCCCTTTATGTCTAGGAATTGTACCAATTTTTTGGAAATTGGATAATTCCTTTGACTGGAATAATTATGTAGTCTTCTACCTTTAATATGTATTTGCCTAGTGTTTTGGCTCTTTTTTTGTTGGAGAAGGGCACTCTGACATCAAGCGCTTCGGAGGGGTTGGGGTCACAATCCCGAAAATCCAAAATACCAAAAACTCAAAATCCCGAAAATCCAAAATCCAGAAAATCCAAAATCTCGAAAATATAATTCCGAAAAATTATGTACATAAAATGCAAAATTTGCCTAAATTTTTCATTTTATATAGTTTTGATCCTTTTATTTTAAATGTATAGAATAGAACAATATTTTAGATGTACCATAATGTACATTATACATAAACTAGCTGATGTACCCGCTTCGCTGCGCATACAAAAATATTCTCTTTGTATGTAGATATGTATGTTTATTTGTAATAAATTGTCTACTGGAAGGAGACATCCAACTATATGATACACTTGTCCTTGCACCTTAAAAGTTGGCACAAATCTTTGCTCCACAATATTTGCTTAGCACCAAATGAAGTCATTTGAAAAAAAAACTATTAAAGGATCATATAGACTGAATGAATTGCTTGGATAAAGGATTTTCCATAGCCTTTTAAGGAAAAAAGTGACGCAGGTAGTAATGTGTCGTAACTTAAGCGGAGGCTTAGTATATGGTATATACATATGTATACATATATATCTAGCTACAACAAAAACGAAGAAAAACTCCAGACAGCTTCTATTTTGTATAACTTTATTTATTCAACGCCAAAAACTTAATGCTCTAATCTATCCTACTTTCTTAAAAACTCAGTCTGCTTATTTTCTATTTGCCATCATACTGTTAAATCTACATAAACTTAACATACCAACAATTAAAGAGTACAGAGAAAGAGAGTCGAACAACAGTGCATACTCATAGTGTGAGTCCGATGCTCATTTCAGTCAAGCAACTGTTCCTTCATACGAGCTACCTTCTACCTGCAACACGAGTCTTTTTGATCGCACATAGCATGTACGTAGCAGGAACATGTTGTTGATTTTAGAGAGTTTAAGCTGTTCTTCACTTGTCTCTCTATAAAAATCAATGTGATTGACGACAACGGCTTGTTTGAGTTGCGCGTCTGTTTTGCTTAGGCTAAATTTGCGTAAACAAGTTGTTTACAACGATTGACTGCTGTACGCTTTGAAGTACAGTCAGTTCAGTTTGTCGTAGCATGTTTACATGTAACTAGGTGGGTTAGCAATTTCTTGCAATCTAACTTTTCCGCTTTCTTAAGCATTACAGCACGTTTTTACCGCCAAAGAGGCAAAACATAATACATACATATCTGTATCTGGTCCAAGCCCTGCATTTACTTATCATAAAAAAAAATTGCATTCTTTATCCAGTTATTGAATTAGAGATGATCGAAAAATAACAATACATACATACATATATGTTAGCACGCAGCAAACCCAATCACGTATATTACACGCATGTACCACATACACGCATACCCGCTGGTGCATTGACGGTGGCAATGGTCTCCACGTCCACTGATCGTTGTCGCGAAAGCATACAAACAATATTTCTTTATGTCATTACTTTTCTCACAGAAAATGTACAAAGAAGATATATGTATGTATATATTAAAATCTTTGTTGTGAAATCATCTAAACAAATATGTAAATTTTATTTTAATACGTTATTTAAGAACTAAGATAGAGCGAGATAAATGCCCAAAAGTAAAATATAAACTTTTCTTTTTCTCATGTAGGAGTTTTTTATTGAAATATTCTGATTTTTTTGATCCATTTTATATTTTTAATCCAACCAGAATCGATTGCAAGAAAACGCATTCAAATCCATTCAGTTGTACTTTTGTTTTTGCGGCACATACATACATACTTTCTTTTAGACTTCATTTTATAAAAGTAGTGAAGTGATAAACATGTTAGTATAATTGGTTAATATAAACTTTTAACAGAAAATTCGTGTGCTATTTTAAACAATTTGTCTACAAATTGGACACAGAATCGGGTTGTTATTTTCCATCTACTTCTCCACCAACTGTGTATAATAGTTAAAGCATAATTTAAAATAGTTGCACACCTGCAGTTGATTTCGGGATTTTGAATTTTCGGGACTTAGGGTTTTCGAGATTTTGGGCTTTCGGGATTTTGGTTTTCGGGGTTCTATCCGACGCCCGCTCCCGAATCTGCAGGTTTCTGTGTTACTGATTTTCATTTTGAAGAGGTGGCTCTTGCTGATTGAATGTCCCCGGTCATTCCTGCGCAGAGAATTTTTTTGTGTTCTCTGTTTAGTTTCAGGATTTTATTTCTTATTTTGTTATTGTTATTAAGAAACTTTTTTGTCCAGCAACTTTAGAGTTGATTTGTTGTCCATTCTGCAATGGCTTTATTAGTGCCTATTCCTATGAAGCCGTGGCGTGGTGGTTAGTGCTTTGGACTACTACGCAGCCTGCCTCAAGCTCAATCCCAGCAAGCACCCAAAAGTTTTTTCACGGTGCCTCCTCTTTCGAATGTCTGACACACATTCGAAGAATATCATTTGTCACGATTAGCTTCTCAATTCAGAGAGCTCACAGTTGGCACAAAACTGTAGGTCACTTCCATTCGTACAAAAATATAGCAAGCACACACAAATGGTTGCGAGAAGTAGGCCCTGGTAAACCCCGAACTGTTGCGTAGATTATAATTGGATCTGTAATGAATGCTTTGTATTTGGGTCATAATTCTAGGACTTGGTGTTTTTGTCAATACTATTGCTCCAAAGGTGATCAATTGATCATGAGTCTTTCAATGGCACCAGCTTAACCCTAGGATGGCCAACTACTTTTAGGGCGGTAAGTTATACTACTTGGTCTAGCCAGACCAAATATTTTTTTGGTATGAGATGTGAGCTATATAACTTTTATTCGCTTGCCAGCTGTACTATTATGCATCGGAATTACATATTTGTATTTATTGGTAACAGCTTTAGAAATTACATGGTTATTCACAAAAATTAGAGAAAACAATTTTTAAAAATAATATTTAATGAACGCCATTTTTGTTATTTTTGACTCAATACTAAATGATGCTTATTCCCGCCTATAAGGTAGGAAATTGGTAAAGTATAGAAAATAATTATTTCATGAATTTTGGCAACCATCACAAAGGTAATATCTGACATGTCTCTGCCTAAAAAATTATCATTTTCTGTACATATGCCCGAATATGTTCCTAGAAAAATAGTTGTGGTCCAGCCAGACCAATGGGTGTATTTAGCAGTTGTTTTATTTGAAAAAAAGTTTCTACCACAAACTTATCCGATTTGACCCAACAATGGCTGTATTCGATTTAGAAAACTATGTTTATAGAAGTCGAAGTCGTTTCAAGTTTTTCTATTGGATGGAAAAAAAGTTATTGTACGACAAAGTCAAATTTGGTCTGGCCAGACCCAGTTGCCCATCCTAGGGTTAATATAAGGTCGAGTCGATTGGGTGCCGTGACATTGTGCCAAGCGTCATTATGCCAAAAATGAAAATTTGGAATAATGACGCTTTTGAAAGGGACATTAAGCCGAATATTAGCATTTGGCATAATGTCGCTTAGATAAAGCGTCATATGGCCAATTTTGGCACTATGTCACTTTGGGTTTTGTGATTTTTCTTACCATCATAGTATTTACGCTTTATTTGGTAATCTGAAAATTTAAAGTAACAAAAGTTTGACACAGAAATGTAATGTTTTCAATCATTTTATTGAAATTGAAATGAAATTGTTATGAACTTTCTGTTATATTACATATTATGTACATATTATGTACCTACATATATTTATACAAATGTGAAAAACAACTTATAAAATAAATTTTAATAATAAATTCGTGTGCTGTTTTTAACAATTTGCCTACAAATTGGGCACAGAATCGGATTATTGTTTGCTGTATATTTCTCCGCCAGCTGTGTATAAGAATTCAAACAAAGTTTAAAATGGTTGCACGGCTGCAGGAGAATAGTCCCTGTATTTTCACTGCAAATGACACAGAGGATTTGCAATTCGTCTGCATTAAGAATTTCTCCATTGTCTTGGTGCTCATCTTCTTCTTCATCTTCATATCCAAGATCTTTTAAATTTGCAGCCTCTTCAGTTACTAGATTATTTTGTTGATTTGTCATCTGGTTAAGGGAGTCATGAAGTGAAATAATTTTTCTGTCCAATTTTTTTAGAGCTAATTCGATTTAGAAGCTTTTGTCCATACATTTTTTTTTGGGGGGTTCAAATATATCGAAAGTTCTATCTAAGGACATAGTAAACTCTCTCGATTTTATCCTATCTTCATCCAACAAGCAATCCAAAAACTTAAAAAAGCTGCCATGCTTTGTGAGCTTGCGGCTTAGTCGGCTATTGTAACCTTCAAGAGCACTCGTTGTCCTCATTTGGGTATTGAAAACGGAAACAGCTGAAGGGGTTTCCTGTGGTTATAATAGTTTTCCTCTTTTTATTATATTCTTTTAAAGTAAATCTTTTAACTCTTACCTTATACATCCATTGATTTTTAAAGTAAGTCAAAAATTCCTTAAACGCACTTTGGCCATTTTCATTATACAGTGCGGCAGTTGTTTCTGTATACAAAATCTATCTTCAGGTCTCAAGAGCGGGAGTACAAGAAACTTTCGGAAAAGCCTTTTCGCATCCTTGTTGTTTAAGAAACTAACCAGTGTTTCTATTTTTGACGCTTTTCTCCTTACAGCTTGGCAATAGTAAAACAAACACGTTGTATATTTTGCCTTTGGAAACACTATATGTAAGCTGTTCCTTAAAGCCTTTTCAAAATCCGTTACAAAAGAACTTGGTTTCAATTGAAACAAATTAGCTTCAATGTAATGAAATAAATGTAGATACATTTGTTCAGATTTGTGAGTCGTTAGAACGTACATAAACGGATAAATCTGAAAGAAACATACATAGTTGGTTTACTACAAATAAATCTAATATCTAATAATAATTCGCGCGAATTATTCACTATTACTTTATCTAATGCTCAAAAATGCTTAAAAACTAAAGATTAGATTTAAAAATTGGATATTTAATTTTTGAGAATTAGATAAAGTAATAGTGAATAATTCGCGAAAGTTGTGTTTTCCATAGCGATAACTGCACTAGCACGACATAATTTATTATAACAAACGTATCGCTTACACATTTTGGAATTACTTTTGAATCTATACAAATATTTAGTCTCTGGAATGTAAAGAAGTTTACTTCCTCTAATCAAACCTTCACAAAACTCGAAACTATATATCACATCACTAGAATTTGCCATTTTACCACGTTGCGTTTGAAGCGGCCGGCGCACTACGAACAATAAGCGTGGGAGTCTGTTAAATGTCATTAAGCAAATATTCCTTAGATAGAGTCTTACTGTAAAAACAGATGGTTAAAAAAACAGATTTGGCTAGCAAGCAAAGTGTGTACAGTCTCGGGCATACTTTTTAGTGCCATTTGGCTGTATGTCACTTTTACAAAGCGTCATAGGGCCAAATTTGGCCTAATGTCACAAACTAGTTTGGCCTCATGACACTTTATCTAAGCGACATTATGCCAAATGCTAATATTTGGCTTAATGTCACTTTCAAATTTTCATTTTTGGCATAATGTCGCTTGGCACAATGTCACGGCACTGTCGATTGTTCAATGACAAGTCATGGGTATACGGGTCTTTTTCTTAGCAACAACGTCTTCCTTAATGAGCTCTCTCCCCAATGGTGGCTTGTTTTGCTGAAAGCTTTTCTTATCCGAATAACTTTTCTAATAACACAGGCATAGTTCTTGTTCCTAATTTTTATGTATTTTACACATTTTTCTAAGTATATGTTCATCCTGATTAAAATAAGTACAATGTAGTGCAATAAAAACTTTTTTTTAGTCTCAGTGATGTAGCAATGTCGAAGAAAAAGGGTTGGTTGTACACTCTATTAAGAATCTAGTGTGAGTTCCGTCTTGAATTTTATTAATAAACCGTAAAACCAGTTAAGTTCCAAGCCATCCAGTATGCACATGCAACCGCGTAACCCATTACCTTAATCACACTTACACATTTGTTAATTTCTCCATCTTGTTTAGTGAAACTTTTAATGTACTAATTTAAGTTTAAAAAAAAAAGTTTATTTTCGACTACCCAAGACCATTTAATTAGAGAACTTATTTAATGTCCTAACTTCTTCCCATGCAGACATATAAAATATAGTATAACGTACTTCACTCTACATTCGTGAAAAGTTGTTGTTCTTACCATTCCGTCGATTGAGCTAATTCAACTTGGGTACAACTGCAACCGCAATAATTTACTTAAAGCGCCAGAACTTTGAAGCCATTCGGAGTGCAGTAATTAAACACCTCTTCACAGTGCGGCCCGAAGAGATGAGCCCCCAAATGAACAATTCCACTCGCCGAGAATGTTGCCGAGATTTGAGCAACAAATTAGATCTTCATAAATACTCCAAAGTGTACAGTAGTTATCCAATTTGCTGGCACTTCCCAAGCCAGTCACGTACTTTGCCAGTAATAATCACTGAAGTTTTCACGCGTGCGGCGAAAAATCAACACCAGCAGCATCGTTCTTGTCGGCCCCACCACGACATACTCCTTTCGTCTGGCAGACAGGTCTGCTACTGTTGGCTTTGACTTTTCGACGTACTACCCGTCGCAGTGAATTTGGAAATTTATGCAGGTCCACGTTCACGCATTTCGGTTTTTTATTACCACGTTCTGACACACAAGGTGGATGGATATAGAAAGTGGAGCGATCTCTCGCGGTACTTAACTAAGCCAGCGAAGAATTACGGATCTAGTGGAGAAATAAATTCATTTCTTTATCCTTCAAGCAGATATTTACGTACAGTTATCCCTGCGTATATGACCATTTCAGATACAGATACAGCTCTTGGGGGCGGATTCACTTTATACGAAAGAATTTAAACCGATGGGGACGTAAAAACGTAGAAAGATAGCAAAGAAATGAGAGAGGAACAAAATAATAAAAAAAGTAAAAAACAAAAATCATTCCGCCTGGCTTTCTCGTTGAATGTAAATTTCAAAAGCTGTCATAAGCAGATAAGGCCAAAGGAAAATAAACTTGGCTCCCTGATTTACGAGATACTTTTGGCATATGCTAATGAGTGAGGCAGAGACAATACCGAAGTGGAATCTACCCTTTAATCAGTTGCAACCCCAGCATTGTTGGACACCACACACACACACACACACATACACATCCATGCATAGAAAATGTTGGAATTGATATGGTAATTTTGAAATCAGAAAGAATCGGTTGAGGACAAAACGACGTTTGCTCCTTTCATCCTTTTTTCTTTTCATTTTTTTTTTGTTAAAACTTGAGTCAGATAGGAAAAGGCTAACGGCTAAAAGCTAAAAGATATGCAAATCCAAAGAATGTTCGTCTTTTTATGAAAAACTCAAAAGTATTCAGATACACGCTCGCAATTTTCATCCATCCACGAGAATTCCTTGGCGACACTTTTAGTTTTCTTCGGTGATAGGAGAGTACGAAGAGAAGGATAACTTCATATCAAAAAAGTTTTCGCATTTAATTAGGAATTTTCGACGCCCAGCAACACATGGGTACAGGGGTGTTCATGTTGTCCTTCCCCAAAACACTATTTGGGTTATTACTACGAGGAAATTCCTAAGAATAAGACTAGAATAACTGTTGCTAGAAGTGGAAGTGTGTTCTATAATTTGTTTTTTTTTTTTCTTTTTGTCGCCTTTAGTTCGTTTATCTAGGATTATCCTGCTTGGATGGTTTTCTTCTTGCTTCTTGTTTGGTGGGTAAAAGTTTCTTTGTTTGATTGTTTCGAAAATTATTTCACCAACCCATACACACATACATACACTGGGTATGGCTTTTGTTTGGTTCTATTGATGATTTGGTTCCGAAGAATTTCAGTTAAAACTTTGGACATAGTTCCCTATTCCGATTCCTATTCACTGGAAGAACTATTGGGTGTAGGTGATGTCTTTGGCAGTATGTAATCAGGGTTTTATGTCGTTCTCAGAGCAACACATTAATTGAATCGCGTGTCAAGGTCATCTGAAGTGCTATGTACCGTTTTGTAATGGAATTGGAGATTTGCTAGTAGTTACAGTCTTATTCTTTTTGAATATAACTTGACTTTTAAAACAGATAGAGTAACCGCTCATTAGTGGAGGCAGTTTAAAATCAAGAAGTGATATTTATTTTGTCTCGACTTAAAATTCGTTAGCATTTTCCATGATTTGTATTAGTGTGACAATTTGGTCGATCATCAATCGGACGGAGGCCACACTCATACGTTGCGAGGAGTGTGTTGCAGAAAGGCTTGAGATACTTACACACTACTACGTGATTTCATCTTTACATATTTTTCAGTTATATTTTCCGAAAAGCATCTTGGCTTTGTTCTGTTGTCTTCTTTTTCTACCTTAGCTCTTCCCTGATGATTATTTCACTAATTTTGTGGGATGTCTGAATGGCTTCCAAGGGGCCGGTTGGTCTGTTTTTTTTTGCGTGACACTCGGTCGGATGTAGTCAAGTATCTATTGTAATCATCTTCGTGCTTTTTGCTTAAAAAAATGGTTTGCGTATCTACAGTAGTGTTCAAAATAATAGGAGCGCTATGTTAACATCACTTAAAATGCTTCCCTGGCGAAAAATTGGTAGTTTAAACTGTGAAGACATTTATGTAAATATTCTAACGGCATTTGACAAACAAGTCCAGTAAAAAAATGCACAGCTGAGCTTGCATGTGCGAGAATTTTATACAAAGAAGTGACTGCGAACGGAAAAGTACTGTTCATAATAAATATTAGGAGTGTTTTGGAAAAAGCAAAAAAAATTAAGTTTGTCGTATTAAGAACTATGAAAACAAAGAGCTTTTACTGTTAGGACATTATTTCAAATGTTTTACTGCACTTTTTTTTTAAAAACTGATAACAGTGGGTCAAGGAAAGAATGCAAATCAGGAAAAGCGAGAACTCATTTGAAAACTGCCTCAAATACGAAAATTTTACAGAAAATTAAAGAAAAAAACTTCAATGTAGTATTTCAGCAATAGCAGATGCCTTAAAACACATCGAAACGCCAGAAACACGGAAACGGGAACGGAAACGTATAATCTCAAAAGCTGATGACAGGTTAACTGTAAGATTTTCTAAAAGCTGCCCAGCGGCATCTTCCAAGGTCATACAAGATAAGATTTAACTTCATATTAGTGATGCTACCATTGGCAGAAAACCTCTAGAAAATAAACGTTGTACCAAAGTTCACGCAAGGTTCCATTTTAGACAAAACAAAAAAACATCTGCAACCACGTATCAAATTTGCCAAAAATCATGCCGATTACCCTGAAACGAAATGGGGCAATATACATTGGACGGGCGAAAGTTAAATTGTCGTATTTGCTGGAACTTGTTCCCAACAATATTTCCGATATCCGCCCAACACAGAATATTTGCCTCAGTACACGGTAAAAACTTTTAAACGTGGTGGTGTGAAGGTCATCGTTTGGGCATGTTTTTCGTATTACGGAGTGGGACAAATACATCTAATATAACGTAAAATGGATCAAAATTTGTATGTACAAATCCTTGCTGAAGTCATGCTCCTGTAAGCCGAACACGAAATGCCGCTAAAATGGGATTTCCGAGAAGATAACGACCCGAAGCACACGAATAAAAAGATGAAAGAGTCGTTTCGGTTCAAAGGTTCAAGGGTTATTTTGAACACAGCTGTAATAGTTCAGTCCATCGTTAAATTTGTTTGTTTTTATACATACACAGGCTACCATAAATAGGTTAACAAAGTCGAATTATTTTTGAAAACAGAAAAATATTAATTGCGTGTTAAATAGTATAATTTTTATTAATGAAATTTTATGTTATGTAAGTCAAAAAAAAAAAATCAGTTCATGTTAAAAAAAAATATTAAAATAACATTTTTTTTTCATAATATTCATATAAGAAAGTTACAAAAGTAGGTTAACAAGAAGTTAATGCCCCTGTAATCGGGACATATTCGCCACTCTGGTTGACATTTTGCGGTTGTACTTTTTGCATTCCTCCGGAGTTATTTTTGCCTATTAGAGATCTCAATTCCGACAGATTTCGAGGAGTCTTCTCAGCAATTAATTTCAACAGAGACCGATGTTCTCAAGGGGCGACAAGTCAGGGCTCTGCGGTGGCCACTCTAGGCTGTTGACATTGTTGTCTTGAATGTGTTTTAAGACGATTCTTGCACGATGGATTGGGGCATTGTCCTGCTGTAGGATGAAATCATTTCCAATGAGCCTTTGTCCTTCAGATATTATCACATCTTTTAAAATATTTAAGTAGACTGCACTTCTGACTCTTCCCTATAATACTACAGTTTTGCCGATGCCGTTGGATGCATCCCCACATCATGATTCCCTTGTCCTGACCTTTAAAAGTTGATTAAACGCATTTGTAGACAAGTACTTCCTCCTTTTTAGCCAGACGTAAGTTTGGCCATGACTATGCTTTAATCGAATCATGGATTCACCAATCCAAAGCACTTTATCCCAATGCTCAATGGGTTGTAAAACATTATCAGTGTAGAACTGCATTCTTTTCACCACATTTTGCTTTCTTATTTAGGGTACTTTACGCGCAACACGTCCAATGTCATCTTCGTGTTAACTGCAACGAATAGTTTGGTTCGATGAAGGTGTTGGGTCCTTAGTTTGTAGGATGGCTCTAATTTATATTTTTTCAATGTTGCGTTAACGCAACCATAGGAACAAATGGGTTAACTGGGTAGGTGGGGTGCTGACAACACCCCAAGCCCTTATTTTTCAAAAATATTATACTTTGCGACTGACAACACCCGTTGTCGGTACATTACCTTCCAGTTGTTTTCTATTATACAGATTCAGATGGTTTAAAAAAAGTTTAGTTGCACAAGTAAGCCATGACAGACTCTTCCAGCTGCAAGGGTGCTGTCAACCTACCCAGTTGTGTAATTTACTGGGTGAATTTGTATAGGTAATTTGAAAATGTCATTTGAAAAAGATCAGGATCGCATTCAACTGTTATTGACACTATATAAGTGAAGATTCAAGTGAAGAGCTGGACCTAATTGATACTGATGATGGCGAATTTGTTAAAACAAAAAATTGTTTCAAAAATTAATATGGAAAGCACTATTTTGGGAAAGGACGACTAAAAACTCCATAAAGAGGTCTTAAAGTTCTACCCCAGAATCATATCATAATGACAATTCCACCATAGAACAATTTACCAGAGGAGAGAGCAGCGTAATAAAGTGAAATCATGATGGGGTGTTGTCAGCACCCCACCTACTTACTTATGTTACTATCTATTACTCACCTACCTACTAAAAGACTAACCTACTTCTGGCTTAATACAAACTGATCGAACAACGTCAAAGTGTTTCTCGTTTGTGAAAATGCGTTTGATCTAACGGTATTTTTGTGTTTGAGTGTGATCCTCGAAATAAGAGAGATGTGTTGTAAGATTTGTTACGCTATTAAGGCAAAAGAAAAAAAAAAAAAACAGTTAAACCGTCATGTGTCTTCATGTTAACCTATTTATGGTATGTTTTTTTTTACTAGTCGACTTTGTTCATACATTTTTTTTACATCGACCATTTTTTTTTATATACAGTTTTATATTTTTTTAAGTAATCAATACCAACATTTCAAAGTTTCAAAACGTTGTTTCAGCCTCTACCGTACGTCGTATCGTATTATCTCTCTCTCCCTTCCTTTAAATATTGAAATAAACCCCAGTAACGTAATCAAACACACTTTATCACACGAATAAAATTAATTTAATTTGTAGCAAATTTAAAAAAAAGGCAACAAAAAGACCAGAAAAAAATCCGCTTGTTGTTGAAACATTTATTGCTGGAAATTGCTAAGAATTGCTATCGCGTTTTGTACTCGCTCTTGAAAAGTTATCAAAAGCAAAACTTTGCGCCCATTGAGACGAGTGCCGAGTGGCAGCAATGAAACAACCATTCAACCACTACAACAATTTGAAATGATGCCTTTGCCCATTTTGAATACTCGAATTCGAGTTCTTTCGTTCTCGGTTTCTTTTTATTTTATTTGATAGCCATAACTAGATCCGAATCTCAGATGGAAAGTTTTTCCTCTTCGCGAACCGGCGGCGGGGGGTGGGGGTGCAAAACTGGGAAATGAATCTGAATGCTAACGTAACGGCAAAGTTTCCATCTGTTTTCGTAAAACTTCGGCGAAGAATAGCAATCGAAGTCAACACCACCCACCGTTGCGTCGCATCGCGTTGGTCGGTCGTCGCGAAGTACGAGTATCTCTGCGCTTTGCCCATCTGCGGAAGCATGCGAAGAAAAGATTCTTTTTTTTTTTTGTAAAAAAAAAACATTTCAAAGATAAAGAGAAAGAGATCGTGAAAGTGAATCCCGACGATGAAGTTATCATGTCAGAGGCAATAAATTGGTGTCAGCACCAACAGGAGGGTTGGCTGGCATACGGCCTAAGCCCTAAGGGTTGAGGAAATGCGGCACGGGGGCCAAACATCGGTTTGGATAAAGTGAGATTGAAAAAAAAAATATCCAAGAGTGTTGATGGTTTTCGCAGAAGTTCAATAAAAATGAGTGTACTAGATAGTTTGAATGAATGGAAACATTTTAACCTGACGCCATTCATTCGGTTGAACGGTTTAGTTTTAATATTAATGGATATTTAAATCGAGTGTTTTTCTTACAAGAAAAGAAGTCTATTATCAGACAAGATGATGTGTCTTGGGATTTGTAAAAGTGTTCTTTATAAATACGAGTACTTCTGCAAAATGTAATGGATTTGTGTCGGCGTGAGGAGGTTCTAGTAAAATCAGATAAAGTTCCCATTGTAAATCCACTGGAAGTAAAGATGTGGAAAAAAGGTTACAGGTAGGACTTTCCTCGAAGTAAATATAAATCATAAAGATAATAGCTTAGAGTAGATTGGAAGAAGACTGATTCCTGAAAATCGGGGCAAACTGGACAATGAACTCTTTGAATTCGTCGACTACATTGGTTACACATAGTCCTTTTTCTGGTAGGGTGAAATGGGAAAACCCAGATGACCATCTCAGACCAAACACTCATGTCTTCCTTATAGGTATGTATGTAGATGGCTCTAGTGCCTTCATTCAGTCCGGAACCTACTATTGGTGTCAGTCTGGCGAGAGGCACTGGATTTGCTCTCATATGGAGTCTATTCATATGGAAAGATGGTCAGGTTTAATTTCCTGCTTTTGCAAGACTAAAGACTTCGCAGTTTAGGTTAAGATGTTTTGGGGATGAATACGGTGCATTCTCTCTCCCTAGCTGAGTTTCTGTGTTTCATTAGGGGGACGAAGAAATTCGACTAGGGGTTACTTAGATGGCCGAGTAAAATGAACCGCATTAGGGTCACACCACAAGCGTACCTATAACAATAACATTGGTTCATATACATTAAAGTAGTCCAAGGCACTAACCACTACGCCACGCTGCTATATGTTGAAAAAATTGCAAATTTTGAAGTTGCTAAAATGATACAGCATTTTGGGCAGAAACTATTGACGGGTTGCATAAGTAAAAAAAGTGAGTAAACAAGACTTTCTTTAAAACACTCGTACAGTCCTATATTTTCTTAGTCTATGGTGCAAAAGCTTGTTTGAATTTGGTCCGAATGTTAAACTCATGAAAACCAGACTGCTTCGCAGAATACAACGAGATAACTGAAAGTAAGAAAGGGGTTTTTTAGACCTTCCAGTAGTTTCTGTCAGAGCTTCCATTGGTATTTGAGCTTCAAATGAATACAATCTCAGGTCACATGATGTACCAAGATGCAGGCAGATTAAGTGAATGACCCGTGCCATGGAACCTTGGAGTTGGAACTTATCCCCTGCTAGGCTGCGAATCCTAACAATCGATGTCTTGGAAATAGAATACTTTCATCGCGACATGCAAGGAAACTTGGCAATTCACGTATAATTATTTATTTATTTATTTATAAAAGTGATTTACAAAATTAATTTATAAATAAAATATAGCATTTATAAATTATAAAAGGCATCCGGGCAGCCGGGTCATATGAAGCCGCCTTTTAAGTGAAAAAAAAAAAATTGTTTTAAAGGAGAAATAAATACATTTTATTTACATTATATGTGTACATACATATACTTTATATAGTAAAAATAAAAAAGACTATATTTCATAAAATTTATGGTGAACAGACGTGCCATCTCTAATTCGTTAGAGTGACTTTTTGTCTGATGCGCTTAGGATTTCGGCAAGTTTCTTGGGGGTGTTGCCTTCACGTATCTACATATAAATGTAAGTACTGACGATCGAGTGAATGAAAGAATATTAGAGATGAGAAACGATCTCAGAAAAGATTTTCAAAGGACAAACCAAAAAAAAAATAATTTATTTTATTTTTTTATTTATTTCTATTATTTATTCTTGTAAGCCATTACTTACAAGTAATTCTAATACATTTTTTTAAGATTAAATTAATTTCATTGAGAAATAATAGTGACATACAAATTTCTAAATAATAGAGTTAATGCCACTTCAAAGCTATTACATATATTGAAACGGAAATTCATTCTTGAGTCAATGATAAGATTATTTAAATTCGCTAATATTTTTAATCTGAAAACATATTTCGCTACAGCTGAGGCAACTACACTAAGTACACGCAGAAAAACTTGAAATACAAGTGCCATAAGATATTCTAAATTTTTGGCAGTCGGTTGCATGAAAGTTAACCTGGGGTCCGAAACTCTTTGGTGTTACCAAATTAAAAAACATTATTTTAGTTTTTCACATTATTACTAATTTATGATCTGCAAACCAGATTCGTAATAATTTAAGGTCATAATTATTGATATCTGATGTGAAATTCAATGCACTGTCTGAACTAGGCGGTTAGCTAAGGACTGGGCTAACTGGAAGAGGTTGTTGGTTGAGGCCTTGGTCCACCCCGGACTGTAGCGCCACCTAAGTAAGTAAGTAAGTCCGAACCATAAGCGAAACCCACGTCATCAGCAAATGCTGTCAATAGTCCTTTGAACGGTAGTCTGAACAAGGAATTGATATAAATCAGAAAGAGTATTAGTCCCAAAACAGAACCCTGAGGCACTTCAATATTAAGAAACATGACTTCGCTTCTAGTAACATCAGTTTTTACTCTTTGAGACTTATTTCTCAGGTATGACCTAAACCACTCACAGATAAAGTCCCCCAAGCCAGTATTTTCCATTTTACTTAGCAATATATCGTGGCTAGTTAACTATGTCAAAAGCTTTAGTAATATCGACGAACAATGCAGCTGAACACAACTCAACACAACAAAAATTTAGTTTTATTCAAAAAACTCACCATCCTGCTGCCAAAAATCCTGCGTATTGAAGGCAATAGTCAAATAGGTCTATAGTTACTCAATACATCGCCAGATTTCAGTGCTTCAGGCAAAACCGCAGAAAAAATGCTGTTATTGAAATAAATTGCCAGAACATCAACTATACATACAGGAGGCGATATTTTTCAGAATTAAATTTGATAACCCATCAACCCGCAACTCGCTAAGAGATATTAGGAATTGTTTGTTTATTTTCTCCAGGCTAGTGCGATTTTGGTAGACCATTCTGAGCGTTAATCACCTATCTCCTCATAAGCAGCTGAAACGTTTGTTATCGGCAACGTATTGTTGCCTTTTTCTTGCACGACACTGCTTAAATCCGGTGAAATCTGCTGTGCTGTTGACAGACCGTTGCTGTTGTTGTAAGCTGTTTTATATTCTGCTATTCGAATTGATCTGCATCGAAGCATGTCAAGGCAAGGTGCATAAAAAAATCCGTTGCAATCTCCACAAGATATTTTCGATGTGGAAAGTCGTTTGATTTTCTCGGCATAAACTTGGCAATTCTTGTAAATTAATTATGTAAATAGGATGTGGTATGTGGACACCGTAGCGCAAGTGGTTAGTGCGTCGGACTACTGAGCCAGCGGTCTTGGGTTCGAACCGCAAACACCTAAAAAAGTTTTTGTGTGCAGTGCCCACTTCTTTCGAATGTCTGACAAGCATCAAAGAGTATCATTTGTCACGATTGAGTTTCTCAACTCGCCGTTCGGAGTCGGCAAAAAACTGTAGGTCCCTTCCATTCGTGCAAAAATATAACACGCACACACAAATGGTTGCGAGAAGCAGGCCTAGGTTCACCTCGAGCTGTAGCGCCAACTAAGTAAGTAAGTAAGTAAGTAAATGGGATGTATGACACTCTCTTAGAAACTGAGTACACAAAATAAAAGAAACATAGGCTACACTCGCTTCTATAGATCGAAAAAAAAAACTAATCTAATAAGGTCCAGCCCTTAACTGATGAAAAGAGTTATTTGAAGGAACAGGCTGGCGAATTGCATTATGTCAAGGAAGATATGGCCTCTGCATAAAGCTCATAATGATATCGTTAAAATAGTGAATATAATGGGGGAGCATGCAGCCCACATACAGTTTCTAGCATGGCTGCAAGGACGAAAATAAAAAAGAGCATTTTTATGCTAGCTGCTGATTTGAAACAAATATCTCGACATACTCGTATTACAGCTATCGTGTATTCCTCTGCGAAGTAATCACATCCTGTCATCAGCTGTCCAATTTCTATTCCGCCAAAGTAAAAATGCTCTCTAAATCGTACGGCTATAATTCAAAAACTAATTTCCATAAACTGCGAAGCGAAATCCATGGGACACTAGTTCTATAGTGCAAACATTTAAATTAAAAACAATAAATACCGAGAGAACGCAATCTAAACTCGACAAAAACTCCTTTCCAACTCCCCGGGATCGTTTCGGAAAATTAACAAAATTTTTCCGCAACTTATTTGGAGCGCCACACATTTACAGGAATTGGGTCGCATCCGTAGAGCTAATTTGATTGTCTGCAACAAACGAAAAACTTTGTATCACCAAATGCAATTACATTACCCTGAGGACGAAGGAGGAAATCCAAAGCAACAAATTACTTCCGCCGATGTAACCAGGAAACAACAATGGTCCAAGAAGGACGCTGGGCTGGTGGCAACATTCTCTTTTCTCTCGATAATCACGAAAATGCTAACTTTAAGGAATTTCCCTTAGGAAACGCGTTACGTGTGTGCAGTGCATATGTGTTGGAAGTTTTGTTTGAATTTGCTATGATGAAGAAAAGAAGAAAAAAGGACTTGCAGTGGAAGCTAAAATTTCATAATTTCCAGAGGAGGGCCGTCTGGCCCAGGACTAATCGAATTTACAAATCGGTTTTGGGGTTCCAATTCGATTGTGCGCCATGATATTGAAATTGCGCCATGGAAGATGGGCAAATTTCGATGCGATTCCCAAAAGTGCGAGCGCAAGTTTTCATCACAGCAAGCAGGCAGATATGAGTTTTCTATTATTGCACAGCACACTGCAAGGTAATCATTTCGAAGTAGAGAGCCCTTGTAGTCAACATACTGTGGTGAGAAATGAAATTTCACTCGGCCCCTAAGGACACTCGCATCGGAATTGGAATAAGTTGATACAATTTCGTTTGCTGCCATGGTAAGTTAGATGGATAGTGGCATATCTGTTGCTCAGTTCCATAAAGGATATTTTCCCTTTTAACTGCATACTCATGCAATGCTCATGTGAAGAAGAAGTTTGACGCAAATATCGACAGCACGTTACACCATTCTATCGTCCTTTATGACTTGTTTCTCATATGAACACCCTAATGGAGTTTGGTTCACCCTATCAATTTACAAATTCATAAAATTGACTTTTTTATTCTAATACATATAAAAGTGTAGATATGTCCATCTACTTGGACAAAACAATGTCTATGGCGCAGATAAAAAACCCCACAGACTGGAAAGGACGAAAAACGGAAGATGATTTATTCATAATGTGAAAAGTTCTTCGTTGCTGGAGTTTTTAGTCTTTTTTTTCAGCTAAACCACTGTGTGCTCTTTATTGTCCTTCGGGAGGAGATGACAAAAACTTGCTGAGACTATGCGGCACGTAGGAATACAGGGGGGTAAGCATATATTGTGCGGTCACAAAGTTTTGTCTTGTTCTTTGTTTTTTTTTCCTTTTTGCCTTCTGGTGTACATACATCACTTTAAGGATCTCGAAATGATCCCCAGTCTTCCAAATACGAACAACCTTCCATATCAAATGAAATGAATTACAACCACCACCAACACAACCACACATGATATAGCCAAGCCAAGCGTGTGTATTTAAGTGCGTGTTTGCTTGCGATTGACATATCTTTTTCCTGTCATCGGAAAGTGCCACTTAAGTATGTTTGGCCTCCGACGATGGAGAAGGGTTTGTTATATCCTTTCGCCTGCCACTTCCAATGCCAGCGCCATTTGAATAAGTCATTGACTTTGAATAACTTTTTAGGTAATAGGAAAATTGCCGACACTTAAAGCGTGAGAGAGGGCGTTCACTCTTCTTCGCTCGTTTCTCAATTAATAGGCTACTTAGGGAATTGCTACTTTTGCGGTTGAATTGAGTAAGCTGCTGGATGAGATTTTCGCAGGAGCCAAATAAATGAGGTGATTAATTAATGAAACGCGATTCCTGCGGTGAGGAGACCACCACCGCACCGCGCCGCGGGGAGAACAGCAGTCAAAGATTCGCATTACAAGAAGAATATAATAAAATTGATCATCAAGTCTTATGGCTGTGGATGTGGTTTTAGTGGATGTTAATAATGCACAAAAGACTGTGAAAAACTTTTTACTCGCCTTGAGAGCTATCGGAAGAGGAAACGTCCTTTGGGGACAATTAACATGAATTCAAGATGAAAAGTGAAAAGTAATGAGCCCTGCGATGGAATGGCGCGTTGTTATAAATAATTCGGTTAGAAGTTCTTTTGGTTCAAACACGAGTCAAATTAAACGCCTATGAGCATGAAAACTTTTCTCAAAAATTTTGTAACTTACGAGTGTACTCAGTCATTCTGTTAGTGGAGACTTTTTTTTTCAAAGGATCATTTTATGGGCGCGTCAAAGCGGCTCATCAATAATTTAGAATTTTTGTTTTATTTGAAGATTACAATTTGATGGTAAGTTTGTTGTCGATTATTCTTGAAAGGGTCAATTTTTTACATTATAAAGTCTCAACCATGAGTTTAGTGTGTCTTGGAAGCGCCTTATTCATTTGAGACTAAGTAGGGCTCTACACTTCTGCTGAAAACTTTAAAAGCCGATGATGACCGATCTTTCTCAGACACCTCTTAGCCGACCGAAACGAAGTAAAAACGAAAAGCAAAGACTAACAAGGTTTCTACAACCGATTGGATAAACTCTAAATTATCAAGTCCCTTGAAAATCCTAATCCTATGAAGAAAAATCACAATTGGTCGAAGTTTAAACCGAGGTGATTTCGATGAGATTTCTGCTTTTCGCATACCATTTGCCAATGGAAGGAACCTACAGTTTTTTGCCAACTTCGAACTGCGGGTTGAGAAACTCATCGAGACAAATGATACTTGACTTGAATGCTTGTCAGATATTCTGAAACGGTGATTACGTCAAAAAAAATAACGTTTGGTTGTTTGCTGGGGTTGAAACCGGTAGTTCAACGTACTAATCACTATACCAGTGAAACCTTGGTAAGTTGATCCCCTGCGGTGATCGTTATTATATTTTGTTATTTTACCGCTATTTCTATACGTTTTGTTCAGTGGTTAACCGAAAATATGGAACAAAATCCATCACATCCACTTTTGGCCAACGTTCGCAGGTTATAATATGAGAGATGACTGTGGACAACATATAAAGGTATTTTGACGAACATTTGAATGCAATTTGCTTGGTGCAGTAAAATATTGGCCAACTTAGCCAGGTGGCCAACTAGACAGATTTTATTGTACACTATATTGTGTCAAAAGAGCCAAATCTGAGTCCCGGAACGGTATTGCCCTTAGATACGAGGGTCGTTCAATAGGTTCTTAGAAAAAGATAGAAAAACAAATAATTTTTTTTTTATTTTTCAATATGATCTCCTTTCAGCTTTATACACTTTTCCAAGCGTTTATCCAACCGTTTTAAGCCGTCCAAAAAGTAAGATTTTTGAAGGTCCTCAAAATAGGCATCTGTTTGGGCGATGACCTCCTCGTTCGATGAAAACCGTTGTCCGCCGAGCCACTTTTTCAAGTTTGGAAATAAAAAAAAAAAAATACTGGGGGCCAAATCGGGTGAATACTGTGGATGCTGTAATAATTCGAACCTTAGTTCCATAATTTTGGCCAAAGAAACTGCGCAGGTATGCACCCGTGCATTGTCCTGATGGAAGAGGATCTTTTTCTTTTTCAAATGAGGACTTTTTTTTTCATTTCTTCGCTCAACTGGTGCAATAACGATGCATAATATGCTCCTGTTATTGTTTGTCATTTTTTTAAGTAATCGGTGTAGCTGTAGATGATTCCGCATGCACCCCAAAAAACCGTTGCCATCACCTTGCCGGCCGATTTCACCGTCTTCGCCTTTTTTGGAGCCCGGTCACCTTCAAAAACCCACTGTTTTGACTGTTTCCGGAGTATAGTAGTGTATCCCTGTTTCGTCCACAGTTATGTATCGACGCAGAAACTCGTCAGGATTTCGACGGAAAAGCGCCAAAACAGCCTCAGAGTCGACCACAGGACTACGTTTATTCTCCACTGAGAGCAAACGCGGCACCCATCTTGCCGACATTTTTTTCACACCAAATTTTTCATTCAGAATTGAAAACACTGTAGGTACCTTGTGATATGCCTGTGGCCTCAACTATTTCGCGCACTTGATTTATCGATCACTTAAAATCATATCGTGGATTTTGTCAATTATTTCGGGGGTAGTCACCTCCACTGGACGTCCCGAACGTTGTTCATCTTTAGTAGATGTACGACCACGTTTAAACTCATTTACCCAATTGTAAACAGTTGCAAACACAGGAGCAGATGTGCCATGAACTTAATCCAACTCAGCTTTGATCTGTTTCGGTGTTAAACCTTTTAAATATAAGTGTTTAATAACCGCTCGAAACTCACATTTTTCCATTTTGTTGAATAAACAAAGGTTTGTTGCTTTAAAAGGCAATAAAAATAAAACCATGCAATGGATTAACAGAAAAAAGTTTAATTTAAACAAACCTAAAATATTTTGTCAATAGGTAGAAACAAGTAGAATCAGTTAACGAAACAAAATGAATCCATTTAATTTATAAGTAATATTGCAAAGAAATGTTTTGACGAGGAGTAGCAGATAAAATCGGCGAAAAAAATAACGCCCAAGGAAATAACACCCAAATCGATTTAGAGAGATAACGCTCAAAAAAATCCCGAGTAATTTGTTTTTGTATTTCGTCATTTTGTGGGTAGGTAATTTCCTTGTCAGGGTTCGTTTTTATGATAGTTAAAAAACCCAAAATAACAAGTGGAAATAATGCCCAAAACAGGAAATATCACCCAAAACAATTAAGACAAATTGAAATAACGCCCAAATAAAATGAGAAATCGCCCAAATGAGTTATTTCTACTAAGAATCGTGCCTGTAGGTACCTAATGCAATCCACAGAAAGCTTGATGACAGATATTGGAAGCCTCTTCACAGTTTTGAATAAGCTAATTGTGAAGTCCGTTCCTGAAGGCTTTAAATCAACAACAAGAACAGTATTATACCAAACCAAATGATCCTTGCAGCGTGGCGCGAACCGAACCAGACCCCATCGGTGTTCATTATTCACTAATTGGAGAAAAACTTACGTACCGGTTGAAAAGTTTTGTTTTTGTTGGGTATGCGCAAAGTTATTTTATATCAGGGAACAACTTGCCCCGATACTGTTTATGTACAAAACTTTGCAACGGATTTTTCTCGATGGTTATTTGAGTATGTGTTACGTTTTTTTCTTTTTTTTTAATCTTTTATTTTTCAAAACACTGTATATGTACTAATATGTATGTAATATTGCTAATTTCTTTAACTTGATCTTCAAAAACAACTAATATCGCTTCCTAAGATACATATATGTATTAACAAAGTTTATTTAAAATATGACTGGGAAATAACGCCCAAAAATATGGAAATAACGCCCAATTTTTACAAAAACAATTCCCATTGAAATTTTTTGTACGATATTGCCTTTTTATATCTCGGGTGAAATGAGTTTTATTTCCATCTTGTTGTTTATTTTTGGGCATTACGATTTTTTTCGGATGTTATTTCGAAATCGATTCGGGCGTTATTTCCTTAGGCGTTATTGCCTAACGCCGATAAAATCGTTTGAAATTAAGAAAACATAAAATGAGCTGTTACTGGTGATATCTGTTACTAGTGACGAAGGTAGGTACACATAAAAAAAAAAAACAAAATAAATAGATGCATTCAGGTTCTGAAGCATTTTATTTTTATTTTCCGATACATTTTAATATTTTCATAAGCGGATGCTTTTCTATGAAAAGTAATTATTGCTTAAGGTTTTTTTCAGTTATCCGAGTTTTTCACTTGCGATTTTCAATAAAGCGGCTGCGACCGCCAATGGATGTTGTTAATCTTCTAAAGATGCTAGTAGCTCGGGCTATTAGCATGCACGATTCGTACACCCAAATGCTCGATGTCGGGAGTGTGCCTACGTACTAATCCACACCCAGCACACTTCAACCATTCTCCCCGCGGAACTGCCGTTAGGTATTACTTCGCGGGGCTGGTTGGCACCTTGTGCAATGTGCACTGTGTCTGCCGTTACAGATCTTCTTAATCTTTCGAGTCTTCTTAGCTTGTTCTGTGTACTCGTTATGAAGGAGAAGATCTGCAACCAGTGGTCCTCTGAGCTTATCATGTGGTTGACTAGAAGAGGTCCATTCTTGTTTATGCGAAGCATCTGCAATAGAACATTGCGTGGTCCGCGTCTTCTTCCTCCTCTAGACAGATGTCTAATAGTAAGATCTGAGAAGTTCTTTATGTAGGGTACGCCGTCTGATCCCGAAAAGTGCCGGACATTCACAAAAGGCGTGCTCTGCCATCTTGACCTCCTCTAGTCTAAACAGAGTTGACAATCGGTCTCGCTAGATAGGCTTTACTTGTTTAGGTGGTATCGTAACTGACAATGAACGAAGAGGAAGCTTGTTAGATACCTAGTATCCTTTTTTATTGTAGTTTAGAAGTTCCCTGTGATGGGTGTAATGCTTACTTAACAGTTTGTCTTGTCTGAGCCCTGGAAAATTTCTCCAATGAGAGTGTCCGAGATTATGTTCCCATTTGTTTATTAAGGCTGCGATTGTTGCCCAGTTAATGACATAAACGGGTTCCAGGCCTGAGAATTTTAAATTCGAACCTTATATAATGAAGCATTCTAAGACTTGCTGTATTGCTGTTTGATCTTGAAAACGGCGGTATTTCAATCAAGAAATTTGTACTGCAAAACCAGTCACATTTAATTAATAAAAGCTGGCACCACGTCCTAGTTAAGAATTTATAAATTGCGCTCTTATTATAGTTGTGCTGTTACTTGAAGACCACTGGCGAACAGTATCAACGCAATCTCAGCCAATCTTTTGCTTATGCACACCCACGTCTACCTATGTATTTCCAAATTATCAACTATCAACCAACAAACACACCGCAGCGGTACTATCTAAATAAATAAACTTAGATTGTCTAATCTTTGCACAAATATCGCATCCTGACACAATTGTGCAAATAGACGAATATGTCCCAAGTTAAACAACATTAAGTCATGGCTATTCCACTTCGTACATCTGATCCCTGCAAGTTATACAAACACATACATGGCTCGATGCGATACCCAATTGGATACCTCAAAACTAATAACACATTCTTGCCTGCACTGGAGTCCTTGAAAACCGCACATCGCAAAGCAATGTATGCATAGATGTACGAGTATATATAGATACTATTAATAATTCCAACAATACCGATTCTCCTATGCGAACCACATTTGCAAATCTCCACAAAGGCAACCCGCTTATAAATGGGGTGTGTAAAAACCGAAAGTGGATTTGCCAGGCACCGCCCAGAGTAATTTTGATTGGATCCTTCAAAGGGTGCTCCCTACAGTACCTTTGGCTAAGGCACTCACAGCGTGGGGAGAAAAACCTAAGAGACTAGACAGAAACTTGACTGCCTTCTCGCTCCCAGTTCCCATCTCCGCGTAAAGTTCGATTTTCCGCACAAAAATAAAAAAAAACTTGTTCAACCCCCCAGTGTATGCAGAAATGAAAAAGTCTCAGCCTACGTAGCACTCAGTTGCTCATAGATGTTGTCTGGTTGTGCAATGGATACCAGGACATATGGTTTGCAAGCGCGTGTAGGAAGAACGGTCCTGAAGCTATCTAATAAGGCATTATCAACCTTCTAGCTATGGTGCCTTAAGTGCCCCCCTTTAGAAATTTAAAAAAAATCGATTTTTTTTTATATTTCGAAAATATAATGTATTGAGAGTATATTGAACCGAGGAAGAAATTAAAATATTAAATATTTACAGAGTTATCGCACATACATATAGTCGAGCGCAGTACCTATACGTCGTATACTGCATATGGTAAAGTGAAACTTTAAACGCGATTATCTCGTATCCGTATTTTCAAAAACTGCTCGTGCTGTAACTTAAAAAGTTATTGATCGATTTGGCTGAGACTTTTCTCTATATCATTACCGGAAGGATAAATCTAAAGTTTTAAAGATTTCATTTAAATAAACTACTTTTTGAGGATGAAAAATGTCGAAAAACCAGTATAAAAATTTAACATTTTATTAAGGAGCGTACCTAATTTTTAAATTTATACTTTTTTCTGATTTTATAGGTTAATCCTTCCCATGCATGTGTCAGAAATAGAAATAAATTTTTTTTTTGGTTATAAGATAAATAGAGAAAGACTGACAAATGCAGATATTTTGGATATCGCGTCAAAGACACCTGAAGAGAAATTGAACTGAGCCACCATTTTGTTAACAAAAACAACAACAAAAAATATGTTTTTATTATGTTCATAGTTCGAATAAAATGATGTTACAACTTCAAAATGATTCAATTATTTTATCACCTTTAAAAATACTGTTATAAAATTAGATCCCCCTTAAGGATCCAAATACAGTATCGCCCTTGAATCCACTTAGTTCTATGGGTACAAGCCATTTGGTAATGCAAATTATATTTTTTGGTATCGAAAACTTTTCCAAAACCAATACTCGACCTTAATGTGAAGAACTGGAAAAATGAAGAAAATTCGACCTGACATGATACTGAACTGTCTCTGTCAAATATGGACACTGTCGCGGATACCAACATCACTGGCAGCATCGATTAACAGAAATTTCACGGAAGTGTTATCCTTGGCAGCTGGGCGAAGTCCATTGTCCATACATAGACTGATCGGCCTTTTAGGCAACAACGGACAGACATTATCATTGTTCACATTGTGCCTGTGTTTTGATTTTTTTTCCTTTGCTCTGGTTATTACTCAAAGGACATTTTAGATTTGTTTCGACCGGAATTTCCGTATGTACGCGTCTAAATCTAGAATCTAATTTCTAAAAAAAATGTGAGTGTGTCGGTCATTTTCATTGCCTGTTATGAAAAAGGATGTTTTAAAAAAAAAAAAAGTTGGCCGACCCCGTGCCGCACAGTGGAGAGAGTGAAAAAACCAAAGTCATAATATGCAATTTTCTTTTTTATTTATCAATAACGGATAACTATTGACCACAAAAATATATATTTTCGCTGTCTAATCCAACATATTGTAGAATAATCAAATCACCAAAGTCAGTGATCTATTTACCACAAGTTGATCTTGGTTATTTCAGCATTTAATGCGTTTCAGATAACTGTGAATAAAATTGTTAATTTAAGTAAATGCAATTTTGCTAAAAAAAAATGGCAGAAAGTTGTGAAGCTATTTACTTTCTTATGAGCCAACGCTCAAATCCGTGTTTGTGCTAGTTTGCTAGATAAAAAATTTAGAATAAGTGCATAATTAACTACCCATAAAACAAATGTTTTTATAGTATTTCGGACCATCTAAATGGGTGCTTGATACTGCTATAATACTAAATTATGTTCTTTTTATTAGCTGTTCTTGTCTACTTTTTGGCTGTATATTCGTTTTGCTTCGCAAAGATTTGCAAATATTTTTTTTTAATTTTTATGGACACGCTATAGCCTTCCCCGTATTGATTTTTTTGAGATTTGGTGGTCAGATTCTTAATTTAATCCTAATGAGAAATTGCTGGAATACGTTTTAAGCAGAATGAAGTTACCAGAATCAAAAAAAACAATTTAGTGAAGCAATTAAAACGAGCCCATAAGTTAAAAATCAGCAATTTTTTATTCTAATTTGTCGGTACTCTTTTATAATTTCCTAAAAAAAATTTAATTGCTTACAAAAACATTTTTTTTTAATTTGTTTTGTATATTTTTGATCGAAAATAATTATTTATTTGAATTTTTCGCTTCTAAATGAGTCGGTCCACTGTGCGCCGTTGGTATTGGTGCCACAATTTTTTTCAATTAATATCTTATCTGTCAACGATGCATGGCAGCTTGTAAGAGTACACTGGAATTGTTACATGTGTGCATGTTTGTTTCCCTCGACAGCCAGTAGAAGAAGCCTATTCTTAGAAAACTTTACGCTTACTAATTTCGTCAACTTGATTAGTTTTTATGGCGCAGCGCTTTTAATGGCCATTTTATGGGTCAAATATAAAATGCGATGACAATGTGCGCGCTCCGGAGCCCGATGACACTTAAGGCGCATAAATGATTCTTGTCAAAAGTTGAAGTTTTCAGGAGGATAATAAAATCGAGGTGGTCATTAGGTCGCGTTTGGACCACTTTGGTTGTGAAGTTTGTCTTTGTTTTTTAATAATCAAAATTTATTGTAAATAGCTTCATCAATAGTATGTAGACATATATAGGCAAATAACTAAGTTAAGCACACCTAATAAATAATAAGACTTGGGTAATTAAAAAGAGTTAGACCTCTCTTTTGTCGAAGATTCCATCTCGTACTTGCGCCACTTTGGCCGTGCATCTAGGCATTATATCGATCAACTTCTTCCTAGTTTCCAAAGTTATTGATATCCAGGCTACTTGAAGGATCTCCTTTTTTCGATGTTGCACACTGTTTTCGAACTTCTCAGTCAAGGTCGTCACATAAAGAAACTCTATTGGATTCAGGTCGGGTGATTGGGCAGGCCATATCATATTTTTCAGTGTTCCTTATTGTTCGGAATATTATCTGAATGTTTCGGAACAAGGTCTTGCATTAGTGTGAATCCAGGGCCAAGTAATCACAAGCCCAATGATAATATGTGTTTAATTTATTTGTATGATTATCAAAAAGTACAAGGACTTACTTAGACTTTTGGATTAATCTTATTAAAATACAATAATTTTTATTCACTTTAAAAATAAATAAAATAAACAATAGAATAATAAAAAAATAAAACAATCAACCAATTACATACATAAGTGGGTATACAAATATAATAACATGTTACATTGTGCAAACAATTATGACTGGAAACTGTTATACAATCACAGTAAGCGATTTATAGGGGAGGATCGGGAAATATAAAATAATCTGTTATAACGTAAATTGACAGATGGGACAATGATATTCGCAAGACTTAAAGTTTCAGTCAATCTCACCAATCAATAGGCACTCTATGGGGAAAAACAACTCTTGACACGTTTCTTCTATTCTAACCAGAATTGAGTCTAATTAATTGTAAAAGAGCTTAGTTTGGAGGTAAGCTATTACGCTAATGCCACACGAACTCCCCTTTCTTACTTACTTACTTAGGTGGCACTACAGTCCGGGGTGGACCAAGGCCTCAACGAACAACCTCTTCCAGCTAGCCCGGTCCTTAGCTAGCCGCTTCCAGGTGCGCACGTCAAGTTGGCTGAGGTCTTGTTCTACTTGTGCGCGCCACCTTAGGCGAGGTCGTCCTCTGCTGCGCTGACCCTCCGGGTAAGAGTCGAATATTCCGGGCCGGAGCGTTGATGTCCATACGCTCTACATGTCCTAGCCATCTTAAACGCCCAATGTGCAGTTTTTGACCAGGTTGATGTCGGTATATAGCTCGTACAGTTCGTGGTTCAATCTTCTCCTTCAGAACCCGTCAACGCAAACGGGACCGAATATCTTACCAATGACTTTTCTCTCAAAGCGACCAAGGATATCTTCATCCGTTTTCGATAAAGTCCATGCTTCAGCTCCATATAACAAGACTGGGATGATAAGGGTCTTATATAGAGTCTCCTTAGTCGATCGAGAAAGGACTTTACTACTCAATTGCCTTTTTAGCCAAAAGAAACAGCGGTTGGCAAGAGTAATCCTTCGTTTGATTTCCGACGAGATGTCATTTTTTGAAGTTATGGCAGAGCCGAGGTAGACAAAGTCCTTTACTACTTCGAAGTTGTAGCTGTCTATTGTGACGTTCTGTCCAATTCGTCGATGATGATGTGTACCTTTTTGTTGACAGCATATATTTTGTTTTGCCCTCGTTTACCGCTAAACCCATTTTAGCCGCTTCCATTTCTATACTCGCGAACGCACCGGTGACAGCTCGCTGTGTTCTACCAATGATGTCAATATCGTCGGCGTATGCAAGTAGTTGAACGGACTTTTGAAAGATCGTTTCTTGTGTGTTGGCTTGTGAGTTCCGAACAATTCTTTCAAGTATGATGTTGAAGAAGTCGTATGACAGCGCGTCACCTTGTCTGAATCCTTTATTGACATCGAAGGTCTCGGTGAGGTCATTACCGACCTTGATGGAGCAGCGAGCTTTCTCCATCGTCATCCTGCACAGACGGATGAGTTTGGCAGGGATGTCAAAATTAGACATGGCTCTATACAGTTCGCCCCTCCATATGCTGTCATAGGCGGCCTTGAAATCGATGAACAGGTGGTGGGTATCGACTTGGACTTCTTGGGTTTTTTCCAGGATCTAGCTGAGTGTGAAAATTTGGTCTATGGTGGACTTTCCTGGCCTGAAACCTCACTGATAGGGGCCAATCAGGTTGTTGACGATAGGCTTTTGGCGTTCACATAGTATGGCAGACAGGATCTTGTAGGCGATATTGAGGAGACTGATACCTCTGTAATTGGAGCAGTTGAGGGGGTCTCCTATCTTGTGGACCGGGCAGACGATGCTGAGACTCCATTCATCTGGCATACTTTCATCTGACCAAACATTGGAGATGAGTTGGTGTATGCTCACTACCAAGTGTATGCTCACTACCAAGTCATCTCCAGCTGCTTTAAATAGCTCTGCGGGTAGACCGTCAGGTCCAGCAGCCTTGTTGGACTTAGGCTTGGATATTGCTATCCGCACTTCGTTTTGATCAGGTGGATGGGAGTTTTGGCTATCACTATCTAAATTGAACGGTACATTCTGCCTAACAGCGGAGTTTTGGTCTTCATCGCCATTATACAGTCTGCAGAAGTAGTATTTCCATATTCTCAGCACCGACTGTGTTTCCACTACGACCTTTCCATCCGCGTCTCTACAGGTTTCTGTACGGGATTTGTTTTGCTGGCACATCCTTTTTACCCTCTGGTAAAACTTCCGTACATTGTTCCTGGAGTAGCATCTCTCAATATCCTCGAATGCACGCTTTTCGTGCTCTTTCTTTTTCCTTCTAAGAAGCCGATGTTCTTTCCGTCTCTTTTGCTCGTAGAGCATGCGTGCAGATCTAGTCCTTATTTGCAGCGCCGCTTTATACGCTTGTTGTTTTTCCGCGTTAGCTAGTGTGCACTCTTCATCAAACCAGGGGTTTCGTGGTGGTGGTCGAATGAAACCCAGCACATCATTCGCGGCGCTTATGATGGCTTGCTGGCAGTGTTGCCACTGGTCTTCTGTACTAGCTGTAGCTGCGGTAGGACTCGTAGCGAGAGATCGGGATATGCGTTCTCTGTAGGTTTTGGCGGTGTCTTGTGATTGTGGCTTTTCGACATTGTACTTTCTCACAGTATTTCGTTGTTGTGGCGCTGTGGATATCCGCATTCGTACCTTGGCTACAACAAGGTAGTGGTCCGAGCCAATGTTGGCCGTCCGGAAGGTTCGGACATCCAGGATACTGGATGCGTGTCTGGTGTCGATCGCAATGTGGTCGATTTGGTTGATGGTTAGTCGATCCGGAGACTGCCATGTCCCCTTATGGATATTGAGATGAGAAAATCGCATGCTCGCTATACTGACACTTCGCCCCGCAGCAAAGTAAATTAGCCTTAGTCCGTTTTGGGACGTGGTTTCGTGTAGGCTGTGCCTTCCAACCGTCCTACCAAAGATGTCCTCCCTTCCTATCTTGGCGTTAAAATCGCCCAATACGATTTTAACGTCATGCTTAGGGCATTGCTCGTAGGTTTTGTCAAGGAGCTCGTAGAAACTATCTTTGGTAGCGTCGTCTTTTTCTTCTGTGGGGGCGTTAGCGCACATTAGGCTAATGTTGGCGAATTTTGCCTTGACACGGATTGTCATAAGACGCTCGCTCACGTGCCGAAAGCTCAAGACTTCTTGCCTAAGTCTGCCGCGTATGACAAATCCGCATCCGAATAAGCGCTGTTTATTTTCTGCATAGCATTCACCGTAGTAGATATCGCAGTTTCTCATTCTTTCTCTGCCTGGCCCATCCCGTCGCACTTCCTGGATGGTGGTTATATCTGCTTTATAGCAGTCTAGGGCCTCTGCCCGTTGTTCGGGTGCACCGTCACCGTTCAGTGAACGAACATTCCAGGTGCAGATCCGAACGTCATTGTCCTTTTTTCGTTTAGCGTGGTTGTCAACAGTAGATCCGTCCTTTTCCGAGGCTTTTGGTTGTTTCGGAACTCCCCTTTCTGCTCTCCCATTTAGTCGCGCGCCATGAGGTTATAGAAAACCACACACGAACGTCTTTTTGGTCGTGGCCGCTCGTGTTTGCAGTCCTATTGGTTTAAACTCATGGCGAAAGGAGCTCGTATGGCATTGGCCTTAAAATTAGACCAAGGAAGTCGTCTAAGTGCAAACCTTAGAAATCTTTTTTGGATTGCTTCAATTGTCATGAGGCGGGTACTGTAGTAAGGAAACCAAACAACAGATACATATTCCAACAAAGTGAAAAATTAGCAAAAATAATTTCAAAACCCATCAACCATTAATCGTTACATTAGTTCAACAAAATTGAAACAAATGCATATCCGGACATTTTTCATTTTCGTCGTTGCATTAGCTACGGGGGAAATTGATGTGAGGAAGCTTGCACGTATTGCCACTTCTCTTGTGATGTGTACGCGAGTTCTAATTTGGCAATTTCTTCTTGGAATTGGCACAGTTCATCAGACCTAAGACCAGTAATAGATTTTGCAGTGTGAGAGTGTATTGCCCTTAATAGCACCTCTAGGAATATGAACATTTTTCACTAGTGAGCTGTTAAGAGGTGACCCTCAGACTCGCGCTCAAAGGGTTCCGTAGTTTTAAAACTAGTTATATTTTGAATAAGGCATAACTGTTTCGTTTCGTTAACACAAAAAACGAAAGCGACCCACCTCTATATTCACTTTACAAACTTATAACAAGTAATACATATTATTCACTATGAGAAATTGGATAAACATTAAGAACGCGGCTGAGTTTGTAGCCCGTCCATTAGCATTTTTTGCGCTGTACTACTGAGTTCAGGGGTCTTAGGTTCGTTTCCATGCAAAATCCGTACCTAAAATTGAATTGAACCGTAAATTGAATTTCTCAACATAAATTTGAATTTTTCGACGTAAATTTCTCAAAAACTATACAACTTACGAGACTCGCTATATTTTTCTTACAAAATATGGTTATTCACCTACGAACTTGGATTTTTTCATATTTTTGACTTAAGTAGTTTCTGAGAAAAATGTATGGTGCTTTTTGTATTATATTTCCACATTTTTTTTTGCAATAACTCCGAAGTTTTTTAACGGAATGATGTCCCACATGATATCTTTTTCAGAATTCTTTTTTTTAGAATCCATTTTACCCTGTATAGTTGTTTTACGATATTTTTGCGTAATATTTTGTCCATGTATGAGTATGTGGACTACCATAATGTATAAGTGTGCCAAATTTCAAGTTTCTAAGAAGAACGGTTCTTGATGTTTTTATCGTGACAGACATTTTTGAGTTAGAGCGAACTTATAATGGTTCCGTATTACCATATGGGTACGGAACCCTAAAAACCGCCAAAATATACGGTCAACTCAGTTTTTCGACCGTAAACTTTCAACCTCTACTGAATCCTTCGTAGGAAGATTGAAGTTGAATTAGAATTTTCTATATGCGAAGTACGACAACGAGAATTTAGCGACGACGATATTTAAATAATTCATAAATTAAGAATAGTAATACGATTTTAGTCGACCGATATATAGGATGTAATCGAATTGTAGTGGTACATTTAATGGATAATACATTTTCGAAATCACGTATTTATTCGTTAGCCTTCGAGCTTTAATAAAACTTCAACAGCAGCTTAATAAAAACCCTTCCACTTGTTGGTTAACATTAAAAAAAAAAATAGCTAAAATGAATATCCCATCTATAACTACAACTTGCGGGGCGATGTTGGTGAACTACTCCTCGTAAGAAACCACGTAAAATTTCATGGAAACTTTTCGCTACTTCGAACTTTGAGCATGAACCAAACGCAAGTTTTAACATGTCTAAAAGTTTGGAAGTTTTTTTTTACCGTAATTTTGCAGCAAAATCTCGTGTAGCACTGAAATACATTTGACATAGAATTGAAACTTAAACTTTGATTAGCTTGTATCGATTCATCGCTGGCGGTGCACCTTAATTAACGTGTACAAAAGCATACCATGCTCAGCTTCAGAACACGACCTCTAATGGAAACATCAAACAGAATCGGGCCATCTACACGCTACACGTCGACTTGCATTAATTCCCAATGGCAATTAGCGAAAAAAAGAGGAAAAAAAAAAATCATCAAGCAAATTTAGTTTTCGCTAGAAAAATATTCAAATAGGGATGCATTCTCATGTATCACGCGGGGTAGTGAGCGGCGGAGGGTGGGAAAAAATGCGGAAAAAGAATTGGAACAAAACACCGCTGGCCTTAAAACAATGGTGGATGAATGCAATTGGTTCGGTACAGTACAAACGCCCGCATCTGGCAGACGCCACAATGAATCGTCGTCCTCGCGCTCCTTTCGTTCGTTTCGAGCATTATTTGCTCACAGCAGCAGAAGAAAAATAAGAATCAACTTGATATATCCTTCGCCCATCCCTCCTCGTTTGCCGCTACCAGCATATCGGGTTGTATTTCATTTCATATGTGCTGAATCCTTTTTTTCCTCGTCCCGCTTGTGCTATGCTCTGTCCTGTTTGAGGTGTGTTGCATATGTTTGGCGGATGAAAAGTAAACAATTGATGCCAACAGAGAACTGGGAGATGCAGAGGGAGGAAACGACGGGAAAAAATTAGGAAAACCATCATAACCACCATCACCAGCAACAACGAACAGCAAATAGCAAATAATGCCAAAAGCGAAACAAAACAAAAACAATTCCAATAACCACCACCACCCATCACCATATAACGGTTCAAATATACGTGCATATAACACCAGCACCAGTAGAAGCAGAACCACGAGCGGTAAGATAAACGATATGCGGAACACACGGACCGAAAGTAACCAAATGTCGGATGACGGGTGGCTGGGTGGTTGGACGACTTCCACCAGCAGCGCATAGGGGATGGATGGAGAAAAAGAAATTGCGGATAGCCCCCTGGGGTTTGGTGCAAATTATTTTTTAAATATTCAAAACGATCAAAACATTGCCATAACGCAATTTAGGGCTGTTCACCGTTCCGCTATGATGTTTCTGTGTACGTTCCCCCCCACCGCTCTGGCGTGGCATATTCTGTGCGGTGCCCTTCGTTTTGAGGGCTAGTGGCGGCAAAACAAAATGGAAGAACAATATTGTTTCGCGATACTGCAGAGGACTACACGAGCGCGAAGGAAGAGAAATTAAATGCAAACACATAAAATCGCCGCCGAGGATGAACTGAATACGAGTACGTGTGAGCAAAGAGCCAGTACCAGAACCAGTACTAGAGCCAGAAACGCTTCAGCATAATGCTTGGCGTTTATCATCAGAACAAACGAAACGAGGTGTATCTGGTTTTGTCTTTTCACATCAAGTGTATCTATAGGATATCGAGTCTGCCTATCTTTCGCCTGTCAAGAGTGGCGTGAAATCGAGACCCGTGTTTTATTATCCTAGTTTATGTGTACATGCGTACAGGATGAATATGCATGTGTATGCGGAACGAATAAATTTATTCCATTTAAATGGATGAATAAACACTTTGACATTTAATGGGATGTGCAAATGTAAAGGGGTTTCCTCTGCCGCTGGCCATTGCTGAACGCAGCTGAACTTAAATCGAAGATTACACCTGTAAACTTTAACTACAAGATGTATGATTGAATTGAATGGTTTTTAAGTCGAAAATGTATACTTAATTTGAATAGGGGGGAATTGATAATAACACCAGTAGTTCCTAATAAGTCCAAAATTGGAAGACATTGAAGAACCACACAATAATGTTGTATATAACCGTGACGTCAAAAAAGTGGCACCCGAGCTCAATCCCAGCAAATACCCAAACATTTTTCAACCGGGCCACCTCTTCCGAATGTCTGGCAAGCATTCCAGAGTAGCATTTGTCACTTCTTACTCAAGTCGCCTATCAAAGTCACGAAAAAAAAAAACACAGTAGATCCCTTCCATTCGTGCAAAAATGTGAGACGCACACACAAATGGTTGCGAGAAACAGGCCCTGGTTCAGCCGAACTGTAACCCCGCCTAAAGAAAGTACAACATACGAGTTGCATATTTGGTACCACGTTCAAAAACGTAACAAACTACGCAATATGTGTATTGTGTAGAAAAGTTCACACAGAATTATGTTCATCTTAGCTCTAAGATTTGAGCAAAACACATCTCTCGAGTGACGTTTGCAGTTCATTCCAAAAGTTTGATAGTCTTTTGCAAGAATGACATACGTAATGGTGTATGCAGGGATAGGATTTTGTGGACCTAAAAAAGTAAAAAAAGGCAAAACAAACGACTTAAAAAGACAAAAAAGTCATTTATTAAAAAACACAAGAAAAAGGAACGTAAATGCACATTTAATTATACATAGTAGCATTGAACTACCAAGAGCTTTTTGAAATTTTCTGGTAATAATCTTTTGGTTGTCTCTTTGAAGCGCCTTGAAGGAGCTTAATGACATTTCTTCTTCAGCTGAAACGAGTGGAACCCATTTAAATCTTTCAACATTATTTACATCAATGTTTGACGGTACTTTTTATTAAAATTAATTTTTAAGTAGTAAGATAAATTGTAAATTATCTACATATCTCTGTACTGTGCAATAACATCGCGAAAGCCAATGTTAACTGTTTTCTATGATAAAACTAAATGTATCTGTATCTGTATTTTTCAATTTTTAGGTTACAAAAAAAAAAAAACACCTATTGTAATGCGTCTAGAAATGTAAGTATGTATGCGTATTACGTAGTGTGAGGAAGAAGCATAATGATGTTTGCACAGATAAACATGCATATATATACGAGCATTCTTTTTTTGCGAACAAACGTTGAGAAAAAAGCAAAATATGCAAAAAAGGCAGAAAAAGGCAACAACGGGAAAAAAACGCAGAAAAAGGCAATAATGGTATAAAAAGGCAAAAAAAGGCAAAAAAAAATACATATATTTGGAATCAGGAGGACATGAAACGTGTTTGTGTAAAGTGGATACTATCTTCCGATCAACCAAAAAAAAAGAGGCAAAGTAAGCAAAATCCTATCCCTAGTTATATGTTATTGGAACGTTCGGCTGCTGCATCTTTTCCAAGGCAGAAGAAAGCAGCATTTTTAAAATGTATGCTATGTACTCTTATTTAATAAATACTAGTGTACCAGTGCTAGAATCGCGCATGTAGAAACCCTGTACCCGAAGGTATGATAGGCAATAATGTTTTTTCGTAATAACTTTTTTTTACAGAATTGTTTATACTGATGAACAAAGTTCAATTGATAAGCTTTCAATCAGTGTCAGAATTATGCAGAAATGCAGAAATAAACTCTCAGGAGGAATCACAAGCTCTTGCGCAAGCGATTTAATTATATGTATGTATAGATAGATCGATATGGATTGTGTATAGTGTCGGCCAGATTTGTTTCCCTTCTTTATTATATTTTCTTGTAACTACATATGTACATACCTACTCTAAGTTAGCGACTCTAACTTATTGACACAGAAATAATCTGATAGTTGACACTGACAACATAATTTGATTCAATTCATCATGAAAAGATTTTCGATCGCGCAGCGTTCACAAATTGTGTAAATTTTTATCCAAAATGAGTGTTACTTACTCGGGGAGAACCTGGGCCTGCTTCTCGCAACCATTTGTATGTGCGTGTATATTTTTGCACGAATGGAAGGGAGCTACAGTTTTTTGGCGACTCCAAACGGCGACTTGAGAAGCTCAATCGCGACAATTGCTTGTCAGACATTCGAAACAGGTGGCACCGTGAAAACACTTTTTTAGGTGTTGGACCGGGCTGGGGTTTTCAGTAAAAAATTAGTGTAAGAATTAGAATTAGTGTTCAGTAAAAAAATATTTATAGAACGCTGCGCCAAATTAACGGCGAACATTATCAACAAACTGAGTCGGCTATTCGCAACACAAATGAAACATTTCGCACTAAATTTAGTCTTTTGGATTCCAAGCCACCGACAAGAATGCACAGAGTACGCACAACTGAAAATATCAGCACCGTTGAGGCCAGTGTTAAGGAAGATATTGATTCATCGATTCGTAATCGTGCGCAATTGACCAGTGTCCATCGACTTTGTGGAAGATATTATTTCCAAAAGTACGTGAACATGGTCTCCAGGACCATTGGTTTCAAGCAGATGGAGCCACACGCCATACTGCCTGCGAAACCATCGAATTATGAAAGAAACTGTTCGATGATAATATGATGTCAAGAAATGGACTTGTAGCCTGTCCTTCAGGATTGTGTGATTTGGCACCGCTGGACAATTTTCTGTCGGATAAAAAATTTTATTTTCTCAACTTGTGTGTGTGTGTTTTTTTTAAATTTTAAATCCCACAGCTGTTAAAAAAACACTTTATTTATCCATTTTAGAAGTTAAATGTTTAATTTTTGAATTAAATTTTAGAATAAAAGCTGATATTTAGAGTGAATTTGGATGGTTGCCTATTGTTTCGTCTTTTTTATTTCGCTCACTGTTATTTCGTTTTCGTCCCAATTATTTCTGTTTACTTCGCAAAAGTAGTTTTGTTTTTTTTTTACTTTGACTTGCGATCATTTCGTCTCATGATTGCTTCGTATTTCTTGTTTTGTTTTTACTTGTAAAGCATTTCCATTATAACTGCTATGGATTACTTAGGATAAGCTTATCTCGTCAATGGTTAATTAGCAGTTTGTCTCTATTATGACGTAGCGTTTTGTAATTCGATTATATTGTCATCAATGGGATTATGATTGATTGTTAGCCGGTACGTGTTATTATATTATATATACCTAGTTTTGTTATTTAAAAGATTTTTTTGATAAAAATAAACTTTAGTTTAACTAATACTCAAAAATTAAATATGTGTGTATTTTAAATTTTGCAGTTCGACTTCAATCATTTTTTTCAAAAGAAAAACTAAATAATCGAAAAACGAAACAATTAAAGACGAAATTAACTTAAAACGAACTAAATGAAATAAAAAAATAAATAGTAAAAATTAAAAAATTAAATAAAATTTTTCGAAACAAAGAAATACCAAATAAATTAAAAATTAAATAATAAAATGCGAAACAACAAAATGCGAAACAACAACGAGATAAAAAAGACGAAACGAACCATACCCAATTTGGATATGGAATGTTAGAACTGGCACGGCAATCACGATGTTTTTGCCTTAATGACCCACATTGCTACTCTTAGGAGGCTACGCGTAAACAAATATACTAAGTAGGTATGAGGCCGAAGTTACAAAGTAACAGAAAGATGTTTATGCAAGGCAAGTGTGTGTCCAAGGTAAGTAAGTACATATACGCCCCATGATTGCACAGAATGATTCACTGGTTGTACTACTACCGGATTACGATAGCCCTGACTATTGTCATAAGTACCAAGCTATCAATAACATATTGGGTAGCACTGTCACGTTTCATTTAAAAACCTTTGAAATGTGTTGTATGTACTCGTGATTGCGTTGGCTACTATCTTTCAAACCATTTTTTTTGCATCGTGCTTCGAAATGTCATTTATTTTTTCCTAATTTCTCAAGTAAGTCGAGTTAGATACACAATATTGTTACCATAAATTCTGCGTTACAAATGATATTTTGTAATTTGTTCTGTGATCGAAAACTGGACGGTACTGGGTGCAAGGGCTGTGTTAAAAAATAAGTATGTTTAAGTCTGCGTATTCTCTCAAATATTTTAATTGTTTCCAGCTGTCTAAGATGAATAAGGTCTTTTGGTGTTGATATGAAAAAAATACTTTTCAAAGCTATTCAATACATTAGCTCTTTCATGAAACATCGAATGAAGGTTCGGTTTGAATTACTGTTTCTTTTTATGTTTATTTTTTTTTTGGTTTTATTTTGCGCAGTTTGAATTTTTTTTTAATATATTATTTTGTACAGCAATAACCCCGTACTGGGCACACATAAAGAATGATTGCTTGAGAAATTGCCTTTTATTTTATTATGATTGCTGAAGGATGATCGACGGGGTTTAGCAAGTGGGTAAGGCATTTTTACGACTGTACCAATTTCAATTCAATGCATTTTTAATATCTTCACCATATGTTAATGGCATATCCACAAATATATGAACACTGAGATACTGCATAGAATATAACCACGAAATATTATAGCACAGATGTTTATTTGTTTATGTAGCAGACAAGCCTTTCCTTTTTTTTCTGTCGCAAGAAGGGATAATAAATAGACTATTTGCTCACATCCCTTTGTGTTTGTGATTTGAATACTTACGCGTTATATGTTTGGATAAATAACACTATTGAAACCTGCATGCTTTAGTGGTTTATGTCTCACCGACTCCACAAGACTCCCTCAACTGCTCCAACTAGAGATGTCTTATCTGCCATATTGTGTGAATGCCTGAAGTTTTTTGGCAATGGCATGAGAATATCCTTTATAAGATATTCGGTCGCGTTTGCGTTGACGGGTTTCGGAGGAGAAGATTTAACGAAAAACTATATGAGCTGTACAGAGACTTCAGTTTAGTCATAAAACTGAGCATTGGACGTCTGAGATGGCTAGGACAAGTCGAACGAATGGATGTCAAAGCTCGACCCTCCGACCGAGCGTAGCAGAGGACGATCTCGTCTAACGTGGCACGCAGAAGTGGAAATTGCCTTAACGAACTTGGATTGCGCAACTAGAGGCAGTTAGCTTGCAGGGAGCTATTGGTTGAGGTCCTGGTTCACCCCGAACTGTAAAACAAAATAAATATACGGCGTCAGCAGTCCTATACAACCATTTGTGGATGCGTATTATTTTTTCCACGAACTTCAAAGGACCTACAGTTTTTTGCCGACTCCGAACGGCGCGGCGAGTTAAGAAGCTCATCATGACAAATGATACTCTTTGATTGCTTGTCAGACATTCCAAGGGGGTGGTACCGTGAAAAAACGTTTAGGTGTTTTACTGGGATTGAACCCGGGCAGCATGCGTAGTAGTCCAACGCACTAACCACCACGGCCACGGAGACCATCCCGAACTGTAACTTCTCTAAAGTAAGTAAGACATTGTTTGGTATCACAATTTAAAAACTTGAAAAAAATACAACAAAAGCTATAAAATATGTACATAAGTATGTACGTATCTAGGTATGTTCTTAAAAATCGTAAAATATCACCATAAAAGTAAAATGTCCAACACCTTCAGCTCTACTTAAATTAATGAGATAAGTTTTACTCCCTATACAGCAGAGGATAATTTTTAACAACTGGGAAGGTGGGGTGCTGACAACACCCCAAGCCCTTTTTTTCAAAAATATTATACTTTGCGACTGACAACACCCGTTGTCGGTACAGTACCTTTCACTTGTTTTCTATTATACAGATTCAGATAGTTCTAAAAAAGTTTAGTTGCACAAGTAAGCTGTGATAGACTGTTAAAACTGCAAGGGTGCTGTCAACATCCCACCTACCCAGTTGTGTAATTTTTTTAATTGTGTGTATTTAATTTAAAAATGTCATTTGAAAAAGATCAGTAGCCGAATTACCGCATACGTTAACGAGTGAGCGAGTGGGACTCGTAATCGAATGATCGAGTAAATTGTATGTAAAATGATACTCGATAACGAGAGCGGTAATGCCAAATCGTCACATTTCGATAACGAGTAACTCGTTAACGGATGTGGTAATTCGGCCCCAGGATTCAGCGTTTATTGCAAGATATAAGTGAAGATTCCAGTGAAGTGCCGAACTTAACCAATTAGTTCATATGGTCCGTTTAAACGGACGTCCTCTAAATGTCTTTTTTTTACCGGAATAAGTTACATTTCTTATTTTTGTAATTAATAGTAGAATAAGTTTGGCTTTGTTATTTGGAAAATGACAAAATTATTTCAAACCATTTGATGAGAGTGATGCTACAAATTAGAATTAATGTGTACGTCATGAAGTAAAAATGGCAAATCGAAGAGGATAAGTTATTTTAATTATAATTATTTCCAAAAGGGTACAAAAGTCATGATTTCGTCTAAAAACCTTACTCAGTTGTTTATGTTATTGTGTTTTATTAAAATAAATGGATTTGTTAGTTAAAGTTCTGGGTGTTTTTTAACAATGTCCGTTTAAACAGATACCATGCTTTCAGGTCATTTTATATTGTTTTCCTAATAATCGTTTTTATGTATTTGATTATATGATAACGCTTACTATTCTGTGTAGTTTCGGGCGCAAAGACAATCCAGTGAATTGTAAAGCTGACGAACTTGCTAAATTAGGAATAACAATACCTATTCCAGCGCACAAGGAAAATCTAGATGGGAAAGCGGATCCACATCTGGCCTAGACTGGATCTGAAACGGTCTATGTATATATCTTCTGTGCTGTGTCTGTGTCCCTGTGTCCCTAAAAAGACCACAAGTTGGAGTCAATGTAGCACACTGCCTTACAGGAAGGCATGCAACCTTCGAACGACTTCTAGAGATGTTGTAGAGACGAGGAAGAGGTAGAAATTACTACTCGCCTTATTTCATGTCCAGCTCTTTGAAGACAACTACACTTAGGTTAGTATGGCTTCAACAACCTTGTGCTAGGTTACGATCGGATGTAAGAAGTCTATGTCGCTTTATACAAACCTCCAAATGGTTCTCATGAGGAGCGGAGATACATACCCCCAAGAACCTTGGTATCACAGTGGGCCTCTATTGGCCTAAATTTACTGGTACCCAAACAACCGGCGACAGCCACTACTACTGGATGCAATCCCAGTCGAAATATATTTTCGAAACAAATTGTGAGCCAATTCCATCAAGCCGCGAATTCTTTTATGACAGCCGTTTGAAATAAGTATTAGTACAGACTAAATTATATGCTGCAAAATGAAATATACATACATACATATGTTTATTTGCAACGACTTCTCTGCATAGGGTCCGTTTAAACGGACACCCTACATCTCAGCCTTAAAAAACAAAATACCGAATTGTGGTTCTTCTTTTAAATAAAGAGTGTTTTACTGCAAACAAACGATAAAATGTAAAAAAAAAACATTTTTAATTAACTTCATACACTAATGTGTTAATTAATACCGATGATGTCGAATTTGTTAAAACAAGAAATCGTTTCAAAAATTAATACCGAAAGCACTATTTTGGAAAGGACGACTAGAAATTATTTCAAGCGGTTTTAAAGTTAGTTGTTTTAACATTGTTCTACCACAAGTTTCACCGAGACCAATTCAAAATCCTGCTAAGATCTAAGACAGATAAGACAGCAAGTTATCCATTAAACAAAGTATTTGTAATATCCTGAAGCATTCCGAACTTCTCATTTGTAATAAATAGTAATAATCAAAGTCCATCCCCTATTAGATTCAATTTAGAAATTTATGAAGGATGCGGCTTTGTTTTAGCTATCAGACTCACCCTTCAAATAAATTTACGCATTCCATTTCCATCGATACTTTTGAACTTAATATCAGTTGCTTAATTAAAATTGCAGACAAAATAAATGTCGCGTATAGTTTTGGAACAATCAAGCCCACAGCCCGTAGCAAAAGACAAATTAACAGCAGCTAAAGTCTACAAACTGTGACAATACCCTTTAAGATCAAAAGTTCCTCGCCGGACCTCCGTGGAAAAAAAAAACTTTTCATCTTAATCCATTTTTCTGTTCACTACTTTGGAAAATATCCTTAATTAAAATATGCTAAACACATTCACCCCACCGACCGTCTCGTTTTCCAGTGTAATCCGTAGTGTCAACGGAATTCAAAGAACTACCCTTTCGACAGCTGAGCGCGGAGGAGGGTGTATTTCTTTAGTACAGAGGCTGGCTTGGTAGTTGTGTAGTGCACAAAATTATGCAAATGCCGGCTTTCGTAAATATTTATCCAACTCACGGAGGTGTCTACGGGAATTTAAGATAAAGACGACCGTGAAATGGATGAGTCCTTGTTCCAACAGCACAGTGTCGTCTGGCTGCGGGAATTCTTTAAACAAACCGGGAATAGAGACGATTTATTCTGTTTTCTTTTTAATGCATGAAAAAGCGTCATGACGAAGAGGAATGACCCAGGTATAGTTGACAGATGCTGGCAACAAAGATTAGCAGAAGCACATGGTCAGGCCATCAACTGAAAAGGGTAGTCATTGGAATATAACGATAGCGACGCCGCTCGTTAAAACATTTGAAAGAAGAAGAAGACAAACTCGATGGCCTGTCAAGAAAATAACTTTTACCCCTCCAGGCGCGTATAAGTACAGTTTACCATCTCTAGAAGGCGTCTTGTGTAAACAACAAATAGAAGGACACGAAATCCATTAATTAAAATTCAGAGACAAATTATAACGAAAAAATGTCCTCTGTAATTATCATTCGAATTCACTTTTCGCATTTTACACGATACACGACTCAAGGACTGAATAAATTTTTATTTTCGTTTAATAATATTAATACAGCGGCAACACCCCATCCATCATAGTCCTGGCGGGATAAATATACGGCACTTTATGGCCGCGGTAAATGGAACAAGGTGCTGTCAGTTGGCCAATGTATTTTTAATGTTTAATTACTTGACAATGTAATTAAAATACACTCGTACGTGTTTGCATATGCCCGTGAACGGATACGGATATGGATACCTACGAGTATCACTGTATTTGTATGACGACTACGTCATGGTTGCATGTCCATGAGTGCCTGCATATACGCTGTAGTGAGTGACAAATAATTTTGCCTGATATGAGGATATTACGAATCGAAGGACATTCAAGGATATGGGGTAGTTTTAATTAAAATGATGTTTACTTTGCGGAGGAATATGTTCATTGGAATATTTTTAATGTCCTCATTTTATGTTCTACGTATAATAGTGGTGGTATTTGGATTTTATTTTTTTTGGCAGCGAAAATGTCTTCCGAAGATTTATGTTAACATTTAATAAACATTTTGAAATGCAATTTCAAAAATGACTTGTAAATGAATTTATTATGTTTTTTTCACTTTTTTTTTTTGTACAAATTAATGGAATTAACGCAAATGCCTTGTGCCCATTTCATTTTAATTACTGAGTGTGTAAAAGCATTAAAGACGTTATCATGGTTTAAATTAAAAGTATATCGCTTACAACATAAATAAATAAAATGAGTTATTTTTTAATTATGTAGATTATTGTGGGTATTTTTCTTATTTTTTTTTTGTTTTAAATTCACAAAATAATTACGAACACGAATCACTAGTTAATTTGGACAGACGTTTATTTTAACTTCTGATACAGAGCTATACATACCTATATACCTACATATGTATGTACATACATGTGTATATTGTGTATGCTTGTAATTACTTTTTGATGTTTAAAATAAAGCTGTAAATATTCAGCAGATAAATTATTATATTATAGATGAGGATGATAATAGGGGATGAATGAAGTAACGAGGTGTGTACCAATCAATGTAACGGATTTTTTGAAAAAAAAAAAAAAAAATAAATTGTTTTACATTTTTAAGTTGCAAACGTAACAAAGAAATGGACAATCTTGTTTATTTTTTTTTTATTTATTTATTTATTTTCGTCAATCAGATTATAATCTAACAGACTAAATTAACTAATGTGGTGGATGTATACATTTGTACATAACGTTCAAGATTAACATTCATTTTAATATTTAATAAATATATATTTCTAATCATAAAAATCGTTACTTATAACGTTATAACTAAAAACACATTGTATGGATATAATTTAATACAAAGGACCTAAAAGCAATCTACAGCAAATGTCGGGTGTAGCAACAGTCAAGAAAACCTCAATGGTCCATTTTTGGGCTACATTCGGCTATCGCATAAGAGAAAGATATGCTTGCAATATTTGGGAAATATCACATACTGCATACAGCATACATCTGCTTCGTTTGTTCCGATAGTGCTGATAGATCTTCCTGCAAAAGAACACAATCTTGATTAGGAGGAATTTTGCTTTTAAGATCAGGGTCACCGGCTTATAGAAGAAGATTTGAATATTTAATATTTAAGGAGATCTCATTAATAGTAGGTATATATCATAGTGGTCCGATATGGCTGCCTTGCGAAGCACCTCATGGTACGAGAATACGTTCCGATAAATAATTATTGATTTTAACAATCTAAATTCGATCACTCAGATCTCGATCAATCCAATCCAATATACATAAAAGAATGAAAGCTCAAACATGTTAGCTTATAATAGAAGAATTGTGTGACTAAGCATGTGAAACGCTTTACAAAGTCTGTAAAATGGTATCAATTTGCGAATTGCTTATCAATTTATTTACGACGTACATACATAGTTCACTTAAGTAGCGAGCATTGAAGACGTCGACCTGCCAGCTACAAAACCATGCTGAGAGATAGATACGTACATATGTATGTATTCCCCTTACAATAAGCCAGTTTTGTTTTACAGTAATACTAGGCGTGTTTTTTTTTACAAATCTATGTAGACTAAACATGTTTCCGCGACATGCCTATTGTGGGAAAGCCATCCAGCCCTTTCCTTCATAACTTTCAGTAAACCAATCTTAAGAGAATCTATACTAAGAATTTCAGTAATAGAGGATGTGTATTGAGAGTGTATATCATTAGCATAATCTGATAACAGACTCAGTGGTGCCTTATTAACTAAAATAATATTGTTTAATGCACTATTACAATACATATGCGCATATGTACATACATACCTATATGCAAACTAAGTGCCTAAATATTTGACAAGAAGAGGTTATCTGCGAAAAAAGCTGACATCAAACCAAACTGTCACTTTGCAAAGATTTTTATAAGATTGATGAAGGGGGTACATATTACGTCCAGAATTAAAAAAAAAATCGCTACTTTTTCTTCTACTGATTATTATTCTCTATAGTTTTAGGCGTATTTATGTAAACATTCCCCATATATCCAAAGTTATTATAGAAAATGTGACAGCCCGACGAGAGTCCGACGAGAGCCCGACGAGAGCCCGACGAGAGCCCGACGAGAGCCCGAATCGAGCAGGTGGTCCTTGTTTGAGGCAGCTTTTTTCGGAGTCCTTCAGTTTGTCGGTTCTTTTGTTATCCTAAAGTATGTATAGGGACATTTATAAAGCATGAGGAGAATATATTCAGGTTTCTGAAGTGAAGGTTAGTTGTATTTGATCGGTCAAAGTGAGCTGCGCGTGACCTCGAGTGCAACGCACTTGAAACTTTAAACTTTTCTGGCATGGTCTGCATGATAGCTCATTCAGTTTTTAATATTTTTTGATGTATTTTATTTAAATATTCAAAATTGTTTTCTCTACAGTCTGTCGAGCCGAATTTTCAATATTTTGATTAACCCTAATCAGCCCAGGTCAATTATTTCCTTAATCCACCCAGGTGGTGACTCAAAGTCACCATATTAAGAAATTAGTTTAAAACATTAAAATGTAATTATTTAAACTGATGTATTTATTTATACTAATAGAAAGATTACTTTTTTTGTGCATCTGTATTTTGATTGACCTGCATTTAATTTTAAAAGTAAAATGCTAGTGTGGCACATTATTTTGATTGCTCAGAATGCTATCGTAGCAAATATACTGCTCGTATTTGAAACTATTTTTGTATAAATTTTCAACGAATAAAAATCACGAAAAAAATATATACGCACCTTGAATAAGATATTCACAAATACTGCAAAGGTATACCAATATCCTTCCTTGAATCACAAAAAACTCCGAAAGAATACAATGGAACTATTTCTTCCTGTTTGTTGAAACTTACAGGTTTGGTGACTTTGAGTCACAGTTAGGGAAAAATTTAAAAATAGCAGTATATTTTTGATATGGCAATGCCTTGTAAAATATTTTTTTCCGTTTCTACATAGTATTTCCTTACGGAACCAAAGTCAGGGAACCTGGGTGCAGTAACTTGCTAAACTTAAGTGAGGAGTTCTATTAAAACTGCAAGGGTGACTGAGAGTCACCGGGTGGGCAGATTAGGGTTAAAAAAATTTATAAATATAATTAAAATGTGACATTTTTAACAAAAAATGTACTTTATATTAAACTGCCGTAAATTGCCAAAATTTTCGAATTTCAAAAATCCGGCTTGACAGACTTTAACTACATCTTTACTTTACGAGAATTTTTTTACATTTTGCAAATCCATCAACTTTTTTTTTCATAGTGCCTCGAAAAACGTGATTTTTTATATTTTAATTCTTGTAAAAAAAATTTAAATACATTTTTTTATAAAGTTTAAATACTAATAAATAGAGATCGGATTATATGTATTTGCATATTTGTATATTCATTTGCATATTTTGACCATTTTGCCCGGGTGTTGCATATTTTTGCATATTAAACTGAAAATCTAGTGATGATGCATATTTTCGCTACAAACCTACAGTCTCTAGTTTGACAGTGTAAATAAACTCATTTCATCGACAAAGAAAGTGTTTCTTAAGACACCTGCTCGCATTAAAGCCTTAAAGAAAAGCTGCCAAATGTGCCTTTACCTCCTGAACTAGAGATAAATCGATGGGGAACGTGGCTTGAGGCTGTGCTGTTTTACAGAACATTTTGAGGACATCAAAGGCGTAATTACAGACTTCGATAGTACGGAGGCTGTAGCAGTTTGTAAATCCAAGGAAGCCTTTAACAACCCCAGCATTAAAAAAAACATTGCTGTGATTAGATTAGCACTCCTTTTTCCCAATACCTGTGAGTATTAAAAAGCCCGAAACTCAGGGTATGGCGTTGATGGAATTTGTTGAGAATAAACAAAATACGCCGAATGAACTGCGCATTGCCAGATATATTCCCCGCTAAACTTAAGGAGAAATATGAAAAAAATTTGAGCAATAAACCAGGCTTTGAATCTTTGTTCCAAGTAAATAGTTCTATCAAGGGGGCGGGTGAACTTTTGCCAGAAACGATAAGTGCTAACCTGGCACCCCAATCCAAGTACTTCCCAGTTACCTCAGTGGATGTGGAACGGTCCTTTTCCACTAACAAAAACATTTTCAGTGATCGAAGACACAACATTACCACCGAACATTTGGAGCAATACCTGATTGATTTACGTTTATAAAATTAACAATTCAATTTAAGAACTGCTAATTACATTCGTTCTATATACTATTAATTGTATTTCTATTACTAATACTATGCTGAATTAGAAATACAAATTTTAAAACTAATATTTTTGTTGCATATTTTGACACTTTTCATGCATATTTTAAGTATTTTTAATGCATATTTGCATGCATATTTCAAGGTTTTTATGTTGCATATAATCCGGTCTCTACTAATAAATAATGTGTTAAAGTTATTTTTGTTAATTTCTATTGTTATCCTTTCTAAAAACAGTTGTTCTTTTATCGCGTTTTTGGCGCTGCTGGGCGTACATATATACCCCCTTAAAGCGGCCGAGATTATACATATAACCAGACTCCATTTGTGGTGTAAAGAGTTTTAATAAATAATAACTATCCAAGTTTTCCAAACTTTTCTTGAAATAAAAGCTTAGTCATAGTACCTATAGTTAATTTAAGGCTGAAATGCAATAGTTTGTAAGAATAGAGTTAAGCCTAGAGTGCCCCATAAGGGTCAGTAAGCTAGATTAACTCAGTTTTGTTAGTTTTTAAATTAGATTTGAGCATTTGTGTCTAGTATGTACACGTAAATTTATTTTGAAAATGGAAAAGTAAAAAATGTTTTAAAAATTAAAAAAAAGTAAGTAAGCTTTGGACTACTACGCATGCCGCTCGGGCTCAATCCCAGAAAACACCTTAAAGTTTTCGAATGTCCGACAAGCATTAGAAGAATATCTCTTATCTTGCGGAGCTTCTCAACTTGCCATTCGGAGTCGGTTAAAAAACTGTAGGACCCTTCCATTCGTGCAAAAATATAACACGCTGCGAGAAGCAGGTCCTGGCTTACCCCGCACTGAAGCGTCACCTAAAAAAAGAAGGAAAGAAAGTCTTAAAAAGTAGAAGGCGAATATTACTGTGAGTGGTGACTTCAGTCCCAATTTTTTCTTTTGGGACTTATGTCTCATTTAAGTGGGACTTGAGTCCCATCCCATCGGGACATATGCAAGTTCCAAAAAAAAGTTGGGTCTTATGTCCCACCTAACATATTTGTTTTATATTAGATTGGGGAATTCGAATACCAAGAAGAGTACGCAACAAGTAAGTCTTACAAGTCAAATAGTGTTTTTGCTTTGTTATATTGGATTATTTTTAAGCATTACTTACAATTACAACTAAAAAAAAGTTACTAGCAATTTGCTAAAAACAATGCAAACCTTTCAATATTCTTCCATCGTGTGGATGTAGGCAAGCACATATTATTTGTAGCGCGTGAGAAACATATAAGTAGCTACCTGCATACTTTTAATTTTTCATGTTAACTGAATTTGGACTTGTAACACGGATAATAGAGTTTTTTCAGGTTAATCAAATTTCAATAATTTTGGTAAGCTTCCCGGTGGATTGGGCTAACCGGTAAATTGGAGCCCGGTCAATCTGTGTTACACTGTAAATTGTAATATTTGAGACTTTGAGAAAAAAAAAAAAACAATTTCAGAATTTGAGAAGATAAAACTTAAATAATCACGCGATTTTGTTAGTTTTAGGTCTGTTTGGTAGCTTTTTTGTGATGTTTTTAACTATTAAGTATTTTTACGAAAAACTAATTTTCTTTAATTTTGCTAAAAAATCGTGATTGACATTTCACAACTGGTAGATGGCTGTTTGACAGATGTCCCTCGCTCACTCCATGTAGAAGGTATAGCATGATTTCATAAGAGGGGGGAGGGGACATTTTTGGATACTCTCATTTGGCTATCTCTTCTCTTGATTTTTGGCAGTTTTACGTAATTTAACGTAAAATAACCAGTTACCAAACAGACCTTTTATTTTCTCAAATTCTGAAATTGTCAAAAACTAAAATTTTATAAGTTTCTTAGTTGTCTTGTATCGGAAGATGAACATATGTCATCTTTAATACGCAACCACTTGATATTTTATATTAAAAAATAAATAAATATTTGGCTTCAGCAGCCCTACGTAGAACCAAGCCTAGCCTTCCGCAACCATTTGTGTGTGCGCGTTATATTTTTGCACGAATGGAAGGGACCTACAGTTTTCTGCCGACTCCGAACGGCGAGTTGGGAAGCTTTACATGACAAATGATACTCTTGAACGCTTGTCAGGCATTCGGAAGAGGTGGGCACTGTGAAAACTTTTTAGATGTTTGCGGCGGGACTCGAACCCAAGACCGCTGGCTCACTAGTCCGACGCACTAACCACTTGCGCTACGGTGCCTACTATTTATGTATTTTATATTCACTCCACTTTAACTTTAGATGTGCAAGTGAAGTGTCAAATATTCGGCTTAGTGACTTAAGTTTTCGAGAAGCTCTCTCCGCCAACAAAATTGCAATTTTAAATTATTCTTTAACTATTTTGTTATAGTTGGCATGACTTCCTTGATGAAAAAATTGGCAGTAATGAGTAATGTCAAAAGCCAAACACTTTTGGAAGAGAAATGTTAACGTGTTTTCGCTAGGATAAGACATTGTGGCTTAGTAAATTCTCTAACGTGGCTATGAACCTGGAGTAACTGTCGTTCAGCTTAAAAGAAAAAAATATCACAGACTGATAACGTTTGACATACATAAACATTCTAGATAGTCAAAATACTCTGCCGGCTATGATTCATAAGCATGACTATATTATTTGAGAAACTTGTCCTCAGCTCAAATCGTTCAGAACTATATTGCTGGTACCTATATATAATCGCATGTCAACCCGCATAGTTGAAGCCTATTCTGTCGTAAATTTCCTCAAATTTATTTCAACCAAAAAGGTCACGACTATCCGCAAATACATCAAACACGAGTGAAATTTCACTTTCGAATAGTTACAACGAAAGCGCACCACCAAGACAGTACCACGAACAAAAGGAAATGTCAAAGAAAACCCATGTGGCTAGGTGAAAGGACTCCAAAAGGAATGGAAATCTCTTCCTTGATGAAAATTGCGATACAATCCAACAACAAATCGGTATAAACGTAACAACAAGGCAACGACATACTCGTACTCTCACGAATTTTACTCTCATTTCCTCTGAGCGCTCACCGGGATATTGGGTGGTGTGTATCGTGTTATGTTATGTACACTCAAATATTTATTCCTAAATAATGTGATAAACAAAACAACAGGGGCGTAGTGTGTAAACAATTTGTGTGGGGCTTTTGACAGTTCTATCAGAATGTCATATTTTTCATAGTTTTTCTAACTAAATTGAAAATATTCGTTGTTCATACGCCATTTTGTTTGCAAAAAATAAATATACCAATGCAGTGCAGATTCTGAAGGGGAAATCGGTGTAGAATGCCAAATAAAACTGAAAATCCAACAAAATGGGTGCTAGGACCACCCCTATTCTGCAAAATCAACCCTAAAAAAGCTCCACCTTTGGTTTGCATCCAGAACAATCCATCGCACTCATACAGGCATGCTTGCATTAACGGCGCTGACTGTGTGTGAACGGGGGTGGAATATCCCGCTGCCAGCAGTGGGTGTGCTGCAGTTCGCTATTGTTGACCAACAGAGAGTAAGAATAGAGAGCGCTCTCCAAATTCTTGAATGTGCGCACACCACCAGAACAGACTACTTTTGACAGAAGGGATAATGTACTCGTGCATAGCACCATGGTCTAGCTCAATGTGTTACTCAGTGCGTTGGGTTGAGTCGGCTGTCGGTTGTCTCTCTTTCTCTCTGGTGCATTATTTTTTTATCCACATAATAGAAAACGTCAGTACTCGTGCTTTAACGCCTCTCTGCTCCGTGTTCTCTGTGTATTTTTGGTTGCGTATACGCCCTGTAGCCCCACCGCCGGTTTGGCATCCGTCGAACTGCTTTTCAGCTGGTACAAGAAGCTCAGCGTGCGGTACATTTCTTTGCGGTACTTTGCTTGATGTATGTACGTGGATGTGTGTATGTGGTGCTGCAGGGGGCGAGGAGGTGGTGGTAGATGGCACCACATAGCGAACCATTAGCGGTGACCGTTTTACGCGAAGCACTCGCATTTGTGTTCAGTGCTAAATTGCGACGGTAGCGGTGTGTATATGATAAATATTTTCGCGTGCTCTCACTCGCTCGCTCCTTCGCTCTCCGTGTGTGAAAGACGATAGTGGTTTTTGGTGCTTGTCTTTTTTTTTGACATACGAAATAGTAAATAATAAACAACGGTTAATTTCCGTTAATTTTATATGCAGTTGACTGCAGTTTCTCTTGTTTGTTGTTGTTGTTGTTGTTGTTGTTGTTCGCGTTCAAAAGTGGGTGGGTGGCTGAAGAGTGATTTACAAAAGAAACCACCTCGCGGCGCTAGTTTCATGCGGAAGCAAGTCAAAGTTCCTCTTTCGGTTGAGTGCACGTTCGTTCAAATGATGGTCGTCGTGCGTGGAGTTAATGTTGTTGTTGTCTTGTATCGGAAGATGAACATGTGCCATCTATAATACGCAACCAGCAGTTGATGTGCAATAGTGTAGGTGTGTGTTTATTTCCGTTTGTAGTAGCGTATTATTAGGTCTATTTTGGAGCGACGGTTATTGGGGTGAAAGCAATTCTTGCATCGGTCGTCGGAGTATCGTGTCAATCTGGTGTTCCACTTGAAGGGAAGTGCATTTTTCCTGATCCACGCATAACTGGGTAGGGCGGTGCAATAGCACACTTTGAGGTCATTGCAATGGCTGTGGTTTCATACATCAACTGATGCCATTATTGTATGAAGTTGCATGATTGTTTGTACCTGCGCTCAAACGCATGCCAGCGGTGAAGTTCTTGAAGTGAGATTAAAATGCAATCTGAATCGAATCGGTTGCTAACATGAGTGACGGTTGTGTGGAATACAAATCTTAGCTAAAATACAATTTCTGTTAAGGTTTTCTAATCTGAATTTGGTGAAGCGTATGGTCGCAATATTCAAGATCCGATTTCATATATTTTCCAATGCAGTGGACGCATGCGCGAATAATAAAACACGTGGATGGCATTTGACGTTTGAAATTATATTTTGGAAGTTTGAGTTTACATACAAATTAGATGACGATGATCAAAGAACTCTGTCTTCTCCTCTTTAATTTTTTTCGATTCCGAATTTTTTGGAATCATGTTCAGCACTATTGTCACCTGCAACTTGGACTTTTACTTCAAGTCTACAAAAGTCATCACACTAAAGTTTTCTTAAAAATTTCCCGAATCTGTTACGAAGTATGTGTCGGGAATAATGTAGTTTATAAAAAAGTGCGGATAAGCTTTTGAGACTGTTTTGTTTGCGATATTTAGATATTACCACTTTGGCATCACCTTTTGATCTCGGCATGTATTTTTATACGGCCATTTTTATTTGTTAAGATGGTGGATTGCTCGACGTGATACACCAGATATCAATAAGTGGATCAAGTTGCTCATGTAATGGTGAAGAGTGTTGGTTTCGTTAGTCACGATTCAAAGTCTGAAGACAAGGAAGCGGATGAGGTGCTTGAGATAATATATCTCATGCAATAGAGGGCGTCCAAGACACATGATATCTTTCAAAGCATTCAGAAATTGACTCTGACTTCAAAGTATTAAGTTAAATAGGCTCTGGTATTGCACACATAATGTTCCAACTGATCCTGACTATGCTTACCATTTAGATCTTTTGAGATTTTTATTAAGATCTAGTACAACAAACGATACAAAATGCTGATATTGCGAAGGAACTTCCTTTATTGAGAAATAGAGGTATTTGTTTATGCAAGGATAAAATCAAAGTACAGGCTGTGTAATGAAGCTCAATATCACCCAAATGACTTATCTTACAAAGTCAGTCTTTTGTCATTATGTCTCTGTACAATTACTACTCCATTTCGTGAAGAAAAGTGTCATTCAGATTTTTAATTAGCTGTGGAGCGTAGGTGTGTTAAATCGCATTATCCAGTGGCACGATTGATTTTGTATGCTTCTTTTCTTGCAGATGGAATTTCCTAATGTATCTATTTAAATTACAATTACAAAACTGTTACCGCGATATAGCAGATACGATGTTTCTAGTGAGTTTTAAATTCTAAGCACACATTTACTTGAGATCTATTTAATAAAAGAGCTCCAATTGTGACCTCTTACCTCTTAAAAAAAACTTTTTTCTTTAAATTCTTGACGTCGGTTTATTTAGATCAAAGGATACCACTGGATATGCGTTCATCTTCAGATCTATTGGTAACGAAAGTGAAAACGGCTTCAGCTTTTTCCTGGGAAGTCAATGCTGGCTTGAGTTGTGAGTGCACGCATTCCGAAGAAATATCTATTTTTTGATTGCTGGTACCTATATCGCGAAATTACTTCTTACAGACTTATCTTCTAACTTAGTCGCGCTTAGTCGTGAAAGTCGTGATCTAAATGGGAAGCTACCTGTTTCGTCATTGGTCAAGTCCAAGCTGCTAAGTGTGGTAAAAAAAAAAGGTTTCGCTCTGAGAGTACATTTTCTTCCTACCGTTGACAAGGAACAAAATGAAAATATTAATTACGTTGTTAACCACGAAGTTACAGTTTTATGGTAACGGCTGCTTGCTAAGTTATGCCAGTTTTTGCTGCCTTTCCAGCTTTATAATTTTCCGTGACCCATTACCGCATTTTTATTCTCTGATATTTGCTTATTGATTTAAATAAAATGGAGACGCTTCAATCCGTTTGCAGGGGACTGTGTTACACCCTGCCTTATCTGTTTGCAGATTTAAAATTAATTCGCTTATTGTAGATGACACTGCATTCAGCGGCGGAACTGGGCCCCAATCTGAAGTGTCTGCAGCCTGCTCGATGTCTGCCTTACTTCACCCAGTTCCACTATTCAAATTCGATAAAGTTTGTTTTTACCAAGCATAATAACGGTATTTTTTTGTATGTCAAGCATTTGGACTTTGCAGAAGTTGGGCGTGATTTCATCACGACAGCACGACAGCTAAATAGCTATCGTGCTATCACGGTCAGTGAGACAACTGTACTTGACAGATTTTCTTGTTAAGTGACGTAAACACTTAGTCGATCGGTCGATAATCGTTTGGACGAGAGATGCTGTTTCTTTGCCAACGTGAAGCATCGCTATCGTTAATGATATCGGCAACGATGACGACTGTCTTACGTGATTGTTTTCAATTATTTTTTAGACTGTCATAGCTCACGAGAAATGTCTCATTGTAACCCGTAAATATTCATTTGGGTAAAATTACGGACTTGACTTGAAAACTATTAACGGCGTTTTTGTTTGTAAATACTGACGCCTTTTTTAAGACTCTAGCCACGTGTAATCACATGAATCCAAATATAGTCGTGTGACCTACAAATGGCAATAGCAATATTTTTAAATTAGTACCAGCATATTTACATCCGTTTGATTATGATGAACCGGTTACCAATTTGGGCAAAAAATACCTCACGTGGACCTTTAAAACTTTTGGTAAATCATTGACCTTCGAATCTCAGCCTGTTATGTGAACAGATGCTCGTAAAACGTTCTGCTTTTACTTGACGTTTATACAAGTAATTTAGAAATATCTCTTGCAGTAGAGTGTCAATTGATGCAAGTTTACTGTTTTTCTGTAAAAACTTTTACTTTCGAACACAAAAGAGAGCTTCTTCGTAGAATTTAGGTTTTTGAACAGAAGACAGCCAATGTACTCCTATTTCTATGGCAGTGCTGAATTAGACCAAAATGGATTCCTAATTGTTATAAGTAGGATTAGCTCAGTTATAGAAGACAAAGATGCTTATGACATCCAGCATCGAAAAAAAGAGTTAATAAATCATCAAATCCAAAGGCATTAAGACCGGGAACATCTTTCTTACGCACGCATAGCACTTAATTTGACGTGCATGAGTACCTAAGGGATAAAGAATTGCAGTCCATCAAGTCCATGGATTTCTTTTTTCTAATATGTTGACCAGAACGCTTCAATAGAGTGAGAAATTTCTATCAAAAATAATGAAAGTCTCCAACATTTTGACTTAAGAATACCATCATATTGAATCAGCTTTAGAAAATATATAATCAAAAAAACACCTAAATCTTGAATGCGATGCACTTTTTTTAAAATTGATTGACATATGTATTGGGTAATATGCATTAAGATCCAAGTAAATTGTAGTACATAGTAAAAGGTTAAGATAAAAGCTAGCACTTCTAGGAGAACCTTTCTAGAAACTGATTACGAGCAGACATATGCACAATCTCTTTCTGTAATCTTTATAATAGCTATGGCAAGCTCTGAGGCATCAACAGATGCTCAGATGCATTTTTACTGTTTTTTTTTTAACAGCATATAGTAATGTAATTCACAATGTAATTGACAATAATGGCATGGTTGAGTTGCGCGTCCCTTTGTCTTGTCTACCTACAATTGCATGTAACTTCAGGGTAGCTGGAATCCTTGTTGATTTGAGTGGAGATGCGCTTACTATTTCGTTATGATTCGGTGATCAACATTTGTCACGCGAAATAGGATAATTGTTGTAATTGAAAAAAAAAAAAAACCGGCCAAGTGCGAGTCAGACACGCGCTCAAAGGCTGCCGTTTTTTTTTTATGATATTAACGAAAAGATAACTTATATTTTAGATATTTTCTTGGCAAATACATAAAAAGATCATAATAAGAAATTAAAAAACGTAAACAAAGTTGTTTGTGATAGCTTAAACGATATGAACTACAGCATATTTTATTGGGATGTTTCTCAATACATACATACACACATATGTACATAGCATGTATATCAATCCACAGAGACAAAATCAGTGCCAAAATCATGTGCAGGACCAGTCTAAGAACAATCACGTTTTTTCTTCTTATTTCTTATTATATTTTATGCCATTCTGGATAGCCTACGCTATTCCTTAAGGAATTATTGATCGAAAAGTGATAATTTCATTAAAAATGATCCAGCTTATGAATTAATCGGTCTCGAAATTGAATTTTTTGACGTGGTTTTCTCAAAAGTATGCAACTTATGACCATCGCTATAGGTTAGGTTGAGAGGCTTAGCCATCCCAAAATAGTAGGCACCGGAGTGGGCCTATCGCGATCATCTAAGAATTCACCCAATGATGGCATCATAACCGCCACAATTTCCTCGAAGCATTTTATTGCCTTGCAAAATGGAATGAGTCTACGGTGGATTTGGCCTACCTCCTCCAGGTTACTAAAGAAGAAGGGGCCTTAAATGTTCCTGTGACTGTGAGCTATGCCCTGACATTCACAAACCAACATATGAAGTCAATATGTGACATTCTTTTGGGCACTGAGTGCATAGAACGGTTTAAAAATTTGAAGACAAATGAAAAATTGAATGAACTGAAAGATTGTAAAAAAATTTTTAAAAAACTTTCACGAAAAGAAGTTCTTTTTGCTAATATGAGAAAAATATTTGAGCTTGGGCTTACTGAAATTTTTGAAGAAATATAAAAACCTGTATTTTTTTTTTAATATGCACGCTATGGCTATAAGGCTTTGATAGTGCACGATTCTAGCGCCAAGCTAGAATTGTAAAAATCAACCATCGCTATAGTTTTCGTTCAATATTTATAGTTATGATTTTGTCATATTTTGACTTCAGTAGTGATAAGGAAATGGTTATTTTTCTCATATTAAGAAAAATATAATCATTACTCATTACTATTATATAAAGACGTAACTTCAAAAAACTTTGTTACCAATGATCTCCGCAAATACTGCACCGATTAACGTGAAATAAATTCTATAATAATCGTTATTTTCGTTAAAACCAGTAAGGCTATGTTTTTTTTGTTTAAATATTGTTTGTTCTTAAGAAAATGTAATTTTTTTATATTTTTATACCCATTTTTTTGAGGTTGTCCCACATATTAACTCCTAACTTTAAACCAGTTAAACGAATTGGCAAAACAAAAATGTTTGCAAGAAGTCAATATATATACGCAAATTTTAAGACCTTAATATTTTCTTCTTGGGCACCGTAGCGCAAGTGGTTAGTGCGTCGGACTACTGAGCCAGCGGTCTTGGGTTCGAATCCCGCCGCAAACATCTAAAAGTTTTTCACAGTGCCCACCTTTTTCGAATGTCTGACAAGCATCAAAGAGTATCAATTGTCATGAGAAGCTTCTCAACTCGCCGTTCGGAGTCGGCAAAAAACTGTAGGTCCCTTCCATTCGTGGAAAAAATAACACGCACACACAAATGGTTGCGAGAAGCTAGGCTTGGTCCTGTATAGGACTGCTGACGCCCTATATTTATTTTAATTTTTTTAATCTTTTCTTAACTCTACGTACATGCTGAGAAATAAATAAATAACTATGTATTTTAAAAACATAAAACAATTCATGAAATCATTTCCATCAGTGGAAACAGCCATGCAGCAGTGGGTGACGTCATAGTGTGTGTATGTGGCATATTTGAATTTCTGCGTATTTACTGAAATAGCATTCTATTGATGCATTGTGCCCGGCCTACTACGATAAATATGATTGTAAAAGCAAATTCAAATTTTAAAAAAGTGCACGGGCAATGGCGGGCGGGCAACACTGTACCTATGTATACTATAGAAATGTATTGGAAAAAAACAATTTGTTTTCTATGAAAAGTTGCAGATGGGCGAAGCAAGGCGAGCACGGGTCAGCTATCTCAATGTAAAAAACAGTTCACTGACTGACTGAGAGACAACGCACAGACCAAACCGATGGACCTAAAGGGCTGAAATTTGGACAGTACATTGCTATAATAACATAAACATCCACTTAGAGAGGATTTTTTGTAATCCCATCTTTAAGTGGGTGAATTCGGAAAAATAATTTGGCATTCATCTCCAATATAATTTGTTTTGCTTGAACAGGGGCAGGGGGGAGGGGGGGGGGGGGCGAAGCAACGCGAGCACGGGTCAGCTAGTATTATCTATTTTTGAAATCCTTGCTTCGAGCATGATATATTTTATAAAATTGATTGTTTTTTCGAGTTTATACATATTTCGTTACACGGTATGATTGTTAAATACTATTTTTGAGTTGTATGTGGACCATCGAAATGTAAATATATTTGTGCCAAATTTGAAGATTCTATGTAAAACGGTTCTGGAGGTAGTTATCGTGACAGACATTTAAGAACCGAAGCGAACTTATAATGGTTCAGTATTCCCATATGGGTACGGAACCGTAAAAGAAAAAAAAAGAGAATGATGACTAAGATAAAAGTAAGAGATGGGTTCAACAATTCTCTTTATTACAGAGCAGATTTTATGAGTCGGGAGAATAATAGGAGCAGAGTTTAGTTTAAACCAGCACAGTGTCATCTGTTTACTAATTAATTTCTCTTTACCTGCTATAATTTTCGGATTTGCACTTATCACTAGAACCGCCGAAGTTCTATACCCCCCGTAAACCGCCGGCGGGACAAATTTGACCCACCTGAATTATTGCGAAGATCATCCGTTTAATGTACGAAGTCATCATAAAAATACATAGTAAAATGCTTTTTATTGTTTTTGTAATGATTTTAAATCATATTCTGTATTGTTTGATTAACAAAAAAAACGTCACAATATTAATTAATATTTTTTCTGCAAGTACTGAAGACAAAATCTGTGCACTAGTTATCATTATTATTATGTATTTTTTTTTTATTTGAAATGTAAGTAAGTTGTAATTACTTTTTAATAATATATTTATAGAAGATTTATTATTATTTATGAACTCTGATTTGTTTTTGTCTCGTTTCTCGGGGTGTTCCGGAACTGCAATAGGAACACCTACAAACTCGTCTTTCTATTTCTAAATACTTTTTGCCCGATTCCTCTCCCAATGGTTTTTTCAAAGAACCAGTTTCTATTGCTTTATTAAAGTGCTTAACATTAGGACTTTTTTATTAGCCTCAGATTGATAAATAGTCAAAGAATTGGCTTTTTAGTAGATACATATATACAAGTACATTTGTACAATTTTTCTTGTGCAGTCTTCACGCACACTCGTATTTCATTGCGAGCTTTATTGACTGTACCGACACGATAGTAGTATTTTTTAGATATCAAATATTCATGTAATAGTAGCTAAGTGAAAACGTTTTCACATATGTAATATTTTTCCCCTTGATATAATTTTCGATACATTTTTTCTTCAGCCGGATGTTCATCTTGAGGTTTTTTGTTATCTCTTCCGACGTAAGGGAACGCATTTACCACAGAATTTTTATCTTTATCTACTGCCATCCAAAATGTTTGTCAGTGTTTATTTAGTCTAAAGTTCAAAAACTGAGTGAATCGACAACGGCACTCAGAAGGAAAAATCTGTTCATCGATCATTATGTACGGTCCGGGTATAATACCAACATTCGTGGAATAATAAAACCAAAAATTGTGTACGGGCTTACTTTTACATAAATAAGTAAATTTTCTTGATGCCAACTATAAATATATTAGACTGTATTAGATACATTAGAATATTAGGTACAATAACTAAAACTTATAGTCATATCACGGTGATTTAAAGTAAAACTATTCTTGTATTGATTGGGAGAAATCGAATGTAATAATAATTAATACTAGTATACCAGTGCGAGGAATCTCGCATGTAGAGACCCTATACCCATTGGCATTGGTAATAAAGTTTTTTCGTAATAACTTTACTCATATGCTCTTTTTCAAAATTGTTTATACTGATGAACAAAGCTCAGTTTATTAGCTTTCGATCAGTGTTAGAATCATTGAAATCGGTGTAAAAATAAACTCTAAGGGGGAATTACAAGCTCTTGCGCTAGCGACAGATAGATAGATTCTCTTTATTTTATTATGGTGGGACAAAAATGACCCAGCGGCGGTTCTAGGTAAACCAATAATTTTTTCATAACCTATGATAATTACAAAGATGAAAGTGTTAAAAATTATTAAAATATACCAATTGAGTAAAAGTCAGGAAGTTTAATGATTCTAAATTCTAAAACAAACGAAGTTTGAGGTGATTGCAAGTGTCGGTGGGACAAAAATGGGACGGCGGCGGTTCTAGTGTTAATTCTCGCCAATGGTAACTTACAATCGATGATCGCCAACATACCGTCATGAGACTCGCATCTTTTGATTTCCTTTGAACATATGTACATATGTGTTATGTACATTTTAGAAAAAATGGAAACTCTTATGCAGTACTCCAAGTTTTCCTATTAAAAACGGAATAGCATTTTAAAATTTTGAAAGTAATTTTATTTGAAGGATAATTTTATGGAATTTATATTGAGAAATTTTTCGGGAATATGGCTACCGTGGGGAGGAACTGCACCCTGGAGCTCCAATTGTCGACCAGTTTTTCGGGCATTTTAGGGCATATCTCACAAAATGGAGCGCTCGATGCTGTCTTCCAAGGCTGAAATCATAGACCAACGACTTCAATTACCCACACGAAAAATTGTCAGGCGGCGTCAAATCACAAGATCTTGTAGGCTAGGCCTCAGGTCCATTTCTGGAGATAATGTTGTCATTGAACATCCCTCTTGTCATTTCCTTTTGGAACTTAAAAGGGAGAGCTTAGCTCACATCTAGCCCAGGTGAGAATTGCATATTATGTCATAGCACCTCATCCAGACCAATTTCCCAGCAGGGAATTGGGGGCTATACGAGTAAGTGGCACATTCTCTACTGTAAGTTGGTATTTACCGAAGCCCTCGAATCTTTTATGGGTTAATGGTCTATCAAAATTGAGCTGGGCACATCTATCAACAGCGCAGATTTCGACTTGAAAGATACTGGTCTAGCTGCGCATGGGTTCGAATTACAGTTGAACTTTGATAACTCGAACCATCATTTGCCACAAAAAAATTCGAGTTATCAAGACTTCTAGTTCTTAAGTAAAATACAAAATTGATATAAATCTATATAAATATGTAATTTTTCATCAAAAGATAATAGGTCTGTTCCCATACCTGCTCAAAATAGCGCAAAACTACGAAAAACTACGAAAATCAGTCAAATCCTGTTCCCGTACGAAGATTTTTCGTAGTTTTTCGTAAAAGAGAGCGCTAACAAGAGAGTAAGAAATTTCCCCATGCTAGGCAGCATTATGCCAACTGTAAAATCTGTCAAATGTCATACATTTTCCATTTTTTGTTGTTCAATCGGTTCCTGTACTTTTGCGCATGTTTTCCTCTCTCTCTGACAGATTTTTACCCCCACTCCTTGAAATTTTAGAATCTATAAATTTTAGTGCAGAGAGTACGGGAATATACCCAATGTTTTTAACGTACGCTTTTCCTCTTTGTGTTTTTTTAGGCACTTACTATTTTTTTCAAAAATAAAAACCAAGATTTGAGTTCGTATCACCCAATATACCAACCAAGTACCTAATGTATGTTCTAACCCCATACTAACAAGAACTTTGACAATAACGAAATCACGATTTTTTACACGTATGTATACTAGGTCATAGGATCATACAAGCACAGTGCCCCCGAAAGCGATGCATTATAAAAACGAACTTGTAAAAACACGAAGAATTTGGGAATTCCCCTTCAGAATACGACTTATTGAAGGTGACGCCAAATGATCTCCTCGAGTTATCAAGATATTCGTGTAATAGAAGTTGGAGTTATCAAATAAAAGTTACATGCAAATTTCAGTCTTGGCACTATTGCAAACCAATTTCATTCGAGTTATGGAAGTTCGACTGTATTTGGTTTCCAGCCCAAACCCTCCAGTATCCGTATAAGAACACATCGCAGCGTATAGATTCTAGATTCGATGTTCCAGTCTTCTTGTTACTGAGTTTGATTTGGAAGTTTTTTTCGTTAAATTTCCGCAAATTCCCGAAGTCGACATCAACTTCTTCAAGTTAAGTTTGTTAGCAAGATACACTCTTAGGTGTTTGACTTCTAGCACAGGAGTGATAATTGTGGCTGAGAGGATAATAGTCTTTTTGTCTTTCCTGTGAAGAATACTAGTATCGTTGCTTTGATCGAATTAATATCTATTTAGATACATTATACATTTTAACAACAGTAACAATCTTCAAACCAAGCAAGCCCAAAAATAGCGAATCCTTCAAGACTTCCAACCATCACATATAAATACGAAATACCTCTGATGCCTTATGTGTCAAAAAGTTCTGTTAAATTGGAAATTCTTCACCTTGCTAGTTTCTGCTTAATATCGATGAATGTTTTATAAACCCCTATGAATTAGAAACGCCATAGCTTAGCTTTGGCGCCTTTTAAATTGATTGCGTACCAGGTCTTTTCAAGTGTACTTCCTGTTAGTCCTTATCCATTACAAAATATAAAATTCCACGCATCCTACCACCACAAACGACATACACACTAATACATACCAGCGCTGAACCTCATAATTAATTCAGTAATATTTTTCCTGGCTCTCGGGAAATATTTCATAAAGAACATCCGGATCCAACCTTTTCCATTTTTTCCTTCTAGTGTACAAAACACCATGAGCCCAATTCGTAGACACTGGGAAGTTAGAAGCCATATGGTCAGATTTTGTATTCTGCGTTTTTCTAACCATGGAGAAGGAATTTTATGGTGAAAATCCCATGGCAAAGGTTGCTGAACGATTCATGACTTTCGCACCCTTTTCTTCACATCCTCTGTGTACGACACTGGGGATGTACTGCTCTCGATCTCAACTTTGCTCCTTTCATGAATGATAAAATATTTAAATTTAATTAAGCCCGCAAAGAATGACGACGACGTACGTTCCGTTGAGTTATAGGGGCGGATGCTGGCGGAAAGGGGACCGCATAGTGCAGCACGGACTTTGGTGCGTATGCCGGAGGGTCGGCTTTCGTCTGAAGAAAAGGTGGATTTGTTTTGCATTTTAAGTGAGTGGAGGTGTAGGTGGCTCCCCCTAACTATGTACAAACAAGTAAATAATTTAGTAGAGCGTTAAACTATGTGGAGGGGATTAATATGTAGCTGGAATATTTAGATTACGAATGACACCTTAATCTGCTTTTGGATGCATACAGCTTAGTCTATGGAGGAGTACAAATAAACAAGCATGTTTACACACGCTTTTGAGAATAAGCCCTAAGAGATAAGTTGGAAATTACACACGTTGTCATAAGTCACATACGGAAAACTTGCAGGTACCTTTTGACAGTTAGATCTGTAGCGAATAAAATATTTATATTTATAACGAGAACAAGGAAACTCCTACAAAAAGACAGGAAAACGCTGTCAATGTTGATTGGAGTGCTAACGGGTCATAACATATTATACCACATGAAAAAACTACGTCTGAATGACGATGACATTCACAGGAGATGCGGCGACGAAGAAGCAAATGAGAACTCAGTCCATGCACTCTGTCACTGCCCTAACCCCTGCCATGTGAGAAATAGGACCCTGGGCAAATTTTTTTACGAACACATCGACGAGCTATCTGATGGATCACCATCCGACCATCCGCTCATCAGCCCGCTAATCTATCTAACCTAAAATATTTATTCTTGGAGATTTTAAGGCTTTGCGAAGAGATACTAGTACACCTAGGTAGTCATCGAAGACAGTAATTTTACTGAGATCACTTCTCAGCGCAAGCAATTATAAAATCTGTCTTGGAAAATCAATGGAAAATCTTTTCCTTTTATGATCCGTATCTGTTCACTAAGTCCTACCTTCGATAGGTTTCTATGACAAGCTTACTAAGCGATTGGTTGTATTAGGGCTTATTCAATGTTCTCATTCCCGACAACGCTTTGCTCTCTCATTAGGAGGAACAACTTAAAACTAATATTTTATAAAGTAAATCTGTCGAATGCGATAGATTAAGACAATACTTACTTACTTACTTAACGGGCTCCCGACCCATGAAGAGTCTCTGCCTGAGACACGGCAGCCTACCACTCTCTTCGATCCCGGCCACGCTGCTTCCAGTTGTCTAGACCAAGAGCACTGGCATCCGCGGTAGCTTGGTCCTTAAAACGGGGGTACGGTATTCCTTGTCGTCTCCAACCTGGGGGCTGTGATTCGAAGATCCTTTTTGCTGGAGCATTGTTGTCCATTCGCTCGATGTGGCCGAGCCAGTGTAGTCGACGTGTTTTGGCTTTGCGGACTACATCCACATCTTGGTACAGCTCATAGAGTTCGCGGTTACATCTTCTCCTCCATTCGCCCTCCTCGCATATGGGACCGAATATCGGACGAAGAATTTTTCTCTCGAAAGTATTCAAAATCTGCTCTGCTTTCCTACTTATCGTCCAACACTCGGCTCCATACAGCAGAACTGGCAGGATAAATGTTTCGTAGAGCATGCATTTCGTTTTGCGAGTTAGGAGTTTTGAATCCATTTGTTTTGCCAAATCGAAGTAGCAGCGGTTTCCTGGGGTAAGTCTTCGTCGAATCTCCACTAAGGTGTCATTTGTGTCTAATGTTTACCCCGAGGTAGGTAAACTCCTTAACCACTTCGAAGTTACTGTTGCCAACAGTGACGTTTTGCCCGAAAGGCGGTGGACAGATGTTTCTTTGTTTGTTGACAACGTGTACTTGGTTTTGTCCTCATTCACTTCAAGGCCAACTCGTTTCGCCTGTTCTTAAATTGCCGTAAAAGCCTCTAACATGGCGCGCTGGGAGCGACCGATGATGTCGATATCGTCCGCGTATCCCAGTAGCTGGACAGATTTGTGAAAGATAGTGCCTTCCGTGTTTATACCTGCCCTGCGCACTATCTGTTCCAGCACAAGATTGCAGAAGTCGATCTGCCGGGCTGGAAGCCACACTGGTACGTGCCGATTAGTGTGCTACAGAAAGGTTTCAGAAGTTCACACAGTACGTTGGATAGGATCTTATATGGGACGTTAAGCAGGGATATGCCTCGGAGTTCTTACAAGACATAGGATCGCCTTTCTTGAAGATGGGGTATTTAGAGCTGATAGTCCAGTCATCGGGCATGGCTTCATCCACCCATACTTATTTGATGACTTCGTGCATGCACCCTACCAAAGCATCACCACCATGTTTGAAAAGCTCTGCTGGTAGACCATCAGTGTAAAGTGATAGTTTTCAAGTTGCGACATGCAACTCTATCCCCTGATTTCATTATCATTGGATTTTCTCTCTCTTACGCTCCCAGTACACTATTGCGTAGCGCAACTGCGATTTGTTTTTCCGAGGGTAAGTGAAAATCTTCCATAGACACTATGAGAATAGCAACCGCGTGCTCATAGTACTGTCAGATTCTTACTGACCAAAAACACCTCCCTTCGATAAAAATTTGTTAGATACTGCAACAAGCAATTTTTTTTTCAAGAAATATAAACGTTTGGCAGGTTACTTTCCAATGAAAGATCCTGCATGTTTCGCAATTTAGATGCGGTTAATCCTTATCTCGCCACGTGAAAAGGTTTCGTCCTTTGTAGTCGGCGCAATAAATTGCTCTCATCCAGAATTAGTAGGACTGTATTGTTAACATGTCCGATTAGTCGGTTTCTATGCTTTCGCGCGAAGCTTCTAGTTTCAGCTTCGATTGTCAGAATCTCGAGATCCCTGAGGATATCGTCATTTCGTGGTATGCCACGGTGCTTGGACAATTTCTCTAAGCACTTTATTTTGAGAGGTCTGTAAAATATAAGCATTTGTTTTCTTGGTACAATCCCAAAGTTTTTTACCGTAGGTCCACACCGGCTTTAGCACTTGCTTGTATAAAAGCAGTTTGTTCTCTGTACTGAGGTGGGAATGTTTCCCGGGCAGCCAGTACATTTCTCTATATTTGATTTCTAGTTCTTTACGTTTAATTTTCACGTGCGAATTCTACTTCAGCTTTGCGTCGAGTGTCATTTACAGGTATTTGGCTTCATTTGAAAAGGATATTCGGGCCAAATTTATAAAAATTGGCAAGTCATTAATTTTTCTATAAGTGAAATTCACGTGAACAGATTTAGTTCCATTAAGGGCCAGTCCCTCGTCCATTGATTTACTCTATTCAATGCGTTTTGCAGTTTGGCAGTCGTTTCCTCGATTGTTTTACCTATTGCTAGGATAGCGGTGTCATCGGCAAACTTAGCGAGGATAGTGCCATCTTCTTTCGGTATATCACGAGTATATAACAGATAGAGAAGCGGCACCAGAACGCTTCCTTGCGGTACCCCGGCCGAAATTTCTTTGAGCTCCGAGTATTCGTTTCCATTTCTGACACGGAAGAGTCTATTCAACAACAATATTCCCTGCTTTTATTAAGCTAAAAAGGAAGAATTACTGAAAACTAAAAACAATATTTAGACAAAGCTAGTAGTTTGGAACATCTTCTTCTTGTTTTTATTTCTGAGCAGCATTTTCTTTGACTTAATTTTTGGTTTTAAAGTGGATCCATTTAAATCTTCATAAAGTTTATAAGAATTTTACATATTGTATCGTTTAAAAAACCTAACCATTTTCAGATTAGTACCACATAGCTTATCAGTAGATAATTAAAAGTAACTTCCATCTACCACTATGTATATCGAAGCTACTGTATGGTCAAAAGGGTTTTTGTTTGATCAGAAGCCTGAATTCTGAAAGCAATTCGTAGCTTCAGCCAATAAATCCATTGTACCTGTTCAATCGAAATTGTATGGAATCCATTTCCAAATACTTGCTTTCAGTGAAGCTCGGTTCTCAACAATTATATTTATATTGCGATCTCTAATGAAGCCCATTTAGAATTAATTTAATTTGATTACGTAAAACACGCTCACTTTTATCTAAAAGTGAATTCATTTAAGCCCGGATTCCCAAATTAAAAGGATTCAATTCCCAGTTATCTTAAACATCGTCACTGTGTAATACTAGAAACAATTTATCTGCCCAGCGTTCGTGTATCACAACGACACATTGCATAATTTTCCAATCAACATTATCCATAGATAAAGGTCCAACTGATACCACGACCACCACTGCCACCGAGGACCGCTGAAACTGCAACTGTCACAAAGCCAGCTAAGGGTTCATTGCATTTCAGATTTCCACATTGATTGACGCAGCCCCATTGAGATGAACGAAACCAGAAAATACCCAACAACTGCATACCATGTATGTGGTGCCTCCTTCGCTACCGCCCACCTATCAAGCGTAATGAATGGTGATGCATGCAAAGCCATTTCAGCATTCAATGGATGACCCATAAAATCCGCGTAATTCATTCGACCAGGGATTCGCCGGGATTCAGATTGTTGTCGCCTTCTCCAGCTCTCCAGCCTGAAATCTCTAAATCTCTCTGCCTAGGCAATAACTTTGTCCGCTCGCATTTCTGTCGACGATTTTCTATTTCGTTTCAATGTTTCTATTGGTTTCCTTTTTTCTTCCACAGATAATTGGACGCAATCAAATGGTCACACATTCGCGTCATCGATAAAAGCAAACAAAACAGAAAAAATAAAACGCAAATAGATATTTTCTAGAAAAATAAAAAAAGCAACAACAAGTAGCTAGAGGCAATCCCCTGCACAAAAAGAAGACAATATTGGCCCCCAACATAATGATAACGTAGGCAGATTGGTTGATGTAGTGAAACATCGTTTCGATTAGATATACGAACAGCAACATCAGTTTGCAAGGAGGAGGAACGACTGCCGGAAATAACTCTTTCAGAATCCATTCGATTCAAATCGACAAAGCTTGTCGCCGATTTTTTTCTGCATTTTTTTTTTGTCAGAACCAGTTCGTTGAGATACAATTACCGCACACAGACGCTCGCAAACATGGCGCATCGGGGTTGCAAAAATCCTTCATAAAGTGCCGACTACTATCTCCCAAAAGAGTGCTAAAGGGCGCTGGGTGTTTTTTTTTTTTGAGGACGAAATACCGATCTCAAATCGGAATACATTACAAAGATACATAGACACACAGAGCTGCAAAAAAACGATACCAACAGAAATAAGGTTGCAACCGTTGAGGGCGCTTTAAATTAAAGTGCGCTGAGCTGAAAAATTACTTTCGTATACTACTGCAGCGTGAACCAATTTGTTTTATTTGCTTCGGCAGCCGCTGGCGTTTGGTCTGAGGGAATTTAATATTACACATACACATAAGTTTGCATTCGATTGTACACAGATTTGGTTCGCAAAGAAGCGAAAGCAAACATTTCAATAGAGCGTCTCCGGCTGTCCCACTTACCAGATCCCAGAGACACCCGCAAAATAAGCGCACCGACCGCACCCGAAGCGAGCCCTGTGGGGCTACGCTTAGTCGGGTTATTGCCGTGTTCGGTTTGGGCACCGAAAGCACCCAAGCTGACTACTTTGAATCCGGCTCGAGGCACTACAGCCCCGTACGTGATTGGCACACGTCCGACTTCTTTGATTGGAGCGGCTGCCCTTCAAGTGAGTGGGGTGGCTGCCATACCAGCAGGTGGCATCATTCAAACGTCCACCACCAGCAGCAGTGGTGGGTCGTCTTTTACCACAACTGCACAATCAACTGCACCGACAGCGGCCTGTCAGCAGTGCAAATACACACAGCAACAACAACAACTTCACCTTCAACATCAACACCAGCAGCACTTGTATCCTCCGGTAACAGTTACTCTGCCAAATACCTGTGGCGTTGCATCATCTAGCTGTGGTCTCTCCTTAAGGTGCGCCACATCGTCGGCGAACAGCGCCACTAGTAACTCAACACATCAATCATCTGCCAATTGTGCATCATTTGCACAGTCCACAGCGGCAACAGCCTCATCAGTGTCAGCGGGAATATCAGCGGCAGGTGTACCAATTGCAGCACCATTAGCAAGCAATAATCCATCATCTATGTTATTGGTACCGTTCACCGTTCCGGGATTTATTCCCATGCAAACGGCGGCGCCACCACCTGATGGGATTATTCCGCCAGCAGGAGCACCAGCAATCAATGTTCTCCCTAAGGTGAGTGTTCGATTTATTCCATAGATGATTATATGTTCCTTTCCAGACGGTCGGTCGGTGGGTTAAGTATGACTACGAGTGCGAGTACCTATACAGGAAAGTACTCACGATTTACTGCATTCTGCATTCTGAAGCGAGTGCGCTTTGTAAATGGGCGGGTTTTCTTGCATTTCCAACAGTGATTCCTGAGGAGTATTAAGTGGTTAACATGGTTATGACTTTGAACTGCTTGATTATTGAATTCATTGACTGTTTGGAAAAATGCTTATTTTGGAAAGTGCCCAATTTATGTTCTAAATTACCCCCAATTTCACGAATTTAGGAGTATAATGTTTTGAATCAGCGATTTTTGAACGAGTTAATCTGTACGAATCCATGCATCCAGGTCGATTTTTAAATGAATCTATACGTAATATTATTTAACTTTTTGACAAAATAGCACTCATTCAAAATACAAATACAATCCACACTTATTTTGTGGCGCTACTTAGAACGGTTTCGTGTGCTTTAACTGCTATGGATTACGATCTGGAATATAAATTGAAGTTCAAAAATAAAGGAGCGGTGATTGCTTCCTACGTAACTGTTTTAGTCCAGCGGCAACGCCGAGCGGGCAACAGATAGATTTAAATAAAGTAAAAAGTTAACTGCTTCTTATGGTACTTCGGAAAGTAGTTAATTGTTATCTGTATTTTATGTGCATTACATAGGGGCATGAAACACAATTTTCAAACCCATATACAGATTCCTCTGCTATGAGAGTCTGCTTCACTTGACTTTATCGTGCGAGCTGAAATTAGAAATGCGTTTTCGTCTAGAAGCTTCTTTGATTTTCCTTGAAAACATGCCAGCATAGACTATGAAACTAAAGTGTCACTCTTTCTTCTTTGAGATGATTCTATCGTCTATATAAAAAATAAATAAGAATATACATATGTATGTATATTGGTTAGGTTAGGTTGAAAGGGGTTATGAGGCTTATGAGGCCATCATAAAAACAGAAGGCACAATAATGGGCCCATCGCGATCCCCTGGGACCATCGTATGATGGTATCTAAACCGAAACACTTCCATCAAAACATTTAATTTCCTTGCAAAATTTTAGAATTTTAATATGGGCTACTTGACCAGCCTCCTCCAGTGTACTAAAGAAGTAATTCCCTAAAAATGTCTTACTAAAACGGGCAATAACCTATGTCATTGCAGTATCTGTATTCGTTTGAAAGACCCATTCTTTTGGCATGTTTCCTCAACAGACAGTGCCCGGAGAGTATTCCTATTAGAGTTCTTAACTTTACCCTATTCAGTCCAAGAATTACCCAGGTTCTTTTATGGTCGGTCTATGGCCGGCCAAAAAGCCTTGGATACTCTATGTCAATATCTTCATCTTCAACAGCTCCGCCACTCTCTTCACAGCTAGGACCTCAGCCTGAAATACACTACAGTCATCTGGAAATCTAAAAAATGTTTGTATACATGTAACATACAAAAAGAGAACAAATTTAGGTCTACGTATATACTTTTTCACCGAAGAGGTTATAAATCGCAGCACTATTGAGTTCAATGTATCATATTTCTTCCAAGCTCAGAAATGCTCCTTGCATATGAAGCACTCTGCCCTTCACCACTGTAATGCAATCACAGAGCATGTGCTCTTCTCTGCAGAGTCGCCAGGAGTCGTCGTCGTATAATACCATTTTTGGTATCTTAGTGGCCAGTGCTGCGTTAGCAAATCAGTTAAGGTCTCCTGCGGTTTTGTTTATCAAGCTCAAGTAGCTTTTTGGCTCTGCCATGAGCTGGGGCTATGTATTTTTTAGCGTGTCTCTGGAACTTGGATTTGATCCAGTAATAAGTTAGATTATCATCTTCCCATGGTGAGCAGCGGGAGGCGCCGATTGTCGCCTGATACGCTTATTACCCTCGAAACCCTTCTGACCTGGTATTCGCGAAGTGTTGTCTTAAGCCAGTTCTTTGAAGAGCAGTCCCAGATCTTAGGGCCTTGAGAGCTGCTTGACTGTCCGAGAGAATGTGAATACGGGCACAGTTTGTATGTCTTCGTAAGTATTTTTGCTTTGTTGCGTACACCTTCGCTTAAAAGATGCTAGGTGATTTTTCCAGTGCTATAGCTCTTTGAAACCTGGGCCCGTAGACTCCAGCACCGGTATCATCATTTTCCATCTTTGAGCCATCAGTGTACCAGATTTGTGATAATAGTGGTGTTTCGAAATTCTTTGTTTCTCCAAGCCTGGCGATCACAATAACTATCTTGAATTTTTTGGTGAGCCGGATTTATGTAAGCTTTGCATCAAGTACTTTGATTAGACGATCATCTTGAAATGTATATATGTATGTAGTATCATATACTATATAATAAAGCAGTAACGCTCATTCTGTAAAAACGGCTGTTTCTCGGACTGGAGCCTAAACGGCTGGGCGGATTTGCTTGAAACTTTATATCTGGGGTCTGTGGGACTATACCACAAGGCCAATTTAGAATTTTCATTCGAACCCCAAAAATTAAGGTACTTATACTTCATTTGGGATCGATTTTATAAAAAGCGGATTTTCTCGAAAACGGCTCCAACGATTTTGTTAAAATTTCATATTTAGGTTAGTTTAGACACATGCTATCAAATGCCATACCAGGTTTTTACCTAAAAAGTTGTACAACGGTAGGTACTTGCCTTTTGAAATGATTTTCTAAAATTCGGTATTTTTCGGATTTTGCTCAGTCGATCGGTATTACCGATTTTCATATAGTAACTGTTTAAAAGTGGAATTTGCAACAAAATTTTCAAAAATATTAATTAAGCTACAGCCAATAATGGGGCTGAAAGTGGATACAAAAGATTGATTGAGTTTGGATTGAATTAAATTTCTATCGTTTTCAAATTCACAATCTGCCGCGCAGCCAACGAAAGCATGATTTACACCAGAAGGAAGTGTCGATGATGGTGCTGTTGTTGTCCTTTTCTTTCTTTCAGTTCTCCCAATTCAATTCTGCGTTATAGCTTTGCATTCAAACTCAGTTTATCCGGCGCGGCGCTTAAAAGCACGCGAAAAGAATATACGAGTACTTATGAATAGCGATTTACTTATCTGCAGAGGTAGCCATTGAATCTTCTACCTACACTAAGCTTTATATTGGTAAATATAATTCACACAGTTATTTTCTTAATTTACATATATTTTTGCCCATTAAGCTCTGTAAAAATGTTCGTCGTTTTCGACGTGGGTCAGCTAGTTGTAAGATATTCTATGAAGGGAGTCTGAGAGCACTGAGACTAGCTTCCTTCTGACAGATATGAGTTAAGGCAGAAGGCTAAGCATGGCTCCTAGGGCTAAAGTAGTTGTGCTTGCTTTCATGTATTTACATGTTATACATTTTGTTAAGTTCTGGGCCAGTTTTTGCTTGGTACTGGCTATCGTTGCCTTCTTGATGACTTGATCAAGATGAGTGTTCCAGTTGGGGGTTTTGTCTTCAATCCTACCTAAGGTATTTAACCTCTCATGATACGTTAATGACACTGCTATTCAGCTCGTTCGTTGTTGATCGCTGCTATTTCTTATTTTCTACTTCCCGAGAATGGTACCATGACTATTTTGGATGGACTGATAGTCAGCACCACTCGTATGTTACATATGTGTGTGGCCCTTTGCATAATTCCTGATATGGCAGAGCAATGCTTAGTGTGGTTACTATATCATCTGTATAACCTTTTATTTTGTATCTTGATTGAGTAAGAAGGACTACAAGTTCATCTATGACTAACATCTAAAGTAGGGGGAGAGGGTTACCTTTCGTGTATAGCTTTTTTTATACCTTTTCTAATCACAGGTTCTTTAATGGCAACAAAGGAAGTATTTTAAAACGTTGCCTGAATGTCTTCAAAGGTACAGAGAGCCGTTTCCTTTGGTACCAGAGGAAATTGTGAGGCTGTGTTTGACAAATTCAGGAGGCTTGTCAGATTGTTATGTGAATTGGCACGCATGTGATGGGCTTAGAGACTGGTGGTAAGTTCCTGACGAAACAAATAAAAGAAACTGGCCAAAAGCATATCGAGACAAGTTTTAGTTAATAGATAGCGATACTAATGACGTATCCTTGAATAAAGAACCCATCGTTCCTGAGTATGACTAAAAATTGTTTGAAGATCTTACATTCGATAATGTATCAGTTACAATAAAATACTTTATTAACAAGACTTCAATATTAATTATAATTCAGAGTTAAATAAATGAACAGTACCGATTCATGAGAGATTATTCTTTAGGCGATATGCAGAGTGCGACGGTTGCCGATCAACTGACTTGATTAGTGTGTATGTGTATAAGTAGTAGTGAGCAGTGGACACTGCAATAGACAACCTTTCGCAACATTGATTCTGAGTTGTAGGCTATCTATTGTGAAATGGTTAAAAAATAAAATAAAAGTATTTATTTACTGCAAGTAATGAACAGAGCTTAAAAAATAATTATGATTTTTGAAATGTTTGAGTTAAACTCGGTCGAAAAAGTTACTTACTTACTTAGTTGGCGCTACAGCTCGAGGTGAACCTGGGCCTGCTTCTCGCAACCATTTGTGTGTGCGTGTTATATTTTTGCACAAATGGAAGGGACCTACAGTTTTTTGCCGACTCCGAACGGCGAGTTGAGAAGCTCAATCATGACAAATGATACTCTTTGATGCTTGTCAGACATTCGAAAGAGGTGGGCACAACTTTAAGGTGTTTGCGGCGGGATTCGAACCCAAGACCGCTGGCTCAGTAGTCCGACGCACTAACCACTTGCGCTACGGTGCCGGTGGATATTATTATTTCGACAGTTTTCTTAAATCCAAATAGTGTTGTCGGCATTTAGTTCTCCACCAGAGTTATTAGTGTTTTTTGTGTCGGAAAATTGATTCAACTTTTTTTTCTCTAAGTTTCATGAATAACCAACAGCCGTGTAAATTCTTAAGCTGTTAACAATAAATACTAATATGTAATTCCGAAGCATAATAATATTGGCTGGTAAGCCAATAGAAGTTTATATAGGCCACATTTCATACCAAAAAAATATTTTGTCCTAGCCACAAAGTAGTTGCCCATCCTAGGGTTAAGAATGTATAAAGCTTTTTGGTCTAAGATTAGCTCATCGTATAAAACCCGTCGATGTCAGTTGGTGAGCTGAATGTTTTTTTTTGTTATTTTATACATTTACTGATCAGTGACAAAAGGACTACCTTAATGCAGTCGTGGAAGGGATTCATTATCCCAAAGCAACATGCATCTATATTCTATAGCAACATATTCAATAATTAAACCTCTTAGACTGCACACTCATCTGTACATCTAGTCACACCTGAAATCAATATAACTAAACGTGCAACCAATCTTCTTTATAGCCCCCATTATCAACTCATCGAAACTGAAAAGAATAATTAAAACTACGTTTGCCAAATAACTTAACGATTTCAAATCTCCGTTCGAACCTGCTAATCTTGTTTGCGTGAAAATGTTGCCCCCTCGATTCGGCATTCTTTTTCCCAATCCCGTCGACGATTAAAAGTTCAATTTATTTCTGTCGCTGCATGCACGTGGTGAATACTAGTTCCAGGCGTACATGCTTGTGCGGAACAATTGTATCCATGCCGAGCATTTTTATTACTTTATATCCTTAACGTTCGACAAGAACATAAAATCTGCAGTGGGTACACCTCTAACGTTGACGACGACGACGACCCACGAAGCAATTTTGAAAAAAGAAAATGTTCGCCACCACACTTTCAAAAATTCACTCCCAAGGGTGGGCATCAGGGATGAAAACTGGCGGTAACGGCGAGAATGGTGATTTCAGGATACGTGCGCTTCGAATGTGAAATCCACTTGCAGCGACGAACCACCACCACCACTACCGCCGAGCGACAGTCTTCACACATGAAGGAAGAAGCGCAATGCTTAATGGTTTATGCTAGAAGAAGCTCTTAAGTAAGTGTCACATAAATTTTAGTGATACGTTACCATCCTCCACATACCGTATACACAACACATACTCGTCCTTTGCGGTTTACAGTTTGAATACAAAAAAGTCACTTGCACTGGATGGAGAATCCACGAAAAAAATGAAAAACCACTCCCGAATGGGAAGTGGAAGTGGAAGCAAAACATATTCCCACAATGTGAAGGACTCGCCGGAGAGTGTGTCTACCTCTCGGCGCTGCCAGGACAAACCGAGGAGCGAAAGCCTCTTAAGCATTCACCATACATTATAAATTTTATTCTGTAACGGAATCCGGGCAAAAGCCAGGATTTTGCCACGGCTCCGAGAACGTCTGTCATGCCTCCCATGGTGTGAACCATATGTCGATGGTTGGGTGGATGGCTGCTAGACCTTTGCATCTCTTACCACGCGTTTGCAAGTACTGTTAGTATGGGGGTCATGTTGCTCCCTTGGAGACATCCGAGGGACACTCAGATTTTACCTCTAGTTTTGCGGAATGATTATGGTAAGTCCTTCTCGCCGCTGCAGTCTTTTTCGACGGATTCCATATGTCACCCATTTCAAGTGCAAAATATAAAACAAAAAGCAGTCCACCCGTAGACCTTTGTCGCCAACATTCCCTGTACAAAGGACTACTGCTCCTCCCCGATTTGCCTAACTTAATTTGTAGCACAGGCAGTCAGCCAGTTTGGTGAAAAAAACAGAAAAAAAAACCTTCTTCTATTTGCCAAATAGCACATCGATGCTTAGATCCATGGGGGTGACAGCTTTGTTTTTGGGCAAATTGCCCCGGCTGGAGATATATTAGCAGGCACTTTCTGTATTTTATATTACTCGTCCTCTCCCTCCCGTTGCTGTCACACCGATAGAACACGACGATGAAAGAACCAAATGTCCGCAATTGCCGCGATGCCAAAGTAATGGTGACATCAGTATCTGGTGACAACAAATTCTGTGGTAATTTGATGATGATGTTGTCCTTTTTATGAGGTGCAGCATTGTTTTGTGCAGAACGGACACTAATTGTCAGCCATGATTTTGTACAAAAAAAAAAAAACTGAAAGGGTGTTACTCGGTTAGTGAAAGGGTTCGATTAAGGTGAAGATGACAAACCAAACAAAAAAAAATTGATTTGCTGACACCTTACCAGAGAGTGGTGTTAAAAGCCATTAATTGGAAACCTTGTTGGGACTTGTCACTTAATGTCACTTAATTTGATTATTAGTGTGGGGTGTCTGTCATATTGACGTTTTCATTTCCCCCAGCGTTAGTTTTTAAAAGAGTTATAAATATTGTTTAAATTTAAATCAAGCACAAGGAGCCTTTCTGCGTTGACGGGGAGCACCCTAAAAGTGTATCAACTGATCGACTAAGTGTTAACTTCACGCAACAAGAAAATCTCCTAAAAACTGATTCCACCATTTAGCTATCGCATGGTCGACAACCGCCGGTGAAGTTACATGATGACATCCCTTGATTCTAGGAGTTCTCTGTGAACCATCAGTGGTTCGAAAGGTTGAAAATGGAAAAAATAGAATTGTAAATATGATAAATAAAACAATGCAATAACATTATTAATACCATAATTAAAAATATTTTTGCGGTTTAAAAATAACTATTCCACATCAGCTGGGGAAATTGGTTTTACTTCTTCAGCACTCGGAAGCGCTTTGTTCTTCTTTCGATGGTTGTTGGTTTTGCATTTGTAACAAATATGATTTCCGGTACTTCCAAGACTTCTTTTAGAACTATCGATACGGTTGATCCATAAATTCAAATCACTTCCACTGCACTTTTGCTTACTTTCATCAGCGAAATGGAACCATCTAAAAGTGGGCAATATTTTTCACAATTAAATCTAAAAAGGGTTATTTGTTGATGCTCGCGCAAGCTGTACATCAGTTGCTGTATTTTCTGCATAAAGCGAATCGCAGAGACTTCATCTGCATATCCGGGAACTTGTATCAACCAAAGACCGGAGGTATGTTTTCCACAATGGCAGGGCTTTTGGACGATAAACCCCAGAACATAGCTACCAAATCTGACCTTGAGGGTACCGCACGACTCCACAATAACAAGGCATTGAGAGTGCAGCTTCAACAACTGGAGTCTCGATGTTTATCTCTAGAATGGCAAGTTGAGTCACAGGAAAAAGAAATCAGACGAAAGAAATGTTATCATTTACATCCCGTCGAAAAATGGAGTAAATATGGTAGATCGAATAAAATCTCTATATTTGGAAAACAAATAGCACCTCTACAATTCAATATTGAAAATGAATACCTTCTAATCTTCAGTTCATTCTTATAATGGTTTTGTGTTTTTGACGAAAATATGAAATTAAATACAGCAACAGTAGTCGCCTCTGATCTTGTCGTTGGCTCCATAGTCAATGAGTGGTAGTGCTTTTTGCGACGCAAAGTTGACACTGAAGCCTCTCAGAATCATAAACATTGATTCTAAGCCTTCTCCAAGCTCTATAGAAGCCGCAGTAGTGTACTCCAGTACTGTTTTATGAATGAATTTAATGATGTCCTTTATTTGTTGCTTTGGAGAAATGTAAATGGCAACTTCAATAATTGTTTGTCCACTATTTACGCATTTCACCGACTGTAGTAGGTACTCTTCACTTCACAGTCAACCAATTTATTGGATTTAAATAGAATAGAATTGGAAATAAAGCGATGAGAACTATAAAAAAATCAGGTCAAGTGCAAGCCGTACTTGCGCAATAAGTGTTCCGTACTATCAGTTATATTTAGATACATACATCCTACTAATATATAAATGTGAAAGTTTGGATGTTTGGATGTTTGGATGTTTGTTGCTCAATAACACCTTAACGGTTCACAGACTTGAATGAAACTTTCGGGAATAGATAGTCTACTTCCTAGATTAGAGATTATGCTACTTTTTAAACAAAACATACAATTCCTTGATTCCATAATTCGAGTTATTCCAATTTCCGCTTTTATTATTTGATCATTATTTTTGGGTACACCTACACCATTGTCATTGATCGTCAGTCTGTTGGGAGAGGGTTGTTTCTGTAGATATTATGCTCTTCTCTTCGCCACAAATCCATCGCTATCGCTTATTCTTTAATTTTCTTTCTACCCATATGCGCATTGAATGATGGGTAAACGGTAAACCATTGCCATTGATCGTCATTCTGTTGAGAGAGGGTTGTTCGTGTTAATAATTAATGCTCCTTTGTGTGATTGTCATTGTGACACAAAGTAGAGGAGGGATGATTTTGCTGATATTTGCTACCGAATTTAGTTAGTCGTGTTTCTGCTTCATCAGCGTGCGGATCTAGATCGACGGAATGGGGGAAATGCACGATTTTTTTTACTTTCTTTCTTTGTCACTTTACAGCGGTATTTGGTTACCTTAAGGTTACGTCAGTGGATAACTTACACTGAAAAAATTATCGTACATAATATCAATGAACGGCATTCATACAGCAAAATTCATTCATTTTTAAGAAAAATTCATTGATTTTATGTACAAAATCATAAAAAAATAAAATGTTTTTATGAACGATTCATTGTTTGTATGAAATCGCGTTCATAAAAATATTTGTATGAGAAATTTGGGGTATGAACGCTGATTCTTATTTTTAATGAATTTTTTCATAAGCGTATGAACTATTCTTACAACTGTCCATCAAAAGTTTTAAGAAAAAATACATTGAATTAATGAAAATAATCTTTGAGTTAAAGAAAAAAAGAAAATGAATGTATAGATTCATATGCATTATGTATATATTCTCAAAAAGTATGTATCAAGTCATAAGCAGTATACCGATTCATAAGGGGTATGTATTTTGTCCATGAACTGTAAGTATAGATACATACTCAAAGGTTTCGAATGTGTAAATAGTTATACACACAATGCATTCGTATTTATTTTATGGCTTTGGCGTAGTGGTAGCGTCGTCGCTGGTCACGCAGAAGGTCCGCGGTTCGAATCCAGATTTATGTAAGTATTTATTTCTATAAAAAAAAAAATAATATAATTTGAACAGTTTCAGAAGTTAATAACAAAACCTACTACTACGAGAAGGCATAACACTGGCAGTGGCAGTAGGAGGATAGTATGGCATGGCTGAAAGAATTCACCACACAAAAACTATAATAAGAAGAAACATCTGTAAAAACTTCTGTGAAACATATGCAAGTACAAAAAAAAAAAAACTCTCCAGTTATCCTAGACACCAACCCATAGAGTTAGTTGAAACCTTACAAATGAGTTTCCTACCACTACGCCGATCTGCTTTTTTTCATCTGTCTGTCTCTCTTCTCCTTCATGTGCTCGTGCTAATTTATGAATGTCATTCATTAATTTTATGCATAGATTCTTACTTTTTATGAACGATTCATAGTTGTATGAATATATTCATAAACGTATGAACGGGAATACATGTTCTGTAAGAATTTGATGTTTAGCTCAATTTTAATGAACTTTTTCATTTACAATATGAAATTTTTCATTTATATCATGTACCTTTTTGGTTCAGTGTAGAATAAAGTTTTACCTTTTATTTTAATTCACAAATACATATATTGTAGTAGGGGTAGGCAGGCGATGTTGAGTCTTAAAATTAGTGGTGGTGATTTCAGAAAAACCTTACCAGTTACTCCACGATCAATGCTTACATCAAAGCCTTATATCTTCGGCGTTTACATAATCTTACTTTAAATATGAACATTAAGTACAACTATTAGAGACAAGACACCAGAAAGTACCATTATTTGATGCTCATAAAATACATATTATGTAATATGTGTGTAGACGTGATTGTACACAGGTATATTACATTTCCATCAATTTTGTATGCAATCGTTTCATCTATAGGGAACAACCACTAAGTTCAGATTATAATGTATTGGCTTCAGAATTCTTTAGAATCTTAATATAAATAATATCGCTTCCTTCTACTTTCTTTCTATCATACTACAGGGTTTTTCAACAGGGACGCTACAAAAGTAGAGCGACAGGGACAGCAAACGACGCCATATTTCTTGCCGCTCATTTGTCATTTCTCTTCAGTAAGGTTTGTCATTTATACGAGCCAGACATACGAGCCAACAACGAGTCTAAATTATTAAAATTTACTACCGAAATTCGGAGTCAGTGGCCTCAACGTTAAGAGCGCTACGTCCAATTTATGGTCGTCATAATCGTCCTAGCAGATCAACAATTGAGCGTCTAGTGGAAAAATTTGAATCCACAGGCACAGTACAAAATGTTCCCGTGCCAGTGAGACAAAGAAGTGCCCGTAGTGTCGAGAATATTGCTGCCGCTGAGGCTTCAGTTGAAGAAAGCCCAAATGTGTCTCTCACACGTCGTTCTTGAGAACGTTGGGCATCTCTGTGACGTCGTTGTGGCGAATTTTGCGAAAAGATCTTGGCCTACATCCTTACAAGATTAAATTGACGCAAGAACTGAAGCCGCTTGACCACCAGAAGCGTCGTATATTCGTGAATTGGGCTGAGCAACAACTTGAAAATGATTCGGATTTTCATCGAAAAATCATCTTCAGCGATGAGGCTCATTTCTGGCTGAATGGCTTCGTCAATAAACAAAATATGCGGTATTGGTTAGGCAGCAATCCACACGTACTCCATGAGTCATCATTGCATCCCGAAAAAATTACGGTTTGGTGTGGTTTATGGGCCGGCGGCGTCATTGGGCCGTACTTCTTCCGTGATGATCAAGACCGGCACGTTACTGTGAATGGGAATCGCTACCGTTCAATGATAACCGAATATTTTTGGCCCCAATTGGATTATATGGACTTGGAGGACATGTGGTTCCAATAGGACGGCGCCATAAGCCACACAGCGAATGTCACAATCAATTTATTGGAAACCAAGTTTGGAGAACGTGTTATCTCACGAAATGGTCCAGTCGCTTGGCCACCTCGGTCGTGCGATTTGACGCCGTTAGACTATTTCCTGTGGGGCTACGTCAAGTCTATGGTCTATGCCAACAAGCCAGCGACGATTGATGAGCTTCGTACGAATATCGAACGTGAAATTGCAGCAGTATCGTCCGATTTATGCTTGAAAACCGTCGAAAATTGGGTTCAGCGTCCGGACTTCTGCAAGCCACGAACAACACAACCACACGAAACAACACATACAAGAAATTTACGCATGTCTCGTCATTCGTTAAATTGTATTAAAAGCGTGAAATTTTGCGATTTGTCTTCCTCTCGTGTCTCTACACAAATTTAATTTTTTCCAATGTAGATAGTAAAAGTATAGACACCTACATTATAATGTATAGGAAACCATCAAGATTCCTTTATGTGTTATATTATAATCATTGGCTTAAGTCTAAGTTCAATGGTTATACCAGAGACAATTATAATTTTTTCTGGTTATACGCTATCGTAGAAATATGCAACGATAATTCGCTTCGAACGTAGAGCATCCTGTAATTTTTTTTCCATCTACACTTTATTCTCAATGTTTGTGATTTTATTCAGATTTTTCTGAGCCTTATTTTCGGAGATAAATTGAAGGACAGCAAGTTGTTACGTTTTGTGAAAAAGTGTTCAGTAACTAGCCCATCAAATTCGAAATTCAGCTTTTTAAGTTCCGGGCTGTGTTTTGGCCACTAATTGCTACAACTGTTCAAAATTTCAATAGTCTACGTCAAATAGTCCCTGAGAAAAAAGCCTGTGACATACAGACAGACAGACGCCGAACTGATTCTATTAGTGTTCCGTGTTGGTACGGACGGAACACTTAAAAGTCTCCTCAAACACTGACTGAAATGATTTATCATTTGCCTTTCGACTTCTACTTTTACCAACAAATAATAATAATAATAATTCATCGTGTAGACGTCAGATCGAACAACTGAGGGAGGATAGCATGGCACCATCTCTATTGCTCCTCTTATTCTTATACTAAAACCGAGGAGATCGAGAGTAAATGCGCTCGTAGCTGGACGAACTAAAACCGACTTATGAGAGGCTAGTATACACCTCTACTCAGCTCCAGTGTGACCATTATCTCCTCTCAAAAATATATCACTTACTACAAAAAGTGGAATATTTATATATTCTTCATAATAGAAATTCGGACAGTTGTTTTCATTGAGGTTGTTGCAATAATCGAGTCAAAAAATTTCGGTATCAAATGTGGAAGAAAAAATTTAAAACCTCAGAATATTAAGGAAAAACATTTCTTACACTGTCTAACAAAGTACAACTGTTATTCATTTAAAAAAAAGATTTATTTGTTAAGTTTTAATTGTTTTTTTAAACTGATCTCAGTCTTTTTGGATGCCACGTGCATTTTTTTTTCTTTTCGAGTGAACCTTTCTTATGTACAGAAAAGAGAAAATATGCGGGACAAAAGTCCACCGTGATTTGAAACGGACTACTACTATGTACGAGTATAGTGCAAAATGAACACCTGCACAGAAAAGAAGCCTGTTACTGCACTACGTTTACTTCAGAAGCAAATAAACATAAAACAGTGTTGCTAGACCTCAAAACTCCGTGAATTCTGTGACTTAGAAGTAATAAAATCAACTTCAATGAAGAATTTAATTCTAATTTATGGAGAATATTTTTTTATCTTAATTTTCCTTTTGGAGAAAAAAATATTCCACTTTCACATGCGCATATTTTCCGAAAAAAGTATATTCTCTGCAGGTCTAAGATATTCCACTCTAAGTTACGTGATAAGTTGCATTTACCTACTAACGTAACATAAGAATACCATACCATGCAATAAGAAGTTTCGTTTTAATTAGAAAAAGAAAAAAAAAAAAAAAATAGACCGAAATAACAATACACTGCCGTAGGTTGGTGTTATTCTTAATATGATAGTTGTGTTTATTTACCGTTAAAACTATGACCAAATCAGTTAATAAATCATTTCACAAAAGGCGCGTATTTGGGTATTAACTATATTTTTCACAGAAAGGCAGCGAAGTCATATCCTGACTCAAGAATAAATCCAAACTAACGGAATAAATCAAATTTATGGGCTCAGCTATTCGATAGATCTTGAAGATTTTCCATTACGTCAGAACTTCTTCGTCAACCATTTACCTATTCATAGTCCTATCGAAAGAATATTCTATGAATGTGTTATGTCAGTTTCTGTTTTTTTACAACTCCTAAAGTCTTTAGAGTCACACTCTTCTAGTTCCCGAGTACTTTTGTAAATGGTCTGACATGTTCCTATATACTTTTAAGAACTATGTATCTTTTGAGCACATATTATACCATCTTGTGTTAGTGTAAGACTAAAAGTCTGGACTATATTGCAAGAGATGCAGTAGTTCCAGAAGCTTGAGCTGGATCTATTATATTCATAAAAACTAACTTATTTTATCTTTCAAGTGCATGGGGATGACATTTCTTTGTTGCATAATTTTCAAAGCAATAAACAATCTCACCAAAAAAAGGACACTACAGAAGGACGACCAAACAAAACAAACTTATGCCAAATCTGGAAAACTATTTATACCCGTATTTCACTCGCAAACATTCGTAAATCCCCATCAGGACAATTAGTATCATCTCCATTCATAAAACGCCTGTGGATGCTGTTTCTCACAAAAGTCCTTAAAACCTTTTAAGTGGCTCTAATTTATGACACGGTATGCATTACCGTTATACTTGTGTCACTCCCACTGAAGCCATGAATATGAAACTCATATGCGAATACGTATTCGTACCATGTAAGACCATAATATTTCTTCGAATGTCTTCAGACGACACAGTCTTGAATAAAGTCAAGGAACATGCATATAACTACGGGACAACACAACAGCAGGAGCCGAAAGTTCATAAAAACACACACATGCACACAGGCACACACGAAGAAAATTGACAACAAATGGAACATCAGGGACATCCACTATCCGGCTTTAGAGTTTTGTTTGCAAGTTAAAACAACACGACGACATCGCCAACGGGCGTACAAAACAGACCAAGTGCCATTCAAAGGATTATTATAATCAGATTTTAACCAAAGGAGTACGAGTACATATGTGTGGGAAAAGTGCCAAATAATTAGCAACCAAACAGCTTTTGAAATGAGGTGTGGTTCGACCTTGTTACCGTTGTCGGTTGTCGGTTGTTGGTTGTCGGTAGTCGGATAACGTCAACTTCACAGTGAATGACAAATTTTGTGACTTTATCCTTTGTTTATATTATTACGCTCCTAGGGATTTAATTTAACGGTAATTTTTCATCTCAAGAGGCAGCAAGCATTCACTTTAAAGATACCCCGCTTATAAAAGGAAAAAGGACCCCCGTGCGTCGCCCTAATTAAAGAGTTTTGAGAGCAAGTTGACTGGAGCGCGCTCTTTAGAAATTTAAATTGCTTATTAGCGAAGTTTCGCCTTGTAAACTTATTCTTTCTTTCTTTTTGCTTTCATTATGCTCTCCTTGGGGTTGTATTTCATTGGGAGCTTTAGTCGTTTCCTTTCATTTGAAGAGAGCAGGTGGTGGACAGCGTGTGGCTTCTTCGACGACAGTGAATGTGGAAAAAATGACAAAGGTCAGGTTGTTTTACGTTTTCTTTCTTTTTTTTAAATCCTTAGATGTTATTTTTTTTTTGTTGATTTAAATGAATTTGTCACTCATAATGCCGGGGGATAAGTGTTGTTAGCCTGTTCGTATTGTTTGGGCTTTAATATGCGGTCATTAGCAATGGGCGATGGGCTTTCATCTCAGTTTAGTTTGAATTTTCTGTTATGGTGAAATGGAGGATAAAGGCACTTTTTTAAATTTCACTTACTTAAGTTGAGGGATTTCCATCTGATGCCAAAGATTGCGGCCTTTTGTTTTACAAACTGGACAACTAAATTACTGATAAAATCAATAAAGAGTTCTGTGCAATGCGTACAGAGCGGGCATATCTACGGAAACAGGGCTGGAGGTATTGCAATGATCACAATATGGACATTGAGGATGTCTTCGTAAAGATATGCTTAAATGAACTGAGAGTAGCTTTAGAAAAGCGTAGGGTTAAACTACTGTTTCCATAGCGTAGAACAACGTAGACAGTACTATACATATATTGAACAACAAAGGGCGATAAATAATCTGACGGGTATTCAAAAACATAGAGGAAGAGTTAGCAGAGGTTGCCCGCAAGGAGGCTTACTTTCATCTGTGTAGCACTCTCTCCTGAACAGTATCAGGAGATTGGTATATCCACAAAGTTGGATTTAGAAATAATGGCAAGAGATAGATGTCACTGTAGATAGATAATGAAGAATGCACTCCAAGTGATGGTGTGAAGAACAAGAGTTTTTCATCAATGCATAAGACAGAGATCTGGCCATCTTCATTAGGACGACGAAGATCCTAGAATTTCAGCCCCTAACGCATTTCAGATTGGAAAGTTATTACAATAACTTGGAACTATCATGTTAAAGAAAATATCCGAAAAGCAGAAAGGAAGCTACATCAAAACAAACGTGTATGTGCACAAAGGGTGGAATTCTCACCGTGGTCATCATACTGGATGTATACGATGATAACACTGGACAACAAATTTGAGCTCAAATATTTTATTTTTTGTCAAAACTAGTTTATAACTTGTATTTTTGTGTGCTTTGTACGAATTTTATAGAAAAAATTTAATTTAAAGATTCAAGTCTAAAAAAAAAAAACAAAAGATATGATAGAAGTAAGAAGAAAGGTGGCTTATTTTTTCTGATTTCTTTTAAATTGACAAAGAAGCATCTCTTGCTAAGGTCTAGCAGTAATCCGCCAAGCATCGAAGGGTTCCACTTCCGCTGGTATCTTTCTTCCATATCAAAAGCATCCTGGTGAAAACTTTGCTGACCGTGTTCGTTGCTTATAGCACAACGGTCATCGGGGAAAAAATTTAAATGTGAATAGAGGAAGTGGATGATTAAAGACATGTAAAAGCTCATCTTTTCATATGATGGTAACATATTTTCCATGAGTTTGATGTAATTTTTGGCTCAAAAATTTCTTGCCACTAGACGAAAGTTGTCCCAGGCAACTTTCCCATCTTCAAATATAATTTTGTCGAATTCTTTATCTTTTTAAAGATTCCTATCTGTGGCGATATTAAATGCTGTTGTCTGGAAATACAATTGACACAAAATCTGAATCCTGAGATTTCGATAAAGTGGCATTCTCTACAGTGCCATTAGTTGGAATTGCATATTCCTCACTATGGTGTATTGGAAGAGTAGCGGATGGTATGTTGAGATCGTTCATAAAGGATTTTTATCTTTTTAGTAATTCCTGAACCCTTTCCAAGTGAGTACCATACAAAAATAACAATCATTTAAATGATTTTTTTGTTCACGCCACTTCATTGGAACAGAACAAGCCTTGCATTTATTTTTTTTTGCATTAATCCAAACTCTCAAGCTAGCAGCACATGTAATACAATTTATATGAGGGCCCAACACTTGTCCTGTACTTCAACATTAAAACCAAAATAAAAAAAAGACAAAGACCTCCGCTGCACGGAAGTACATAAGGAACATTAATATGTCTTTGTAGTTATTTCTTAAATCATTTATAAAAATAATCGTAAAATATTTTGAGAAAAATTGAGACTATAGTCTCAACATCATCGTTTCATTTCATCTTGTGTCGTACTTTTCAGTTAGTTTTGCCCATAGTCGGCAGTTTCCCTACTTTCCTTCCCAACTCATCAGCAAACTCGTTTCTTTCTACAACAGACTAAACAGCCACCCAAATTAGTTTTACCTGGTTCTGCGCTTAACATTATTCGGCAGTTCCTGACTATTCGTTTCAGTATCAAGAGCTCTGCAGCCCTAAGTAAGGCTAGAACTTCTGCCTGAAAGAGGCTGCAGGTATCCGGGAGTCTTAAGGATACTTTTAGCTCTGTGTTCATGCAAAAGATACCAGACCCCATTTCGTTTACAGTTTTAGATCCGTCCGTGAAGACTGCAGTGTCTGTATATGCAGAGTAACTGTATTATTCGTCCACTCCTCCCGTACAGGGTTTTGCTGGCTTTGCCATAGCCGGGTAAAGATTAGAAAAGAAACAAAAAACAACAACAAAACCAAAGGAAACAACTTTCTGTTCTGTCATCACGATTGAAAAATAAAAAAGACACAACAATTAGAACCGTTGCAAACTCAGTTTTATATTTGTTATCAGAACAGTAAGTTCTATCTCCACTATTGAAAGGAATAAAGGAATAAATAGAAAAGAAAAAAAAAAACCAAATGAAACAACTTTCTTTTCTATCATCATGATATAGAACAAAACGAAAAAAAAAAAAGTGCCCCCGTCAGGAAACGAACCGGGAGCCTATGTGATGAGAAGCCGACACCTCATACACTGAGCTACTGATAATTTTAAAATATGAGTATCGAATTTGCTATATATTTCTCGTGTAACACTTTCGTATGCACAGATTTCAGTACAAACATACAGCGGTTAGAAATATTAATGAAACCGCAACCAATCGAGAAATTTTATTATCGTTTTTGAATTCAGCGCACTCAAATTAGTTAATATTGGTTGGAATTACATCCGATAAAATTTACTGTTGTCCGGTGTAATTATTAGTCCCATTATCGCCTATGTATCGGTACTATGTTGGACGAAAGTCTTCCACAGAACCTAAAAGAAGCATCTGGGTAGTGTCCAATGTCTGACATGTATGGGAATTGTGAGCGCCAGCATTCGCAATGGAAACTTGCCTTTAGACATATTTATTTAGAAAACGGCGGCCTTAACGGCACTTTGACTGCACCGGGATGTGAAATAGCACAGAGGCAGTAAAATGAATGGATCCTAGATCTTTTGTCATGAATGATAATTGAGAGATAAACATGCATATGGATGGTATAAACAGAGTGCTTGTTACGGATAGGAATCACAAATCTTTTCTTAGGTGCTTAAATTTAAAATTAGAGTTTCGCTTTACAATTTAGAAACTCCTTAGATTTACAAGTTAGACTTAGCGGACTCCTAAGACTTGGAAGTCATTCAAGGAGTCTTGTAGGTTGTCTGAATACAAGAATTTCCGCACTTTGACATTTATGTTTCAGTTGAGCCAAATCGCTATGCATCTGTGATTAGAATCCGGAAAGAAAATTTCGATATTTAGATATTATTCTAATTGAGCTTAAACAAATCCTCTGGTGCAGTTTCTAAAATGTTCTGTCTGTCGGCGTACTCGCAAGCTAATACACATATGACAAGAGTTGTGCTGGTGCAGTTGTGAGCCATTATTCTAAGAGCTAATGGGTGGCCGTGGCGTAATGGTAGTCGTCGTCGCTTGTCACGCTGAAGGTTCACGGTTCAAATCCAGATGTCGCCGAAACATTTATTTCTCACGAAATAAAAACAAGTTGATCGGTTTCAGAAGTTAATAACAAAACCTACTGCGAAGGCATAACACTGGCAGTAGGATGGTGCTATGGCTGAAGAAATTGATCGCACAAACTAATAATAGGAAACATCTGGAAAAAACTTCTGTGAATCATAAGCAATGGCATAACTTTCAATAATACACAACTCTCCAGTTATCCTGGGCACCACTCATACAGTTAGTTGAAACCTAACATCTGAGTTTCCTATCACTACGTCGATCTGTCTGTCTCGCGTTCTTGTTCTTCGTGTACTCGCGCTGTGTGCTAACATTATAAGAGTATTCATATCCCCTTTAACGTGTGTAGATTATAAAAAAAAGGAGCTGAATTGCTTATTTCTCATTCAAAGCATTTCATCGGTTTAGTTCTCGAAAGGTGACCACCATCATCGTTAAAATGGTCCAGTTTTTTTTAATCGCTGACATCTTCATTTCTACATACGTCGTGAAAAATGTGTGTTTTTCAGGATAAACTTGGCAATCGAGAAGGATTAAAGATAGTGAGAGTTAGAGAACAGACTTAGAAACGGAACTTGATGACGACTAAGCCAGGTTCGAGATGTATCAAGCGAAATCCCCGGTAACACAATTTCTTCAATTTGAATCGCAATCGTAAACATTCTTCCAACTTACCATGCTATTGACATTTAACATACATAAATGACCAAAATGGAATTTTGTTAAATTTTTTAAAAGCACAGAACCCTCTCAACTTATACTTTAATAAAAAAAAATAACCACGACTTCACTAGCCCAGTAATGCATGAATAAAACAGCAAGATACAACTCTCTGTGTGTATTTTAAAATACTATTTCAAGGAAGATTAAGCATTCAAACGAAACTAACAGGAATTTTCCATTTCCTCTTAAATGTACTCGTACCTCTCTGTGAATGTAAGAAGATACATCCGACCACCTCAGCTTACGAGTGGTATACCACATGAGTAAGCCTTTTGCACAATTTCATTTCATACATCATAAATAAAAAATAAAAAAAATAAGGAATAAAAATAAATAAATGGGTAACTAACATAAAATGCTTTTCATAGTATTACTATCTTTGTGAAGGACCCATACCCACCTATGCGTACGGGAAAGGGAGCAAGTTTCATTGCCTTTAAGAGGATACGAGTTAGCCTGGCCCTACACACACAAACGACCCCCTATCTTTCATCTCCATTTACTTATATTAACATACAAAAAGCGGGTTGGTATTTTTTTCCTTTTTTTTTCCATCCTTCCCATCTCCAATGTGTGTGTTATTATTATCCTGGGTGACATAAAAAAGGAAGAAAAAGAACGGAAATCTGAAGAAGAAAACAAACACTCAAGTTATACTATCAAGTAACGTCAGGAGGAACCCTTTGGGTCATTGTGGTTGGATCTCGAGTCAACCATTCATACTTTTTCCTTGTTCCTTTTTTCATTTGTCAAGTGTGTTATGGCTAGACGGTGCAAAGACAGAATCCTTGCGTTGCTATTTGGGAATGACCCAACCAGAGTGGACACCGATATGGATGGCTGAGATTTATTTTAATATTTTTATCCACTGGATTTGGGGAGATACGTTTCACCGACACACCAATTTTATAGAAATTTACTTGTTGACTCGATTTGGATGTCATACTCGTACATTGTGTTTGACTTATGGCAGCATTTTGGGGTAAAGTGCTTTTTGCTTTTAAAATATCATAAATAAATAAATATGGAACATAGTTGGGCGTCATGGTGATACACTATAAGAATCACTTGACTTCAAAGTCGGAGTAAAAAATATATCCTCACTGTTGTAGGACTTTGATTCTTTTTCGACCTATCCAATGTTTCGGGCGTTTCATATTTTTGGGTCATCTAGAAACTCAAAAAATTCATGTGAAATATTTGTGTTCAGATTCAGCCTGTATTTCAACCGATTAGTACAAAAGTAATCGTTTTGACTTTTGGCTTTACTTTCGACAGGCTTCCGGTGTATCTGCATTTTCTCAAGAATCATATTTCGTGATCAAAGACAACTTAACGCGGGAATATTTTGGCCTGGATATTTCGAAAACTCATTAGAAAGTGGTTACATACTACCTGAGCCATTTTTGTATCTGGATGCATATGTGGCTATTTATCACATTAGACTGCGGTAAGCAGAGTATAGTACAGTATAAGGTTATGTATGTTATGCAGGCACTGGTTCACCTCGAACTGTAGCGCCACCTAGAGTAAAGTAAGTAGAAACGATAAATAACATAGACGACATGTCACGCACTGCACTAGACTAATTATAGACTGAATCTTATTCATAACATTACATTGAAGATAATAAAATCAACAAATAGGAACAGTTAAAATGTAATGCCACTCAAGTGCAAAGCACGTGCACTGGTTGATGTAGCGTGCAGTGCGGATACATTTGTTTTTCAACAATCATTTGTCGATTTTCTGAGCCCCAAATGAGATAAATTTGAAGATTTACAAAGCCATCAACATGAAAATGAGCCTCATCGCTGAAGAAGGTTTTGTTTGAAAAAGCTGTCAAGCGTTCATATTTTTAAAAACGTTGCTCAATAATGAGAATGCGTTGTTCTTTCGTTCAGCATTTATGGCAGAAATGGCTATAACATCTTGCGTGAATTTTGGGACATCCCTTAGATAATTATGTACATACATACATACATATTGGCAGGATTTACTAAAAATATCACGAATTACTTCACGGACTGATGCTAAATTATTAAATTGTGAATATGAGTCAAATGGGTCAATACATATTATAGAATTTATTAATAACTATACTCCAGCGCCACCTATCGGGTTCAGATTTTTTAATTTTCTATTTTGGCACTAAACCAACATATATTGTGAATATGAGTTTTTTGGTCCATAAATATAAAAGTTAATAACTTGACTCCAGTGCCACCTAGCGGGCAGTTCAAAACCTTATGACCTTTCCTGGTATTGGGATAACAACCCACCAAAGTTTCATCACAATGGGCCACCGCACACCAGATCAATTCTACGGGCAGAAAACCGGTTTCATACCGTACTTCGAGCGCACACGGTAGTATGATTTCTGCCGGCAGAAAAAATTGTGTACATAAACCCCTTTTCACTGTGGTAGTATTTTTGCGGACCAAAATACTTTGAAAGTTGTGTTTGTATTAATTTCCTACCTCGTTGAACTGATCAAACTCGATTGAATGTTTATTTAATTTATCTGAGACTAAAAATTAATGGAAGATGCTGCTCCGAGGTAAAGGCTATTGGATTTTCGTTTTTATCATTTGAAGTTCCTTAAACTCCAAAACTAAAATGAATCTTATTCAATGCTTATGGATAAACCTTTTCTGAGTAAATAGTAATCTTCTACCAAAAGAATCATTAAAATCTGTTCAACGGTTCTTCAGATCTTGTACCACAAACGTAATCTGACACCGACCGGGACTTTGCCTTAAACTATGCATAGAAGATGTATAATGTTATCTACGAAAAGCAATATTCAAAGCCAATTTAAGAACATCATAATATGAAACCTTTTATTGGAAAACTCTCTACAAGTAGGCTAGGTGTCTCGACTATTACTTACTTTTAGGTTAGATCAGAGTATGCCCAGACATGTGACGTTAGTTATTTTAAAATTGATAAAAAAAGTACTGAGAACCATTTCGAGTAACATATATATGCGTAGTTTTTAAAAATTATTTGAGCAAAAAGAAGTCGTAACATCGTGCGTATAGATAGTAGAAGGTGAGACCTTCTGGAATATCCGATTCTTAAAAAGAGTAAAATGAAAACGATTTAACAATTTCATACCTAGTAAAAAATTCGCAACTAAAAACTTGTTAATAATCACTTAAGACCTAAGATCATGTTTAAGTTTTGAATTAGCTTTTTTTTCAAAGCTGGCGACACTCCGTCACTAATTATAATTAAATCAAAGGAACCAACAAATGCAGACTCTTCATTGACATACTTACCGTTAGCGATCGAAACCATTTCAAAATTAAAACTAATACCGCTAGATACAAAATATTGGATAAATCAAGCAAGGCAAACAATAATTTCAAAAAATCAACCAGTATTGCCAGGAACTTAAAAAAAATGTTGTCACTACGGTACCAGAATAATTTCAGATTACATCGATACCATGAATCATTTATCGTAACAAAGTATCTAAAATAACATCACCATATTATAATTTACATAAATATTACATGTACAAAAGTGTACGAATAACGGTGTTGGTAGGTATTAAACGAAATGAAATTTCAGTACGAATTCATTTTAGATTTTACCAAATCAAATTATACTTTTGGTATATTTTAAGAAATTCCTTCGTTATTTTTGTATAAGGATGTCTAAAAATGTCCATTAAAATAATCATACTACCAGTTGGCAAGGTTGCAAAGAAACTATTCATATTGTTCAGCCTTAGGAAACGTTGGGATTTATTTGCTTTTGAGTCATTTTCTATGTTTTCAATACCCTCTGAGTAATTTTGAAACACAATTGTCCTGTTTACCGTTGAATTAAACTATTATACTCCATAGATACATGATACATACATACATGCACTTGTGCTTTACCTTTTCAGCAGATTATTTATTTGGTATTATCTTTTAAGGTTTTTTTTTTTTATTCAATAACATTTTGATAGCAAGCTCGGAGCTCAAGTAAATGTCTTACTCAGAAATATATCAAACAGAAAAGAAAACTAAAAAAAATGTTTCCAAATCCTAAGATCAGTAATCCCAATGCATCGAAACCATACCAACCATTCACTTCCTTAAAATGCATCCATTGGGAACCTGAGTCCTGCAGTGACCTTGGGTCATGCCAGCACTTGCACATGGCATAATAATTCCCAGAGCTTTCAAAACATATTCGAAAGAGAGACAGCTTAATGGCTAATGCTGTGCGGTTAAGTCGAGAATGGTTTTAAGTTATGACTGCTCCTGGTTCCTGATGATGCCGGTGGTACTCTTTTTAGCTACTGTGTTGTAGTTGTTTGCAATGTTTTTTGTATTTGTCTCAAAAAGGATTTCATTCTCATATCATCGTCTATAGCATATTCGCATGTATATAAGAGGATATACGGATACTCGACTGAATACTCGTATGTATGCTGACAAAGTGAATGAAATTATACCATCGGGTATATTTATTCTTGTGTTTCTGAAGGATTTTATATGAAATAAACGGACGACACTCTGCAAGGAGCTTTACCTACCGACATAATATTATACACAGGAGAAACGACATGCATTTTCCAATACCAAAGGACATTTCAATTTTATTTTCAGCTAAAATTCTGTGGAAACTTTTAAAAAAATTATTTCATCTCGTTTGGATGAGTGTCCTGCCTGTCACGTGACTATCCCCCACCCACCAATGCATTCCCATTTCAACGCGAATTCGCAGTCAGCTTTGCTGGAAAATTACATCTTCCAGCAGTCTGGATGCGAACCTTTGTGGTGCTTTCGCACTTCTCTGCTTGATGCTTGGGCTAATTTAATCTCCGATTCATCCACTAGATGTAGGTAGGCGACGACGACGATGACAGCATCTCGCAAGTGACTACGTGTAGTATATGAGCATCCTTCTAGTGTACGAACGAATATGAGTATATTCTTTCAGAGGAAAAGTGGAGGGTATTTCGATTTCGCCATTGGGGTTGAATGTGTATTGTCCTTGTGCAGGCAGCGATTTTTATTTTGCAAAGGGATTCCTGCGTGTTCAAAGCTTTATCGTTTCGCTGGAAATTATTCTGGATTCGCTAGAATGTCATGCACACTTGTCGATTGTCCGCGTATTGGGGTGGAAATTCAAATTATGTTTCATTGTTTGTAATCGTTGAGCTTTTTTGGCTTCGTTGACACTTGAGGTGGTGGTCGAAATGACAAAGAACTCGTTGTGAAGTTCTTAGAAAACTGTATGATTTAAAAAAAGGTTTTGCGCTACAGTTAACGGTTTATTTGAATTTGATGACGTGGCATTCTATGAGTTTTGAAAATGTAAGAAGAGTAAGCTTGTGTGTGGAAAAAAAGGGGTACGCGGTACTCTACGCTCATTATGGACCGGACCTAAGAAATTGTCTATTGGCTGAACTTATTCATTATTCTAGAGATGCATATATTGGTGCTCTTGATAAGCCTCAATACATTTCTGGGCTCCAAATTTCATATTTCTTTCTTTGTACTTACTTCCAAAGTATGTGTTCTATCATACAAGTATGGTGGGTGGACATCGTCTGACAAATTAAAGCGAGCAACCACGAACTCTTCTTCCTAGCTACAGAGCACCGCATAGTATTCATAATTCTTAAACCGTTAAAGATATTCCGATAAAATTGTCAATATATATAATATAATTTTTTAAGTAAGAATTTTGTCGATAACAGTACTTTATAAAGCTTAAACGAATTGGGGGACTTTAAATAGCACAAATATATCAGTAATATTGATGCTAACTGATGAGTCTAACACAGGGTGACCCTAATATTTTTAATACATACATTGAAATTAATTTTTTAACCGAACATTTTTTTATATCTTTCAATAGATATAGCTATATGTATTTAATTTAAGATAAAATAAAAAATATTATTAAATTATGCAAAACTTTCAAAGCAGAAACAAATCGTTGACATCGCCATCAGAAGACGTATAAGTTCAGCTCTTTCCAAGACCTTATGTGCCTTACAGATGAATCTAGAGCAAATCTTCATTTCGTCGTTTATGTGAAACGTTGCATATATTTCGGTATTGATATCGCTTGTGGTCTTTATTTATTGATATCTGTGCTTCTTCCAAAACTTCCCCTTCGTCACTTTGTGTGAAGGGATTACTATTTTTTTCCTATAGCAAATCCGCAAACCTTTTTGCACATTCATCGAATTTATCCGCGTTTATGGATTCATTAATTGATAATGTATTTCCAATTATCCATCGTCTCTTAATGATTTCATTAACTTCTTGTATTGTCTCGGCCGGTGTGTTGCCGAAGTGAGTACTAAGGGAGTATTCGCACTACCCTTTCAAAAACTGTTCTCTTGTGCTCCGCTTCTTATCATTGTACTCCCCTGTAAAATATTTTAGGTTTTTAAAACAAGAAGTCTCTTCATTGAATAGTACTTTGTAAAAATAATAACCCGATAACTTTTAATGTATTAAGTATGTTGTCGCCGTAATTTCACTCAATAAATTTATTTTCATTTACTTACTGGAATGTCGTTTTTCCGATATTTGTTTATTAATGAACAATTCCAACGAACAATTCCAACGTCTTCTCTTTTCGATGTCACCCTTTTTATGCCTCTCCCGGATTTATTTTTAACACTTCCACATTGTTTAAACTTTGAAATTTGATTATAAACAGTTTTCCGACTGCAACCGTTTTTTAGGAAGTTCCGCTGCCGAAACACGCTCCTGGAATTCCACAACATTTATTTTGGGGTATCAAAAATCATGTTGAATCGTTATGTACTTTTATTCTATTGAACTTGAAGTTTATCTACAGCCTAGTATTTTATTAGACTTTTATTTTAGACAAACGAGCGTATGTATATTCATTTCCACTCTTATAATTAAATTTCTAAGCATATATTTATCCTCACATTTCACCTGAAGTTATTCATGGAATCTCTTTCACGTTGGCTTAAGTGGTATCCTGGATTTGTGTATCCCACGAGAGTGCAGGCATATGTTAATCTTTTTGTTTGTTTCTCTGATAATAATACAAAAGTATTACTTGAGTTTTATAAGTAGCCATGCGTGCAGGGATACCAAAATGCTATAGGGGGTGTTAGGCTCATTTCCTATTGAGTTTCTAAGATACGAGTAGGTCCTTTTTGGGTGTAAGGATAAAGAAAACCCAAACTATGTACATAGAATGCTATTCCAACGAGCAAAGATTACAATATCTACAATTTCGGATATAGCCCGGAAACGTCCGAGAATATTTTTAAAAACAGCGTAAAATATTCAAAGTTTTACATTTCATGGTATTTGGATTTTACGTACACTTACAGCCATATTATTTACTCGGAGTGTAATTCAGATTTAAATTAATTTTAAACCCGATCTCTTATATGTACGTATGTTCATGATATTCACTCAAAAATATTTATTAAACCCATTCGGTTTAGGTTTCATTCAACCCGGACGAAAAACAGTTTAACTGGTTTAACCCGCTTTTAAATCGATTTTAAAAATACTTACTTATTGTCAAAGTTGACATAAAAGTGACAAATGTCGGTTAAAATTCATTTAAAAGCTCGCACATATCGGTGCGATAAAAATATTGAATTTTGATATATATACATATACTTACACATTAAAACCAGTAACTTGAAAGAAAGATAATAACTGAATGAACAGAACACTTAAAAAAAAAAAAAAAAACACAAAAATAATTTTGTAGAGTGTGTAATTTATATTATGTTTTTCTTTTTTGCACGTCCGTCTTATGCGACAAATGAACACAAGCTTATATGAGTCCCATAGACATGCTGGAAAATGTATTAAAGAAATTGTTGCAACATGTTCAGCCAATTGCCCGAAATCGGCACTTGGTCCAAGGTAAAATCGGTCCAAGGTACATGACCTTCCCCTACATATAATAAAAAAAAAATTAACATCATTTTCATAGAATAGCGATTCATTTGCGGCATCAATTCATTATAACCCAACAAACACGGGATATAAAGGGTGATTTTTTAGCTGGTTTGGTTTTGGCAACACTGGTTTTGACAGCTGACGTGTGTTTAGTACCTTGTGTCACTGTCAAACAGCTTCAGTTTGGTTTGCAATTTAACCATGGATCGTCTTACAAATGAACAACGCTTGCAAATTATTGAATTTTACTATCAAAATTCGTAGTCGGTTCGAAATGTTCATCGCGCGCTGCTTCCATTTTAATTTTTTGTTTGTGTTTGTGTGTTTGTGTTCAGCGATGAGGCTCATTTTTGGTTGAATGGGTACGTAAATAAGCAAAATTGCCGCATTTGGAGTGAAGATCAGCCAGAAGCATTGCAACAGCTATCAATGCATCCCGAAAAAGCCACTGTTTGGTGCGGTTTATGGGCCGGCGGCATTATTGGGCCATATTTCTTCAAAGATGATGCGAATCGCAGCGTTACTGTCAATGGTGAACGCTACCGAGCGATGATAACAAACTTTTTTTTGCCCGAAATGGAAGTTCTTGACTTGCATGATATGTGGTTTCAACAAGACGGTGCCACATGCCACACAGCACGCGAAACAATGGCGCAATTGCGAGGCGAGTTTGGTGAACAGTTAATTTCACGTTTCGGGCCGGTCAATTGGCCGCCTAGATCGTGCGATTTGACACCATTAGATTATTTTTTGTGGGGGTATGTCAAGGCTAATGTCTATAGGGACAAGCCCGCTTCGATTGACGCACTGGAAGCCAACATCCATGCATTCATTCGTGAGATACCGGCCGATATGTGTGAAAGAGTATGCCAAAATTGGACTCAGCGGATGGGCTACCTGAGACGCAGCCGCGGTCAACATTTGCATGAAATTATCTTTAAACATTAAATTGAAACTATCGATTCAAATAAATATTTCATTCATTTTTTCGAATTTTTTGTGTTTTTTTTTTAAAAAAAGTTCTCAACCTCTTAAAAAATCACCCTTTATTTAGTTCGTACAACTACTACAGGGCCGGGCAATAAGACTAAGACTAAACACCTATTGCATTGGATTGATTTTTTTTATGATTTTATGTTTTTCTTTATAGAAAAATGCTTATTAAACGATAGCAATTTTGCGTGAAAGATAATATAGACCAAATGTTCACCACGGCGGCATATATCATGTCGTCTGTCCACATTTAGGATACCTATTTAGGATATATCCTAAATACACTGTGTGATATTTTTTAGGTCATCGTCTCGAGCCTAAGATTTGATCTTGAAAGTACTTACCAAAACTAGAAACTCTGCATCATTCGTTTTGCCAGATTGGCTGCCTAACGAATTTTATAACCTCATGAATATTTTGGCTCAAGCCTTATATTGGGCACTTTTTGGTTTTTTTTGCCTTCAGCAAAGTTATAGGTATTGATTAGGAGAAAAACAGTGTAGAACAAACCGACCAAAAAAAACTGCATCTAGGGCCTCAAAATCGTAAAAACGCCCAATGAAAAAAGAAGAAAAAAAAATTACGTATACGCCACATTGTCCACAAATATATTGTAACAATAGCGTGTTTTATTATCCCCGTGATCTGATCCGGATCAGATCAGAATAATAACATAAACAAGATCAAAGTTCTGTGTTGGGGTGATTGTACAAGCTAAGTTCATTTTGACATTTAGTGCGAAGTTGCCATGCGAATGAATTTATATTTTGTAGCAATAATTTGACTTTCGTAACGCTTACATGTCATTATGAGCAGAAAATTAATTTATTCGAACAAAATAACATTTAATGATATTTGGATTGCCAGTAATATTTTTATATTTAGATATTCTAATCTGGCAACATGTGCCCTTGACGATTGTCGATAATACAGCAACATTCACAAACGAATGTGTATCTATCATAGTGATAAATAGTCGAACTAATTTTATGGATCAAGAAAATTGATCTTGATAAAAAGCAAGATCTCGTATTGTTGTTGTAATGCAAACAAACTTATAAGTTGATCTGATTCGGATCAGATCACGGCGATAATCAAACACACCTAATTATGTTTCAATTCATTTTACATAGAAAATACTTTTTTTTTGTTTTTTGCAATTTGGCTTTATATCGTTTTTCAAAACGAGGCCAATTTGGCCTTATTTCATTTTCACGGTATTTGTGTTCCTTTTTTTATCGAATGTTAGACTATTACTCTATCTTATGTTCGATATAAAAAAAACTTTGCATATATCCAACCTCGCATCAACCCTCATTCCAACAGCGACCAAGCAGGGGGTTGCAGGGGGGCAGCATGCTTCCCCATAGATATTTCACTGTTTATGCACAAAACTTTGCAATGGGTACCTGATGGCAAATAAACCAAACGAAATTATTTGGCCTTATTTCCAACTTGAATTTGGCCTTATTTCGGCCAATTTGGCATTATTTCTCTTTCAAAAGCGAAATAAGACGAAATTTGAGATTTGGTTTTATTCGCTGGGCCTTATTTCACGTCACCGCCATCCTCCCCCTCTATTTCATTCAACAAAGAATAGTGGAAATTTATTGATATAGGCCGCGTAATTGAATTATGTCAAACAATTGTTGTGTGTTTCTGGAGAAATAAACTGTTCGTATTAAGTAATATGTTGCAAAAATATAGCATGTTTGGTACAGTTGAAAAGGTTTTAAAATGTAGTAGTAGTAGTAGTAGTAGTAGTAGTAGTAGTAGTAGTAGTAGTAGACTATTTATTATTCATAAGAAAAAATTATATACATATGTACATAGATATAGATACATTTAAAATTTTAAAAAACAATTTCTCAGTCCTTTTGGTTTGGCTGAAGGCCGTCGTAGTTTCGTAATTCAGTAAAAAAAAGGTACCTTGATACAATTGTTTTGAGCACATTTTCCAAATTTTGATTATATCTTGAAAACTTTTCAATGGATTACAAAGCTTTTTATTTCAATTGAAGGACCTTAAGAGCCCCCGCACACTACAGACTTTCTATCGGCCGATAGTTTGGTCGGGTTGGGCTGGTTAGTGCGCACACTGGGCCGATTAAATAGTCGGGTTGGCAGTGAGTGCGCACACTAGACAAACAATCGGCCGACTGTTCTCGAACGATTTGGTTTTGCTTGTCGTTAAACACATTTTACAGAGAATAGTCGCTTAATGGTTGTTAGTTAAAAATGTTCCAGAGAGGTAATCATTGCTTTACGCCCAAATATGTCCATAATTCCATATTTAAATACGACGAAATATCCAGAATTTAAAGAAAATTAATTTAAAATTCAGAGCAAACTGAGCTATCGAAAAAAATCGGCCGACTTTATAGTCTGTAGTGTGCGTACGTAGAAGAGCGCCGTACTGATTAAGTAGTCGGCCGATAGTTTGCCGATACTTTAGTTTGAAGGCAATCGTGCAGCCTATCAAACTTATTTATCGGCCGATATCGAATCGTTGTAGTGTGCGCACTCTCATATATTTTCATACTGATTAAGAGCCCGACTAAACGGTCGGCCGACAAAAAGTCTGTAGTGTGCGGGGGCTCTAATTGTAGCTTTAATTTGAGGTATCATTTATATATATACGTGTTATAGTTTTGAAGATATTTGAGTTTTTTTCCCCCAGGATTTTCAAACGTTCTATGTCCTTTTAGTCATTTCCAGTAGTTTGCGCCTTTCCAGTAGTTCCAGTAGTTCTATGTCCTTTCCAGTAGTTTGCGCCAAAAATCGCTTTGGATTTTCACTTCTGACGTATAAGACTAACCATACAAAATTTTTGAAGAAAATCGGAGATGAGTACTATTCGGAACTTTATCCATATGAACATTTAATTACAATAAAAGGTTTACAGGTAAGGTCAAGGTGACACTGATAATAAAAACATTTGACTTTAGGGTAGAGAATATCTGATTCCGATAGTTACTTGCAAACCAGTTAAATAGCTGGAACGACGAGACCATTAGCAGGCACAGCCTGAACCAAAAGCTGTTGGTTTAAATTTCAGCTCCGAAAAAACCGTTAATCACTTCAAAATAATCCAACTGTAAGTCACCTTAACTCACTTAACAGAGCTACGGACAAGAAGTTACACAATTACTTCCTTCCAAAACCTCACATTGAATGAAAGCCTCCGGCAAGTACTAGAAAACAAGCCACAAACTTGTTGTTTGGCAATTCATTCTCTCACGGATATTTAAAACGACCACCCACTAAATTACTTATCATTTATTGACTACCAAACTGAACTGACTGTTGCCTTACACCACCACCTACTAATGGCCATATGCATTCACTTTCAAAAACAGCAACATCGAGAACAACAACAAGAAAGGGCGTCAAATACCTCTGAATTATGCAAAGTAAAAGTGTCTCCTTATTGCTCCTGTTGCTGCTGCTGCTCCTGCTACTTGAACTGGCGCACAGGTATTTGGAATTTCAAATGAATTTTGTTGAGAATTTTTTTTGTTTTCGTATTTTTGCCTGTTGGGCTCCCAACGTTCGTTTTTTCATTTTTCTTTCTATTAGAGTAAAAGGGCCTAAAGTTGATAACATCTTCAAAGGAAATGTTTTTCTGTTTTTTTGTGGCCGGGGTAAATGTTATGTCGTCCCTTCATCCGTCCCGTTCCGTTTGCTTGTTTATTACACACAATACATTGTAAATCTACGTTGATATTAGGATCGTTGGCATGCCACGAATTGTCCTGTACACACGGAAGAGGACAATATAGGACACAAGCGAAGAGCAGTCTCTTGCGAAGTATGGGGAGGGTAGTTGAAAATAACCAAATTCCACTTGTTGAGAATGTTTCACTTTGACTAATGTTTCGTTAAGTTCAATGGTGCTTTTCCGCCCCCAAATAAAATGAAAGAAACAAAAAAAACAAAAAGAAACAGACAAACCCTGTGAGCATTTATTTCGAGCTCTTTTCTGTTTTGTTTTACGTTTTTGTTGTTGGCATTTTGCAGGGAGCTTCCGAATGACTTTATTCCTGTCGTTGACATTACACGCAAAATTAATACTCCATCTCCCCTTCGGGGCATACACACACGTATACAGACATAGAAAATAAATAGTAGCATAGTAGTATTTCATTTGGGGGCCATGTAGATTTTTTATTTTTTTTTTGTTAATGGCATTTCATTGCGGCGGATGAGGGTGAAATGGAAAAAGCGGAATTTTAATTTAATTTATCTACTGAAATGTGAAGCACTCAAAAAAAAACGAAAGGAGATGGTAGTGGAAAGGAAGAAGTAAAACATGACCAACAAAGCACCCACCCACCCGCCACTCATTTACAGGTAAACATAAATAATTGAATTTGATTTTGTATTCCCTGTTCGCGTATTTCAATTGCGAGCGTTGCGTCGTAAAGAGAAACTCTCGTTGTAACTATATAAGCCGTCGCCGCCGACGCCGAGAGAAGAACTTCATTTCCTCTTCCGCGCGCGACCTTTTTACTGTATCTAGGTACATACATATGTATACAAATATGGACCTCTCAGGTATGAGACTTCTGTTAGATGTGAGATGCAAAAAAAGAAAGATGGTACCTATACGAGTTTCTTCTTTTAACTCACAGGGAGTAACTTATACATAAGTTGGTACTCTGCGCAAAAAAAAAGAATTTACTTAATTTTGAACTTTTTGGACAGTTCTTTTGATGCAATTTTCTCACAGATCAGTTTTCGATAATAACGGTATTCTCCGACGCGACCGACCGACGGTTCGACTACGGGGTAGGCGCATGCATTTTCTCGGAAAAATTCGACATATCGAGATCCTATCGCCTTCCGAATTTCGCTAGCGTCTTCCCGGCGAAGTTACAAGCGATCATCGAGGCTTGTCATAACTTAATAAATGACCCGACACCCAAACAAAACATAGCTTTTTTTACAGATAGCCAAGCCAAGATATAGATGCTGTTAAGCGCAATAATATACTGGCACATATTCTTAAAATTCGCTGGTCACGGGTGGACCAGTCTAACAAACTGTGCCATATCCAGAAAGATATCGTCAGCAAGAATTATGGCACTGGCCAAAAGGGGACCATACATCCAAACTTGCGATCTGCCGAAGCTGCAATGATGAAAATAAAAGAAAGTTATCGCTTACTCATTTTCTTTTTAAATGTCTGGCCAGGCATCACATGCTGGGCATACACTTCTTGGACGACCTTAAACAGATATCCGAGAAAAGGAAATATCTCATAACTACATTCGAATAAACGTGCCATCTGAGGTTGTGGTGTCAAAACGGCGCCCTTCTACGTAACTACTAATGACAGCATTTTATTTATCATCATCATTATATTTAAATCGCTAGCGCAAGAGCTTCTGATTCCTCCTGTGGGTTTACTCTTGCACCGATTATAATGATTCATTCACTGATCGAAAGCTCATCACCTGAACTTTGTTCATCAATATAAACACTTTTGAAAAAACCCATACGAGTAAAGTTATTACATGCGAGATTCCTCGCACCAGTACACTAGTTTATTTAATTATTTTATTCATAAGTTAAGTTAAGTTGTATTACAATACCGTTGTAGCCCTCATAAGAAAACCTCGTAACTTCACTTTTTGGTAGAAACGACTTTTTAGTGCATAAAGGAAATTTGCAAGCCCACAATTACTCGTAACTGTAATGCAACTTAGGCTTCGTTGAATATTTTTCGTTCCTCCTGTAAAATTTGAGATTTGTGAGTTACGAGGTAAGTGCGTTGGACTACTAAGCAATGCCGCACGGATTCAATCCCACGAAACACCTCACAGTGCCACCCCTTTCAAATGTCTGACAAGCAATCAATGAGTATCATTTCTCAATGAGCTTCTCAATTCGCCGTTCGGAGTCGGTAAAAACAACTATAGGTCCCTTCCATTCGTGCAAAAATATAACACGCATACACAAATGGTTGCGAGAAGCAGTGCCTGCTTCACCCCGAGCTGTAGCGACACCTAAAGAAAAAAACAAGGAGTGGGTAACTTTGTTTATTTAGATGACTTCATAAGTCTTGCCGATTGAAAGTTATACCAAGATGTTTGACAATTTCTACATCGGCAAGAGTTGGGGTAGAAAAATATGTCAGTTCTAGGGGCCTACGCGAAATCACGATGTGACCATTGCATTGTATCATCATTTATGTAGTGTACAGCGTACTCTTTTAAACCTAGAGGATAACTTAATAGGAGCTGAGCATCATCAGCATACATATGTATGTTCTTTTTAATTCAGGGATTGGGTACGAAATCCCGAATCACAAAATCCCGAATTTGGAAAAAATTATAGTTTAAAATTCGCGCGAGTTTCAAACTATTATTTTCCCTTCGCTGAACTATTTTCACATTCTGAAAATAACGATTTCTTCCTACGACTCACCACACCACCCAACAAATAAACTAAGAAAAAAAAAAAAACAAAAACTAAGAACTTAACCCTTTCGACCTGGAATGCAGCCAGTGAACTTACATCATTAATTTTATGTTTATTTGGTCAAACGACTTGCGTTAAGCATATTTCTAGCAAACAATTTACTAGGGTTATGCGAACATTGAGTGGGACATATGTGTCCCAACCGGTGCGAAAGGGTTAACACAACACGCACTAAAAACCAGGTACAAGAATTGTTTGGTTGAGTGCACCGAATTGAAATCATTAAGAACAGCTCTTTTCGATTCTTATCAGATGCACTTTAGGACGCTAACTTTACGGCACAAGGCGAGCAGTTATTGATCTGAGATAATTTGAGGCACAAAATTTAGTGGTCAAAACTAAGATAGACACTTTGTCCTTATCCAGAGCTTGACGAATATCTTCAGAGATATGAATTTGTAATAGCAGTTGTACAGCTGTGTTTTTGTCGGACATCAGATTGCGTGGACGATAAAATATTTCAAGTGGAAAGTTGAAGGCTAATTTACTTTGGAATGATATTTTCAAATATTATCGACAAGACAAATTTTCATCACATTTGGACGATTTGGACTGGGAATACCGATTTGACTGATTTGCGTCTTCTAAGATCTGCAAAACAATAATTGCAAATAATTCGCTTATTACCACACAACAGGATTCAGGAGCTGAGGTGGGATTTAATAAATCCAAAGCGTTGGAGGCTTTGTTCGCTGTTTCTGATGTACAAAGGAGCATGCACTATACTCTTTTTGGCCTTATACTGAGACATTTCCAGAGTTGAACACCACAGTTCCACTCTAGTTTATGTACCTGACTGAATAAAATAATTCTGTTATGTATTGAGAGTATAGACTTTCGGGCCATATGCCATTTAAGTTTTCCCCACTTTATGCCTAGTTATTTAATTGATATGCTCTTCCAACGATGCTTGGCGTCTAGGGTCATACTTACATACATAGCTAATCTGGAGAAGCTCATAATAGTTCTGATGTTGTCTCTCCCACTGCTAGGACAACTGTGTCTTCGGCTAAGGTCTTGGCTTAAGGTGTTGTTGATAGGTATGAAGGAGGGGAGGTACAAAAGAGCTGGCTGATTTTATGAAACAATACTCCTTAAGGTGAAAGTTCGGTTCTGCCGAATATTCTTTTTATTTAGTCAGTCTTCATGTTGTAACCTGTTGAAAGCCCTGTACTATTCATATGTCCGAGAAGATATTGGAGCCCATTTACCTTCCAATTTCGGTTGTTATTCTGTGTACATACTTGCTCTTTTGTCGAGGGTTTGCTTCGAAACTGGTGACTTGGGAGGTAATATATTTCTCCATTGGTTTGAGATACCTTAAATCCAGTCTTAGTAACATTTTGAGGCTAGTGGAAGTAGAGATTAGATCAAAAATTAAAACCTTATAAATTGGAAACATACTTACTTACTTAGTTGGCGCTACAGCTCGAGGTGAACCTGGGCCTGCTTCTCGCAACCATTTGTGTGTGCGTGTTATATTTTTGCACGAATGGAAGGGACCTACAGTTTTTTGCCGACTCCGAACGGCGAGTTGAGAAGCTCAATCGTGACAAATGATACTCTTTGATGCTTGTCAGACATTCGAAAGAGGTGGGCACTGTGAAAAATGTTTAGGTGTTTGCGGCGGGATTCGAACCCAAGACCGCTGGCTCAGTAGTCCGACGCACTAAATTGGAAACATGCTAAGTTGAAATCACATGCTACGACGTATTTGTTTTTTTTTTGTCTATGACTTAACTCTAATCTACTGATGAAGTTTTTTATTACTTTTTTTGAAATTGGTAATGCCAAGCCCAATATAAGGGGTTAAATGTGCTTTTTAAGGTCTACTATTGACTGGATATTATTTTCGTAAGCATTTCTGTCGGATAACCCTTCCCGAGAATAAGATGGGGGCATGGGAACAACTCTGGAAGAATAGTCGTTGTATCTGTGGCTGTATGGTGACCCAGCTCGACAAAATACAGGCATGTTAGGACCCTCACCGATTAATTTGATGATTTCAAAATGGAGGTCAATCAAAATGGCGAGCTTCTGTGCGGCCAGCTTTTTGTTTATCGGCAAAACATGGACCCTTCGAAGTCCGAACTCGAGAAACTTAATAAAAACATGGTTGCAATCTTTGCAATTATCCTAGAATAATCACTTAGTCCTTTTCCACTTTTTTTTTTTTTTGACTGGAAGTATCCACTTGTTTTCGCTGAGCAGTGTAACTTTTTTCATTATTTTTTCCGGTGTATTTTGTTTCCCTGATCCCTTTTGCATTTCTTTTACGTAGTTTATTTAATGCAGCCTGGTTTTTAGAGGATCTCATTACAAACAGATGATATTCTTATGGCATTAAGATTGTTGATATTTGCTTTCGGCTGTGGCCTATTTGGTTCCTTTTTTCACATTTTTGGCATGCACGAGTATGTGTCAGTATACCCAAACGTGAATTCACTCTTATTCACTTATCATCAACAATGCCGAACCCGTTTGCGTCTCCTGCTAAAAAAAGAAGTAGAAGAAGAAGACAAAAAAAGGATACACTGTGTCGCTTAATATCTTTTTTGTAATTCATTTTGTATTTTCTCAGCCGAAATAGGAAACCAATTCAGGGAATGATTTAAGGCTGACGATGATGATGATGAAATTCTATACGACTACATGCCATGTTCCACATAGGGAAGGCCGCGCCCGACCCAATCGTTGAGAGTGAAATCAACTCAAATTGAATGTCAAGGCAGTTGATTTGATGCCAAGAGATTTAATTCATCGTCTTCGTCGTTGTAGTCTTTTTTTGTTTATTTTTTATCTTATATTGTTGCCTTCGTCCTGTGAAGGAATTTAATTTGATTACTATTTGTGTGGAAGCATTCTTCAATGAGTTGTTATTCTCTTGTTTTCCTCTTCGTTGTACCTATATGTATGTACGCTTGGGTAATCAAAGTGATAACCAAAGTATCAGGCAGGTCCTGAGAAACTCCGCGCCGCTCTGTTAAATTATTGTCGTGTTGTTTTCCTCTCTGTTTTTTCTTAGGGTAAGCCCAATGCAAATGCAGGCAAACAACCTTCGGGCTGTCATTTAACTGTTCGTTCAACTAAATTACAAAACGATATAAGATGAACGTGAAGCGGAACAAGAAAGTGTGGCAAGTGGTTTCGAGGAGGACGTTTTCCTAGAAGCTCCTGAAAATGCAGGCCTTTATTGTTTTATTTGTTGTGTTTTCATACATACATAAAGACGAATTCATATCCTGGGTAAGCAAAGTACCATTATCCTGCTGAGATGCAAAGGCATAGGCGAAAATGAAATCCTTGAGTAAATAAAGTTCGATTTCAATGCATATTAGAGTGTAGTTAAATACTCAACCCTACCTCTAGTACAATGAATGGGTGTCCTTGCACATGTTCAGAAAAGGGGGATAGAGTGGGTGGGCAAATGAAAATTTTGTTAACATGAAGAAAGCATTAGGCTAATAAGAAAGACTCCAACTGAAGAGAAAGTCATTCGAAAGTAGGAAGTATGTCGACAATACTGCTGTGCAACCAATCTCATTTCTAATTGTGTGTACTTGCTATCCCCAACCCCCCACATGTGGTTGCAAATGTAACTTAATATTATGTTGAGTTTTCATTGCGGCTTTTTCAGAGAGAATGTATCTAAGTAAATTGATCGAAGGAAGAAATCCTTTAGCTATGCCGGAATACGCTTCGGAAATATTACCACCCAAGCACATACATAAACGAGTACATTCCATATGCACATAAACATACATATATACTTATCTCATTTTGTGAGTTCAATTCTCTTCTATTCACATGTGAATGTGTGAAACAGTTGGTTTTTTGAATGAGTGAAAATGTTCATTAGACAGATCCTTAGCCCGGCACAAGGCAAACTCAAATAGGGTTGAGGTTGTTCCATTACTTTTGGTACAAACTTTGAAGTTTGCTATACTTTGTGTTGTTATTTGTGGTGATTTCAAGAACTGATTAGTTTCAATATTGTGATTGAAGTGAAAATTTCTCCCTAGAGCATATGGCATTGTTTTTTGACAATCTTAAACAAAGATTTCTGTTGAAAGTGTCGAAAGCAGAGGAGTAGTGCTATTGCATTACCTGTAATGACTATGGTACTGAAAACTTGAATATTCGTAGATTTAATTGGATCTGACTCAAGTATAGGCTTTACGAAATCCAAACCAGAATAGTACACTTGAGAGTCTCGAAAAAATATACATTAAAAATTGCAGGCTATAAAATCTTTTCAAGCCACAAGTTGAGACTTTATTTTTTTTTAGCAAAGACCCAACCAAGTTAGATTTTTCAGACCGCGCATCTTCTGATAATAGGCTGACAAGAACATACGTTTTATTTCAATACATATTGTCACTCGATGTTAAGTTCCATACCTTAAACCATTGTATCCGGACGTGTTTTTCTCTTTGTCCCACTTTGCGAGTTAGGTTAGGTTAGGTTAGGTTGGGTGGCTATCCTTCGTATTCGGTAGGAATTCACTTAGACCAAAGTAGGTCCATTGTGCTGCCACATGAGCCGACTCTTATCGAAACTCTTGGAACCAATTTGAGAGTTGGATGAATTTCCGTATTTAATTGATATTCGCTGAGGAAATATCTTGAAGGTCTACAAAGAAGTATTCTCCCAGAATCTTTTTTCTTAGGGAGGAGAGAGCTGGGCAACTGCAAAGCAGCTGTGACAGAAGTCATTAGCGAGGATTCCTAGCCTGTTGGCATGTCTGCCTATTGCGCAATGTCCTGTCAGTACGCCCACTATAATGCTGATATGGGCTCTGCTAACTTTTAGCAGGTTACACGTTCTACGTTGGTTTAGCTGTGGCCAGATCTGCCTGGCGCACAGCTGCACGTGTCAAGATTACGCCATCTTTCATTTGCCTGTTGCAGAGCTTGTGTGGAGATTTTGTGTTTTATTGTTTCTATTGGTACATACTTTACTTTACTTTCCGTGATAAATCTTCCCAGTTTTGTACCTTTTCTGGCTAGCTCGTCTGCTTCACAGTTACCTGGTATATCGCTATGACCAGGAACCCAGCACAGCGTGAGCAAGCATCGTGATTGGTGATTCGAGTGCTTTTATAGCTGCTTGGCTGTTGGTGTAAATGAAAATGTCGCTATTATACATCGATTTCATCGAAAGCCACTCAGCGGCTTCACGAATAGCCATCACCTCCGCTTGAAAGACGCTGCAGTGATATGGAAGCCTCAAGGACAAGTTCAGGTTGAGCTGGCCCGAAGAGATACCTGCTATTATACCATCACCTGTCTTGGACCCATCCGTGTAAATCTCCAATGCAGATTTGTCATGAAGACAGATATTTCCTATCCATTCCTATCGGTTGGGAATATTAGTCCTATATTTTATGTTGAAATCTAGGAGCGGAGTCATGTAGTCCGTAATACCTGGATTGAAATTCTTCATTGATAGTATTCTGGCGTGCCCTAAGTTGGAAGAAACCCACTGCAAGGTTTCTTTTAGTCTCTCCAGAGTGTGTGATATTCTTATCACTGCAGATCTGTAGTGTTTCCTTCTGCACATCCTCTTTCGTTAATTTTAATCTCGAAAATTGATGCCATCCTTTGTGACCTCGATATTAACAATTAATCGTCATGCACAGACAAATGTTCGACTTCACACAAAACACACAGCTGCCGACTATTTGTACCTGTCAAACGGAAAGTCACACAACAGAGTTTGTTGGTTCTACTCTAATCAAATCCATATCGCTAATTGTGCATACAAAAAAGCGCCATTAAAACACAGCAAGTGCATAACCTGTGCCCTCTCATGAATTATCATCACCGCATTCGCCGGACTCACAAACACATTACCTGCGCGCTTGCAATCCAACTGCAACGGAATATATAGATACCACAGTTACAAGGAATCTACATACGAGTACATACATATGTATGTATTTATCATTAATCTAAAACTGAAGGCCAACCATGGGAATTAGTTATTGATTGATTTATTAACCGACATGTGGGGAATCATTTCGCTTCGAATCTCTTGGTTTGACTGTAGTCCAAACGTCGTCCCCCGATTGCCTTGCAAGTCAAGCCATCATAGTGCGGACCACCGTTTTTTTTTCAACTGTATACTGTGAACAGCAACACTGGCAAAATCAGCCGCCCGCTGAACACAGTCCGTCTGTTAAATAGCAACAGCAACAAACCACTAGAGACATGGGGCTAAGCCATAGAGTGAAACCATCATCAAGCAAAAACACCATCGCACTCTTAATTTGCCCTTCCCGCATAACCCGCAATCGCTGTGTTGCCGCGATACGTGATGTTGGCTCGTTAAATAAAATCAACCCTTATATCAAATATTCAGATGAAATTCAATCATGCAATGCAAATTTAAAATCCTTTAGGCGCATTTTCCGCACCCACACTAGTACATACATATTCGCTCGTCGCGTTTATCTGCACAAACACATTCAATCACTCATGCAGTACAGGCGGGCTTGATTTAATGCTGCAACGTACATATACAGTTGTTGCATTTACTATATGCAAATGAGTGCGAGCACATATGAAAGTAACCCTCCCGTTTGGAAGCTTCATCCGGAAACGGATGAAAGGATGGAACTTCTCCTGCCCATAATGATGTGTCCTCTGAACAAAGCACGGCACTCACTGCGTTGGACAGGATAGTGTGCTGAAATAATTTTTATTTTTTTTATTTCTTATTGGCAAGGCAACAATTGAGCTGTGTGTCTGGTTATGCTGGCTAGCCAAATAACACCGGTCCAAAATATTACCGCACACCCAATCCACCCAACCCACCGAGGTGAAATTTTGAAAATCAATTTTTCCTGATTTCTCTAGTGACGCGGCGCGTTTTTACTTTTACCTTTAAGTTTATTTCCAAAAGTAAAGAAAAAAAAAACTTTTATTTTAACAAAAAATGCAAGGATACAACAATGTTAGCTTGTTTTACATCGTCCGGCTTCAATAATGTTTGGGAGTAGTTTTTTTTTTATTTACATTATAATTCCGCTTCAAAAAGGGACTCCGCGCAATATTCTCAATTAGATTTAAAAATAAGCCAAAATGATAATAATTTTTACTCGGCATGATGAGGGTGACGGTTGGTGGGACACTCCATGATGATAGGTGGAACATACCTGAAATAAATCGATTGTCTGGGGTTGTCTGCATGTGTGGGAGGTATCGCAGTTGGTTTTAAATTTCATAGAGAAAATTGATTCCACGAAACATTTGGATCGAAATCATTTTCACGTGAAGGAAACTTGTTCATGCTTTTTGTGGATAAAAACAGATTCACTACCATACACTCGAATTAAGGAATTTTATAAAATCAAAATGATTTGATTAAAAATTCGTGAGTTGGTATTGTTTTAACGGTACTTAAGGCTAATACAGTGAAACCTTTCTAGTTGGCCACTTGACGAAGAGCACAAATGTTCCTCAAAATACCTTTATATGTTGTTCTTGGCCACAAACTTGAAACTTGGCCACAAATCTGCATAGAGTCGTTTGGGGGTAAGAGTGCGCAGCGGGTAAGAGTACGCAGTGCCATTTTCCCCATCTGTGAAAGAATTAGCAGAAATCACTAAATGAGAAAATGCGTGCTTCACTAACCGCCAATGATGAACAACTTCTACGAAAATTTTCCAATTCACAGTACAAAGAAAATCATCAAGGAAAAAAAAGCCGCGTTTTGTTAAAAAAAAAGTTAATTTTTAAAAGTGTGTCAGAAAAGCGTGGCAACTCGATACCCCATAAGTAGTATGTAGGCATAAACAGTGTATATGTGTGTTTGATTTAGGATAAAATTTTAGTGGATAATATTATTCGTTCTTAGACTTTCAATACAATGAACAAATAAGTAGCGTCTAGGGAAAGAGTGCGCAGTCGTTCTGTGGGTAAGAGTGCGCAGTGCTTTCTTACCCAGTATTTAACTTTTTATAATAATAACAATTTTTAGGCTATTACCTTCTATCGAAAGATGCAATGAGCACATCACAGTCGTAGGCGGTAGGTGGTAGCTCGTAGCTGAACTATTTTTCTGTTTTTGTTTTTCCAGAAAAATGCCTCGTATCTACCAAACGCAAACGGTAAGGAAATTGATAACCCGAAGCTGATTTAAAATGGAAGCAGCCCATTGAACGTTGCCGAAGAACTTGGTTTGAGCGAAAGCACAGTTTCAAGCCATTTAAACTACGAAAACTGTGACTGAAACTAGTTGCGCACTCTTACCCATACCTCTGCGCACTCTTACCCTGACTTCGGGGTAAGAGTGCCCAACTTGACTTACCCTGGTTTTTTGATCAAAACATATGGAACATTAAAAAAAACGTAAAATATTTTTGCATAAATTTGTTCCTAAAATATAGAGCTACCAAATAATAGGCTCTTTTGTTTGTTATCTGTTGTAAGTTTTTCAAAATTTAAGCCCGAAGTCCAAAATGCGCACTCTTGCCCCGAACGACTATACTTTATAGCATCTCCCGTATTAAATAACCTGCGAAAGTTGGTTGGGTAATTGGGATGAATTTGGTACCATATTTTTGTTTAACCACTTAACAAAACGTCTAGACAAAACGGTAAAATAAGGAAATGTTCATTCTTATTTTATCGTGTGCAGCATGGAGATCACTTTATTTCATTTTCTTCAGTTTTTGATTAACTATTACTAAAAAAAAACTATTATTAAAAAAAAAAAATGCTTGAACCGTAGGTGGCCAACTTAACAAGGTTCAACTGTAATGTATTCTGTCAGTTTCTAAATTAAGTGATAGAAGAACGCAGTTGGCAATTTTTTTGAATGATAAGTTACAGGGCATCCATATACATAACCTAACTTAACCGCAGCTGACGCTACGACAGGCTCGAGCTTTAGACGCAGTGACTGTTATAAATTGCTAGATAATTATACAAATGCACCATGCGACGGATGAGTACACCATGAGTTCACTTAAACGTAAATATTTATGCGTAAAAATAATTAAATTACGCCAAAAAGAAACCAATCTAGGTAAAATAATACATCTGTATGTATAATTAAATCGCTAGCGCAAGAGCTTGTGATTCCTCCTGAGAGTTTATTTCTGCACCGATTTCGATGATTCTAACACTGAACTCACCAATATAAACAATTTTGAAAAAGTGCATATGAATTAAGTCATTACGAAAAAACATTATTTCAACGTATATCATATCATATCATATCATATTATGCTAATACATAAAACTCAATGTGACGCTCTTACCTGTAAATCTTACGATTCGATAAACACAAAAACTAATGCACACAATGAAGTAAAACTTCGTATTTCAGTTCATTAATATCCTGTGACTATTATAGGCTGATTTTTAAATTAATTTATTCGCAATGTTATTTAAATTAATCACACACTTGTGGATTGTATACATTGGTAGATTGCAAACCTTGGGGTATGTTCGCACTGTCTTTGTTTCTTCGAACTAAATGACAATGTATGTATTGTAAGTAATACTATATTTTTTATACACGGGCGAAGCCGGGCGGGACAGCTGGTTAACAAATAAAGGTAGATAAAGAAAGAGAATGTCCTGGAGCAATGACGAATTGCACTTTCATTTTGTATAAATTAACAATTAGTTAACACTTAATCTTTATATTTATCAGGATCACCACCACGAAACGCAGCTTTTTTTTCTGTCTATATAATTAAGTCGCTTGCGCAAGAGCTCGTGGTTCCTCCTGAGAGTTTATTTCTGCACCGATTTCAATGATTCTAGCATTATCAACTGAACTTTATTCATCATCAGTAAAAACAATTTTGAAAAAATTATGAGTAAAGTTACCACGAAAAAACATTATTACCTATACCTACATACATACGTTCTCTTTTTTTCATTCGGAAGCCATAATCGGTTGAAAGGTTTCGACATGCGAAATTGCTCGCACTGGTCCACTAGTTTTTTTTAAAGTCAAAAAGAAAATGTTTTAAGTTTAATGAAATCATTTGAAGAAATTTTTCCTGTTTTGCATAAAATTAGCAATGTGTTATATGACCACAAAAAGGTGTTATAATTATCTATACCAACAACAACTGAATTGCCTGAAGCAATGCAGCGATCCGCAGTGGGTGTCCCATTCCCATTCAAATACGATTCGCATCAATTCATGTTATTCTCTTGGTTGGTGTAAACTATTTTCAGATTTAAAGTATACGGAAGATAGACCATGGAATGCATTCTAATTTCGCCAAAATATTCGCTGGCTGCAGATTTAAATTCCAATTCCAATTGAAAAATGCAGTGCTTCTGCGGTGAGATTAGAATTGTTCTTCAGATTCTTAAGCAGCTCGCTTGCACACAATAAAATTGTATCTACGCGCTAAAAGTGAGAGTATCATTAGAGACCCGTACTAACTGAAACATTACCGCGCCGAGCTGAACAAGCAAGCAATAAATTTGGCAGCTGCCAACATTTTTCGTCACTCATCCTTAACTGCAGCAATTCGCAGTGACAGGCCCTGTCTCATAATTTGTGTTCGGATCTAACGGGGAAATCGCTCGAATAGTTTTTATTGCCTCATAAAACGATTCGTTATAATATCTTAATGAATTTATTGGCCTACAGCCGGTGATAGGCTTCCCAAAAATAATCATCCCGTCGCCACTACTTACTGCATAAATGCGTGGTCAGGACGGGCGAAAATCCAAAGATGAGCATGAGATGTGCGTACAACAATTATTCTCTCACCGGAACATCAACATCGTTGCGCACACTTAAAGGAGACTTTAATTAATTAATTGCAGCACTTTTCATCGTACGCCATGGGGAGTCACTGGGTATCAAAAGAGGAGCTGCCATGGGTATTGTTGGTCTCGGTACCGATGGCCGGCGCGGCCGGCGGTGCTCGGTGACTCAGCTCACATCACCAGCATCATTATCGTCGCCTTCGATGTCATGTATCTGTCCGCCTATTGCTTGTCATGACGATGACATGTCCTCTTGCAGACTAATTGATGTTGAGGAGTTTCGTCTTTGTGCATAGATATGTATGTGTCCTCGCTCTAGGTTTAGGGTGGAGCCTCCCTCCCCAAAAATAGGGCAGGGGTGTGATGCTGGAAGACGCGCGCTGAGAGTGAGATAAGACAACTATAGGAACGACGAGGGGCTGCGTTGTCTTGTCAGCACGACAGGCTTCACTCAACGTTGACGGAAAAATTCAAATAAAAACGAACTCTGGTTTTCTATGTTTGTGTGTGTGTGTGCAAGCTAATCACATTTGTGATGCGTCATTCAACGCAAAGAATGCACAAACGGTTAGAAATAAAAATATCAGTGCGTATAAGGGGAGCCTTACGGCGGGGCGCAGTTTTGTTTCTATAGGCAAATTTCATTTTAATTGTCAATTAATCTGGCGCACGAGTTCCCCCCCCGACGCCTCGGCCACCTCGCCGACAGCATAGAGTGGAGATAAAATTAGATTTGAATTTCATTTGACGCAATTAATCATTGTGCTGATTTTTATTTGATTTTATTTTCGATACCCACACTTGCGCGACCACTTGCGATTTTTTTTTTATATACACTTACATACCTACTCCTACATTAAGTATGTATGTACATACACATTTATAAAGAATTCTGTTTTTGTTTTGTTTTGTTTCTTTCTGTGGTGATGTCTATAAGTGTGTTATTGTGATTACTAAGTGATTAATTGGTTGAATGGAACCTCTGTATATATATATTGTATAAAGTATTTAATTGGATAATGAGAATCGGCGTTAGAACGCAACACAATACGATTATTTCGACACGAAAGAGTGGCTGGGACTAAGAAAGTGGATGTGAGATTAAGTAATTTCAGGTAAATTAGGGTTAATTTCTTTTCCATCTTTCATCTACAAGATACTACATTTTAAATAACACCTTCGCCCTCGTGCTGACTTTGAAGGCTCTTATTCTCAGAACCATTTGGTCAATAGATTCAAATCCTTTCGAAAAGGTTGAAAGTACTCGTCCTCATCCTTATAATGAGTCATGTAATCGCTTTTGGAACTCCACTCCACACATGACTTTAAGGGTATTTCACATAACTTTGACAGCCGATTGTTTGTTACTGACAGCGCTGCTATTCTGTGACGTTTGTGTTCTGTCATATGTATGTAGCTGCAATTAAATTAAAAACTATACTTTTCGACAATGGGCGTTTTTAGTGACCATGGACTTTGAAGACGAGAGGCTCACAGGATACAGAGCTATCTGGAAGGATGTTTCAGAATCCTCTGGACTTGTCAGCAACCCAAGTGATCTCATAGAGAAAGAATACATTTTCAAAACCGACTAGGTAGTCAATTTCCGAAGTAGGAGACATGGTAATATACACGGTTGAATTACATAGATATTAACGGAGAATCTGAAGCTGGTGTACACTGTCCTGATCCTCCAATAAATATATCCATTCATTTAGAACCGTCGGTGACTGTTTTCCAGGTGGAAGTTTTTGCAATTCTTAGGTGCGCAGACAATCTCGTCAATGCAAATACCAGAGACACTGGTGTACACATCTGCGCAGACAGCCAAGCTACGCTTAAAGCACCTCGAAATCCAATAACTTACTTTATGCTAGTGAAGGAATGCAAAGAAAAACTGAGCAACTTCGCAAGATTCTGCGCGATGAACCTGCTCTGGGTACCTGTCCACAATGACATACTGGGGAACGAAAGAGCAGGGGCTAAAGACGTAGACAATCTCGTACTTACCACTATAGGTACGGCGGTACAAGCACTGATGGAGTCTAATCCAAATATGAAGGGCTGCCAAGGATATGATAGAAAATCCTAACCCTCAACGGACAGAGTTCACACAACACACCGAGCATTTTTTATGAATCCACATATACCTTCTTTTACTTTTCCAATGCTCACTATTAACTCACAAACCCCCAACCACTTCTTTCTCAGCTCAGTTCCTGAGGGGAACACAACGGGCCCGACTCGATGCCTACCTGAAGAGTAAGATCTCTCTCTCATCCTCACAAACCAACCAACCAACCTTTCCTTTTTTAGTCCAGTCCAGCATAAACAATCGAAGAAATGCACTTCAAACTTCAGTCCGTTTAGATTTATTTTTTTTATTTTTTTTCATAGGAGTACCTTATGGTATAACCCTTAGCACAGGGGTTCTCAATCTTTTTTATACTGCGACTTCCTGTACAGGCTGCAATTTTTTTTCCGACGCGCTTCTAATAGAATATACCTTGGTGTAGCTCTAGCAAACATGACGATCACATTATTTATTATTTAATTAAAGAAAACTCCAAAGATAATGGAATCTTAATTATTAAAAAATAACGTCGGCTAACAAGCAACAAATTTGATTTTGTATTTTTTTTTTTTTTTTTATTATTTATTTATTTATTTATTTCATCAAACAGACTTACAATTAAATACAGACTACAGAGTTATTGATGGTAAGTAGAAAATTCTGTAAGAAACTACATATCTGATATTTTGCCTAGAAACGTGCAAAAAATCTAAGAGAATCACAGCTAACGTAGGTAATAAATTACAAGTGATTTGAAGAAAACAAAAAAAAAAAGTTTTGCGTATTCCCACGAACTTCATTTTTTCTTGTATGCCGACATTAAAATAGTGCAATAATAATGCAATCATCAATCATACTGCAACTGCAGAAAAGCCAATTTCACACAAGGATGCCCTAGCAAACGGTAAAAGAATCTTCAAACCTGTAGTACTGAGAGTAGGCTATTCTTGGGATACATTGCCCCAAAATTGAATTAGTTTGTCTTTTTTGAATTTATTTATTGAAAGTCCAGTTGGAGGTGGGGTCGATTGGAATGGATCTCTAATCCAGTCGTATTGATTACGATTCTCTGGAAAATATTTATCAAAATGGATGCTTAATGTCGATAAGTGTTGGATAATATCAATTGTAAACTTGGACTCAGATTTTGAACAGATTTTTCTTGCAGGAAGCCTTTTAAAACAGGAAAACAGTCAGTATTTCCTCGCCTCTCTTCTATTTTTCTTTTCCACAACAGTAATTTCTTTTGAAACGCTGCAATTTTATCAGCCAGTTGCAGTATATATATGCGTTTCGTTTCCCTGTAGCGATTTATTAAGAATATTTAATTTCTCAAATATGTCGCATTTTTATTAAGAAGTCAGTATCTTTAAACTTATCTGCGTCACGATTCGATTCTGTTAATAATAATAATTAGTGTACCGGTGCGAGGAATCTCGCATGTAGAAACCCTATACCCGTAGGTATAGGTAATAATGTTTTTTTCATAATAACTTTACTCATATAGACTTTTTCAAAATTGTTTATACTGATGAACAAAGTTCAGTTAATAAGCTTTCGATCAGTGTAAGAATCATTGAAATCGGTGCCGGAACAAACTCTCAGGAGGAATCACAAGCTCTTGCGCTAGCGATTTAATTATAATGATGATGATGATAATCACTCACTACTGCATATCGTCTATCGACATCCTCAGGATAGCGCTGCGATGTCCCAGGGCGTCGCGACGAACTGTTAGAGAACCCCTGCTTAGTATATAAAATAGTCTTTGGGTATAAGTATGTTATGTCAGACAGCGGTTTGGGATTTTCATATTCGCATTTTAATTTTGAGCGCGCATTTGAAGTGCATTGAAAAACTAAATTGTGAAATTAAAATTTTATTTTAGATTTTAAATGAAAAAAAAAAGATTATGAAAACATGGTTATAACCTCTGAACGAAAAACGAAAATCATGTAACGCATTGAAAATTTCTTAATTAGAAGTATTTGAAAAAAGCTTTCGCTACGCGTTTTTCAGAGTCCATATTGGTGAATGGTTAGGAAATACTACAAAATAGTTTTAAAAGGCTCCGTGGTATCATTCATTTGGTCAGGCGACTTTAATGCTACGTTCCACAAACGAGAAAAAAAAAAATTAGGCTCAACAGTTCTATGCAGAACCGAACATAGGCTCTCGCAACAATTTGTGTCTGCGTGCTATATTTTTGCACTACCTAATGGAGAAAAAAGCTTTCACGTGACCTTATTTCCTTATTTCAGTTATCTGACCATTTCTTACACAAATTAAATGTAAGTCTGTATTTAAAGTAAGCGAACTGTCAAATTTAAAAAAAATCGTTTACGAAATGTTGCGAAAATTGAATTGTATAATACTGATCAGGACTGCCGTTGGAATTTTTTGCTTGGCAGTATAATTCGATCCTTTTGGTCAGTACCGCGCAGTACTCTGCGAGAGTGAGAGTTTTTTTTAAATTTATTTTTATAAATCAATCAATTACAATTTTTTTCAATTATAATTTTTTTAAACGTATGTTTTTCACAAAAACAAAATAAAACTAAGAAAAAACAACAAAGTGCAGTTTTTTTTAAAGAGTTCTGACCTGCCAGTTTTGGAAGGCACTGCAACCTAAAAGATCTTTTGCACAGTCGGTCTAGGGAACCAGCAGAGGTTAAATTCTTTTGATAAAATTGAGGATCTCACTGGTGACTTTAAGAACTTCCCCGGGAGTCAGAACTACTCCGTAGAAATGTTGTCTCCGGAGGGCACATAGTGATGGAGTCACATATAATATGTTCCACAATTTAGTCGTCTTCCATGCAGAGACGACATTCAGTTTTCTGAATGAGACCTACTTTGTTTAGGTGATATCGATGATGACAATGCCCAGTTACAAATCCCTCTAATCTGTTGATATCATATGTACCTATTAAGGAGTAGGAGTTTTATTGATCTATTGTGCATGGGTTTAATGGCTCTGTTAGCCTGACGAAGACCCTGGGTAATTTCCCAATAGGGGGCACACATGTTGTTTCCACAAATTTTGATTAAGTTAATAGCTGAGTTTCGAATGTTGTAAAACGGCTCAGGGCCGGTAAAGGAGTCAGCCGAACCTTTTCTAGCCAGCTCGCCAGCTTTTTCGTTTCCATCAATACCCTCATCACCGGGCACCCACAAAGATTGGAGGGTTTTGTGCAGTTTAGGACTGATTTGGAGTCAATAAGGTTTGAGCATTGTACTTTTATAGCAGCTTGACCATTTACCATTTATATTTATTTGAATTCGCACTGGAAGTTTAATTTTGTACTTTGAGCAGTATAATTTACGTTTTGGCAGTACGGAGTATGGGATGCTAAAAAAGCAGTATAATACTGCAAACATCACTGATACTGTTATTCCATGCAACAAGACAAGAGACAATTATTCGTAAGTTCCTACAAAACCATTAATGGAAGTGGAACTGAGCGACTAATCTAAACATAAATTGGTTTGCGCCAACACGTCATAATAATAAAGCTACTTCTAATATCTTTATAACTTGGTTGTCTTAAGACATCATTGAGCAAAGCCAAAACGTTGAGCACGTAAAAATGTCAACAAGATACTAACGTTCTGTCAAAAAAGGTGGTACAAATAAAGGGTGATTTTTTAAGAGGTTGAGAACTTTTTAAAAAAAAAAAACACAAAAAATTCGAAAAAATGAATAAAATATTTATTTGAATCGATAGTTTGAACCTTGCAATTTAATGTTTAAAGATAATTTCATGCAAATGTTGACCGCGGCTGCGTCTCAGGTAGCCCATCCGCTGAGTCCAATTTTGGCATACTCTTTCACACATATCGGCCGGTATCTCACGAATGAATGCATGGATGTTGGCTTCCAGTGCGTCAATCGAAGCGGGCTTGTCCCTATAGACATTAGCCTTGACATACCCCCACAAAAAATAATCTAATGGTGTCAAATCGCACGATCTAGGCGGCCAATTGACCGGCCCGAAACGTGAAATTAACTGTTCACCAAACTCGCCTCGCAATTGCGCCATTGTTTCGCGTGCTGTGTGGCATGTGGCACCGTCTTGTTGAAACCACATATCATGAAGGTCGAGAATGCCGATCATAAAATGGAAGCAGCGCGCGATGAACATTTCGAACCGAGCACGAATTTTGATAGTAAAATTCAATAATTTGCAAGCGTTGTTCATTTGTAAGACGATCCATGGTTAAATTGCAAACCAAACTGAAGCTGTTTGACAGTGACACAAGGTACTAAACACACGTCAGCTGTCAAAACCAGTGTTGCCAAAACCAAACCAGCTAAAAAATCACCCTTTACAAATTGGACAGGTTAAACAGTTCCGCCTTATAAAACCACTGCCTAGCAGTTGGATAAGCCTGTGCAAACATTTCCTGTGTTATGTCAAAACTCAATGATTTACCATTAAAAAGTTTCCAATATGAATTCACAGCCCAATTTTCTACCCACGAAAGAAAAAGAACAAACATAAAAAGGACAATAACAGCAACAACTAACTACTCCCCTTTTTGGTTCCATATTGCATGCTTCTAATATCTCGTCGCCTTGTCATCGTCGTCGCTGCTATTGTTTTTGTTGTTGTTGTTGAAAACAGCACAAAACAACACAATACAAGGCTGACATGCCACGTTAATGTCAAAACCTTGTTACGACTCGCATGTAATTGGCCCCAGCCAATATAAGTAAGAGTAGATGACAAAAGCGAACATGACAACGAACAAATTACGAACCCATATCAACCCGTAGAGAGAGACGAGTATCTACAACACAAACACACACACAGGTATAAGGTTTACAAGGAAATTAATTATTTCTAATGGAGCAGAAAGTCATAGAATTTCCCTTTCGTATCAATTCTGTCAAACAAAAGAGCCCCCGTCCAGCAAATCTCAACCGACACAGAGGACGACGCACGGTGGGAATGAATGGAATTCCCAAACTTCTGATACCCGATAATTGACCAAAGTGTAATCTTTTAATAAATTTTATTAAATTCCTTAGCTCTTGGCTTCAAAAGTGAGAGGGTGGGGATGGTGGGGTTAGATCAAAGGATTGCACGTAAAATCAAAATATAATTGGAAAACTCACTGACCTCCTCTCCTCGCCGCTTTTCAGAGGCAATTACATGCTCAATTGCATCTGGATGATTCTTTGGGTTCATCCGTCTGGTTCTGCTGCATCGCACGGATCCCGTTTGTTCGTTTGCCTGTCTTAGCTCATCAGATGCACGTAATTGTGAGGAAACTTTCGACTCTATTGTTACAATTTGCAGCGCTCGGAAGTACCTAACGCCCACGGGGCACTCATTGTTCATCACCATCCTCCAGAGTATACCTCTTTCGGTTTGTCGGGGGGCAACGGCTAACGATAGAGTGAATGAGTTTATGTCGTTTATATATATAAAAAAAAACACACACAAAAATGTTTGAAGATGGAAGAAAAATTTAGGGTGGAAATGCAATCCACTGGCATGCACTGTACTCTATACCCACTCTAGGCTAATCATTGCCCTTGTTATCATCGTTCTCATCACACACCACTACCGATGCCAAAACATTGCAATCGTGGTGATCCATCTACGTACCGTAACCAAGCAGTAACCACCCCCTTGGCCAAGAAAATCGAATCCCTTTGAAACGGAGAGGAAAATAATAGCGAAACACTCCCACGTTGAAATCCAAACGACCTCCTTATAACGCGAGCTGTAACTGACAGATAGACTGGAGCCAGTAACCCTGAGCTGTCAAATTAAAACCCCGAACATTGAAGCTGCTCCTCGAGGAAAAATCAAATTCCACAGTTTGCTCCATGTTCAGCTTGGCTTTAGCTACGTGTATGAGTACATGTAGATGTATACGTCTCATATATTGCAACTCGTGCTTCGTTGTTATCTTGGCTGTCCTGGAACTCGAGTGAGTAGTGATGCGGAAAATCAGCAACAAACTTGAGGCATCGGAAAATGAGAAGCATATACGAGTACGAGTGCGAGTACATACCTACCTACACTCCCGAGGAGCGACGCCCGACCTCAATTCGTCATGCATCCGCCGATGTGATGATGTGGAGTAGTGAAGTCACACCGGAATGCAGAGTGCATTCTTGTTCTAGTTGCAGCTGCAATGGCAACTGAAAGAAACTGCGACAGCCAACTGATGTATTGCTTGAGATTTTCAAGTACTTGGGGGATTCCTGAACGTGTACATATGTCAAACACTTGCAATTGAAAATGTTTGTATTGTGGAATATTTTATCCTGCGATGGAACTTGCTATAGTTGGAAACCTATAAAACTAGAAAAAAACTAAAAACTCAAAAGATAGTGAAGCTGAGGATTACAGATTCGACATATGCATATGGAAACTCATTGTGAAGGGAAGGGCTAGATCTAGATCTTACCTTGTTTAAGCGAAACAGGGTTCATAATTCGAGGAAAAGATCCATCTGAGAAGGTTCTTCTTCATTTTAAGTCACTTTGGCGAAGAGAAGCTATGATCCGTAACAAGACTTCGTCTATAGGATGAAAATCTGACCAGCACCTTTAAAGTCTTTCACTCTTCTTGGAATGATCTCTGATTGCTGCTTTTTAGCCTACTACTACAACTATTTGAAGTTTTTCTGAAGAATGTGGAGCTCTCTTTCTTTCCATCAGTGAAATCGCCGAATCTTAAGATTAAGTCAATGATTCTAAATGCGATTAGTTTAAAAAGCATCTGCATTTTTTTTTGTATAATCTACCAACGCTAAAGGGTTTTTTTTTAACCTTCCGTCCTCCCTCTGGGGTATAAGACACCCCACAAAAAATTGTAAACTGTCCCATTACCGTTACAATTTTTTTTCCACCATGGCATGCCTATGTAAATTCAGTTTAACATTTTCTGCAGTAGTATACGGTGGTTTCGCGCAATTTGGATTAAACTTCGAAAGTTTCTATGGGGTATCATACACCCCAGTGTGCAGTTCGCGTAAGTATTTTTTACAGTTTGTACATAGGGATTCTGAAGTACAGCAACTTCGATTTTAGTAGCTCATCCAGCATTTGAATAAAAGAAATACAAATAAATTGATCTAGATTTTTCTAGGATTCAATAATTTTTTTTAAAGGCAACATTTAGTGTATGCGTTGCATGAGTTCTAGCACACTGCTTACAATAGTTTGCAATAAAAATGCGTACAATTTTGCACATGTACCTACTCTAGAATATTATTTCGAAAAACATACATAATTATTTTTTTTTGTTTCTAACTTTTGAAAAAATTTGACTTTTTCTGAACACCAACTTTTTTATGATTTTTTTATCCATTTATTTTTTAAATGACTTTTTTTATTTATATAAAATATGTTTTTTTATAATGTTAGTGGAATAATAAAAACTATTTGGATCTCCTGAAAACATGAAAAACAAATAAACAATTCATTTAATAAAAAAACTTTTTTTTTTTAATATTTGTGATTGGGGTATGTTACACCCCAGATGGAGGAAAGTGCAAGTAAAACATAGTTGGAGGACGGAGGGTTAAATAACACTTTCAGATCTGTGTCATGGTGTGCAAATACAAGCAGAGATTTGCCAAAGAAAATATTCATCAACAGGCTCATCATTTAGTGCTTGTGTTAGTGGTTAAGCTACGCTACATTACAACACTACCACAAATATACATTATTTTAATAGTATTTATGTGTCTTGTTAAGATTAAAGTCAAGAAAGTTTACATTTAAATCATAGATTTTACTCATGCGGTTAATAGGCTCATACATCCCGTAATTTGTTCTATAATGAGGAACATGCAGTAACTCTATACTACGTAGGTATAATTAAACGAAAGTTTAACCCTAAACAGGATAATAAGTCAGGTGCATCAATCAGACCTGGGATCAGTTGATGCATAAAAATGATATCATTATTGACCCTTCTTTGAGCCAAAGGTTGCATTTGCAACAGTTTTATTCGATATGGGGGGAGGTTAAAAGAATCGTCCGGAATCGGAAGACCCTTCAATGTGAATCGAATGAAGCGTCGCTGAACGGCTTCAATACTAGTATTGAGATTTTTCTGATAAGGTGTCCATATTTGCGAAGCATATTCGAGGTGAGGACGGACAAGACTGTTAAATAGTGAGAGAGTGACATAAGGATTTTTAAATTCTTTACACCTAATCACAATGTGGTTTTTATATGCTCTTTAAAATCAACATCAGGGCTAAAATAAACACCCAGGTCCTTAAAACTATAAACCCGACTGAGAGAGTGATTCGATATCAAGTAGTTGAATATAGTCGGTACCCGGTTCCTGGAGAATGTCATAGTATCAGTCCAGAGTGGGTTGAGGACTAATCCATTTTTACAACACCAGGTACTGAAGCTATCAATGTCTGATTGCAGAAGTCTACAGTCATCTATGGTTGTAATTGCTTTGCTAATCTCCATATCGTCGGCAAATATAAGAATGTTGCTATATTTTATGATGGATGGAACATCATTTATAGCAAGAATGAAAAAAAGTGGACCTAGGTGACTCCCTTGAGGGACGCCGGATCCAGCTAAGAAGGAGTCTGCAAGAAAATCAATAAATTTAACTTGATATGACCTCTGGTTGAGGTAAGATTCGACCCACGAAACGAATAAAGGGGGAAAACCTCGAGCTTTTAAATAATTATGTCATGAGAAAGCTGATCAAAAGCTTTGGAGAAATCAGTGCATATGAATACCCTTATAATATTTACACACAGCGCGAGCACATGAAGGACAAGAACCTTAACGGGAAAACCTCCAAAATCATGCCTAACTCCTTCAAGTCAGCGAAACTGAATAAATGAAGGATCAAAACTTATTCATCGTCAAATAATGTCGCTACCGAGAAGATAGAAAGGTGTTTTAGTCCTTAAAAATTTCATGAATTTCGCAATAAAAAGTTGAAACTAAATAACTGTAAGCATAGCACTGATCTTCGTGCTCTCGTATAATTTTACGTTAAGGCTTTTTCCTTTCAAAAATCCTTCTTTTCGCGAGGAACACTCTTTCTACTATACATTTCATGTCACCCTCCACAGTTGATATTGTTGTAAGAATATTTATTTTTTATTAGTCCGCCTTCCTCCGACTCTAGAGTCTATTATGACAAAGAATCCATTTACTTCTTGGATTTGCCGTCCTAATAATTTACATCTATCTAAGGATACTCATTTGGACGCCCGTTAAGGAAGGAATATTTTATTTTATTTGCTCGAATTTTTCATTTCATTCGAATTACCAGACTGAAGATCACACTTTTTAATTGTAATCTCTTCTTCGTTCCGGTGCTTCACCCTGCATACAACATACACTCGTACTTTGAAAGGATCAAGCTTCTTTTATACGCTTTTCTAGGAGTAAAAAATAATAAAACAAGAAAATCAGGAAAACTGGTAATTCGACGAAGGTCCCCGCCCATAATTCCATCCGCTTAATCCAAATAATGCACATGAAAATTATGAGATCACCAGGAAGGACGAAATCATGAGGCACGAAACACATTTACACCAGGATAACACGAAACAACGCGTTGCTCTGCACACACACACACAACCACCTCTAGAAGGAGGAATCTGATTTTGTATTTTTATTTTTTTACAGCGCCCAAATGCAAATCCATTGCGAAGAAAATCTCAGAAGTGCACATTACGTTGATATGGCACCATCATGACAACACTCGGGACAGAAATACCAAAGCAGAGAGCAAGGAATAAAAATGAGAAAAATAAAACAAGACAAAGTACAACGGGAAAAAAGTGTAATAACCGCCACCCTGCAGTGTCCTTGCCCTTATCCGTGCTTTATTATCACCCATTTTGTTCAGGGATTTCCAGTTCCTCGTCTACGGCTCCGGTACCGTGGCCATCATCGCCCTCGAAATACATTCATGGTTGGTAATTCGCTTTTTTTCTATCCAAAACAGTACAACCCATTTCCCAAGCGGAGGAGCAGCAGCGGGAACAGCGGTGAGCGCTGAGCGGGGTGGACGCGGCATTTTCGGTTTATGACTTAATATTAACACACCTCTGCAGCAGCAGTAGCAAACAGAAGAGCGCGCGGCAAGCAACAACAAGGATACTCCTAGTGCTTCTATTGTGGAGCGACAAACACCTTACCCCGGTCTCTTTGGGGTACGCTGCAATTTCTGTTTTTCTTACGGTTGTCATCATTAGATCTCATTATGGAATCCTTTTTGTTGTGTGCGCCTCGTAATTTCATTGTCTAATACAAGGACTTAATGGGAAAATATGCCTTAATATCTGTTCTCGTGCAGAAGCAGATAATGCAATTGGTTCTTTGCGGTTGTTGGTTGCCTGTGAGATATGGGGGGGTTGAGCCGTGAGCCTTATTCAACGATATACCGACGTATGCCCATAGGTAAGCCCGGCTACAAGGACTCATACAGTATGGCAAAAATAAGGAGAAGCTCATTACGAGTATTCATAATTTAAGCATAAATTAATAAAATAATACATATGTACAGATGTATGTATGTATATCTATGCATAAGTGAAAAAGGTCGAAATTACGGATTTATTGTAGGATTTGACAAGAGATGAACGGTATTGAGGCAAATGATGTTTATGATTCCCTTATTGGGCAGGTCATAACTGCTATTTTTAATTCAACACTAAAACTATTGCAAACCTGAGTTTGGACATGTAATGTAATGTAATGTAATGGTGTTGTGCACTGCCACCAAAAGAGGTTTCTTGGACACAGTGATGTGCTGAGACTCCTCATATGCATTCACAGAGTATATATTCGGCCGCCTTCTCATCCTCTCTACAGAGTCAACACAAATCATCGTCGGATAGTGGATTTGCTCAGGTATTCAGCAAGTTTATCATCTTTCCCAATTTTTTGTGTGGATACGAATCAAAGGTACTGTGAAGGAGGGTTTAGGACCGCTGAAAAGATGGGTAGCGGCACTTCTACAATTTGCACGCTTATTACCCTCGAAATTTTCGTGACCTGGTATCCAGGCAACGGTGTCTATAATATTATCATTAGGTGTTCGAAGAGCTGGAAGCAGTCCGAAACCAGTTTGCACACTGTCCGAGAGGATACAAATTCGGAACCTGCATGTATGTGCGTCTTCGTTAGCATTTTCGAACAAATAGAACCTCCACTTGAAAGACTTACTTACTTAGTTGGCGCTACAGCTCGAGGTGAATCGGGGCCTGCTTCTCGCAACCATTTGTGTGTGCATGTTATATCTTTGCACGAATGGAAGGGACCTACAGTTTTTTGCCGACTCCGAACGGCGAGTTAAGAAGCTCAATCGTGACAAATGATACTCGTTGATGCTTGTCAGACATTCGAAAGAGGTGGTAACCGTGATAAAATTCTTTTAACTCCGGCCAGGAGTTGAACCCGGGCAGCATTGCTTGGTAGTCCAACGCACTAACCACCACGGCCACGGTGACCACTTGAAAGATGCTGAGTGATTTTCTCAGTGCAATAGCTCTTTGGAACCGAGGCCCATCTTATGGACATGCTTACCATTATTTTGAATGAAAGGGATCTTAGGTCAAGTTTTGCTATTTGGGTGGAAATATTTTTTGTTTGTTCATATCTATATTTTGAAAACTTCAGTGTCATTCTCCTCGATTGTGTCGATAATTATTATATTTGGCATAGACTTATGAATTGTTGAAGAGTTGAAATTTCTATCTACGATAAAATTCTCAGAAACGTAAAGGAGATAAAGATAGCCACATAGATTTTCGATGGTTTTGACCTCTCCCTTTTCTCCCTCTTAAATAAACCTTATACCTGCAAAACTGTAAGCCCCAGGTAAAAATGTTGTTGCAGGAACTTGGGTACCTTCTATTACTTTTTTTACATTTGACTTTTATTCTCCTAATCAGACTACTTATAAACATCTCCAATTCCCTAGTAGAACTCACAGTATCGTTTCGAGAAGCTATTAGTTGCACTATCTTTCGAAGTCTTTCTTCTTTCGCAGTTTGTCGTCATAGCTCAAAAGTATCTACCTTCTACATCTCGTAGTAATAATTTAAAGAAAAAAAATATATGGAGGTGTCAAAAAGGGGCACGAGATTACCTTTTATTCTGGTTTTAAAATAATCAGAGAAACAGAAAATGTAAAAATTGGCCTGTCTGCACGTGTCTAAAATTTTAAAATCTATCCAAAGTGTCACCTTTAGCCTCTGTTTTTTTTTTTTCTTTAGCCTGAGTGGAAATCGAGCAAAAAAGTATAAAAAAATTTAAAAGAAATAAAATCTACATACTTCTGCATAAAGTGTAAACATTGTAGATATACAATTTTTGTTAAATTTTTTCAAAACCACTCAGGATTTAAAACTGGAATATTCAGTATATTGCTTCAATAAACTGAAAAATTCTATGTATCATTTTTTTTTGACAGGAAAAGTTGACTTTAACGACTTCCTGCATAATAAATTAAGCAAATATACAGCAAGAATACGGTTCGTTATATTACGAGTTGAAAAAAAACTTTTCGTTCATGGAAGACCAACTTAATTCTTTGAATTAAGTTCCGCTAGATTTTGATTATTTCACACTGTGCGGGCGCATCAAAATAATAATATTAAAAAAAAAATTATAAGCACACTTTCCCGAGATAAATGAGATTTTCACAAAAATTGGTTAAAAAAAATCAAAAAAAATCAGTGTTTGAAGACCAATATCTCGAAAACGAAATTATGGATGGTTACAGTTTTTAACTGTTATAAGCACTATTCAATGAATCAGTTCCGAAAATATCTGTAACTCAAACCGGACCACCCTGTATAACTAGTTCCACAAATTTTCAGGTCAGGCTTTAACTCTTATAGCGCAGCTTAGATATTATTTTATTCCTACTACCTTTCATTCTGTAGGCAAAAATAATTTTCAGCTAGTTGTTGTTGTTGCCACAAAAGGGGTTTTCTAATGTTCAGGTTGCTGTAAGGGTTAATGGGTTAAAACACTCGTTTCTTTTCTCTTAATTCAAGTCTTTATTCCTGCACGCTTCGTTCACAACTTAACTTAGCTCACTGACGTCTGTCAGATCCCCCCAGGTTGCCACTTGGGTAAATACGTAAGGGTATGAACGCTAGTTAGTGCATTATAAAATATACTTTTATAAAACATATCAGGTTCTAGGATCAAGTAGCTAATCATATTCTGTTATACAACATGCACGTAAGGTACATGAGAGATACCAGGAAGATTATTTTCATCTTTATTCTTTAAAGAATTTTACTATCGCATCGCAGGTGCACGTCATTCCAAAGTTGTGTCGTTTACACTGGAACAAAAACTTAAATAAACTTTCGGCATAAATGTGCGAGTGACCAACATTAAAACTGGTGACATTTTCTTGAAAACCACATACAACCTTGTATCTCACGATATGCAAATGCAATAAACTCGTACCGTTACCTTTCAAAAGTTTATTCCAAACTAATAGAAAAAAAAAGAAAAATTGCGAGAAAACTAATAAAATACAAAACTTTTCTTGTATACAAGGAACGAGTATATTCCTGTAGCGCGGCATTAATCACTGGTGCCAAAAATCTTCGCGCAACAACTTAATCTCTTACCCTAGATAAGAGACCGAGAGTTTAAAAACTTTGCAAAACGCAAATGCCTGCAAAGATTAAAACAGTAAATCATTGCGCGCCCGGGTCTATTAACACCGTGCGCCAGTGCATTTCTTTTTAAATACAACAACAACAAAAAACTGCATAAAACACTACGGGAAAGTAAAAATAAACTCTAAAGTTTAATCTAAATAAATTTTGTTGTGAAAAGACCGCTATTCGCTATAAGACTTCAACGACTTTAGCGCAGAGAAGATTTTCATTTTTCCCGCAAACACCAATACGTACATAGCTAGCAGCAATACAGTGCAAACAACAGAAGCGGCAAGTCCTCTCAGTAATTATGGCAACCGATCCGGGGTTGTAAATTGAAAGCAGAAACCCCACAAGCGGCATAGTTGTTATGCAGCAGTACGTTGTGGTTAATTTATTGTTCGTTCAGTTATCTTTTAATGAATTTTTTTTTTTCAACAAAAAAAAAAAAAGAAGTTCGTACGGTGAAAATGTAGACACTGTCAGGATTTAAGCCTCAGTTGATCCTCATCGGATTCATGAAATCTGTAATGCTCGGTAAGTTGCGTTGGCGAAAATTTATAAATGCATTTATCCGAGGCACACAATTACGATAATCCCGCCTTGAGAACGCAATAAAGCATTTTTCTTAACATGTCCATACACGCATTAAAAAACTCGATCATTATTTAAATTGTTAGATTAAAGTCTTGTTAGATTTTTATTGAAAACTGTTTTGTTTTTTCCAAAACCGTGTTTGAAGAAATTTTGGTCCAGAGACCTTCATTCGGTTAAGCCAATCTGTAGTCGCTCTCGCTCGGTCCACTTCAGGGCAGGCTTCATTTTCGAAACTTTTGCTTGGAAAATAATCTTAAATGCATGTAAGCAATTATGTAATGCAGTTGATTAATGTAATAAATGCAATGTTATACTCATAGATGTTGATATTCTACAACTTAACCGCGGCACTAAAAAAGTGTTTATCTCTTTGTTAGGTTAGGGCCACCACCACCCCTGGGGAGGCTGAGCCATCACAAAAACACTAGTCACCAGAGCGGGCTATCGCGATCACCGCAAAGTCAATCCTAGGATGGCATAAAAACCGCCACAATTTTCCCAAAGCATTTTATTACCCTGCCAAATTTTGGAACATGTCTATAGTTGAATCACTTAGCAGACACAACAGGGTGAAACAATGTGCCTGGACACTCTGGCGTAGAGGAAAATTAATATACAGATGAGCTAGCAAGGAAGCCCCCCCCCCTGCTTATAACACCGATTTGGTGAATATAGCACCACCATCATGCGGCATCAGGGCAAAAGTAAACAACACAATTACACGTATGGCGGACCCCAGACGGTCAAGAATAGAGGGACATAGGGCACCGTAGCGCAAGTGGTTAGTGCGTCGGACTACTGAGCCAGCGGTCTTGGGTTCGAATCCCGCCGCAAATACCTAAAAGTTTTTCACAGTGCCCACCTCTTTCGAATGTCTGACAAGCATTCAAGAGTATCATTTGTCATGTAAAGCTTCCCAACTCGCTGTTCGGAGTCGGCAAAAAACCGTAGGTCCCTTCCATTCGTACAAAAATATAAGACGCACACACAAATGGTTGCGAGAAGCAGGCCCCGGTTCACCTCGAGCTGTAGCGCCAATTAAGTTAGTAAGGGTATCCAAGGCTCTTTGGCCGACCATAAACCGCAAAAGGACCAGGATAATCGTAGAATTGAATAGGGAAAAGCTAAAAATGTATGTCTATCTACCCGTCAATACCATTTATCTCAGGAAATTAAAAGTAAATTAAAGTTTCTACTAAGGTCAACAGCCCCAAAGTCCTGTAAGAAATGTTGCTTCAACCCAAGGGGCCGTAATCTCCTTAAAATGCTGCATGACTACGCCTACGTACTTACCCATATCATACACATTTTAACTACTTCCTCGCGGGACTGCTGTAAGGTATTATACTTCACGGGGCTATTAAGTAGATGCTAGCATCATTTGGTCTATTCTAGTTCACTGCAGACTCCGTGTCTGTCCCCTCGCCTGGGAAATCTGAACAAAAAGGTGGGTTATCGTGTTCAAATCATTGTAGATATTTCCGATAGATACCGCGGCCAGATAGAAACTGAGTTAGGTGGTAGTTACAGCTCACGTGTGCTTTGGTTTGTTCAAATCCCGATGGTTTAGAACAACTTGTTGTGTTTGCTACCTAGCAATTGAAACTGCTCATTTAAAGAATTGATTTCACTTGCCTGTTAATGGCTCACCGTGGTGTTGTGGTGTTGGACTTCCACGCAATGGTGCCCGGGTTCAGTACCAGCCCGGATCTAACACGTAAAAGTTTTTTCACGGTGCCACCTCTTTCGAATGTCTGACAAGCAATAAAAGAGTATCATTTGTCACGAGTGAGCTTCTCAACTCGTCGTTCGGAGTTGGCAAGAAACTGTAGGTCCCTTCCATTCGTGCAAAAATATAACACGCACATACAAATGGTTGCGAGAAGCAGTCATTGTCATCAGGTTCACCCCGAGCTGTAGCGCCACCGAAAGAAGTAAGTAAGTAAGTTAATGGCTCAAGACTCTCCTTTAATAGATCGATAGCATCTTGCAAGAGAAGTTTGTTTATCAAGACCTATGTATAAACTTTTATCAAAGCATAAAATGGTATGTCAATAGTTTTTTGGTAGTTATTTGTCACTATTTTTAAAGATCATGGATATACGAGCTTTAAGTAGGTTAAGAATTTTAAAGAATGTTTGTGGTACATCAAACCCAGGATCGGGCAGGTGCTTTAAGAAAACGTAAGAAATCGAAGTTGGACACCTCCGATTTGGAGGTATAACCACTTTAACTCTTACAGCAACCCGAAACTGAGAAAAATTTAGCCCCAAGCAAGAAAAAACCAATTTTTTTTTTAATGTGTGAAAACTGTGACTATTAATTTAAAATTAACAAAAAGTAAAATAAAAAAATAATTAAATTATACATTGCAAACTCCACAACTCCAAACAGTGCGTGTCTGGCTTTTTGCTGAGCTACATAGAGCGCGTATTTTGCGAGAACTGCGTACCGGCTGATGAATGTACTTTTTATCTGATAGATGGTATTTCTGTTCAGCATAGAGGTTGGTTTGAAAAACTATGTGGCTTATAAAGTCTTCCGTCCACAGTAGATAGAAAAGCTGAATCGGAGTTGGTTCATTCAGTTTCAAAACGTGATCAGTCAAACTCGGAAAACCAGTAAAATCACCTACCGCAGAAGGCTTGCAGTCCTTACCCCAATTTGGTTGAATTGTTTTCTCGTCTTGGCCCTTCTCAGTTGCAGCATGAAATAGTTGACTCAATGGGAGGTCGTCGTCAGAATCCGATGAATAGTCCAAAATATTATTTACAGCTGGTTCGTTGTCGTCCTCAGCATCAGGACTGTCAACCACGGATTCTGGATCTGATGGTATCTTCAGTTCTTCCAGCATTTTCCTTATTTGCTCCTCATGGTTTCCGTGTCTATACATTTTATATAAATATTTGTTTTTTCACACTGGCGGTGGCGGTGGTTCAAAATAAGTACCTTAGGAAAAAACATGGAAAAATACTTACAAACAGAGGCATTTTCAAATCAAATAACTAATCTTCAAAACGAAATAGAAACAATATGCAGCTGCAATTCATTTGAAAAAATTCTTTGTTCACAGTCTGACTATTTTTGCAAACATGAACAGTTATATGTATAAGCTCACAGAATGAACAGTACAATTCCTAAACATTTGCGAAAGTGGGAAAAAATTAAAACGTACGTGGCTCAAAATTTATACCACCCTCGCGCAATGGGTCAAAAAACGTGGTTCAAATTTTGTACCGGCTGCGCCATAAGAGTTAAATAATATAACTTCTGAACTATTGCAGCTACAAAAGCAGTTTTATACATTTTGTATAGGCAATCAGTAGGGTATACAACATGTTAAAGATTTTGTGCAATTTTATGGAGCCACACAAAAGTTATTGCTCCTTAAGCTCAAAATTATTTAAATTTGCTGTTCCAATTTTTACTTAAAACTTGATAAAAAAAAAATTGTTAATAAAACTTTTGACTTTGACCAATTTCCTGAAATTGAACGAATGCCATAAGATTTTTTGTTAAACTCTCTACTTAAGGGATTATACCTCTTATCTGGGGCACCCTGTATCTATAAATATTTCGCAATGAAATGTAGGACATAATTTGTTTGCATGTGATTGGTTGCGTTAGTATATTGTTATATACAAATTCAGAAGTAGGTTGTGTCTAATAGTATGATCAAGAAAAATTAGTACAATAGATGTTTAAAAAAAATAAGTATCAATAAATGCATTTCGACAAAAAAGTCTCAAAAAACTATAGTCTCCATATTTCTATGAATAGTCGCAAATTTTGGGTATTTTAAAAAAAGTCGTATCAAAGTCTCAGAAGAGTCAAAAAAGTGCCAAAATGCGACTTTAGTCGCACAATGATAACCCTGGATACAACTAAATTCGAGTTCCATGTCTCTGGCAATTTCTCACAGAATATTTTCCCAATCTTCATTGGAACGTGGTGGCCGTGGCCATAGAGGTTAGTGCGTTGGACTACTACGCATGCTGCTCGGGTTCAATCCCAGCCCGAGTCCAATACCTAAAAAAGTTTTTCACGGTTGCCACCTCTTTCGAATGTCTGACAAGCAATCAAAGAGTATCATTTGTGATGACAGGCTTCTCAACTCGCCGTTCGGAGTCGGCAAAAAAACTGTAGGTCCCTTCCATTAGTGGTAAAAATAACACGCACACACAAATGGTTTCGTGAAGCTAGGCTTGGTTCTGTATAGGACTGCTGACGCCGTATACATATATATGTATATATATATTTTGTTTGCATTGGAGATAAAACCTTGCAGGGATCTAATTGAATATTTTTAACTTTGTACTATTTCCTGTAGTTGTTGGGTTAATTTCCTTACTTTTATTAATTTTTAACTGTTTGTAGTGTGGCAAGACTTGTATATGATACAGTTAGGTGATAATAGAAATCAGGATAGTAAAATTTAGTGAAGTTTAAGATGAAGTTACATATCATTGAATTCATGGATTGATATTTTTTTTCTCTTTCATTTGTTTGCTTGTACTGTGGGTTTTGTGTATTCCATCTTCATCGGAACATGTTTCAGAGTAGCGCTCATGTAAGTTTCATTGTTGTACATGGATGTCATTGTCGTTGTCGGAGAAAATATACATAGCGATGACACAAAGACAACGACGACCTCCAAGGAAAGCAAAAAGCACAAAATAAAAATATAAGAAAAGTCGATATAACTACAACCAGCAGCCAACATAGGAACATGACTGTGGGAAGCACAGCCCCTTTGGCCGTGTGCCATGTACTGCCTACGGCCAATGAAATTTATTTTATTAAAATTTATACGAAACTTCGTACAAGGAAGTTGGTGAATTTTGCGGTAAAACTACATTCTTCCTGCCGCCCCCCGATGCCGACCGCATCAGTCGGTCGGACGGACGCTTCGTGTGTGTATTGTATCTCTGCAACAAATTCGCAGTACACGCGCAAGCAAACGAGCGTGTGTAACATATACATATGTGCAGAAGAGATATTGACGACAAGGACGAACACTGAAGACGATGACGAGAACGATGATAAGATACACTTTTTAGAAGCGTACATAATTCCAGCGAATTGATGTTCCGTATTATATCAAATCCTTTGGATCGCGTCATTCCCAATTTCAGAATCCTGTGTGTAGTTATGCAGTTAAGAATTCTATGTTGTGTCCTGGATCCACTTCTTTTTTCTTTCGAACTTGTTACCATACTTGTAACAATGTTGTGATATCACAATCATGCTATCCCCGTTAGAGAAGGACCATGAATTTGTAACATATAAACGTATGTGTATGCTCTTGAAACATCCTTTACACTTTTATGCCAATTTAAAGTTACAGGTTGTACAATGTACAATCTCGACTATCGGTGACAGTGGCAACAGAAAAAGAAAAAAAAAAAACTTCAAACTTCGAAGTCACGCAGTGATGATGTCGGAATGCGGATTTCGATACGAATACATCCTGCGAACGATTTTACTAACATTTATATATACATACATCTATACATATCTGTCGTTTGGCTTATTTTTTATTTTATCTTTTAATTGGGGCTTTCAACAACATCTAACGGTGTTTGTTAAGGCAGCAATATTCAAAGAACATGCTGCTTCACTGACGAGACGCGATGAGACGGTGCCACTTCCGCCGCTGTTGCTTGTACAATTTGGCACAAATGGATGTCATGTTATGTTAAGTTGATCATTAGGGATTAATTAGCAATGCCGAGGCATCGATTGGAAGCAATGCTGATGTGTACATACATAATGTATGTGGGTGTAGGTATTATCGAGAGATGTGCAATAATTTGGATAGGAAATTTCCTCAATCTTGTGATTGTGCAATTTGTACATGAATGCGAAAAGAACTCCTTTCTTCAGATTGGGATGAGACGTTATTCCTTATTTTTTGACGTGAATACTTGATGCGAGGGTCATCGGATATTGATAGTTCAAAGTGTCATAACTCCATGGTGAATCGAAGTACAGGAATGACCTACTGTTATGTAGAGGAAAGTGGGCAGAATTGACCAGGTTGACTTCTAATGCACTTCTTTCTGAAGGAAATGTGAGTCACATTTCACGAGGAAGTCAAAAAATTCCGCCGAAAATTCAATTGTGACAAAGGAAACGTGAGTAACCCAAGACGAACGAAATGATATCAAGAAGCCTAAACAGATGACAAGCTAGTTATCGAAGATTAACTTATCTTGTATAATAGTTAAACTTTCAGTCTATAGAAAAAAAAGCATTGCCCATACGTATGTCAGTGACTTTGAAACTTAAAACTCGTTTCTCAAAATTTAATTTATTTTTCAACATAGTCTTCTTTTAGCGCGATACACTTTTCGCACCGATTATCCAACTTTGTTAACCCTTCCAAAAAAAAAAAATGATTTCTCGAACCCTATAAAATAGGCATTTGTTGCATCGATAATCTCATCATTTGATGAACATTTTTTTCCGCCGAGCCATTTTTTCAAATCAGGAAACAAGAAATCACCAATAGGAGCCCAATCTGGAGAATAGGGTGGTTGAGAAAGCAGTTCTAGCGCAATTCAGCAAATTTTACTGTTGTTACTGCGGTGAATGAGCCCGTGCATTATCGTGATCGAAGTGCACTTTTTTCTTTCTGAAATGAGGCGGGTTTTACATCAATTCTGCATTAAATTTATCCAAAAAATTGGCATAGTACTGTCCGGTAATCGTTTTTCTTTTCCGGACGACGCACCCGTTTTTGCCTTTTTAGTGCACGTTCGCCTGAAGGAGTCCACTGTTTAAATCGTTTTTTCATTCCTGGCGTGTAGTGGTGTATCCAGAATTCATCATCATCATCATCAGAATTGCAGACATTCCGACCACACTCCTTAGAACTCAGTTTATTCGCAAGCCCTTGTTTTTAATGGACACATGTGGCATCGACTACGAATATTATATGCTGTCGATCTCGATGGTGACGGCGGCGTGGCGTATTGGTATTACTATTTGCTGATGTTGTTGCAATGGTCAGAAATAAGTTCACAATGTGTGCATTTACTCTGCTAAGATATCGCTGACTTCTTCGTTGAATGTTAGATACAACCATATCCTGAGCCAACCCTTTTACAAGAGTTTGCGGCGAATATTTTCCATTGGCCTTATGAATTCAGGGTAAAAACAAAGCCACACAACTGTTAAATCAGCCCCGCAAAGTTAGGTTATGTTGAGAGGGGTTGTTAGGTTGAGCAATCAGAGTGGGTCCATCGCGACCCCTCAACCTAACCTTGCGGGGTAGCTTCAACAATTGTGTGGCTTGGTTTTAACTCCATACGAGGATGGATTTCCTTAAAGCATTTCATAACCTTGCAAAATTTTAGAACGAGTCTATAGTTGATTAGGCCTGCCTCTTCTAGACTACTAAAGAAGTATATCGCTAAAGTGTTCCTAAGATAGCGTGCTGTGCTTTGACATTTGCATAGCATATACGCGATATCCTCTGGTAGGTATACCTATATTATATGTACATCTCCGCAAATGTATGTGCCTGTGACTTCGGGCATCTTGGCGTGTTTACCCAAGTAACAATACCCAAATAGTAAAGACTATACTTCACACCGCGGTGTAATGGTAAGTGCGTTTGACTACTACGCAATGCTTGCCCGGGTTCAATCCCAGCAAACACGTAAAAGTTTTTTCACGGTTTCACCTCTTTCTAATGTCTGATACTCGGAAGCATTCTAAGAGTATCATTATTGTCATGAGGAGCTTGTCAACTCGCCGTTCGGAGTCGGCAAAAAACTGTAGATCCCTTCCATTCGTGCAAAAATACAACACACACACGCAAATGGTTGCGAGAAGTAGGCGCTGGTACAACCCGAACTGTAGCGCAACCTAAAGAAAGAAGATACTTCACATAATCATTTCTGTATCTTCAATTATTTTTAGAGCAATTTGAAAGCTACCCCGCAAACATCCACCAAATTTTAATTTTGCATTACTGGCCATCTATTTGTTTTTCGTTTTACCAAGTATGCATGCGGATGCACTTTTTTATCTGCGTATTACCCTCACTCACTATGTAGTTACTATGATACACGTCGCTTAGGAAACCAAATACACGTACAGCCACATTTTGAAAACGCATGCTATGTTTTGAAATTCTGGCTACATTAAAAATGACTGTGTGTCTGTAAGTCACAACGTGGTAGTTAACGTTAGTATTTTTAGAACGGTAAAAAACAATTCAAACCAAGAACTAAAAATTAATTTAAATTAGCGCGTTTTATTAAGAACTGTTTAAAAGTAGAATACACAAGCCCAAAAGTAAATTACCGACGTTATTAACAGAAATACAAAAGAAATAATTTCGAATGTGACTCAAAGTCACAACGTGGTAGGATTAGGGTTAAGCTCGTACGAAATTCAGTGAACCACTTTTGTACCATCCCATGCGAAGCAGCAGAGTCTCCATAATATTTTTTAAGTCTATCTTCAGTCTCCTTAATAGGTTTACGGCGCAAAAGGTAGTGCATTATCAAAAAAAAAAAACTCACTTTTTTCCATTTCGAGCAAATAACACAAACCAAAGCTACAAACTGTAAAAAATTACATTTTTTTTTCTATGCCTAGAAAGAAGCAAAGATGGCGGGAAAAAAAAAACTCAATGAGATCCGAGCGCCATTTTGCATCAAAGTCACTGACTTATCGAACAGCCCTCGTACTCTAACACCACGGTATCCACTAAAACTGGATTAATAAATTAGTACCAATCAAATTCCCACCGTCTCTGTTTCAGTTTTTCAGAAGCTTAGATGCGCAGATAGGTTGACCTTTATTTTGACAACCAAACTGAATTCAAAATGTTTTCAAATATTCAGGAACATACAAGTAGTATTTCACGAGCTCGTTTTTAGTTCGATGCGCTTAGTATATAATATGTTCGTCTCTAGAGATGCTCAATCAACCGGATCTCAGAAAAATGAAGACTTCTTACGAAAACAATTGCCGCAACCCCGTTATTAAATGTCATCTGTTATACGTTTCTAAATTATATGTATACAGATTTACCGATTAATTTTGATTTGGAAGCTCCAGATAGTCAAAAAAAAGTCAAGTTTGCGTTGGGCATCTTTTCAACGAGGATGGTTTCATGGCCGGCCAGTGTGATCGTCGCTGCTTTCGGGAAAAGCAGAATAAAGGACAATAACAGTACAATTCTGATTTATTAGGCCCAGTCGACTGTGAATTGAAGAAAAACCAACCGAGCGTCAGAAAACATGTTTTATAGCAATGACAACGCAGATGCTCCTCACCACAGCCTACACAGGTAACTTAGTCGAGTTACGCTTCGAATGTATCGACTTTACCTCTGCGATGTTTTTCATTCACTTTGGTGTAGCGGTTTTCTGGAAAACTGATATAGGTTGTCTTGACAGCGATTAAATTGTAAGGTTTTAGTTTAGTCTTCAATCTTTGTCAAAAGACACTGGTCACCTTGGTCAATGTGGTTTCTAATGTCGTTTTCGATTGGGCTTTTCAGATTCTGCTCTCAGATTTCAGATTTTTCGGGCTGAATGGAAAACTTTATATATAAAAATGGTAATTTGTCAATTGAGAACGGCTGGGCCGATTTAGCTCAAAAGAAAATTTTGGGAAAACCCTCCGGAAAAGCCGGGAAATTGGAAAAATCTAAATGTATGGAATTTTGTGTGCAATTGTTCCGGAACGGCTTTTCGTATGGAAAAATATAAAATTCTTAGTGGAAAACTCGGAAAATCCCGGAAAAACGCGAAAAATTTGAATTTATTTTTTGACAAAATTTTGCATTTTATCGCATGATTTTATGTAAAGGTGGAAAATTCGTTGTGAAGCTTGGAAAATTTCGAATGATTGTGAAAGTCATTGTGATAAAAGACGTTTTGCGTTCATTTTGGGTAGAGAAGTTAACGAAATAAATAATAGATGGCGCTGTGCTGCGATCAATGCCGCAACCCGATAGATGGCGTTATACGTTGACCTAGGCTGTGCAGGTATCCTTTTCGCATTGTCATTTTCTATTGAGCAAATGTCTTATTTTTCTTGCTGCAATTGATTCGAGTTTTGCGTATTATTACACTGATTCCGGACAGTCGTATATCGCGCATCACATCCGCAAACGGTACCAGCATTACGATCAATTGAAATTCAATGCGATATTTATCAATTCGATAATTTTTTCAGAAAATAAGTTTGCATATAAAAAGTGAGGTTGCGGGCATACATTGAACATTCATTCCGTAAGTTTTTTTTTTTTTAGTTTTCTTTGGAATAGGATTAGTCAAAAACGACTTTGTTGTTTTTTAGGGAGAGTTATTTGCTTGACAAATGCCTCCTATTAGACGATCAAACCATTTGGCATGTCGCATTTGGGAAACCAATAATTCCTCGAAACCGTTATAAAGTTCTCTAATCAAAGTATCGTGGTGCACAAAGGAAAAAAAACATGAGAAATGAGTTTCCACTTCGTGTCATTCACTCCTGTCTAAATGTCATTATTATGCAAACATTCTCTCGTGTTCTGTCAGAGGAAATCAACATTTTCCGTGAATTTAGACATGAACATGCTTAGACCATTGAACATACAGTCCACAGATACATCCCCTTAGATCTATGTATTGCTCAATTTGAACCATTTTTGCAGAATGTTCTTACTTACTTAGTTGGCGCTATAGCTCGAGGTGAACCTGGGCCTGCTTCTCGAAACCATTATTTGTATGTGCGTGTTATATTTTTGCACGAATGGAAGGGACCTACAGTTTTTTGCCGACTCCGAACGGCGAGTTGAGAAGCTCAATCGTGACAAATGATACTCTTTGATGCTTGTCAGACATTCGAAAGAGGTGGGCACTGTGAAAAACTTTTAGGTGTTTGCGGCGGGATTCGAACCCAAGACCGCTGGCTCAGTAGTCCGACGCACTAACCACTTGCGCTACGGTGCCCTACAGAATGTTCGCCTATTATTAAAGTGGATGATCGGGTATTGACAGATCCTTTCTCATTTTCGAAATCCTTTGCCACCAACCCAGGGTAGTTCATAGATTCATTGATATTATTAGTTTAAACCGAGAGCAGACTTCGAGAGGCAACTGCTGATTTCCTGTCGTGGCTTTTGACTTTGACTTTTGCTAGCTTCCGATGGATAATGGTTCCGAAATCAAGCATCCAACTTTGAAATCGTAGAGTATAATCCTGTTTTCTATTAGCAAAGTCTTGATCGAGGTTAAGTGTGTAAGTCTAGGGAAACTCATATTTCTTTCAGCACACATTTTGTTTCTCAGTGCATCTAGAAAGAAGTCCTTCGTCCTTCTTCATCTTAAAGGAACTATTTATGATTGCTGTTAATTGTTTGGCACTGCCACACACGCTGAACAACTCGACTCGACACTGCAGTGTCCTACAAAAGCTGAAAGCCAATACCTCATGTGGTCTATACACTCTATACTTTCGCAGATGTTAAACCTATACCCATGTTCGTTGGTACATACATATACGTTATAGCTTTCTACGAGCATGTGTGTGCGTATACAATCATAAATCATTTACAGGACATTTACTTCAATCCCATAGCCGACTTTGTAGTTGTTGACGGCGCAACTAAAAGGTTCCAACAGTGCACAAAGGATAATATACAGATACAAGAACAGAAAGAAAAAAAATTCCATCTAAAAGGACTTTTCCATTTGACAGAAAGCAAAACTTCGACATAAACGATGCTTATAGCAGCATTCTCCCCACGGAACTCTCATTAGGTATGTGTGTGTGGTGTTTGCTGACAATGGTAAAGGGGTGGGGGTGCAAATTTTATTTCAGTTACATTTCAAGGATTTACCGCACGTATCACGGACTATCGCCACATTTTCCAAAAGGCAAAGTGTCAAAAGGATTAAATGCGCGCAAAATTAAATGAAACAAAAACGCAGCAGAAAACGCCTCCCTTGCATTTTGTATGTGTGTGTGTGTGTGTGTGTTTTTCTTGACTCGCAAAACAAAGGACTGTGAAGGAGCCCTATCGCAATACCAACACTAGTGCACTGTTATTGTTAACTGAATTCCACATCTGCATCATTCATGAGGAGCGCGAGTAAAGACCGCACACGAGCATTGTTTATGGATTCTTTTTCTGCTGCTAGTTGCCTGCTGCCATTGCCTTCGATTCAATTCACTGAAGGCGCTCGCTCCACATGCCTGGCTCCATGTTGCCGTCGGTTGTCCTTTGGTTCCCTCACTAGCCCCGACCCGCTTGAGTGTATGGGCATGTGAGTTGTATATGTCGTGCGCCCGTTGTTCTCCACTACCACCACACAACAACGATCTACGAGTATGTCGTCGTCTTCGTCGACGCCGCCACCACTGCCGCTGCTGCTGCTACTGCTGCCACATAATCAGCTTTTACGAAACACTTAACTCGAAAAGGAGTCAACGAGCGTAAGGAAATAACTTGACGCTGCCTGCGATAAAAGCGGCTTTTCTGCCAACAATTGAAACATTAAAATTGGCCTTCATGTTGAAGATGTAGTGTTAGTGTTGTATGTTCGTATGTATCTTAGGGGGTGGAGGGGATGGTAGCGAGGGGGTGGGGTTCCCCGTTTTGGCGAAAAGACAATTGCTCCACAGTAGTGTCTCACCGGCTCACCATGTGCCTGGCTCTGTAGTTACTGCTTGGCAAGGGTATTTTCGTCGCATTGTGATTTCGCCTTTGTATAGTTAATCTATGCATTGAGTTGTTTAATCCTTTTCTGTGGGCGGCGGTGTATGCAGCGCGCTACCAGTAGCAGCGGCAGTAATTTTTGTGTGGTTTGCACGGTACAGGGGCTAATTACCTTGCATGGGAATATGCTTGGCCAGTTATTTTGTTTGGTTTTCTTCTTTTTTTTTCCTGAGTCCCTAGTAGGCGGTGGATTGTTTTTACTCCTTTTTGACAAGTGTGTTTCTTATTTTAATTACGGGTTTGTTAAGTCTGCAAAAGGGTGTTGCCTTAGTTACTTAAAATGAGGCTGACCGCAGTTTAGGAGTTTATTGTTTTTGTGTTTTTTTTTTCTTGTCCGTTTCCACATAAACGTGCGGTGTGCATAAATCAACAAAATATTTTTCATCACTTAAGTGTGGCAAATTTGAGGGCAATAAAATTTAAAATAGAAAGATTCAAGTACACTTGACCGGCTATAAAAATGTTGGACATTTCCAGTACTTAAAGCTTAAAATGAGCGTGTTGGTGGTTTATCGAGCTATGGCGCCAAGTGATATTTTGAAGGGACATTCTTTTTTGTCGATTTTAATGTGGGACATTTTATGGACTTAGAAGTGAATTTCAGAATACGAAAATATCCAGTTAAAATAAAACTTTCAGAAGCCATAATGATTTGAAATGTGTAAGGGTTTTCTGCAATTACTACGGGAATCATAGGGAAAGAAGAAAAACTAATTGTTGGGCGCCATTTTGTGTACGCATTTTTTTGATTTCAATGCAACTATGTAATTAAGTTCTTATTTCGTAGGTATGGACTGCGCTAAAATTGAATTTTTAATTGTGTGTCATAGAAAGTTCTCTTCCTAGAAAGCTGAAGACCGACTGAAAGATTTTCCCTTTTTGAAATACATATTCTGTTCAGCGTTGCCGCTAAAAAAAAAACATCGTGCCTCATCCGCTGAAATACCGTGCCATTTTAAGCGAAAACGTGCCTAATCAAAAAAAATTTCAAATATTCTTCTCATTTTAGCAAACATTTTTTACAAAATTGTTAGATTCTTATTCTCTAAATTTTCAAACCCTTCTGTACATTTAGTGCCGACAAAAATATCGTTATGTATATATGTATTGGCTTTAAATGTTGGGTTTAATAGCAAATATTATCATTATGAATTAATATAATCTTTGTTCAATGAGAAAATAGGCAAAACAGCATAGATTTGTCAAAAACAGCAGATCAAAATAGAACAGAAAATTAAAGCCATATGTTTCTTGTCAATGATGGCAACTTTACTGTCGATTATTGTACTTAATATATTCCAAATTATTTATTAATTTTTTAAAATAACCAAGCCTTTTTCCGATTGAATTTTGATCTTTTCAAGTTGGTAAACTCAGATCTCATCGAAACACTTTTCACTTCAAGTACAAAAATCAAATATGCAATCAAAGGTGATTTTGACATTTCCCTCAAATCTGTTCCACCTCAAGAGTAGGTGCAGAAAAGCTGTCCAGCTCAGAGTCACAAAGCAGACCAATCTCGGACAGAAAGTTTTCTCACGAAAACCTTTTAGGTACTTTTCTGTTCTTTTCTGCCCAAAACAGTCTCATTGAACAGACTTATAATCTTCTTTTAAATTATTTTTCCGGATTAGATGCATTCATGCTAAAATTTTGAACGCGTCCGATTCTATTGATGATTAGTTAAACCGTGCTTACACTTTCAAATTTATATCAATATGAGTTTAAGTTCCAGTTAAATAATGGAAATAAGAAAAACGTGCCAACATTTATATTTTCGTGCCTGCGTGCCTAAAGGAAATTACCGTGTCAAAAAGGCACGATCGTGCCACATCGGCAACGCTGATTCTGTGATTTATTTATTTGCTTATTACAAAAACACTTAATACTAAAACTTAAACACTCTAAAACTTAAACCTAAATTAAGGAATTTAAGGAGAAAAACTTAATATTCTAGGAATGGGGCGTGGAGGAGGGTATTTCTGAGAGTGGATCTGCTTAAATGGAAATCAAATGCGTTTTGGAAGGAATTGGTGGCGCGAAGCGAAGTGATAATTCAGTCGGAAGAGGGGAATAGATCTAAGATTATGTGGGTTAGTGCTAAGGGTGATCTTGTGGAGCAGAGCGGTGCAGTCGATACTACCAGCTAATAACTGCTGAACAAAGAGTACCTATATCGGCAATTTGACGGCTCATTTCGAGAGACAGTACATTAATTAATTTCGGACGATCTGCATAGGGTGGCAAATTATATCTGTCGGGCCACGGAAGACTACGTAGGGCGAAACGGATAAATCTGCGTTGTACCGCTTCTATTCGTAGAGAGTGGGTATCGTAATAAGGTGACGAAACTTGACTAGCATATTTAAGGATCGGTCTTAGGAAGGTAAAATAAAGCGATCTCGTGACATAAGGATTAGAGAATTCTTTGGACCAGCGTTTAACAAAGACAAGCGCAGAGTTGGCTCTGCTAATTATGTTGTCTATTTGGGAGCGAAAATGACACCCAATAACACCCAGGTCACGCAAAGAAGTAACAGAGGGGACGCGTTCATCGCATATATAGTATGTCCTAGAAGGGAGTGGAAGGCATTTACGGGAGTAGGTGATAGCTTGGCATTTGCTGAAGCTCCAAAAAGTTGTATTTGCACCAAATTGAAAACGTTTTCAGGTCATCTTTATCATTATTAATTCATAGATAATGCTTTCGAAAAGTTTGGGTATGCAGGAGAGTTTGGCGATGGGGCGATAGTTGGAAGAGTTGCTTTTTTTTAGTGCTGCTTGGTCATTCAGTTCATACTCGTAGTAGAAGGGATACTAAGTCAATCTGGCCAAGCTTTTTTTTTCATGAATTCATCAATATCTCTTAGGTCCGATCAGAACCAAGAACAATCTTTAGGACTTACTGGATATGAGATGCATTTTAAGTTAGAACTTAATATTGTCTTTATGTGGCACCTTCAGATGGTTTACAATTATGTTTGTTATGTTTAGGGTGGTTTAGGTGGTGATATCAGCGAATACTAACCTGATGTACCAACCTATGTACCTTCTTCAACACTTTGCTTCTTATCAATATCTTTTAAAGGAGGTTGTTAGGTATGCTACGTGTTCGTTTATCTATTGAGAGTAAGGATTTTTCTAAGAACAATAAATGCCAGGAGAAATAAATTCTTAGAAAACCCTGGATTCTTAAAAGTTGTAACGCTGCAAGTACTCGAAAAGCAAAAAATAAGACCAGTTGCAAATATACGTTCACTAAAAGCGCATTTGAGTTTATAAACGAGCTCACAAGAGCCTTCCAAACTTCTTAGGTAGCAGTGACTGCCGGTAACAAGTACCAGCACACTTAGGCCTCTAGAGGCCCATTGTGATACCAAGGATCTTGGGGATAATTTCCCTGCTACTCAAGAGAACCATTTGGAGCTTTGTATAAAGCGAAGAAGGCTTCTTACGTCCATTTGTGTTAGATCACTTAGATCATCGAAGAAGTATTCTCCTATCTAATGCCCTCAAATTGATCCTTAACCTTTACCAAATTTATTAGCTTGTGAAACTAGGGTAGCTTGCAAATGATCGACTTGGCTGGTAAAAGCTGTTGCCTGAGAACTGAAATCCTTCAACAGTTGTACTACTTTTCTTCTTCCTGAAACCCACACACTAGTTCCAAGTCTTTCGTAATTGAAAAGTTACACAGTATTTTCCGTTTCAACTTTACACGGTTATTTGCGTTTCTCAAAAATCTTTAACTCAAAAACTAGGGGAGCTTTCGAATGCGTTCTTTGTTAGACTTTCCTATTCTTGTGGTATACCAACGTCTATTAACGTATCTAATATATCCGTCGTTATACATTAACAACTAATTTGCATTATTTGTATAAGCTGACTTATAACCGTTATGCACGCATAGAGTAGGAAAGGCATTGAAATTATTTCACTCAACAAACTAGTCCTGTTGCCGTCTTTCAAGCTCTTATTTTTTTTTGTATGTATAAAGGAAAAGGGGGTCCTTGTAAAGAGAGTATTTTTTTCGCACACAAATAAAAATGTAAGGGTAATGTGCGCTAGGAAAAACATTGTACTTCCTGATACTTCCTTAATATTTTCCTTGCATAAGAATGTAACATTGTGTGGATGTAACAAGGATCCGCAATCAATTTTTATGGAAATCGTTACGTACACCGGAAGTGCGTGTAATGGAGCGAATGAGCTAAATTATAAAACACATTTGTGAAAAATTCCGCCAGGAAGTGTTCGTTTCCCCTGAGGAAAGTGTTTCTAAAGATTTATATACGGTTGACTGGAATCGGGACGTTGCTGTTTTTTTCCTTTTCTTCAATAAAATGGAGGGACTAGGCGACAGTCCTACCTATGCCAATTGCTTTGGCTTACGATAGTTGAAATATGCAGATCCAGATAAGATTGATTGTGAGTAACAAAAAGTGTGAGGATATTTTTTGTTTGTATTTTTAATGAACTCTCCCAATTTCGGGTTCATTCATCACAAGGGGCGGTTGATAGTGAAGCTGTTTTAACTTGTAGGGGTTTCGAGTCGAGCCGCTGATTTTGCATTTTTTTTTCTAAACATTCTAAGACACTGTTGTTCAGTAGACATTGGCCAAAGGATTATAAAACCCAGGTGTATCCATTTCGAGAGAATCACAGGAATTGGGCCTATCCGCAACCATTTTATACCGCATTTTGCATAAAGATCTTGACCTACTTTTGCTATGGAATGACAACTCTTTTTGGATGAACCTATAGGTAGCTTCAATGTCTTCGTTGTTGGTGGGGTAGCTTAAGATATTCGTCGTCATACCAAGGTTTTCATTGTTGTGGCATCATTGATGGCTTTTTGGCAATGCCACCATTGGTCTTTAATACCCGGGTGCGGTGGCATAGCACCGCTTAAGAGATAAAGGGAGACTCGATCGCAGAAGGATTTGACGATATCTTGCGATTGTTCGACGTCAAACTTCCCAATTTTATTATGTGTCGTTGTTTTGGCGGTGTTAGGGTGTTCGACATCCGTACCTTGGCTACAACAAGGTGGTGGTACATAGAAACGATTGTACATCCATCATACTTAACCATCCCATTTAATTTTAACCAGAAAACTGTTTTTTTAGGAAATGTCACCATAAGGAGGTTTATTTTTTTCAAAAAAGAAGGACGAAAGGAGGATCATTTAAACAAAAAAAAATGTATTTTGTTTTATTACTTTTTTTTTTATAATTTCATTAATTGGATGTAAAATTAATTGTAATCCATTATTCCACGCCAGGCTACCAATTCCGCAAGCGTGAGTTTTGCTGTGTACACGAAAAAATGTGTACACTGCCTTGCTTTGATTCCGCAAGCATGAGAGTGAGTTGTTTTTACAAATTTCGCGTGAGTTCGAATTGGTGTACACAGCCATGAATGTGAATTTTGAAAATGTGTTCACAGGCGAGAAACTCACGTTTGCGGAATTGGGCCCCAGGATTCGAATACGAAAGGTGGATGATTTTAGGGTAAAAGGAGGATTTAAACTAAAAAAAAGAGGTTGGGAGGATTTTGGAAATTCGGGCTCAAAAGGGAGGATTGTCCTACTTAAAGGAGGACAGATGGGATGTTTAATTCATACTCATACTGGAGAAGTGCCTTGCGTCGATCGATCAAATCTAGGGCACTACTCGTTTGCCTTATCCAAAAGCTTGTAGAACCTGTTTTTGGTGTCATCGACTTTCTCATCGGTGGAATAATGCACGTACGTACGCACATACGTACACGAAACTTAAGACTTCTTGCCTGAGTCTGCCTCTAACGACTAATCCACATTCAAATAAGCGCTGCTTTTTTTGCCGATAATAAGCGCCGTAGTATATACATATGTAAATATCACAGTTTTTTATCTTGCAATTAAATAAATAAATAAATATATAAATAAATAAACGGCGTCAGGAGTCCTATACAGAGCAAGGCCTAGCTTGTCGCAACCATTTGTGTGTGCGTGTTATTTTTTCCACGAAATGAAAGGGACCTACAGTTTTTTTTGCTGACTCCGAACGGCGAATTGAGAAGCTTCTCATGACAAATGATACTCTTTGATTGCTTCTTAGACATTCGAAAGAGGTGGCATCGTGAAAAAAACACTATAGGTGTTTGCTGGGATTGAACCCGGGCAGCAGCATGCGTAGTAGTCCAACGCACTAACTACCACGGCTTCGGCGACCACCAATTACTTCCATCTTCCAATTACATTATGTAATTATTTTGCACTTAACGAGGTAACTTTCAAAAGGGTACACTTATAGAGGCAAGAACGGTGGTATTTGCGTTGTGAACATCGGCGAGTTTCACAGATTGAGTTTTGCCTAAATCGAGTCCTACTGTATACCGAGTTGTATGATGAATAAAAAAAAGTCGTAGTCGTCACTGAGTCAAAATTTATATTGCACAATTCAAATATGCTTCCAAAAACCTGCAAAAACACCCGCAGTTCTAAAAGAAAATAATAATCTTATTTCACTTTCTGCACTGTGAATGAACTGTTTCCCTCTAAAGTCTAGGCAAACGTTTTCATGAGACAGTTTTTCAGTTTCTATACAAGTACCTTGACATGGGAGTTGTTATTATGATAATCCAAAGTATTTTATAGAAGAATCTCAAAATCGGTATAAAAGACCCACTTATGTTTTGCAGTTAAAAAATTCGTAGACATTTAGTTCCACTTTATCAAATCGTCCTTAAGCTTCACCTCCCATCTTAAAACTACCTTTCTATATACATACGTACATATATTTATACATATTCGTATATGTTACAACGCATTTACGAAAAATACACTCGTTAACCGTACCATAGATAACTCTCGAGAAGGTTTTTACGCAAATTGTTGAATCGCATTGAAGAGGGAAATAAAAATAAAAAACGGAACCTAAAAAAATATCGTAAAACTAAAATCTTAGTTATAATGAAAAACACATACCGTCACAATCTCCTCGGCAAAGTACACATTTGCGGCCATCATGTCCATCATGCACGAGTATATCCTGCGTTGCGTATACGCAACAGTGTACGACTATAACCATGCTAAGCTGCCAGTTTTACAACCGTACCCATTTACTTGTTATAAAAACGAACCCTTATGACGTAAGGGGGGCGAGAAAAAAGATCCATGTCCTACCCCTTATCGTGCCTCTTAATCTTATATTTACCTTTGGCTAATTAAATATGTGAATGCACAACGAGGTGAATATGAAAAAAGGAAAATGAATAAATTGTAATGAAAACTACAAAGTAAAGCAAATAATATAAAAAAAAAAAAAAAACAACACCAGAGATTGGGGACTAGAACAAAAGGCACAGCAATGAAAGATAACACGTGGATTGTGCCTCGTTCCCGCCATTAAGTTGGCCGGTGGGGTAACAAAGCAGCGGCCCACCCCTTCGCATGATGACTTTTGCCATACGTACATACGAGTATGCCTACGAGTATCTGTGTGTGTGTGTGTGTATGTGTGTGAGTTTGGTTAATTCAAAGGTAGAAAAAACGAGTTCTTGTTAATTAGTTTATTTTATGAAACATTTTATTCCCTTATGGCCTCTAATAGCGACGTATTAAGGTGAACACAGCAGCAGCAGCAGCAATAGCAGTGGCACCGGCAGCGCTCGAATCACGATCCCATTCAGCGTGAGAGGCATATTTTCATTTTAATTTTTTTTTTCGAATCTTTTTTGTTGCCTCTCGTTCTCCTTTATTTAATTTTTCTGCTCCAGTTTTTTTCTTGTGATAAATTTTTTCCGCTGTATGACATTAGCGTTAAGGATAAGGGGCGGCACCGCGCGCCGTAGGATTCAACCGAGTGGCGGTAGGAGTGGGCGTCATCTTTCGTACTCGTATTTGTTGTGTTTGTGCGGCAAGGTAATTAAACATGATAATTAAATAAAATTTACGACCCGAATATGCGACTGATAGTTCTTGGAATGCAAGGTGATTTGCTGAATTAGGGATACTTAAGGATTTCTTTTATCGCTGTCACTAGCAAGGGAAGTGGTGGTTTTATTTTTTGAAGATTTCATAAATCGTTGAAAATTAGTAAAACAAAATCCTTTTTACTACAAGATGGCAATTATAGCGTTTTTCGTGAAAGTATTTCGAGTGCAATGAAAATTTTGGTTTAATTGGTTAGATATCGCTGGTCAAAGAGTAAACAATTTGGGTAACGGCATCTATGCATCTATGAATGATGTATCTGTTTCTGTAACATTTTAGCAATCTCTGCACTGGTGAGCACGGTGAATACACGGATACACTCTTTTGTTTATACGCAGCAACCTTGGTTCATGCAATATTTGGCCTCATCAGTGATGTTCAAGTTTTCGACAAGCCATTTGAATTCATAAGTATGTTAAAACCAAAGCAGAAACCATTTCTATGCAGCTCTAGTTTTTAATTCTCCTGGGTAATAAATACGAAGTACTTCTCCAGAAGACTGTATTGTTTGAAGGTCAATGATGAATACATATTAGAAAGAGTGTGGGATAAATTACTGAACCCTGCGGTACTCCATCTTCAATTGAGATTAATTTATATCAATCGGATATTTAAAAACTTTTAAAACATTTTTTTACACCATTAACTTCAAGATATAAGGTTCATGTTGCGAAGTGTCATGTTTGTTTGCAATTCATTTTAGTTTTCCAGCTGAAGGGAAATAAATAAAGTCAAGTTGGAAAACTTTCATAACCCTATCGTAGCAGGAAGTTAGCCAAACAAAACACGGACAATTTAAAACGCACTGCATCTGCTATAATGTTTGCCTAAGACGCACGTAAGCAGTCGTTCCTCAAAGCTTTTGCTCTCCCCCGATTAGCATAAATATTTGCACTCGACAGTCCAAGGACTTTCGCAGTTTGCTCCAGGAATGTACATTCTTTTAATCTCGGAAATTGATTGAAATAACGGTAAACAAGTTGCACGTTGAATGGTGTGGTTCTTTTTTTAATTTCTCTGCCAGCAAATTCAAAGCCAGATCGTGGTACCGATAAAATAAAATACACACAAGTAGAAATCACCGCAATAGCAAGACACAAACGCAGATATGTGTCATAAATGCACAAAGCACGAATGCGTACTCGGCCGTCCCGAAGACGTTTCGACTCTCTAATGGGACAGAATTCAATGAGACAAGGCAAATGGCAAAGCGAATACGAACACTACTTGCATGCTAAGGAATTGCATTGCGTGCTGGGAATCGTGTGCGTTCCAATTGAAAGGATTACAAGATGCATTGCGTGTACAGTACGCCTGGCCACGCTCGCTTGTTTGAGGTTATAATTCAAATTGCAACTTCGAAACATATTATGAATAGTCGTCGAGCGTTGGTGGGTGGAGGGGATGTGTTTCTCTCCATATAATTTATGCAAACTCTTATTTAATAAAAAAAAAATTGTCTGTGTAAAATGGCGTAGAAATTCAATTCAAACACTTGTGAATGTATGCGTACCTAGATTTTTCTCTCTTTGACGAAGTGTTTTCGAAAAAATGTCTCTATAAATTATTTTTAATTAAAAGAATTTTAATATTCATGATTCTTATTGAGAGGAAAATGCATTTTCCTGTCGGGCCTACGTAGTTTCATTCACTGTATATGTATATATGTAAAACATAGATATGTTCGTACGTCCTTCCAACTTCAATTAAAATGTGTGCAACCCAAAAACGACAATAATTACAATAACGCAATTACATTTGGTCTCGCCTGTGAAACAACCACATCTAACTTCAATTAAATTGCAAAACGCATTTCACTTAGCATATAATTGTCTCCTGGCTGCAACCACGAACAAGTATGATGGCTATGTGGGAGGAGCAATAAGAAAAAAAAAATGATAAGAGAAACTAGCCCAAGGATATTTAAAGGAAGTGTCAGTTACTCGAACAAAAATTGTTAAATAACACTTAAAAGCTCGAAAGTATTACTATCGGAAGCGATGCATTGTTAATGTAAATATGAACAGTTGTCAACGAATATTGAACGGAGAGAGAAAGCTGTAAAATTTATTAAAAGTTGCCCAAAGTTATTTCCTAGAATTAAATCGTATGTAAGGAACCGTTATTAAGTTCGCGTAATGGGGGTAAGAAGTGAAATTAAAAATGCCAACATTTTTTTTCAATAGTATTCACTTGCTACCCTAATACATTTTTCCGATATTTTAATACTTTAATTACATAATATAGAAGTTAGATAAGGCGGTTTTTTGTGTTGTTGTTGTTTTTTTTTTTTTTTTTCAATTTTTCATATTCGTGATGAGATGACAGAACAGAGTACATAGGGCGAGTTCGTAAACGCAGTAATCTGCAAAAGTCCAATCACATGATGCCTGCTTTGTGCCTGCAAATCGAAAACAAATTTTCGTCTGCGCGCAGAAGACAAGCATGAAACATGACTCATTCAAGTAACATTGATCGTTTGTATGCGCTTCAATGTTTTCGTCAAGTAACATTGATACATTGATGGAAACCAAAATTTATATAGTTTTCTTCAATGTTCATTGACAATGTTTCAATGTTTCATTGAACGTGTGTTTGGTGCATCAATGTTACTTGTTAATGTTGTCATTCGACTTGTCAAGTAACATTGATCGTGTGTACGGCGCTTAAGAGAATTATGTCGAAAAGAAAGTAAACATGCACATAGTTCTTGATAGACAAATGAAAAGAAAAGAATGCTCCTAATAATTAATATTTGTAGGCTTAGTGTATATCCGTTTAGTTGTCAGAATTGCATTTATCTCGGGAAAATATGCTATTAATTCTATTTTTACTATTATTATTTTGATGCGTCACCTACAAATTAACTTTACAAAGTACCTGAAGCTTACAGTTTTGCAGCTATAAGGTTAATTTAGTCACAAGACCATTCAAAACGAGTTATAAGCACTAATCAATTGTCTATGAAACGAATCCATTTTGGTCTATATAGATTTCGAAAAAGCTTTCCATACAAAAATACGACTGGATAATTATCCAGGCTAAGGTTTTGTTGTATTTTACATTGAAAACATGTTGGGGAAACATGTTCAGCCTATATAGGTTTGAAAAAACACATTATTAATTTGAATCTAAAACTCCAAAATGTTAACTTGAAACCAATACCCCTGTTGAAAAGGGACAAAGGTTGTGTTAAAAAGTGAACAATGATAAAAACAAAATAAACTTTAACACAATGTACGTGTTAAATTTGTGTAATGTCCCTATATCAGTCAAATCTAGAGAATGTTATGCGTGCGTGCACCCATTCTGCCATCAAGAAAAGCAACAGCTATCCTCCTCATATCACCCCTTATAACGAATACACAACACATGTCAAGTAATAACTGTTGTAGTAAAAAAAACCAAAAAAAAAGTTTCAACATTCTTAGCCTAGCACACATGAACCGACGAACGACAAACGACAGTTGTTGTGTGTAAGAGTGTCCTTAAAGAATTTGCCAGTAATGTGTGTGTGGTAAAAGGTTGAGCTTCCCCCTTCCACCCACAATGCTTTTCCTCTGTCTCCACCATTCCTATATAAATAAATAAACCAAAAGGGTGCCCAAGGGTTGTTTAAAGAACCAACAACGATGACGACGATGACAAAGGGCATGAAAAACAGCAACAGTATCAAAGCACCCACATCCTGTTCCTTACTCGTACTTTTACTCCACAAAGCAACAAAAGCCGCATAGCAAAAAGCAAGCAAAGCGAAGAAGAAAAAAATAAACAAAATAATAACATTTACACTGACATATTTTCGCAATTAATGCTGCATAGAGCAAGGATCAGTATTCGGATTGATGCTACGCAGATGTAAAGTGCGTAGAATTTTTTTGTTTTTATTTCGCCTCAGAGTTGTGTTCTCTTTTCCATGTAAGGAGAAGGACATGTTATGTAGATGTTGTGTGTATTTGTGGGGAAAAGGATTTCTAATTGAAACATTAAACTTCATTACTGCCATCAAGAGGATTGTTCGGCTAATAAAACACCAGAATCAAATTAAACAAAAGGATAAAAGTGATGAGGCCGATAGTGGGTAGGACATTAACCGCAGGGAGACATTCCTTATGTTTGTAAATGTGTTTTCGCTTTCTTTGTATTCATTGCATACGTAGATAGATAAACATATGAGTATACTATGTACATAGGTATGTACATACATATATACAAAGGTATGTAATAGTGGTAGATGCACTGTGGGTTGAGTGTGTGATTTTGAGGTTACGATGTCAACTGTCATCGCATTTTGCTACTTGTACAGGAGTAAAGTAACTTTTATCATTGGCTTATAAAATCGGCCAAATTCTATTTGGACTTGCGCACGAAGATTTCGTGCTGAATTTTCAAAAACTTATGACCATCGCGATGACTCTCCCAAATATTATTCGCCTTAACATTTAAAAACCATTGTTTTTCATATTTTTGAAGAATAAAATAAAAATACTTTTGAAATCCTTAGGTAAGGTAAGGTAAGGTTAGTTTACTTGGCTTATCCACTGTACTCGGTAGGATTCACTTAGACCAAAGTAGGTTCAGTGCGTTGTCACGTCAGCCGATTCTTATCGGTGTTCTTCGAACCATTTAGAAAGTTGGATACATTTCTTTTAGGCCTATTAAGAAATATTCTTCTTCTAGAACCTTTTTTTCTTGGAGGAGAGTGCCGGGCAGCTGCACAGAAGGTGAAAAGGAACTCTTTCCCTTCGTCATCCATACAGCTGCGACAGAAGTCATTGGTGAGGATTCGCAATCTGCTGGCATGTCTGCACAATGGCCTGACTTTTTATCGTAGCATTTTCAAGTTTTTTACCATTTCTAGCTAGTTCGTCTGCTTCACAGTTACCTACATACATATGTACTATGTAGGGTCTTCAAAAAAGAGAATATTTTTGTTTTAAAGCTGTAAAAAAAAGAACTTTCTAGAAAAAAATAGAGGACAAAACAAAAGAAAACCCAAAATTAAAAAAATTAAACACAAACATTTCCAAAAAAAAATTAACAGAAAAAAGGAAACAAAAAAAAAAAAAATAGCATGTATTCAGTCTGTTCATATTTATTTTTGAAATTATTTATGAGAAATTAAATATCAAACATTTTTTACTCTAATTCTAAGCAAATAATTATAAAAAGTGATATTTTTGTAGAAAAAGAAAACAGAAATTAGATCTGCAAGAAAAAAGATACATACATAGCATAAAAAATCGCACCAAAAAAAAGTGTGCATGTTTCTCTTTTCAAGAGATACGATGGACATCCTACTGTTATGACACTATGAACAGGAACCAGCATTGCCGCAAGCAAAATTCAAAAAGCAATAAAAAAAGGATCCAGCAGCAAAAAAGGGGTCCCACTTATATTTGTAGGAAAAGTGGGGTTTTTTTTGAAGTAAAACTTTTATACGGACGTTAGTCAAAATTTTTTGTAACGAAAAAGTGTGACGACTGATTACGTCATAGCTCCGACTGAATGAATACATACTAGCTTTTCGAAGTAATGGAGCAGATACTATGCCTTTTGGTAAATATAATAAACATAATGTACTTACATATGTGCATACATATATGCATACATACATTACATACATACATTACATACACACATTACATACATACATTCCATACAAACATTGCATACATACATTACATACATACATTACATATGTACATACATACATTACATACATACATTACATACATACATTACATACATACATTACATACATACATTACATACATATGTTACATACATACGTTACATACATACATACATAACATACATACATTGCATACATACATTGCATACATACATTACATACATACATTACATACATACATTACATACATACATTACATACATACATTACATACATGCATTGCATACATACATTACATACATACATTACATACATACATTACATACATACATTACATACATACATTACATACATACATAACATACATACATAACATACATACATAACATACATACATTACATACATTACAAACATACATTACATACATAAATTATAAACATACATTACATACATATATTACATATATTACATATATTACATATTTACATACAAACATTACATACATTCATACATACATACTGTCCGTCTATCTACATACCATTTCACGTCTAAACCGCTGACCAATCATAATTTGGTATAGAGATAGTCTGGATTTGAGGAAGGACATATGCAAAAAAACTGCCCGCTAGTTAGCGCTGGAGTCAAGTTATTTACAACTTGTACATATATTACATAATTGACTAAAATGTTTCTTATTCACAGTTTGTGTTGGTATAACTTCTCTATTAATTTACCAAAATGATTCATATTTACAGGTTATGTTAGTATAGTGCTTAAAAGGATCTTAAACTTACAGTAAGTAAACTAACTATTCGTAGGCATCTCATAGAAGATCAAAATCTTGTACGGAGTCATTGAAAAGCGGCATTCTTGTATAACATGCATGAAGGGAAAGTTTTACTTCTGCTGCGCGTAGTTTACACACACGATATATTTTTTTTTTTAAGTGGGGTCACGGGTCCCATCGCTGAAAAAGCGTCAAAATGACGCAATAGCGTCCCAAACGGCAACGCTGCCAGGAACCCACCACACGGTGAGCGGTGAGATCTGCTACATATGAATCTCGTTTTTCTTACTAATAAAATTTAGCATTAATTTTAGAGTGATAAGTATTGAAAAATACTTTGCCGGAACAAAGTATATGTAGTATAAAGTATATGTAGTATAAGCAGGGATTCTTATAATAAGCTGCTTATCCGAGATAGGACGGACAAGACTGTTAAAGATTCACATGAGGACTTTTAAATTCTTTGCACCATCTTTTAACAAAAGCTAAAATTAAGTTCAGAATGTGGTTTATATGCTCTGTGAAATTCAGTCTAGGGCTGAAATTAACACCGAAGTCCTTAGCCATTTTAACCCGGTAGATAGAATGATTTAGATATCAGGTATTGTAATTGAACTGACTCTTGAGTGAGTTAAGGACTAAAACATTTTTACGGCACCAGGATGTAGGGTAGGGCGAGGAGGTTCTGACACGTTAACGGATATTGTCCAAAATTAGGTACATCCGTTTACAAACAAAACTATATATACTATATATAAATTTTACTTTATTAAGGTTTAATCTATTACATGAACTAATTTATTAACCGTCTCAGAATTTTTTTTTGAATTTCTAAATAAGGAAAAAGTGCATTACCTCCTAGTTTGTAGGAGTCTCCGACTTTTAAGAAGGAGGTTTCAACATGCTATACTTTTACTGCTACTTACATGGTTTTCTCGTCAAATGTCTTTTCAGCATACTTTCTGTTATAAATCTTAGGCATTTTTTTTGAAACCTATACAATTTCAATATAAAAAAAACTAAAACCAAGTAAAACAGTGAAAGGAGGAGGTTTCAATAATTTGTCTTAAACGAAACGTGTTGAAACCCCCTTCAATGCATTTTATTTACACTTTAAAAAGTTTATTATTAATTTTATACAATATATAAAGGCCCACAACTAATAAAAACACTATTAATCTGTTCGTTTAATTTTTGTATTATCACTTTCAAACACTTAAAACAAAAAAAAGTCATAGCTTAAGAATTCACTGAAAAAAATTACATGCTCACTTAGCAAAAATCAAAACATTACTGAACTTGTACACGCTGATTAGAAACTGAACTCAATAAGGGACTGTAGACATAAGAAATTATCATATCTGTCATATTTAAAGGACGTGAAAAATTTTAATATGTACATACTAATTATATCTCATTGCAGAAGTCTATAGTCAGTTATGGTTGTAATGGTTTGACTTATCTTTATATCGTCGGATGTTGCTACGTTTTATAAACGACATTTATCTCGTTAAAATGATGCCAATTTTCAAATTTCTATGACAAATACCTGTGGCAGATAGTCACAGACAGTTGAGGTACTGAATCCTAAAAACTATCCCGACCTGTAAGCCAATCGTTCTGATTAGCAATTGCGGACTATTAATAAAGTATCAAACGTCAAAACAAATATCGTAGCTGTATTGCCAGAACTGGTTATTTTCCTAAAGTCTGTATTGAGAAACAGACTGGAGAATTCAAAATGCAAAATGTAGTTTGTGTTTGTTTTTTGTCGGTTTTCACTCGAAGAGTTCTTCAGATCTTTTCGTATTAAGGATTTGGGCATAAATAAATGTGCTGGCGACTTAGGCTTAGTTGGTGTACAAATATATTTTTCTAATAAAGTTCCATAAACCTTGACATTATCTACACCTGCGTTTTTTTTTATCATATGACCATTGATTGACAATTCCCTGAGGTGAGATTGTAACGTTGGATAAACGTGCCAGTAACTACATTCTGGAGATTTTATTATATTGGTTGCTAGCGAACAGCGAATAGGCTATCGGCGCTGTTTTGTGAAATAAATTTATTTCCTTGTGAATAAAAAAAAAAAAATTCTATCTGATAATGTTAATAATGACATTTCCCAGAAAACACCGATGGCTCTGTCGCAATGATGTTCTGCGATTTAATTAATTTTATTTCTTTATTGTTCTTCCAAAAATCTACATACAAAAACAAGTGATTTGATTAATTTATTGCAAAAGTCGACGAATAACCAACTGAGACGTCTTAGGGGACAAGACGTATCAGCTTCGTTTTGGAAAATGTTCTCAGGTTTGTTACTACACATATTGAAAATGTTGAACTTTTTTTGTACTATTGAAAGTATACATCACTGCATTGTTCACATCGAAATTATTTTCAAAGCAATAAATAAGCATTTGAAAGTAATTTGAAGGCAGTTGAAGCCTAAGAAGCATAAGAAGCTTTCTATACAAAAGTCGAGATGGCTGATGAGTTCCAACTTCTCATTTTCGACTAGCCTTCAAGATGGTTGAAAATTTCGATATTTTTAGTACTTTCTAGTATCTAAAAGTAAAGCTTTAAAGATTGATACCTATTCAAAATGCATCGAAATGAAAAAATTGGTATATCTACTTTCCGATGAAAAGTTCTACTCTTAAAGGAGATTTCCAACAATTCTTATTTTGGCATGTCTTTCTCTGTCTACATTTGAAGAGAATATTTTTGAGATGGTTGCAAACTGTCGAACGTTAACCAAACGTTGTAGTAACAATGTCACAGATGGCTTCTAAAGGGTGTTTTTTTTTTTAGGATTTTTTGCTTCAATATGGCAACACGCAGATAGTTTATATTTATAGTTAGTTGGAAAGCCATCACGGAAAGACTCACTACCAAGCAGCATTTACAAATTGTGGAAACTTTATTTCCAAAATCAGTGTTCAGTTTTTATTTGAGCGGCTTATGGGCTGGCGGCATTATCGTACTTCTTCAAAAATGAAAAATAATCAAAATGTCACCATTTAGTATGCCCTGTACAGAGCCAAGATCAACATTGTATTCTTCCCAAAAGTACGTGAACATGGCCTGCAGTATATTTGGATTCAACAAAATGATGCTTCATACTACACTGCCGGCGGAACCACGTGTGAGTTGACGCCACTGGACCATATTCTATGGGGGTATTTGAAGATGTTAGTCTATGCGGACAAGCCCAAAACTATACCAAGCTGGGAGGCCAACATCTTACTTACTTACTTAGTTGGCGCTACAGCTCGAGGTGAACCAGGGCCTGCTTCTCGCAACCATTTGTGTGTGCGTGTTATATTTTTGCACGAATGGAAGGGACCTACAATTTTTTGCCGACTCCGAACGGCGAGTTGAGAAGCTCAATCGTGACAAATGATACTCTTTGATGCTTGTCAGACATTCGAAAGAGGTGGGCACTGTGAAAAACTTTTAGGTGTTTGCGGCGGGAGGCCAACATCATGCACCCCATTTGTGAGATATGGCCTCAAATGCTCGAAAAAGTGGTCGCAAATTCTAGCAGTGGCCGCCGGTAATGCGAGTACCAGCACACTAAGGCCTATATTGTGATGCCAATGATCTTGACGTTTTAACCATATGCCCAAAATGATTTTTCATCATTAATGTCAAAAACTTTGTCTCATTTGCTCTTAAAAAAATACCCTACCCTCCTACCCTGTATGTGGAGATGAACTTATTAAACGATTTAGACAATTAATCTCAATACTCTCTTTATTCGTACTAAATTTAAAACTACTAAGTTTTTAAATGCTGCTACTTTTGAATTAATATTGATAAATAATATTTGTTTATTTTTTTTTCTCTTTTCAGGATGCGAAACTTCCAACAATCATTCCCAACACAGCAGTTCCAGGAGTACTTCTACATAAACCAAAAATCGACACAAGCAGTAAGTACCATGCCAATGGAAACTAAAAACTTTTCCCCCTACCATCACAATATGCAATTTCAGAGCTACATATACATATACTCGCATTTATCTGCCTTTAAGTTCACACTTGAGTAAGCCATGAAACTCTTTTTACAAATTACACGATTGCATTGACAGAAAGACAAAAAAAAGAAGGAAAATTCTTCTGAGAAATAAAATCAATATCAACTACAGGAAAGAAGCAAAACAACACTGCAGAATAAGACCTCTTAGCACCTTTCTCTTGGGAAAACTTCTTCATCGCACTTCACGCTACCGGTACATCCCCGCTCCAGCAACCCGCCCCGCATAACATCTTCAGAGCATTATCCACAACAGCGTTAGTGTGCCATCATTTCATTTGCCAACATGAAAGAATGATCGCCTTCGGAAAAACTTTGTCATTTAATGTTTTTCCGGTTCGACGGTGAAAGTTTTCTCATATTTACCTGCAAAAGAGCCGAAGAAAAACTTTCATTTTACACGCATACACATTCACACAGATACAGCTCGCAGGATTCAAATGCGAATGTGAAACGCGCTGCACAAAGCGTAGCGTCTGTAATACAGCAGCAGACTTTTCCAATCACTTTTTGAAGATATTTTATTTAAATCAAAACTCGCTTCACTCGAAAGTGGCGGTGGTGTTGGCGGAAGGAAAGCTAAGCAGCAAAATTTTCGTCTCACTTTTCCGCAGTATTGAAAAAGGAGAGTGACCAATGTATAGCGGATGGGTTGTCGAGGGGGGGGGGGGGAGGCAGAAGATAAAATAACAAGAAGTGGAAACTAAGTGGAACTTCATCCTGTTTTTGGGGGTGTAGCGGGTGGAAAAGTGTTGCGAAGCTATCGCAATGAATATGACATTTGTGATTTATTTGCATAACGATTCGAAACTTGTTGAGACGCGAAAAGGGTTGCCTGTCAGGCGATATTAAGGATATTAAAAACTCATGAAGTCGGCAAGGATCGAGTGGACGGCGAAGAGTTTGTTGCTTACTTCTTATGTTTTTGTTTTCTATAACAGTTTAGTTAATTAATAGTGGGAGAAAGGATCAACGTGAAACATGTCTACCGTAGATTTCTCTACAACCCATATAAGATCTTCGTTTTTTCATAAGTTATATGTAAGATCGTATTAAACTCAGTAACAAGAAAGACTGGAGCATTGAATCTAGAATCTACATGCATGGTTCAGAACTTTGGAAGGAACGAATGCAGGAACTATTCGAACCCATGAGCAGCTATATTAGCATCTTTCAAGCCCAAATCTGCGCTTTTAACAGGTGTGCCAAACTCAATCTTGATAGACGGTACAACAGACGCGACATGTGACAGGTTTTAAATTGAAGAGATTCCAAGCTTATATAAGCCATGACAAAAAAAATTCAGGTTAAACGGGTTGGGTAAATTCAGGTTAAACGGCTTGGGTAAATAATTTAAACCTTGCATTAGTACCACAGCACAAATTGCAAATTTTTTTTAATTTGTTTACTGCAATTGCTCCTAGACTTTTCAACAGCTTACCAAATAACATTAGAATCATAAGAAACGAATCCATTTTTCTAAAAAAAGTAAAACTATGGCTTTTAGACAAAAATTATAAAGATATCTCTGACTTAGTAAGTGTAGCTGTGTAATTTAATTTTGACTTTTTTCTATTATATCATGTACCATAAATAAAAAAAAAAAACAATGTAAATGAAAGCATTTAAGTATATAAACCTTGTTTTGACCCCACTATATTTCATTCTTAATTTTATATTGTTTATAACTATGCTATGCTTCCTGCTTTCGCCTCTAGCTCCTCCTGAACTATAGATTGCAGTTTCTTTATTATTTCACTTTGTACTACATATTGCTGATTATTGTCTTTTGAATTTTTATATAATGAATTGATAAAGAAAATAAATTGAAATTGAATTGAAAAAAAAAAATATACAGCCACTCATGGCCTTACTGCGATTTCTCAGGGAAATCGGTCAATTATCAGCTGAACTAGGTGTGAGCTAAGCTCTCTCCAACAGGAATAATGACAAGAGCGATGTTCTTTCGTCTAGGACTGGTAGGGGGCACACTAGATCTTAAGGTCGTGATGCATGTCACCCTTTAATAATCATAATAGGTATAATAAATACAGGTTTTAAATGTAAGAATTGGCTTGGCCTACTGGTTTAGAGCTAGTGGATATATGCCTGAGGAACAACGCCGCATTGGCATTCATTGATCGTCATCAATGGTTTTATCATACCACTTCACTCAATCAATTTATACAAAATCAGTTTAAAAAAATACAATTTCTTTAACAAATAAATTACGATGGGCCTGCGAGTGAATGTCTGGCTGTTCAAACAACTCGGTATCGGTATAACAACGGTTCGGTATCTTTGATTTCAAAATGTTGGGAACAATTCCCATTAGCTCAAAGCCAAATCATAGCTTGGCCTCTTCAACGAGATTCAGATTAATCCAGCGACTGTAATTTGAAAAACCTGGACAAACGAACGAGTATTTTTCAAGTCGCTTGTTGTATCGGAACCAATAAAAGTATCGGGAAAAGCAGAGAGTCTTCGTTAATTTCCTTTTAGTATTCCGTACCAAAAAACGTCTGTCTGTCGATCTGTCTATCTGCTACAGGCCTTTTTCTCAGAGAATATTTGACACAGACTATTGAAATTTGGAACAGTTATTTGTGATTACTCCCACGGATACAGACATTTAGCAGGTTTTTACCGCAAGCACAGATAAGCAAAGTTCACAAGCGGAAGTGCATCCTACTGAGAAATAGCCGAACTAATTTTTAGATCACGAAAATTGATCCTGATAAAAAGCAAGATCACGTAGTGTTGTTGTAATGCTTACAAACCAATGATCTATATGGATCATCGGCGATGATAAAATACGGCTATTATATACCTTTGGTTTCGTATCGTAAAAAAAGTTTATAGATCTATCAACATAAATCTATTACAAACATACAGTGAACGTCCAATGTAACGAATGATATAATGTTCGAGATCATTCTCTATATCGAGAGCGTTCGTTATATCGATCGACTTTTCCTTTTAAAAAATTAAATACCTGATTATTATTTATGAATACCTACGTTTTTTTATTGGTAATATTAAAATGAATGGTCTTGCCATTATTTTACACAAATTTTAAAATTATTTTGAAGAAAAAAAATCACTTATACGACTTTGTCTCACTTCAAGCTGAGATTCCATATGTACAGCTTTTTCTTGAAGCCGTGTTAGAGTTAACATGAAGAAACTAAAACGCACTTTTTAATACTAAACAATAAAAAATCATTTGAACTGCTAACGGAATCTTACGCTCGTATGTATGTGTAAGAGCTTACATAGAATTTAAAACTGCATAGTGAAAGACAAACCAAAAATAAAAGAATTCAAACCAAAATGTATGAAGGTGAATACTGATAGAAAAAGACAATTATTGACACTTTCAAATGTAGGCGTGTTTTTTTTTGTAACCTTTATAGGCTAAACATGTTTCAGGAGCATGTTTACCCATGTGAAATACAACAAAACCTTAGCCTGGTTAATTATCCAGTTTTATTTTTACTTGGAGAGCTTTTTCGAAGTCTATTTAGATTTGAAAAAAAACGCGCCTATTGTGTATCTTGCGTAAGCTCTTTGGACCACACGTATACGAGAATAAACTTCCGTATTGACATAAGAACGCACACATAACATTGGCAACAAGAAAACATTTTTATGCCAATTTATTAATGCGTTCGTTATATCGAATAGCAAGTTATATTCATCGTTCGCTATTTAGAGATGTTAATGTAAATCTGAAAAGCGTTCGTTATATCGAAAATTCGCTATATCGGGTATTCGTTATATTGGACGTCCACTGTATGTAGTTAAAATAACTGATTATTTTAGTCATTTTACCTTTCTCTGATTGTCGACGTCGAGATGCACTTTATAACCTCTTATCCTTTTTATCACATAAAAATTATTACAAACAAACTCACAGAAAATTAACAACTATATACTGCTTAACTTCCAAACATTATATGAATTTGAATTTTAATCACCTGCAGATAAGCCTCAAGCTTCGCAGGTAACATACAATATTGTAACCATATTTTGTAAATAAATAACAAACAAAACAAACTTACAGTAAAAACGATGCTAGTATTCGAGACCATTTTGTGCTTGAAATGATAAATCTGGGGTGCGGTAGAGATATCTGCTAGCACTGCGACAAAGTAGGTTTATTGTGCCCCCTTTTTAATCCAGGAATTGTATAGAATTCTCAAATATTTAATAATCCTTTTGACTGGAATACCTGGTCCAATAAATGGACTGTTGGCTTCTTTTATTGGCCAGAATATCAGCCTTTTCGTGTCCTCATATCCTCCATGCATTACCATCTATATTTTATACCTAAACTCAATCCTCTAGCTCACTCACCTATACCTGGCACATTTTTAGGACATATGAAATCCAGTCCCTTGAATCTTTCCAAGAATAACATTGCTGCATATTATTCCATACACTACCAATGTCATACTTTAGAACTGTCCTTCGATTCAGAATTCAGTAGTTTTTGTGTAAACCTTTTTTTAAAAAAACAATTTTTTAGCATTTGCCTCGAAAGTTAGAGTTAAAACTACTCGCAACCGTAAATACCCGTTGGCCCTTCGGTCTGGAACCATTAGGGTGAATCCCATTTTTTTTTGCATTTTGTATGAACCCATTTTCTATTTCCAGTTTGAAACATCAGAAATTCTGGTGAAATGCTTTTTGTCAAAGTTCTTAAAAGAAAAAGTGCCACAACATGTCAGCAATGTACCACCTGATGCTTTAAGCACTTCCTCATTTTCTAGTGAAGAGCGTTGATAGAAAGTTATGTTAGAACTTTTTATGGAATTTTTGTTTTTGACTCAATTTCCTTTTAGTATACCGCAAAAAAAAAAAGAACAACCTACTTGCATCCTTTTTGGTGATGAATCTTAGGTGTGTGTGCGAATTGGGGTTCAGTTTATGTATTATTTTTAAATTTAATTTAAATTTTCTTATTATAATTGTCAAAGAAAACATGGAACTATTGAAATAAAAAAAACTTCGTATCCAACTTTTATAGAAAACTTTTGTTTGCAAATTCTAACAATATACAGACGCTTATTAACAAATTCAAAATCAAATTAATTTTATTATTAAATCTATACAGTGTTACTATGCATTTAACATAATTATACATTTTCTAAGTTTATATGTACATAGAGAACCCGAATATAAGAATTAGTGTAATGACCAGGGTTAGGATTTTGTGGACTTAAAAAAGTAAAAAAAGGCAAAACAAGCAATGACTCTAGAATTTACATGCTGGGTATTCATACCACTAAATGGTACATGGATGGTTCAAAACTTTGGAAGGAACGGATGTAGGAACTATTCGAACCCATGAGCAGCTATATTAGCATCTTTCAAGCCCAAATCTGCGCTATTAACAGATGTGCCAAACTCAATCTTGATAGACGCTACAACAAACGAGACATGTGACAGGTGACTTTAACTTGAAGAGATTCCAAGCTTATATTAGCCTTGATAAAAAAAAAAAATTCCACATCCTGACTGCGTTTTTATGGGACACATGTAAACTCAAGATTTTGCAATGAATACTGTGAAACGCCAGAGCACAAAACGTTAAATGGCTTCGGTAAATGCCAATATACAGCCACTCATAGCATAGGAAAACGCCGCATTGGCATTCATTGATCGTCGTCAATGCTTTTATAATACCACTTCACTCAATCAATTTATACAAAATCAGTTTAAAAAAATACAATTTCTTTAACAAATAAATTACGATGGGCCTGCGAGTGAATGTCTGGCTGTTCAAACAACTCGGTATCGGTATAACAACGGTTCGGTATCTTTGATTTCAAAATGTTGGGAACAATTCCCATTAGCTCAAAGCCAAATCATAGCTTGGCCTCTTCAACGAGATTCAGATTATTCCAACGACAGTAATTTGAAAAAGACTAAAAAAGGCAAAAAAAAGGCATTTATTAAAAAACAAGAAAAAGGAACGTAAATGCACATTTAATTATAGTAGCATTGAATAACCAAGAGCTTTTTGAAATTTTCTGTTAATAGTCTTCTCCGGTTGTCTCTTAGAAGCGCTTTGAACGAGCTAAATGACCTTTCTACTTCAGCTGAAACGAGTGGAGCCCATTTAAAGATTTCAACATTATTTACACCAATGTTTGACGGTACTTCTGGAAAATATTTTTCAATTTCTATGGTGGGCGGCAGAACGAGTAAAAGTCAAAAATTTCAATTTGTCAGTAAAGGAAATACACTTAATAAACCTACTATGTCACATACAGTAAGGCTACTCTGCATTGCCTTTTTTTTTTAACCATTTGTGTGTGCAATAGACCGATACAGCGTTTACCAAACGTGATATACATACATATAAAATTTGCAATCGAAAGATGTAACATATTTATCTCATTTTGACAAATTTTGACTTATACTCGTTCTACCGCCGAACATAGATTTGTCGGAATACGTGTATACATGCATATTTATGAATGCACACAAGCAACAACAAGTTTCAAACCAAAGATCAGTGATCACAGGGCAGGGATACTTTTGGTGGCAGCAATGCAGTATGTATTTTTTATAAAGCGTAGCAACGCACGCAGGGTATTCGCTAGTTTTCGATATTTCCACAGACTAGATGTTTTAAATTGTAATGCATCTAAGAATGTAAGTATGCGTATAACCTATTGTGAGGAAGAAGCATAATGTTTGCACAGATGAACATGCATACATACATCATTTTTTTAGCGAACAAACTTTGAGAAAAAAGCAAAATATGCAAAAAAGGCAGAAAAAAGCAATAACGGCAAAAAAATGCAAAAAAAGGCACTAACGGTATAAAAAGGCAAAAAAAGGCAAAATAAAATACATAAATTTGGAATCAGGAGGACATGAAACGTGTTTGTGTAAAGTCGATACTATCTTCCAAATAAGCAAAAAAAAAGAGGCAAAGTTAGCAAAATCCTATCCCTGATCAGAGTCTTAATTTTACCTAATACCTATGTAATTAGAATAATTGAGTAATGGTTTAGTAATGGAATTGGAAATTGATAGATTATTGCTTTCTTTTACCGCACGATAATGTCCCTTTCCAATGACACTTCGGACATTCCCTCCCTCCAGGTTGAAATTTTGAAAAGACACTCGGGAGTTCATCGGTACCAAGCGAGGGGGATTCTTACCGTACTAAAAACACATGGGAATCGAAACCAATCTTTGAAAGATCGACAAATAATTTTTCTTCTTCTGTCCTGAATGTAAATCGCATTGGGGGAAGTTTAAAGTTCCCATAGTTTTCAGACATTTCAGACATTTCGTAAGGCTTTGTTCTTCTCAATCCCCAAATATTGTCTCTTCATAAATCGTTTAAAACACGTTTTAACGCAAAATCAAATTAATGTATTTTATTATTAAATATTATTGTATGAAATAACTGATTTTGCGTTAAAACATGTTTTCCGTTATTTATGTATACACAGTCACAGCGTGGCAGGAATAGGGTTAAGACAGTCTCCATATAGGAGTTAATGTGATTTTCTAACCACTTCTGAAACCAAGTCTATTTGTAGGTCACGATCCAAGTCGCTATTTCTTATGTACCAAGGGACATTTATTTTGGAATTTTTGTTCTTCTTCTTCTCTTCATTTAAACGACGAGGTTATATTCAGAATAATAGGGATCACAACCCTCCCACTTCACTGCATTCCTACTGGTCCGCCTGTAGGGTTCGCCTGTTCAACCTCAAAAAATATCTGCAGTACTCCCGATTTTGAATCACTTCATCATTGAGGCCAATCAAATGCTGGTGTTTCTGCGTTTGTGTGATCCATGAGTTTTAAGGCCTGCCTCTTTTACGCGGTTATAAGAGAACGTTGACTGCCATTGCCTTTTTGACGGGGTTCGTAGGCTCCCTCCTTTGAACATGACAATACCAACTGAGCCGGTCGTGCTCCAGTTTCTTCGAGATGGGTTCTTTGACCTGAAGGCTTCCTCGGATCATCATCTTCATCTCAGCTGCTGTCAATTTGCATTCATACTTTTTGTACATTGTCCAGCATTGTGAACCGTATGTGAGCGCCGGACGTACAACTGCGTTGTAGAGCCTTCCTTTCAGCTTAGGGGACATTTGGTTTCTATATTTGTTTTCTTTGATTGGATGCCATACGTTCATAGAGACTTCAGTACTTGTCTATTTTGTTCCGGATAGATTTGTAGGTCTGAGTTTCTTCCCAGTAACCAGTACATTTTTCTATATTTTAAACTTAGTTCTTATCCTCTTTTTTTTTTATATGTCATTCGAAGGTATTTGAGCATATTGGCGTAAGGTACAAATTGATTATAAATGAATATTTGAACATTATTAAACTTTTTATTTGTAAAGTTTATATGAGTTGATTTCGTCTCATTGAGTTTCGGTAAGGTAACTTAAAAAATTGATCCGGTTTTGGCAATGGCTTCCTTGATGTACACCAGTTTCACCATGCCATTATTTCAAATGTAGAGAATACCATTTACAGTAGTTGGTAGCACAAAAAGACCAGTTTTTTGTGCGAAATAGAAGGCAGATATACTTTCAACATGATACATATATGTATGTATATATATGGGCTCATGAGATAGTCGAAACATACCTTCATATTGTGGGTGCCTTTCGTTTCTCTTCCACAATTCATCTTATCCAGAAAGACTTTCTGCATTTCTACACAGTTCTTCCCTGGCTGCGATTCCTCATGTTAAACCTGTTTAAAGGAAATCTGTTTCATCTTCTGGGTTTCCACACAGTGATGTCCTAAGATATCCATTCTTCTACCAGTCAGCGTCGGACACTGACGCGCAGTAAGTGTGCCGCTGTCGTAACTTCCTCCAGATATAGTTGACAGGTATAATATTCTATAAGACCCATCTTTCTTAGATAATACCCGCAATTCCCATAACCTGTAAATAATTCTACTCTCCATTTCACTCCCGCTAATGCTCAGAACGTTTCTCGGAGTAGAGTTAGTCAGCAGGTTTAATGCCATTTCACCACCACCATAATCCATTTGGTGATGTGATGAGGTTCTCTACCAATTAAAGAAAATGGTTCCGATTAGATCAAGTTCAAGGTTGACCCCCGCTTTGTAACGGACCCCGCTTTTACGTTGCCCTTGATGCCTGTTGTGTCCAAAGTTGTGCTACTTCATTTTAAGATGAACACTCATTGGGTTTCAGTGCAAATGATGTTGTTTATCTTCCTCATGCGTTTAATCACTGCCAGATTGTCCAGTGCTATCACGATCTTTCTTCCCTCCACCTGATCTTCCAGCAAATAGTCCAATGTATATGGCATAGGAAACATCTCGGCTTGGAATACTAAGGTATGTTTCACTGGGCCAGTTCTAGCTCTTCTGTGCAGATATATATAGCTGTACCTGCTCCGTCAGCCATCATGGATCCATCCGTACAAATAACTATTTCACAATTTTCCTTTTCCGGAAGTGATCTATTCCCAATAATAGTTCTGTGATACCTTTTGTGTCCTGTCAAAGTCGAAGTGTTCTTTTCTTCGTCGCTAAAAAAGTGGTTTTCTCTTCAACTCAGAATCCTTTTTAGTCAAATAAAGCTTAAAGAATGTGAATCACTATAACCCGTGACTTTTATCTTTTCGACCAAAGGGTAAATTTTTGACATTTTCAATTTCCAAATAAAACAACTGTGGGCACCGTAGCGCAAGTGGTTATTGCGTCGGACTACTGAGCCAGCGGTCTTGGGTTCAAATCCCGCCGCAAACACCTAAAAGTAGTTTAGTAGTTCTCTCACAAGAGAAAATCCAAGTCGCCAAATCCATCTGTCAACTGATGGAAATCTCATGGAAATCATACTGGAAGTATTTATTCTTTTGTGAGTTTATTTTGGGTGGAACATTTGTTTTGATCGGTTTTTTAATTTGTAAGCATTGATAAAGTGAAAAGGCAATTCATCAGTGCTCTAGGAAATTCTCTTTATTTTGACACCTAATTGGTAAAGATTGGTTAGGTGTCTGTCGCAAATGGAACCTATACAATGATTCAAGCCAGTAGTACCGTAAGTCGGAAACACGGTGGTCTTACTTCGTAGAAGTCCAATAGTCTAAGTCTGCACTCAAAAACGAAGTCTGACTTGCTCTGTATTTGGTGATTCCGCTCATCCTTGACATATAATCCGCAATCTTATCTCAAGTTTTACTTAAATTGAGACAGGCAGCACTTAATTAGATTGGAGTCTATAGCTTTTGATAGCTTTGGCCTTTATCTTGTTACACACTGGGAAGTGTTTCCAATAAAATAATCATGAGTTTAGTGCATGGTCCAAAGATTCCGGTTCCAACAAGACTTCTGGAATCTACAAATGTTTCACCAGTCTTCCATTTAGGTACGCCATCCTGGCGATATAAAAGTAGAATTCTCAGTACGAATACATCGTTAGGTTGAAATCCCCGTTCCGAGCCAGTTTAAATCCACCAGCTCAATTTGCAAACAATTTCAACGTATATACAATTAAAAATACAGAAAAATAAAATAAACTCACATAAAGTTCTCAAAGCAATTAATTAAGGACATTGACGAACAGAAAACTCAATCAATACCTTCGCAAAATTTCCCACTTTTCTAAGACCGTTCCATTCTAAGAGGCTTTCGTTTTTTTTCTGTTGCTAAAATCCTGCAAGTGAAAGGAAAAGGTAGGTAAACGAAAAAAAAAAAAACCCTTAAGGAAATCGTGTCGGTCTATGGGCGGGGGGGAAGGATTAAAAATGTTTTAATTAAGAACGTCGCTGTGTACTTCGCCCGCATGTACAAATGTAAATGACTGATTGTGGGCAAAGAAAATGTTCACCTTATTCGGCAATGAAATTTACGCCGACTTGAGGAATTTTCATTTCAAGTGAATGATTGTGAAATACTTTCCTTTCACAGTGCCCAAAGGGTAGGTAGGGTACATTTTTAAATTAACCAGAAAAAATTCCGCGGAATTTCTTTTTATCTGTTTTCGGTTGCTGGAAAATTTCGCCCCTCTGAGTAGGCCGTCAAAAGGGAAAAGTCCTTGTTTTGAAAGAAGTGAAATAATTTCTTAATTGGTTATATAATATCGGTCAAGTGGTGGTGTGGGAGTATACATCAATATACTTGAAGGCGGGAAGCAAGGTTTCTTTTTTTTATCCTGAAATAAACGGCTTTGGACGCATTGCACACATTTGCATACTCGTAAAATATGGGATTACTCTCCGTTCTTCTCGTATCCCAATACATTCCGCATTATATTAACCAATGTATACTTTTCTAAATTGCGGCAAAATGCAAGCAACATATCCCCATCATAATAATCCGAGATATACATGGGTTGACATTGTCAGTTGCCTGCCGTTGGTGCTGGCTGGTGGCGCAGCATCCTTCTACAGAGGCAAGTATTCCAAGGATGTATCGTGGCTAAAAATCCTATGCCGCCATGAAATATTCAAATTCATTGATAAAAGCTTTTATTTACTCCCAATCATAAATTTTCGATATTTGCCATAAAGGGTGCTGCTATGGGGTACGGGCGGCCGACATAGATACCAATCGGGGGCAGAGGGTGGCAAACATTGGAAATGGCTTTCGCCAGAGAACAGCCGACTGCGGTGCTGAAGAACGCTTTCGGGGAAGTGGAAAATGTTTTTTCTGCTCTCATTCACATTTTAAATTTAAATTTATTCAGGCTTGTGCTAAAGCATCTATGTATTATAGATGGGTAGCTAAATTTAGCAAATTTTCATCTCTGTTACCTGGTATTTAATTTCTTTTTTTTTCTTGCGTTATTTTCTCAATTTCCATTGGGAAATTATGTTATTGATACGTATGTATTATTGTATAGGTATGGCTGGACTTGGTAACTTATTTGTACGGGGGAGAGATGTGTTTTTAGATCATTTGAAAGTTCTCTGACAGTGAAGAATTTTTACCATATTATTGAAAGAAGGAAACACCATGCCAATGGTGAGTATGGTCAGGAGACCAATCTAATATTCTAGTATGGAATAAGGAAACTTGTATTGTACATATTTGATTATCTGGTATTGATAAAAATAGGTTTATGATGTTTAATTTCTCTTATTTAATAAATCGATTTCCTTAAGAAAGTCAAGCATTCCGGGGTACGTTGCTTCTGTTAATTCTAAAGTTTGATCTTCAAAATGGACGTTTCGTCCAGGCTTTAGACTTAAAGCTGAGATGTTGTTGGCATCTAGATTAAAATTTTGTATATTTGCAAATTGTGATTTTGAACTATTACTATTGTGGGCAAGTTCCTTGTTGTTGTTTTATCGATAAGCTTTTAGATAAACAAAATTATTAGGGACGGCACAGTAGAGGAACATCACGACTCAGGTGGTGTATGCAAGTAGAAGGGAGCCGTAACCAATTTAGCATGCGAAACTGCTAAGATAGTTGTAGTTATCTTAAAATCGGCAAATGGGTCAGATTCAAGATACATTATTATTATTATTATTATTACGCTTTATTTCATGTTAGTGTACAAAATTGATTTACAAATTCAAAGTGGTATAGTACTAGCTATGAATTAGTTAAGTACAATCTATTATCCAAATGACAAGTGTCGAATGTACTATGCACTATGAACAAAAGAGCAATATTTTTAAAATACAAAAAGATAAATATTTTAATTGACAAGAATAAATACGTATAATGACAAGGTATACACTTCAACAATGATCAATATTAATTAGTGAAAAAACTATTCAAGGCTGAATAATCTAAGGAGAGTATCTATTTTTTAATATCGTTTAGAAATACATTTTTCACTCTCTCACATCTAATAGTATATGGAAGAGAATTAAACAAACGTGGAGCGATGGCATAGTAAAATCGTCCAAAGTGTGCTTTATAAATTGTAGGAATGGTAACAAAATTTCTGGTATTCACCCGTAAATTATGGCTTTCGATATTTCTTACAGAGTAAAATCCCGAGTTTTCAAAGAAATTTTTTAATACTTTATAGCAGTAAAGATGCCTTAACGGAAGAGTCCCGAGGTGTTTGAACAAAGGAAAACTTGGCGTTCTGCGATTGACTTTGCACAAAATGCGTATTGCGTGTTTTTGTTTTACTAGTAATGGCTCTGTTTTATTAAAATATGCACCACCCCAATAAGCAATACCATATTGCAGTTTAGATTTGAAAAGACCATTATAAACCAGTTTAATGATTGTTTGAGGACAATAGAGGCTAAGATGATATAGTTGTCGTACCACTATGTTAAAATACTGTTTAAAAATTAATGTATGATTGTACCAACTGAGCTGATTATCTAAAACAATTCCTAAGTATTTAAAGTTGTCAACACACTCAATTTTGAAACAATTACTACAACAGGAATTCTGGTAATTAAAGGTTAAAGGATTATCGTCGTATTTAGGTAAAGGAAAACGTGCGCAACTCGGAGAGTGGTAATATATAGGCAAGTCAACACAAATATTGCTTTTTATATTAAATAACATAAACTTAGTTTTGTCACTGATAATAAGTTTGTGTTTTATAAACCACTTTCTTAATAAATCGAGATCATAGTTTGCATCCGAAAAAACATTAAGCAAACTTTAACTGGAGTAAGAAAGCGCAGTATCATCAGCAAACGCTGTAATTAAACCTTTGAATGGTTGAGAAAATAGGGAATTAATATAGATCAGAAACAAAATAGGACCCAAGACTGAACCTTGTGGAACACCAAGCTCAATGATGTTCGATGAGCTGTAGTTATTTCTTATTTTTACCATTTGCCTGCGATTTTTCAAATAAGAAACAAACCAATCGTATATATAACCTCTAAACCCTATACGGAATAATTTATTTAGTAAAATTGTGTGATCCACCATATCAAAAGCTTTAGTGATATCAATAAATAAACAAGCCGGAATTTCTGAAGAATTTAAACTAGAGTACAGTTCACCAGTTAATTTTAATAGTGCGGTCTCAGTAGACCTTCCGCTTCTAAAACCAAATTGACAATCACTAAAGAAATTTGTTCTCTCTAGAAATGACAACATTCTAGATTTAATACCCCTCTCAAATACCTTAGAAAAAATCGATAACAAAGATATAGGGCGATAGTTATTTAAAGTGGTATTATCACCTTTTTTGTGGAGTGGTATTACAACTGCCGTTTTTAGCGATTGTGGAAATATTCCTAACTGTATACTAATATTAAAAATATAGCAACCCAGATATGCCTAGCGTCCTACTGGTAGGACACCTCTCACTTCCGCCATAAGGTCCAATGGTTAAAAAAAACCAAATGATGGTTTATTAAAAATTAATCGTTGTGAATTTGGTAAACAGTGTTCGGTAAAAAAAAATTTGAATGTACGTTGGGTAAGTTCTTTTATGTGGTGGTGGTGTTAGCATAATTTTGAAAAAAAAAATTGAAATGACGTCACACAAAAGGTAAGTTAAAAATGTGTTTACTTATTATTTTACCACTAAAGTTATCAAATACAGTTAAATATGTATAAACATAACAATCTACTTCGGTTCTACCACCAAAACGAGGTGTAATACATTTTTATGCTAAAAGAAACGTCACAACCTACCAGTAGGACGCTAGGCATATACCATACTACAAATCAAAAAATACTATTATTACAGAAAGTACTCTGTGAACGAAATTTTGAACACTATCGAAGATGTTATCGATTAACTCATTGAAATTTTTTTATAAGAACTGTCCGAGCAATGATCTTCAGCATAGTGTAAGAAGTATGGTACCCTATTTCGGATATCACGGCTTCAAGCAGTATAGCCATAGATAACCAATAAGATATGGTTTGAGCTTTTGGGTTGGACCGACATCTTAAAGGTACATAGCATGGTTCCAGCTATATCTAGGAGCAGGTACTTTTAGTGACAATAATAATATATGATTGGCTGTGACGAAGTGGAAGTCGTCGGCGCATGTTACGCTGGAGGTCGATGGTCCAAGTCCAGATGCCTCCAGCTCTGCGACAATAACAATAAAAACAGGCTTTCGTCATTATCCAAAGCATCCCGTTTCTAGCGGATGAAATTTTAATGGAACTATAAGGCAATTGCGATGTAGACAATGCCATAAGAAAACATCAAATATGATGATCAAATTCATGTTGTTCATGAGTTACATAATATATAATATACATATTTGTACATACATATGGGAGTATGTAATAACATTTATGTAAGGTGAGCTTAGTCCTGGGATAGATAGGTCGAAGCCAAAAGGCAATAGTTTTAAAAAATAGAGGTACGTAAGTGTTATTTTACTTTATTAGTTTTAGATTAAAGCATTTTGGCCTATTAAGTAAATTATTATTTATAATTTAATTAAAGATAATGTTTCTAAAAGTAAAAAAAAAACTTAGGTGCTAAAAGTAAAAAAAAAAAACTTAGGTGCTTAGATATGTATGTATATGTAAATACATATATTAACTTCGTAACTATGTATAATTTATTTATTATTTAGAAACAATCTCATTTATGTATTATATTCCTGGAGACAGGTGTCGTCCAATTTGTATCAGACTAGAAATATACAATTTAAAAAATCATAATAAAAAAGAAGTGTCATTTGCCTAGCGACCTACCAGGTTCTATACCACCCGACCCACTATCAATAATTTTTTTTTTTTTTAGATTTCGGATTCTGAACACCAAGGCAGTAGATTGCCGAAAAATGAACAGTTTCTAACGTCTGAATTCGGTTTGGGCATATCTGGGTTAAAACGTCAGAAATTTGAAATTAAATTTTTTTCAATATAAAGCTTGAGATGTTATCAAAAGAAGTGGAATTTGATGTTTTTAGAGAACAAATAATTTTATGAATTTCTAGAGCAGTGAATTGTACACAGAAAAAACTCTCTGGTTGACTATCCATATCTCTTAAGTCGTCATTCCTGTTGAAATTGAAGGCGTTGTTGGATGAACTCTGAAAAGGACTTATATTACAAAAGAAATCGTTAAACAGACTAGCAATTTCTAGAGAATCGGAGACAGTAGAGTTGTTGACATTCAAAGCAATTTCCATTTCCGAAGTATTTTTATTAAGTATTTCATTAACAATACGCCATTCTTTTCTGGAATTGCCAAGACTTGCTGCTAATTTATTGCGAAAATAATTATCTCTGGAAAGAGGGATTTCCACTTTAAGTTCTTTACTTATATTTTCATAAGACTGTTTAAGTCTAATATTATGTGGGTGTTTTTTTACTCGCATACAGAGCCTATTTTTCTTACGGATTTTGCTCAGTAGCGATAGAGTCATCCATGGCTTAAGACATTTACTTCTGGTGTTACGGACACTTATTATTGTCTTGCTTTCGGAAATGTGAGATTGCAGCTTATTAAGAAATAGATCGAAAGCAATTGACGGATCAGCTGTGTTGAGAACTTCGTCCCAGAATTCAAAATTCAAACGGTCTCAAAGAACATTAAAATTAATTTTGTCAATTGGTTCATACTCAGATGGTTTGGTACGCGAAACATTACAGTCTAGTTGAATACTTGTTAAGCTGTGGTCGGTTAATTTCAAGTCATGTGACGCAGTTTTGAACCCCGTCAAATTATTACGATGAACCCTTGGAAATATATGGTCCAAGCATGAGCTAAGACGAGTAGGCTGAGATAGCAGTGAGTTAAAACCGAATGCAGAAATGTCTGATAAAATGTTAATATTAAAATCACCGAGTAAAATTGTATTTTTACAAGTTTGCAGTTCCGAAAACCCTGAAAACTCTTCAGTAAAGGTTTTTGCTGAAAATCTATGGAGTCTATAAACACATATAAAACAATAGCAAATACCAGAAATTTCACAACTAAAACTAATTATGTCGGCACTTTGTTTTTTTTTTTTTTTTTTATAATTCACGCGCGCTAAAGGGGTTATGAATATTCTTAAAATGTCTTGCACAGCGCGGGCCAAGGGAAATTTAGGGAGGATGAAAGAGGAGATACCGATGCGCATTGGTCTTAAATGCCTGTAGATCGTAACGGGAGGGAAAAATCGTGTTTGGTAAAGCATTCCACATTCGTGTTGAGCGGTTAAAGAAAGTATCTCTATATTTTACTGTACGTCCGAAGTTGGGCTTAAGGGTAAACTGATGGGCATTCCTTGCGAGACGTGTGTTGCGGAAAAATTGTTGAAGGGGAGGAATGCAGCTGGCTATTTCACTGGAGCACTGTTTGTGGAAAAAGCGATAAAACACTTTGTAAATTATATTTCTTGATTTTTTTCGCTAATATGCCACTTCTATAAAATACTCCAACACCACCAGCTGCATATGAGTCATTGCACGCAGCATCAAATAAAAAATTAGGAATACTAAAATCAGAAATTTCATAATCAAAAATCCAAATTTCAGAAATAAAAATTAGATCTGGTAAATGGTCTAAAGAGGAAAGATGAGAGAAAAATGTATCAAAATTCACTCTTAAGCTTCGAATATTTTGATGAATTATTGAAAAACCCGAATATTGTTCATTGTTTATGTGATCTATATAATAGCAATTGGAATGATTAGAAAAAGAAGAAAAGTGATTAACATTATTACTTTCAATAACTGGAGAAGATGTACGAAAATTATTAATTGAATTAATATTTAAATTAATCATTATAAGAACAAAAACAAAGAAAAGTTAATTATTAACTCCCACAAATTTTTGTAAATCTTCATATGAAATTATTTTTGATGCTTTATCACCTTCTTTTCTTCTGATGAGTATACATAACTAACACAATAAAGCAAATTTGGGCTTTCTCTAGATTAATAGCTACGCGAAGCTAAATCTGTCCTGTTTCCATGTGGGATTCTAATTTTCTGCATTTTTCTGGATTACTTATTCGTTTTTTTTTTCTCTGGTCGCTCCAGGGAGGATTCTTCTCAATATACCAATAGCCTGTGCTGCTGGCATGTAAGAAACACATTCCTGATCCTGGTATACGTATTAAACCTTACCGCCGCCCAAAGAGATCAACCATTAGCCCCTCATGACTGCCGTTTGTTAATATTTACTTCGCGGGGTTGGTAAGCTTATCATGCTATTCATCTTGTGAGGTGAGTGTATTGCTTCTTCTTATAGTTCGGAGGGCGCGTGTTGAGCTTCTTACTTGTCTCCTGTGTTGTCAATACTCTCGCCCAAACAGGGGCTGCATAAGGAAGAACTGATCTGCATAAGAGATATTCTATGTTCTTGATAAGGGTTAGACTGTTCTTGGTTGAAGCGCTTTAGAAAGTTTTGTTGTGAAAATCACATTTGTAGTATTAGCATATTCTAAACAGAGCTGCGGAGAGTGTTGTCATGGACATATTAAACGTTTTTTTTCCTACACTGAAAGTGAATTAAACTAAAATTTAGTCGTAAGTAGTAAAATGTATAATTTCTTGAATACATACATGCAATCAAAATTAAATAAATAAGTTAAGTTTAATATTTCATCGTTTTCTAAAAATTATTTTTTTAAAGCACGCTCCCAATATCTTACTGATTTATTTATTGATACGGAATAGAGTATAATCACCGTTCCGGTTTCTTTTAGATATTAAATTAAGGTATCTTAAGGATGTTCAGTGACGGTATCTCCTTGGTATCTATGAAGTACTCGTACGCCTCCAATTAGTCCCTCCTTTGACGAAATAGTGTCTCACTTGAGACCTTATTTAGCTGCAGAGTCTCCAAGTATCTAACTTTTCAAGACATAATGCTTTAACTCTTATAGCGCAGCTGGTACAAAATTTGAACCACCGTTCTTTATTCTAATTCGCGAGGGTGGTACAAATTCTGATCCACTTAGATATTATTTTGTTCCTTCTACCGTTCATTCTGTAGGCAAAAAAAACTATTCATGTGAACAACTTAGTTCTGTTAGTAAATTGCAGCTACATATGCTCGTGTGAAATAGCAAAAGTAGTTGCCGCAAAAGGGCTTTCTAATGTTCAGGTTGCTGTAAGGGTTAAGGTATTTCTTGAGCCTACAATGTTCTCTTCTTGCTCAGTCCTATGTAGAGTTTGGATATTTTTCGGTCATAATTTCTGAACACGATCTTGGATTGCCTTAGCCTGGAAAGCTCGTTCCAGATATTTGATTGAGCATCTTGAACACCGTGGTGTAGTGGTAAGAGCGTTGGACTACTACGCAATGCTGCCCGGGTTCAATCCCTTAAGTATAAGTCAACTTGAAGTTAAGCTTGCAGATTCTTAAAGGGCTATTTGGTTGGATGAAGCAATCCATATCTAGAATGGTGATAGAGGTTGGGACTTACTCTACAACCATGCAGTAATCGAACTTCGCTAGGGGAACTGCATAGTGAAAGTTAATTTCTAATTAATTAGCACTTTATATTACAAATATAAAGAAATAGGAATAATTATGTAAATTTTTTTTTGTGTAATCTACACACGCTAAAGCGGATATGAATACCCTTATAATGTTTACACACAGCACGAGCACATGAAGGACAAGAACGAGAGACAGACAGATCTTTTATAAATGTCTATCTGGTAGACGGCCTACGAGCCAAACCATATAGACAAAGTTTTAAATATTATAAACATTTCATTGAAAATAAAATAGTCTTTTAAACTTACTAACTGTGGTCGCCGTGGCCATTGTGGTTAGTGCGTTGGACTACTGCGTATGCTGCTCGGGTTCAATCCCACCAAAAACACCTAACATTTTTTCACGGTGCCACCTCTTCTGAATGTTTGACAAGTAATCAAAGAGTATCATTTGTCATGAGAAGCTTCTCAACTCGGCGTTCGGAGTCGGTAAAAAACTGTAGTTTCCTTCCATTTCGTGGACTAAATAACACGCACACACAAATGGTTGCGAGAAGCTGGGCTTGCTGACGCCGTATATAATAATAAAAAAAAGACTTACTAACTAACAAAACTGCGATATTTAGAATAAAATTTGAACATTTTTTAAATCGACATTTTCAACACAAAAACCGTATTCAAACTGGTAACACAAAAATTAAGATCTAACTTATCGGATTCAGAAAAGGTAAAAAAATGCTCAAGTTTAGATTAGTTTCAAACTTTGTTCTCTAAATAAAGCATTGACCTCCAAAAGTTCACAACGGTTTAACAAGTGGAGTTTAAAAAATTGTTTTCTTATTTATAACTAAGGATTCGATTGACCTGTATTTCCAATAAATTTAGCTCGGTTTAAAAACACTAGGAATAATTTCAATATGTTTCGGATAATATTAAAATACTACAGTAGGTACTTTGTTTATTGAAAATATGCAGCCTCCAGGATTTATTGAGATTTAGCTATAAGCAGTGTGCCGCTCATTGCAAATCACTGCAGCTATACTGCGGCTATTTAGCATCTCAATAATCAACCTGGGAAGATGCTTATAATGGCATCGTTAACTTTAAATATCTTAATTTTTTAGCACCTACTTTTCCTTAATAAAACTGTGTGCTAAAGACAATAACGACTGGTTAAATACAGTTCTTAAAAAAATTGTCACAACAACCATTGAAATTGGTGGGCAAAACTATATTTCCCGACACCAACTCATATCATCTCACTCATGAGTGCCAATTTTAAGCTAAGTCCTTGCAATTTAAACTCTACTAAAACTTTTCTTAAACTAAGTCAATGTGTCACTGTATTTCTGTTTGAAATTACTCCGCACAACTCCAGGAGAAATACTTTTGTTTTGAATCACAAAAATGAAAGAAAAAAACCTGTTCCACTCCGAAAAATTCCGAAAATTCATTCCACCTCTAAATGAATTCAACGCCCACTCAGCTGATTACTGTATAACAGTTATCTCAAAATCCCATTATTTCCCCACAAATAAATGCACTTGTTCATTTCACCACCCTTCGGAGTGAAATTTCGCCAATGAACCCCATGCTGGTAGTGAATTTTCGGAATTCATAAAAACGCCACATTACTAGTACGAAAACCGTCCATTGAATTCACATGAGAATATGAAATGAGCATATCAGCCCACAGTCATGCGCGCTGGCCAAGAGCACCTTGGTCCCGCGAGAAAGACCGAAAGACGGAAAGACCCATCATTTCCAAACTATAGAGAGAGAGAGAGACCTAGTGAAATATTTCGAAAAATCGACAGAATATCCATTGCCACGCTCACAAACGTAGTCTTTTCCTTCACCAAACAGGACACTGTGAGCGAACACCCTATTTGTGAAAGCTTCAATCCGACTTCCCATTCAGTTTGAATTGTGTCCTCGTTATGAAAGGATATTCGTTACATCGTTAAGTTGTGAATATATAGTAAATAAAAAAAAAAATCCAATCAAATCCCCACATCACCATCAACAAAAAAAAAATAGAACAACATTTTCATCGCAAAATCAAAGTTTCCGCTAAGAGTGTCCTTTATGTTATCCTGTGTAGAAAAATTAAATAAATTTCTCCGCTAAAACTATAATCAAAATCCTAAATCAAAAAAGAGCAAAATTATCTTCAAAATCAAAATTTCCGAACGTAACTGTGAATTAAATAATAAAACAAAGTATTCTAATCAAAACATTTGCTAAACACAAGTCTTGCAAAGAAATTTTGTACACTCCTGCTTTTCTACTACGGACATCCTGAGTGCAATTTATGTAATTCCACGATTACATAGCTACAAGTCAAAAAACTTAGTCAAGTGGTTGTTGTGTTGAAGTCGCTTTATTGGTTTTTGTTTTTTTCTACAAACAGTATTTAAATATCTATTCCGGTCCAAGGCAATAGAAAATAAAATTGCTTCTAAGAACAGTTATTATATGATAGAATAAATATCCAAAAATAGGACAATTTTTTTTTTCTAGAAAAAAGAAAAGTAATTTTTTTTGTATCAAAAGAAAGTTATTTATTTTCGAAATCGTCAACTGTTGTTAGTTTTGTTCCTTGTTAGTCGGGTTTATTTGTTTTTACAAGCTAAAATATCTATCTATATATTTTGAAAAGTGATGTTTTGAATTTAAAATTCGATGTTTATTAGTTTTATACAAAAATAAAATAATATTAAAATCGCGAATAAAATAATTTTTGTTTTGTAAAAGTGTCTGTGATAAGTGTATGTCAAAACCTAAATAAAAAAGAAAATATTGTGTTAACTACCTAAAAAAATTAATATTCTTATAAGAAAAGGAAATCATTTTTATAGTGCTTCGGTTTCAATATTCCATTAGGAAGAAAAAAATAAATAGAAAAATTTACTTAAAAAGTTGTGCACATTATTTTGAATCTCCTCCTCCCTTGAGTGCTCAATCAGATTTATAAAAAAAAAAAAACTAATTAACTACACAAAACCAGCAATCAGAAATAAATCAACATCAATCAATCATCATGTTGGCCATGCCGACCTTAATGATGCCAGCAACAGCACCAATGACTCTAAGTAGCCAGCCCCTGTCGGTGGGTGGACCGCATAAGCCCTACGAAACTAAACTGCTGGCAATACATCAATCGCATATCCAGCAATCGCATCATCAACAACAGAAGCAACAAGCAGCCGCAGCCGCTGCCGCAGCACAACAACAGCAAATTAATAATCAACAGCAGCAGCAGCAGCAACAGCAGCAACAACAACAGCAACAACAACAGCAGCAGCAGCAACAACAACAACAGCAGCAACAGCAACAACAGCAGCAACAATATCAGATCCACTCTCAACAGCAGAGCCCACAACAGTTGTGCACCACCCCCAAGCAAGGTAGATTAATGAAAAAGGACTTTATTGCGATTTTCCTTATACTCTAAATTTTTTTTTTTCGCTTTTGTTACCTCTCTTCTGGACAAAGATTCATCCTTTATAGTGAAGGGTTTAATAGTTGTTAGACTAAGGATGAGATGTTGTAAGTAGATCATATCTCCGGGAAGATGATTAATGTTTTTTTTTTGGTGTCAGTTTGAGGAGGGTGGTTTTTCCTTTGTATTTTCTTGGCATGGAATTATGTATGTCTTGTGAAGGCGGCAGTTTGGGAGTCCATCTTTTTTTGAACATTTTTAAGCCAGTCACTTCCTTTAATAAATGGATTTTATATTGAGATTGTTAAGATGTTGAGCCATAAAATGGTTTCTTTTTAGGAAAAAAATAGGATTACCAATTATAGTATGATGAATAGGCTTTAAGAAGGTATATCCCAAACTCAATTAGTTTTGAGGCAAGATGTACTGTCATGTTGGTAACAATGTGCCTTCACTCTTGAGACATAAATACTTTATCTGCTGACATGATGGCCACAAAGAGCATGAGAAAAATGTCTTCTCAGAAAGAAATTCTACACGTATGACATGATCATTCAAACTCTGTGAAACTCTTATCACTTAAATTCCAACCTACTACAGTTACTACAGTTATGGGTGACTATGACGTATTTATAATTGTCATCTCTTGTCTAAAATACTTCCTAAAACAAGTTCTCGCTTGTCACGCTATCACGCTGAAAGTTCACGCGGTTCACATCCCCCCAGATATTATGTGTCTCAGAAAATATATTACACTGGTTAAAGGAACTCAAGAAATTTTACGCATAAACGTATAAACAGAAAATCAGAATAATTCTCTAGTCTCTTCGCCATGCTAAAAGATACATTAAACCCTTCCATAATAAATCCAATGAATTTTTTTTACTGTATAATATCAGAAGACTGGTTGGATTTCTATTTGGGCACTGGAATTTTTAATGTCACCTCCACAAAGCAGGTCTTATTCAAGAAACTAAAGGTGGCCTTTGAATGATGGAATGCATGTATTTATCGATTTTTTTTATCCTTGTGGACATTGTTGGCTCTACGCAATTGCTCCCGAAGTATTAACTCCTAATGAAATAGTTCCTAATCAAGAAATTCCTACAACAATAAATGCAATAATTCTTAATTTTTGAAATGAAATATATCCTAACTCAGGATGAAATATCTTCTAACCCAAATATAATAAGTCCTATCATTTAGGAGTTATTTCATAACGAAACAATTGCCAACACTAAAAAATAAAAAAAGTCCTAAAGTGCGAAACTTTTGTCTTTATTTAATTAAGTGTCCGAACAGTTCTAATTATAAGCTTGGGTGTGGATCAAATAAATTCGTCCTCATCCGAATGTAACTTATCGAAACATTCACTCTGTTTTATCAGCGCGGCTGACCGCGCCGCCCGCCCTCCCTCTCCACCAAAAAAACAGAGTTGATTTTTATGTTCGGATAAGTTACCTTACCGTAAACAAAAAAATCCTATTATATAAAATTATCATCAAATCAATCTGGACTTATGGAGTCCAAATCTGGGGCACAGCAAAGAAATCAAACACAAACATAATCCAACGACAACAATCTAAAATACTACGAACAATAATTAATGCTGAATGATATTCACGAAGATCTTCAAATTCTCAAGGTAGCGCAAGTATCCAAATCGAGTAAACGGCATATTGCAAGACTAATATCACACCCAAACAGCGTTGTAAACACCCTCCTATCCTAACACAAGAAATACTTAACACTAGATGGCTGAGAAGGATAAGACCTATTGATTTGACCATATAAAAAAAAAAAAAAAATTAAAAAAAAAATTGTATTTTATGTATATGTATATTATTAATATGTATCTTGCGTGTATTATATTTAAGTAATAATATTTAACTGCTAGTTAATCGAATGATTTTGTTGACACTTGACACGAAACAAATATTATGTATCCCTTCATATGTCCTTAAAAAATATGTACTTAGTGTCGCTTGAGACAGATGTATAAATTAAGTACTTGGGAAAAAAAGTATTGTTGAAATATTCAACATATATAACCAATAAGTAGTCGGTTAAAACATCCAATAGTCGCCACAGAAAATGTCCCATCCACCAGGAAGTTACGCTTTGCCCGTGAAATATTCTCCTCCATTAATTTTATAATCTTCTCTGAAGAAAATATACAAAACGAAAAGTCTTCTTCCTCAATACAGGCTTTAGAAATGTTGTATTGTTCACCTATGTGTAAGGCTACACTGAAATTATTCCAAATATGGTCCCATTGGTAAGCTTCAACAATCTGGTGGAAATCCAGTTTTTTTGTTGCGCTTTGGTTGCTACGATTAAAAAAGTCACTTACTTGTATTGCGAATGCATCAACACACTCTGTCTTAACCCATTTTAGCCTAACGTTACCTAAATGTAACACTGGGTCACCTTATTTGTTTAAAACAATTACTATTTGTTTTTCATCGACTTCTGAGTTTAAAGTTTATGCATGTAAAGTGTAAAGGATTCTAAAGAGAATAACACGAAAATACTGCATTTTGGTTGTGATTTTTTTGACAATAGAAGATTTTTTACATATTTAAATTTGAGTTGATAGCAAAATGGGGATGAGCGGAAGGTAGGCATTTGTTTGTTAATTATTTTAGTGAACTTACTGTATATTGTAAGAAAAAATATGAATGTTGTGTTATTGTATAATATGTATAGAAGCAAATACCTGAAACAAAAATATTTTTTGGAAATCCGTTTGCCTGATCGCTCCGGTTTTTGGATGCTGTTACATATATGGTACGTTAGTCCGCATATAACATAACATAATTTGTGACAGAAAATACATTTATGTAACATAAGTCCGTATGCAGCAGGCTTTGTATCTGATTACTTTTTGTATTATTCGTCTTGGTAGGATAAAACAAAGAGGTTACCACGGAACCGGAACCATCCGGGAAAATTGCATTCCGGCTTCTTGTCAGTTAAGAAATAAAAAGGAATTGAAGAATGCAAATCGTGGTACAATTGAATTGTAATTTTGCTGAAATGGGTTGACAGTTCCATTGTGAGTGTCTATACTTTTTGGAAAAAATCCAGTTACAAAAGTGTCCACATATTTCCGGAAAGAGCATAAGCTATGGATCTTCCACGACCCTATGCAATTGCATGGTATAATGCAAACATGGGTGGCATGAACCGTATGGACCGAAATGTAAACAACTACCGAATAGGTGTTATAGGGAAGAAATGGTGGTCGTCCATTTTAACTTAGCTTTAACTGATAGATGTTTCAAATCAAAACGCTTGATTACTCCACAAAAAAGCTGACTCCAATTTACCCGGACTTCAGTTCAAGCATTCGATAGCACGGTTTTATTGGCGGACTCTTGGTGACCCGAAACCTCCTGAGGGTTTTCGTAGACATAAAATGGAAACCGAAAATGCTAATGCTCGCTACGATCGAGTGGACCATTTGATTATTAAGATCCCCAATAAAAAAGATGACGATGTGCAGGTTCGCTATGCAGATCACACTGTACTACAATGTGTTCTAAGTGCGATATATACTTATGTGTAGCTTCCAGAAAAATCATTACATATCTTTAAATTTATGAAATAAACAAAAATAATACTGAAATAAAATGCACCGTGGTGTAGTGGTAAGTGCGCTGGACTACTACGCAATGCTGCCCGGGCCCAACACCTAAAAGATTTTTTTCACGGTACCACCTCTTTCGAATGTCAGACAAGCAATCAAAGAGTATCATTTGTCATGATGAGCTTCTCAACTCGCCGTTAAGAGTCAGCAAAAACTGTAGGTCCCTTCCATTCGTGCAAAAGTATAATACGCACATACAAATGGTTGCGAGAAGCAGGCCCAGGTTCACCCTGAGCTGTAGCGCCACCTAAAGTAAAGTAATATTGAAATAAAATACATGATTTGCTTGCAGTTATACAGTCTTATTATTTATACGATGTTTGTGGTATCAGGACTAACGTTACATATATGTAACGGCCTAGTGTGACCAAACCTTATTAAAAAGAAATTTAAAAAAATCTGATCTAGAACTCTGCACACAATACAAGCCGCGCCTTAAAATTTCAGGCTTGTATCGAACATTTTGGACTCTCGTCATTAATGGGTTAATTTAACGCTTTTAATTCGTTATCAGAATGTTTATGGTCCACAAACTTCACGGGCTTTGAACATACACTATTTAAAACTTCGACTTCTGCCTTGCAATTTGGGTTATAGCATACGTAATATTGTTTATTATGAATTATTGTTTTTTGTATGTATAATTAAAAACAAAATAACTTAGGATTAATGAAATTTTATGAAAAATGAAATTACTTCTAACATCGATGAAATAACTCCTAACAATATTTACTGTAATAGCTCCTAATTAGGATTTTTTTCATTCCCACGATTTTAGGATTTATTTCATGATGAAATAATTGCTAACACTTTCACATGCAACAAGTCCTAACTTTAATGAAAATAAACCTTATATTAAGGACTTTTTTCATGTGTAATAACTACTAACTTTTATGTAAAATATTAGGTTTTATTTAATTTTTTTGGTTAGGAATAAATACGTTAGGAGCAATAGCATAGAGCTGAGATTTTTAAATTACCACAAGAGAGATTCACAGTTTGATCAAATCTTTAAGGCCGTTTTTGGCTTCCTTAAACTATCTATTTAGCACGACAGAAAGCCAGATCCTTAAAATAAAATAAAACTAATCCGATCTTTCTGTCGTTTTGTCCTGTCATTTATATACTCGCGCTGGTAGCTATGTTATAAGGGTAGACATCGATTTATGAGCCCTAGCGTGTAATAAAGAAAAGGAAATGATTTAAATACAGTAAGTACAGCAGTCACTAGCATTGGAGATCAAAAGGACGATTAGATAAAAAGGCCTGGTTTTATTCGAAAACGAAGAACACCGGTATGACGTGAACTTACTCTGAAAAATCCTAACGAAATATCCAAAGTGGCTTGTTCAAGTATTTGTATAGGTTTTACTTAAAATTTTAAGGTAAAATAAGTACCACTATTCGGTTTTAAGCATCTTTCTAGCCTTTAAAAGTACAGTGGTGGTCCAATATAACGAATGTCGATATAACGAATGATCGATATAACGTACACTTTTTTCAAATGCATTATCGGCTCTATATAGCGAACGAACAAAAAAATTATATTCGATATAACGAATGTTGCTACAATATCTGTGTACCTGTACATGCTTTAAAAAATATATACAAAGAGACAAATTTACCTAAGAAATAGAACAATGTTTAGGAAACGGTCGATGGAAAAATGTGGGTGTTGTACATGTAACCGAAGGTAAGCTCCTTGATCCAACTATTCGCTTAGTTAAGCTAATAGGAGGATTTGGAATCTTGGAACAATACTGAAATGTTTCTTTAAGAAGATACGCGTATCAGCCCACTCGAGGCCGTTGAGAGTGTATTAACTGAGCCAAATATAATAACGTTGGAAGTTCTGAAAAACTTGTTCTAATAAGTCCACGGGAAATAGCTACAAATTTCTGGTGAACATTTGCAAAAGCATGTCCTTATTGGCGATTGCTCTTTGGAAAAGTAAAGGAAAGAAATTAATTTTGTTTTTGTTTGACCTATTTTTCTACTTTTTAACTTGTTTTGTTGACTTAATGAATAAATTGAATAAAGTGTTATGAATTAGATACAGTATTTGTACATTTATTTAATGTTTCGTACACGGAAAATGTGTTCGATATTACGAATTTTTCGATATAGCGATTGCAACTGGACACTATATCATTCGTTATATTGGACCACCACTGTATTAGCAAGTTGTTACCATTAATAAGGTACCCCCATCGCTCTGAATAACTTTACTTTCGTGGATGCAATAACTCACACATCGTTCTTCAACTAGATCCTTTTCTTCCATTCTAGATAATTTTGCAATATTCGAAAGCAGACACACAGAAAATAGAACACAAAAATCTTTAAGTAAGGGAATCTATAAAGTCACTTGCGGTCTTAGTTTTGAATCATTCTTTAGAGTTTCACTTATACTCAACGTAATTAAGTTAGCTGTATAAAGTTTAGTTATAGCGTCTGATAGAGCAATTTGCGATGTATGATGGCAAAATATAGTTCAAAACATTCCGTTAGGAGTTGTAATTACCGCCTCAAATTTTTCTTTCAATTCTTTGTACTCATACACTTCATATAATTATGTATGTCATACTCTCGGCTAACGTAGGCTTATGAAAGTCTTAGTTTGGAGAATATTTAGGATTTTCTTGATGAATTAGAACCCTTCCAATCAAATCGAATTTATCGTTTTATATGTTGCTTCCCACTATGTTTGCGTAATTGCAATATTCTTTGCAAACATCCATGCCTCGCTGTTTAACTCATATACGCCATTCTCACGAACCTACTTCTGACAGACCGATTTCTTCATCTGATTATGCCAATATCGTAGACATACGAAAATAGTTGGTCGATTTTGAAAAGATTGCACTTGTATACTGATATTTGCTTAAGATTTTCAAGCTATCGCTGCAAAAGTTATGTTCACAGAACACACGATAATCGCTTGGTCTTAGGCCTTTCTTACATTGAAGTCGGTGTATCCTGACGTCATCATAGCTCACTGTGTTCTATCGAAAACTGTCTCTAATTGAATGCAATATTTATGAAAAGATTACCTTTGCAGTATCAGATCACATGCTACATGTGCAAAACAATTTTAGTAAGTTAACTTATCTTTGAAAGTGTACAATAATTACGTGTATTTCAGGAAAAATATGTCCGTAATGCCTCTAAGTTAAGTTAGTTTTAAGTTCAGGTTACTTACTTACTTACTTAGGTGGCGCTACAATCCTGGGTGGACCAAGGCTTCAACCAACAACCTCTTCCAATTAGCCCGGTCCTTAGCTAACCGCCTTCAGTTGCGCACTTCAAGTTGGTTGAGGACCTTGAGGTCTTGTTCAACTTGTGCGCGCCACCTTAGGCGAGGTCGTCCTCTGCTGCGCTGACCTTCTTCTCCTCCAGAACCCGTCAACGGAAATGGGACCAAATATCTTACGAAGGATTTTTCTCTCGAAGCGACCAAGGATATCTTCATCCGCTTTTGATATAGTCCATGCTTCAGCTCCATAAAGCAAGACTGGGATGATAAGGGTCTTATATAGAGTCTCCTTAGTCGATCGAGAAAGGACTTTACTATTCAATTGCCTCCTTAGCCCTAAGAAACAGCGGTTGGCGAGAGTAATCCTTCGTTTGATTTCCGACGAGATGTCATTTTTTGAAGTTCAGGTTACCTTAGGGGTTAGGTTAACAGTGGTTATGAGGCTGAGCCGTCATAAAATACTAGACCTATCGCGATCCCCTGAGACCATCTTATGATAATACCTTAACTAAAACATTCCGTCTAAACATTTAATTTCCCTGCCACTTTGGTCAGCTTCTTCCGGTGTATCAAAGAAAAAATATCGACATCCTCTGTTGCAGTATCTGCATTCGTTCATGTTTGAAAGTCTCATTCTTTTGGCATGTTTTCTTAAGAGATAGAGCCTGGAAAGTATTCCTATTAAACTTCTTAACTTTGCGCTATTTAGTTCAACGATTACTTTGGTTCTTTTATACGAGTAGTATGTTTTAAGTTTAAAAGAACTTTTACTTCATTATAAAAAGAGTTACATATATGCAAACGCTGTAAGTCTCTTCCGGTTTAGCATATTTATACGTCTACCAGATTGACAATAATGTTAAACATAGCTGATCAAGAGTGTCATGCAAAAATGGCCGCTGAGTGTTGTGAATGTTTGTGAGCATCAGTTTTAACTACTGACATGCTATCATACAAAGTTGTACACATTATCCTTCCTTCAAAAGTGACACTCCTGTTGTATTATGCCTTTTTAATATGTTCAATGCTGAATTATTTTAAACTACAGCGATTAAAAAAATACTAATTGACACATCATTGGGGTCGGGATTCGACTATTATAGTCATAGGCCACTGATAAGCTTGTTGGTAGTAACTTTTAGCATAGCAAACTGCGGAAGACTTATCTATCTATTCAAAGTTTTAATTCTGTCGAATTTAATACAAAATCACAAATACCAATCACAATCTGAAAGCATTCTAAGTAAGTTACGGCCGATTACTTGACAGAGTACTAGGCCTAATACTGGAGTTTAGGCCAAATGCTAGTACTCAAATCGGTACTAAGTCATTTCTTCACCAGGTACTAACTGCCTAGCTCCCTGAATTTGGTACCGAGTACTAGCTAATACTCGGTACCAGCTGGACCCTCAAAATTGCCGCACTAATAGCGTTAATACATAAAAAAGTCAATTTCATTTCTTCACAACAAAAATAGAACTCGATTTTGATATTTTCTTGACTGTCCTCTATCATTTTTTTATTAATTTGTGTATTTCGTGTACATTGATAAAATGGATTTAATTTTTGGCGGTGAAAATTTATTTCGCGATTTCGAAGACATCGAAAACGATGAAAGAATCGAAGCTCGTGGATTTAACCGCGGCATCTACCATATGTCACAACGGAGTACAGTAAATAATTGGGACGATGTGGATTTTTTTCGGCGTTTTTGGTCGTCGAAAACTACATTTCACTTCGTTCTCCAGTTTATAGTGGACGAATTGCAGCACCCACAGCCACGGTAAAAAAAAGAATTCCATTTATTTCAGTTGTATTCATTTGTTTAATTTCCACCTTAACAAATTCGAGTCAAATCCAAAAGAAATTATTTTCGTTTTCGTTTTCGAAAAATCTCTGAAAATAGTATCGACTTGACCATGGTTTTCCATACTTTGAAGACAAAAATTACTAAAAATTGGTAAGTTAGTGGTGGTCGATATTCCACTTACAAAGCCATGTTGAAATACTGGTATGTGTTTTCGTACGATTAAGTAGATGTATTTCTTGACAGCAGCTTCAAAAACTTTCCGTATAAACTGCAGCTAAGCTATAGGCCTTCAATTCTCAACCATTTGTTTGGAACCAGACCTATGAATTGGCGAAATAAATAAGGATTTCCAACGCTTCAAGAATATACCCTTTTTTTGGATAGCAAGCAAAATCGGCATTTTTTAAGAAATAATGGAGGAACCTTATCGGGGGCACAGGTAACGCTTTCTTCAAGACTAGAGAGCTCTAAAAGGATTTCTTCCTCCAATAGACTTAAGGAACCCAAATCAAGATAAGGCTCGTCATTGCATGGAGAGCAATATGCTGTCGATTCAGCAACAAAATTTGACTGGAAATATGAAGCAAACATATTACAAGTTTCAGTCAAGTCGATACTAGCGGAACCCTTGAATTTCATTCTGCATGGTAAGCCAAGTGACTTCTTTTAAGCACCGGCACATTCCGTACATGGCCTTTTTTAAATTGCATAAGCGTTTATTGAACCAAACTAGCTTTGTTGAATTTTGTATCCTGGGACTAGGTACAAATCCAGAGAGCACAACCTCAATTATACTCAGTTAAGAATAAAATAGGTTAGGTTGCTAATACGCCTGCGTGAACTTAGTACCGGTACTAGCAATGCACAAGTACTAGCTTTTCGTTAATACCGAGTACTAGAGATGGCTCCAGAGCTAGCTGGTTCGGATAATAGACAGACTTAGTACTAATGTGAAGAAATCGGCCGTTAGTGTTGAAAGAATCTCTAATTAATAGTCAATGTGGTTTGGCACTTTATCACCTCCGTAAATGTAGCTATGCAATCGAAAATGGATTCATTCTTATAACAGTTAAAAGGACATTTGGATACAAATTAGTCCAACCTTTGCTTTGCCAAATACTCGTACAAATAAATCAAATGAATCTGAACTTAAATAAATCACTTCTCTCGAAAGACTCCGTCTTACAGTAGGTACTCAATCTGGATTCCTACAACTTCGTTGTTTGGTAATAAAATTTCAACTTTTTTATTGACAAGGAAATTAAAAGTCACTCCTCAAAAATTCCATGTACTATTAAATCCATTAAACGGTTCTGTTAAATTTGTTACTCGGCATTCAGCGTTCAGCGACTGCGATGGGAATCTCTTTTAAATTCGAGTCTTATTGATATTCAATTGTTGTCTGTGCAGTGAAAATACTCGTTGTATATGAGTATTCTCCTGAGATTGCTTTGATGGTGAACATAAATTCTTTGTAAATTTGTTTGGCATTTTTATTATTAGATTTTATTTTATTTTCTACAATCTGTTTCTGTGAAATCGTTTGTTACGGTATTATTGATTTGTCTGCTTCTTGTTGTCAATTCTCATTTCAAAATGAATATTCGTTGAAATAATTTATACTTGAAAGGATCTTTTAAAATTTAATCAAATTTTTTGTACAATTAAAGAGGTACTGAACACAATTGAGTTATAGTATTGTATTAATACCTGCTTAACGTAAAATAAGGTTCAATTTCCAGAGTTTTTAATTTGAAAGTTTAGTCGAAATACGTTAGCTTACGATTCATACGTTTGGTGTCTAGGGCATGCCATCCCTAAGACAACATACGAGTAGATAAGAAAAAAAATGGAAGAAAATAGAAAGAGTAACGAACTATTAGTTAGTTACTCAATAGTATCAAAAGCAGGCATAAGGATAAAGTAAAAACTGCATCCTGTTTTTTTTCTTAAAAGAAGTCCGTTAAATGGTGTACCGCAGGTTTAAGTATTGAGGCCTATTTTATTTCATTGTTTTTGATGTTTTGCAAAATAAGGAATCATGTCCTTTCAAGTTTATTCAATCATCAATTAACGCTATTCAATGTTTTCAATTTTTAATGCCACATATGCCAAAGGTTAAATATTATACTCATCCAAATTGCTACCCAGTTCTGGTATCCGCTTATTTGTTCTTATCATAAGGCTGACTTATGCTTTTCTTCGAATTAATTTTTTGCTCACAATATTAATACTTGAGATAATGCCAACTTGACCGTTGAAATTTATCGGAAACGATAGTACTCTTACTCCAATTTTATCAAAAACGGTCTAAAGATATCATCTGAAAATATACCGCTTATCAAAGATGTTTTCAGCGTTATATTTTTGCACGAATGGAAGGGACCTAATGTGACTCTTTGATTGCTTGTCAGACATTCGAAAGAGGTGGCAACCGTAAAAAACTCTTTTTAGGTATGGGACCCGGGCTGGGATTGAATCCGAGCAGCATGTGAAGTAGTCCAACGCACTAACCACCACGGCCACGGCGCCCATACTAAACATACAAAACACTCCTATCCGACAAATTCAGAGCCTCTCTCCAACTTTATTTTTTCAAACGTTAATAACATTTGGATACATTTCAATTGAACTACGTTGACTTATTTCTTTATTTACCTGTTCACCTGTTGTTTATTTATTTTTAAATTTAAAAATTGTGCTCCCAGTTCTGTATTTAAATATACAAACCCATTTTTGCTTAAATAAATGAAATTGATGTAATTGATTCGGTTTGGTCATGGATGGAATTTAAATATTAAAAATCACAATAAGACCAAATATGCTTACAGTTGGTATTAATCCGCTTCATCTAAAAAATCATTTTCAATTCGTCATATGTGTTTTTTTTTGTATTTAAATATATTTCTGCATACGAGGTATTAACATATTATGTGTGATAAAGATATATGTTACCTTTGCTTGTCGTTTTTATTTGAAAGTTCAACCACCCGATTAATGATAAAAAAAATACAAACTATATAAAAAAGAATGATAGTTGTAAATATTAAAAATAAAACACAACAAAATAATTAAATACAAGAGACGTTATCATTGTTTTAAAATATTTTTCTTCATATTATTTTTAATATTATTTTGCTTCCACTATTTTTATTAATAATATTTGCTTGCATATACAAGTAAATTATCAATTCAATTAATAAGTCGACAAGGGTGAAATTATTGAATCAACAAATCCATAAAGTTATTATCCTAATGGATTCAATGAAATTAATAATATAATTTTTTTTTCATCATGAAAATTATTGTTTGCTTCTATGTACATATGTATGTTTGGGACTGATTAAATATATTTTTATCTCTCTTCGAACATGTACGTAGGTAATAATTTTATTTAATTTGTCTTTGTATCTACACTTGTGGATGTGTAATCATCAACTAGCTACAAGCATTCAAAAAGTTTTACCTATGTATGTGCTACAGGTACATTGGTATATATTACAGCTAGAACGCGGCATGAGTTGTTGTTTATGTGGAAACAATTAGCGTAATTAGCTAACAGACATGGATATTCCTGATATGCATACCAGAATATCTAATTAAGAATTGTAGCTTTCAAGTACATACTTAAATATCTGTCAGTATAATCAACCATCTTTTAATAGCGGTTAACTGTAAAGCGGAACTAATTGCAATTAAGGAGAATACTATATCCACATTGGTAATTTTACTAGAAAGGGACCTGGATCAATGTTAAAGCAATGAAAGTTGATGTTGAATTAACATGATTTGAACTGACAATTATAATTCATCAATTGTATTCTCAATGCCTTTCGTGAAATGATAGATTTTAAATATTATTTAAAAATTGTTTAAAATTTAAATACCGTACTAAAAGATATCCTTGACAGCTACTAAAGTAGTCATTAAAGTTTGCAATCTTCCTTCCATTGGTTGGGCTCTACTAGGGAAGCAGGTGTACTTGATCTCATGTTCCGTCGGTCGGTCACCCCAGTTGAAAAATGGTTGTCACCGAAGTTTGGAATTAAATTTTCTAAAATTTTCGGCTCTAAATCGAAAAATATCGATCCTAGGGAAAAATTGATAAAACCAAAATTGTAGGAAATTTAATTCCAAACTTCGGTGACAACCATTTTTCGTGTAAAATGGAAAATAAACGAGTTATTCAATAAACAAAAATTCACCCTCAAATTCAAGATGGCGGATGACGCAACAGGGTTGGAATTCCGAAAACCGAAATGTAGACTGCCAGTGAGTTCCCTCAACAATTTACGAAGGAAGAATGCTGCGCGGAATTTTTTCCGTGTCAAATTCTAATTCGACTGGGCTATTTGGGGATATTTGAAATACCTAAACAGTGTTTAAGCATATTATCCCTCACACATTATAACCAGAGCTCAGGGCGCCGACTATTTAAGAAATTAACACCATCCCCCACGATTATGTGTAAACAAGCTACATGTCTTAAACTTCGGAGAACGTCTCCGACAGTATGTTGCTGTTAACGCCGGCCATTTCGAAGACAGCATATTCAAAACTTAATGAATATAAAATGGGACTTGTTGTGGATTAGAAAAACAGTTTTTCTCTACATACACGAGTATATTGTATGTATCTACTTCCGTTGTGTTTTTATAACTTTTCAAAACACTTAATGGGTTTCGCCGCATACTATATGTATATGTATATTTATATAGTTCAACAAAGTCCCAAATACTAGCTTCATCACAGTCACAGCTCATTTATATCTGATAATTTAGAAAATACAAGCTTCCGGCTCTAGATGCACCTCAGAGAAATATCAGTCCTTGTGTCCAAACAATAGATGGCACTGTTCGTAAATAACCATTGATTCGTAAATTTCTGGTTAAACTAAAAAAAAGTTCAATAAGCAGTCAAAAGTTTGAAGCTTTTGAGCTTTACAACTTCGCATTTTTGTCAGCATATCCGTAAAGCCATTCTCAAATGAAACTCTTTCGAGGTACGTTCTTCAGAAACCGCTGATTATGGCGAAGATTGTGTTTACATGTTTACGATGAAAGTGTCAAAGCACCTTGGATCTTATCAAGGCACGGCTTACCTGCATAATATACTTCTCGAAAATGATTAACATATGGCGATTCAAAAAGGGACAATTACCATCGTCTATCTGATAACGTAAATTGAAATTATTAGTAGTATATGTTCCACTACCAAAACTTAGAACACACATGCCTATATCCTAATGGTCAAGCCGAGTTATCAGCACTGGAATGATGTTTTGCACAACCATTTGGTGTTTCTTTGGATAAATTCTTTAGTCCTCTTCATGCAGTTCGGTATCAACGAATCAAGCTTTTGTTGCATCTACAGGTAACCAATTGATTAACTTTGACAGGTTTCTAGGTGTAGGTATCTACTTCAAATAATAAGAAATCGGCTGACGTTTCAGAAATCTACAAACAGATCGCCGTTATCCATTCATTACAGTGGCAGTGGCTGCTTTTAGTTTTGTTTTTGATTAAAATTAGATATTCCAAAGAAAACTGAATATGAAAACAGCTTACATAACAAAATGCTCAACGATTGATGTATTCTCGTATTTTTAAACCTTTCCCCTATTTTAACCTTTAAAAGACCCTCAACTCACATTGCATTCAAATGTTTTCCATTTCATGGACTTCTCCCCATCCAATGCGTGTCCCCATTCAAAAGGAGCATTATCCTTTGACCGTCATCGTTCATATACAGTTTATCCATATACAAGTATGCACGGCACTGTAGTATTATTCAGCACTTCGCCATCCCGAAGACAGGACATAATCATAAAACTGCATTGCATCCTGTGTGCCATGCCAAGGGATCATTTATGGATGGGCAAATAGCCATGTATCATGCCTGTCGGCGACAGTTCTCCGACCATCCGCTCGTCCATCACACAAGCATAGCCACCAATACAAATACCAATAGAAGACCTTTGAAGATATCCTATTAACCCGCATTTATGAAACTACTGTCATAAATTCTTGTTATCGCCCAGTAAGTGCGGTTGTGGCAGCCGCATGTTAGTTGCTGTAGTTATTGTTGCTGTTCCCTTGTTATCCTTCACCATTTTTCATTTTACTTCATATAATTCTTTCCCTTCTCTTCTTTCCGCACGTTTTGCTTAAGAAAGAACGTCTCGTCGCCTGATCAATGCGAACGGATGCCAGTGATGGCTTTAAACCGGAAAAGCCAGGGAAACAATGAAAGGATACGTTCGTTAGCCACGCTCCTTCGTCTTTTCCTTTTATTTTTTTTTTAATTCTCCTTCTTTTGGATTCCATTTTAATATTTTTCTGTCATCCAGAGATCCACCACCATCGTCACTAACTGCAAAAAGTACACACTCAATGTTTATTGTTGGTTAAATGTCGTTCGATACAAAAATGCCACTAAATGACAGAGAGGATGGACGAGCGGCGATGTTAAAAAAAAAGGCAAAACAAGAAGCGGCGCAGTAGCATCCTTCGCATCGTTGTTGTCGCTGTCATCATCATCATCGTAGACGTCGCTCAGCAACACCACCAACAAAAATAGAAGCACGAGTAGCATCGCAACAAAAACTCATTATAAGGACAATTTTTTATCCTTGTGTGCGCTCAGATACTCCATATAACCTCTCCGCAGCAACAACAGCAATCTTCACTAGCAGTGTCGCAGTTTCCAATGTGTCTAAGTGCAACCAACCGAAACAGAGGAGATTATCCACGGTTAGGCACGCTGGCAGAACCCAGGGAATCCTAGCAACAACGATATAGAGTTCCTATTTTTAGTTACCTTATCCTAGGAATGGTCATCGTATAGAAGGACGACATCGCTCCATCCCGCTCTGTTAAATTGATGCTTGAAAGTTTCTTCAACTTTTATGCAGCTTGAAGGTGGACAATGGAACAAACTCATTGTACAATGTATCAGGTGATGGCAGTGGAGGGCATCTCCGAGGGTGGTTTTTTGGATTCCGGTCCACGCCATATTATTTGCTTTTTTTTTTTGGATTCAATTTTATTTTTCCTGGACCTCATCGATTTTGTCGTTTCTTTTGAATTTGGAAATGCAAAAATAGTGAACCACACGGGGTGGGTTGAGGTGGACATGCAGCAAAAAATAACCCTCGAGGATAAAAGTGTTGAACAAGTTTGTTGTGTGGACAGAGGGTGACAGATTTGAGCGCAGGGTATGGAAATGGAAAGAGAGAGCAAGCGACACCGTCAGCAGCAGCAGTAGCGGGGAGAATTGCAAACAAAAACAAAAAAAAACAAAACAAAAAAACGGATGGCAAACTTTTTCCTTCCCTTATGCCAATCATTTGAACATTTTTCTCTGTGCAAATCAGCTTGGGGTCATCGATGGGTCACCAATGGGTTGGTGTTGGCGGGGATGGTGATATTGATTTTTTTCGAAAAATCCAGTTTGGGGTGTAAGTAGCTTATTTTGGAATAGCGAATTGGTGTGTGCATCCTTTGGTGTCATTGGTCGAGTTGTGTGGAGATTTTGTTTCGTTGGTTCAAGGGAATTGGTTTTTTTTTTCGTTAGTTTTGTTGGTTCCTCCACCCAAATTGGGCACTTACGTGCGGGAAAGATGTTGCCTTATGGCAATTTAAAGTTTTCACCAAAAAGTTTGGTTACATGGAACAATATTTTATTGTTTTGTTGGTCAATTGGTTAGAATGTTCGATTTTACTTAGACAGTTTCTCCGGGACCACAGTGTAGCTTGTAGTTTTGAATTTAATTGGATTTTTCTAAAGCATGGATTGCAAAGTCAGTGCAAGGTAATGGGGTATTGTGGTTGATAGTTGCAACTATTTGTAAACAGCAAATGTTAATTCATTCGAAAGAAATCAGAGCTCTCGATGCACAGTGGTCCCACTATTTAACAAAGGCGGTCATAATTATTTGCTCATTGAAAAATAACCAAAATGAATTCATGTTGGAGTAACTTGGGGGAGCTGATTCTGAATCTGCAATCCGTTTTGCTATATCATGTCACATTTTCGAGATAACCGTACGGCGCGGTACCGTTTTGGGATCTGATGAATTGGTTCATGATATGAAAAAATCGTACGGGAGGGGGGATTTATCTTGAACACCCACTGAGCTACAGAGTGTTTAAAAAAGTTCCTTCAAAGAAGTAGGTGCCAACTGTTATTCCATTATAACTTTGAGCAACCAAAGAAGGCTCGTTTCGTAGATGATAAGTGCTTATCACAGTTAAAGAATATAGCCATGCGTACTTTAATTTTCGAGATATTGGTCTTTAAACACAGATTTTTTAAATTTTCTTCTAACCAATTTTTGTGAAAATCGCAGTTATCTCGGGAAAGTGTGATTTTAATTTTTTTTATTGGCACTATGTTCGTGCGCCATAATATCGCCTACAAATTCACCATACAAATTTTTTACCTGGGACTTACAGTTTTCCTGGTATAAAGTTATTTGAAGCACAAGAATCATTCAAAAACGGGCGTTACCTTGTATGCCGTGTCCTTCATCAGACTAAATGCCAGGCTATTAGAAAAATCTGGCGAAAAAGCTTACAGATCGAGTTTTTTTTTACTCAAGCAGATGTCTGGGTATGTGGTCATATAGAAAACGGTTTATATTCTGTCACATATATGTAAGAGTATGATGCAGATATGCAACAGTATGCATTAAAGGATTAATTGAAGAGGTAGTCTACGAAATGGTCTGAAGACGTAAAGTGCAGCTCGTCGCAGCTAATTTATAATTTTCAATAAACTACAGATTCTCAGCTTTCTTTTGTTTCTAAATATATCATCGGCAGAGGCCGGCAAAGTTGTTAAAAGTCTTATCGTCAATCGAAAATGATTTTATTTCCTATACTTAAGAAGAGGTTTTTAATTTCCATCAAATATATACATATTAATAGTAAAGTTATTTTTAAAATGTTTGTATTGAAAGAAAGCCTATTCTTTGAACTCCATAACTTAACACAACCAAAACTTTATACAGAAGCGTACGCGTTCGGCAAACTGGTATAACTAAAGGGTTACACAGTTAATTCTTATCATTCTATTTAATTTGGACATTTGTTGCCCCAGAATAATAATGTCTCATGTTTTTATTATTGATTTTTTGAGTTATGGCCTACGGTGGGACCACTGTGCGATGGTTCGAATATATTTTTATTCCAATTACGCGTTCAAGCTATAACTATCCAGTGTTTTCTGCACTCAAATTTATATCGTTATAAAGTTATCAGAATGTTATCGTTGTTTCTTTATTTTTGTTAAAAACTTTTCTATTTTTAGCAGAGACTCGATCCATTTTTGGATTATAGGTTCACAACCTTGGCTAATAGATACTGCAGCACTCAGTAATGTGAAATGTCAAAGTGACTCTTGCAGTGATGCCCATAAAGGGAATGTTATAAAAGGAATATAAATGTTGACTCTGTTTCCAATCGTTTTTTTTACAATGTACCTTATTGGTTGTAACTTTTAGCAAGTATACATGTGCAGGTTAAAGTAACAAGTTTTGAAGAAAAACTTGGCTTAGAATAAGATTTATCTGCTCTATACATGAGCGCTGTGCCTGTCTATCACGTACCGTCAACACTGGACCTTTTCTTTTGAAATTTTCCAGACACCTTTCACCTGACTTTAATTGTCCCGAATTACAGTTTTAAGCAGCATATTTATTTCGTATAGCTTTCAAAATTGCTTTGGATCTAATCACAAGGACATAACTCTTCTTCAGTTTGTTTTTTTTTTTTTTTTAAAATTATAGCTCCAACTTTGGACCATTTTTCAGAAAATTTCCACAGCTAGCTACGCTGTTCAGAAAGAGCAACATGGAGGTTTTAATTAGATGAACATCGGTCGTTTAGGGTCGAAAACAGAAAAGATTCAGCTGATTTGGAGAATAAAGGTGGCATTTGGAAGCTACAACCCTTCTCGTGCATTATTATCTCTACAACGATCAAGATCGCGCTGGAACTGGTTTACCCTTTCAAATTGATGGTAGTATGACTTTGACGTAGCTGTCAAAGCAGACTTTGCTGTTTAAAATCGAGATGGTAGTGGATTCGTGTACGAGTATTGACGTTTATTACCAATTTACTTTGGACTTTTTTTAAGCAATGTGTCTTCCTTTTACGAGCTCGTATTTTCAGTCATCTTTCACCGATTTTATTGTACCATCATATGAGTATCTTCATATGACCTACATATGCCATTCCATTTGATAATATTAAACCCTTATTTACTTTCAATTAAATTCGCTTTTAGAATAAAACATGTGTGTTGTGTAATGCGTGACATTGTCTTTCGTAAAATTTGAAGTAAAGATTATTGCGCAACCAGCCATCTTCTATTATTATCAGATAAAAAAAAAATAAAATGTATATATATTTGTTTTTGTGCTAAAGAAACCACATCCATCCATCCATCCTTTAATCGTAAAATTTGTTTCGGTCGGCAATTTATCTGAATTTTTCGTTCTGCTTTATTTCCATGACTCAGAGCTGGCTTCTTATTTAATTGGATTTCATTCGTTCTTTCTTTCTCCAATTGATCAACATAAGGCATGAGGAAAATACTTAAATACGTTGTGTAAGTCACAAATATTCAAATCCCAAGGGCATGTCCATTAACCACACACCCGCCCTACTCCTCCCAATTGAAATTGTTTGTATTTTACTCCTATTTAATGTAAAATCCCTGATTCTGATAGGATAAAAGACAATTGTCCTTCGGAGTAAAAGAAAAATAATAATAATAATAATAACAGCAACAAAAAACAAAAATGAGAACATGAGCAGAAAATATGAAATCCCTGCCAAATTGTATTCATTGAAGTACAAAACACAAGGATAATTGCCCCATAAACCTGTATTGGGTAATAACAAACGGCCAGCAGCGGCATCATCAGCCCTAAAAAAAAAAAACACAACACAAAAACAACAACACCGACACGATGACCAAAAGAAACGCTTCATTTGATGCAAAGCCGGTCATCAGTGCCTATTGATCTCTCCCTAGCTCTGGATACAGATGGTTTTCCTACAGCACTTAAATTGTGTCCATCCCATATTTTGTTCCTCTGCTCCATTGTATATCCGGATACAATAAAGAGGAATATATAAATTCCTAAGGAACCCCATGAATCGATGGGATATTCATAAAAATAAATCAACCCTCAAACTTATTGGCGACAAAGATTTTTTCTCTCTTTTTTCTTGGTCGGATCCGCAACTAGCTTTCGACATCTGCACAAATCCTTCGCACGCCTAAGGATATCATATAATACGGGTATAAACAAAAGACGACTTCCCATGTTTGGATTCATATTTGCTTTATGCTATCCCCGAATGAATGAGGCGATCGAAATAGAATTAGAATCTATGAAGTGTGATAGGGATTGAATGTTGACCTCGTTCTGGTTCTTTGTTTGACCTTTTTTGCCATGAAATTGTGTTTTTTTTTTAAACCAAACATGGGGATACATGATATAAAGACCGAGGAATGACTGAAACGGTCCACTTCCTTTAAAATACCAAGCCCAACTCACACCCCTTTAAAGGGTCAAGACGTGTGCTGTAAAGAAGGTAACAGTGGCAACAGTCATGAATTCTATTTCCATATAAATGGCCGCGTATTGGGTAAACACACACGTTAAAGAAGGCAAATGTATCCTTCTATATTCGTCTGAGTGCTTGAACGAAGAGTATACCAACTTGTGACGACGTTTATAATATACATTTATGTAGTTGCAACCCCCAAACGACTAATATATGCGTTTTAAAGGCATATTTTTACACTCGTGTTTGGACTATTTCGCTGGCTTAAATATTGAACAAGAGAATTGGGTTTTTGGACTTCTGGGTTGAAGTTTTGTGGGAACTAAAAGTTCGACGTGAATATGTACTATGTGTGTTTTGTCTATTCATACATCGCATAGTTTCTATATAGCGAGTGGAAAATATTGTTTGTATAAGAATAATGTCGACTAATGTGTGCTTTAAGACTTATTAAAAGACGTGCAATTTTAATGCTTTCAACTGATTTATTAATTTATATTTAAAAGACAAAAGTCTTAAAAATAAACATCTTCCGGTTAACAAGTTAAAATATAAAAACAATCTGTGTTCTTCATCAGAGCTTTGAAAAGCTGGGACTCGTTTGATTATTTTTTGTTTATGAAATAATATCCCAGTTTGAGTCATCAAAATAAATTTTATGAATTGGAACGCGTCCTGCATACGTTCCCGCATTAAGCTGTTGGCTATGTTCGGTAATAGAAACAGATTTTAAAAATCTGTGATTATAGTATCTTAGGTTAGGTTGGTTGGCTATCCCCATCATGTGGTTGGATTCACTTAGACACTTAAGTAGGTCCGTTGTATTACCAAATGGAGTCGATTATTATCGGTACTCCCCTACTCCTACTCCTATGTCAACAACACGCGGTGTTTCAAAGCGGTCACCCATCTTAGTACTAACCGCGCCCGACACTGCTTGATTTCGGTGATCTAACGAGAACCGATGTCATTTTCATTTCATTGTTAATTCATTTTTATTTATCAATTCAATTAAATCTTAAATGCCAGACAAAAGCGATTAAAACTAGCTTAACTAACTTAACTATCTAACTCTAACTTACTGGCCCCACACGGGCACTCTAAGCTAAACTTAATATTCATACTATGTCTTTCGACGTAGCCTAACTTATAATATAGAATTTAAATTAAAGGTACAATTTTACAGCTAAGAAAAGTTTGAAAAAAAAGACTTAGCAACAGGACATGTTTTTTGCTTAAAAACTACCTTAAATAAAACTTACAACTACTTAACCTTACTTACTCTAGCTACGTAATTATATACGTAATTTTTTTTTGTTTTTTGTACTGTGTTATTTTATACTTTTTTTGTATTTTTTTTTTATTGGTTTTATATTTTTTTTGTGTTAGCAAAGTGCTGTGCTGTTTTTTATTTTTTTGTATTTTTTTTTTATTTATTTTTTATTTTTTATAAAACTTACTTAAATATCTACACTACCTAAAACTATGTAAGCCGGCCATGGCATGTCTACAATAATAAACAAAAGGCGGCCAACTTTGCCTTGGGGTCTACCCCGGATCAATAGGAACCGACGAAGGAGTTCCATCTTCCAACAGCCACCAGAATTTTTGATGTTGCTGCTCAACATCGTACCCATCGCGCCCCAAAACCGACCTACTAAAGCGGAGGCGCTCCGTTTGGCTCTGTGCGATGTTTCTGTCGTAGTTGAGCTGCCTATACACAGTCGTGCGAGCAACAGCGGCACCGCTAATCTATCCTGGATCAGACCACGAGAACCGATGTTTTCAGCGTGGTATGGTCGTTGACTTATAGTTTCAAATTGTTTATCCAGTCGATGCTCTTCAGCAATTAGATGGACCAACGTAATCAAAATCAAAATTAAATTGAAAAACCGTGTTAAAGTGAAATAGTGTGAATCGAGTGATGGGATTATTTGCGTTTTTTATGTCACTTTATGCAAGTAAACAACAAACAAATAGAACCAATAAATAAAAGGGTTCATTGGAATTGCAACTTTTTTCTTTGTAAGTTAACCATGCAAAACGAAAAGAAATTCGATCAAGAATGACTACAAAGGGTATTGGAGCTTCCGATGTTGGCAGCACTGGAAATTAAGCAGCTTTCAATAAGCACGTTCAGCATATTTTTTACAGAAATAACTATTCTGTACATAATGTGTATCGAAATTAACGGAATGATGTTGGTCAATTTAATCGTCCTACTGAGCGATCAACACAAACAAATTTAATTGAAGAGAAAAGAATTGAAAAATATTTCTGCTGTAAGTGAAATTGTTTCCGAAGATAGAGCATTTGGCAGCGGCATTGAACCTTACTTTTAAGATGATGATGACAGTCAGACTGGGCAATGGTGAGCGTTGTAGGGGCACGAAATCAAAGATTTGTGATTCCAACAAGACGGTGCGATATAATGCCGTTGAATTTGTTTTTGTGTGGTTAAGGTAAAAGTCGCATCTACAAACCCATAAAGTTGGAGCAACTAAAAATCAACATCCACCAAATTCCATCCGAAATTTTCGAAACAGTCATCGAAAATTACCTCGATAAGATCGATTGTTGTAGAAGAGGTGCTCATTTAATGGCTATTATTTTCCATTAATAATGAAATACACTGAGTGCAAAAAGTCTCCGTACAGGTATCACTTCCTACTTCTCAACTCATAAAAACTTCAAAGCACAGTGATTTAAGATAAAAGTTCTACCCTAATTTAAAGAAATACATCTGACGAAATAGTTAGGTAACAAAGAAATAATATTTTAATAAAAGAAATATTAAAAAAAAAAAAAAAAATTAATTAAATTCAGTGCTTGAATAAAGCAAAAAAAGTCTCCGTACAGTGGTTAATTTTCTTAAAAAATGAATAAATATGAGAGAAAAATACCAAATTAATACGTAGTTGGTCCGTCTCTATTATGGATGATGTTTTTTAATTGGTTGCACATGGAATTAACCAGCTTGGATGTGCCATTTTTTGTGCATTCATACATTAAAATTGTTTTGGCTAATTTTATTGCTTATAGTATGCTGCAAACTTTTATTTCAAGTAATTCCGCAAGTGCTCGATGGGGTTTAAATCAGATGACTGCGCGGGGTGTTTCAGCTTCATTTGAACACTGTCCAGTAACCAATCTCTTACCAAAGCTTAGGTGTGTTTGGGGTGATTATCTGGTTGGAAAAAAAAATTGTTGCCAGACCTTAATTTAGTTGTGCTTAAATCTAGATTTTCTCTAAATATATTGAGAATTGCACATTTGTCCATTCAGCAATCGACGAAAACGAGATTTTCCACGCCGGAGGAGGCCATGCAACCCCAGACCATTTCGTATCCACATCCATATTTTACTGTGGGCCTTAAATGTTTGATATCCATTTCAGTATTGGGCTTTTACCACACTTTTTTTTTGGCCATCCATGTGGGTTGTAGTCAGGTCCTTTTCGGAGGTTGAGAGTACACTTTTGAAGAGTTTATTGTTGATAAGATCGTTTGGCTTTTACATCGTTAAGAGCCTTAAGCTGTTCTGTGACTTAAAGATCTGAATTTTTGGTAAAAAGAATTCCAAATAATGTTGTTTTTTTTTCACTACCGTTTGTCAACATTACCTACTGTACTTTTTTTGTATCTTCAGCTTATTTTCAAACCACTGACTCGATTCGCAGGTTCTTACGTTTTAATTGCATACTTGAGTGTTTCACTGAGTAATCGAGGTTTTCCAGATTTTAATTGAATTTTCAGTGAATTCTGTTTTCTTTCCGTCGCTCGATTAAGTTGTGTAGATTGGAGTATCGGCAACATCAAATATCATAACCTTGCTCTTGACTATGTTTTCTTTTCCTCGATTAATGTATTTTAACACTGGACAACTGTTGAGATTCCTCGCTTTGTGATCAATATTGACCAAGACTTTTTTTCTTCCATCATTCGATTAACACTTTTATTGCTTGTCATCTTTTTTAAGAAATGCATCTCGGCTTTTATTATGGCGATTGCTGTGTCTATGCTAACGTTAGTTTAATCATAATCAATCTTATGCCACCACCAGAAAATGGAAATTGAACTGTAAAAGAATGTTGATTACGGAGACTGGAATTATTGCATTATGAGATTAAGGACTTCACTGCTATAAGACGTATGATTGAATAAATAATCAGCCCGCACTCTAACTACGCGGAGTCGCAACTTGTAAGCCGCTGATTCTTCGACTAAAATGCTATATGTATCTAAGCAACCCATCAGTATCATATCCTTTCAAATGCTACCTCTAGAAAATGCTATTCTTTTTTTAGAAGAAGAACCCTTAACCTTTTAATGAACTTGTTTAATTCATTTAAAATCCCCCACCCACTAACACGCAAACCCATAATGATTCACCTGTTGTATCAAAGCAACGCAATCTAAAATGTGCCTTCATTAAAAATGTGCCTTATGAATTTTTCATAAGGCAATGCCACTGTGTAGGTACTCAAAGTACCGCTTCATTTCCGCTTTGCTTTGTCTGTTTCATATAAATGTTTCCATCTCTTCCAAGACTTTTGCATTTTATAACTTTGTAATTAAGTCCAAATTAATTAAAAAAAAAAAAAATAAATATTCAAAGAAAAATATGATACGAGTGTGTACTAGATGGACTACAAATTTTTTTTTTGACAGCCTCCCGAAGATGCAAATTTAATTCCGTTCCCCTCCACCACTCCTTTGTAATTTTCTAAAAAGCATTTTTAATATTTAAAAAGCCACGGGAGCGTACCAAACAAAAAAAAATAAGACAACTTTTCAAAGACAAAACAAAAACCGATCAACATCTCCATCTCCTTCTCCCATTCAAAAAAAAAAAAAACTTAAGGATAATGAATAATTATTAAACAAAGCAACACGTTACTGTTACCAATACCGCAGAAGAACAACTTTTCTCCCATCCATTTAAATCACACACAACCTACATATGCGGTTGGTACTACTTTTTGTCTATTCGCAGAAAAGGTTCAGAATCATTAGATACAGATACGCACGAGAGTGTGTGTGTGTTTGTATTCCTTCTTTATTTTATAAGCACATACGATTTGAATAAAAGTAGGCAGCTAATATTTCCAGGATATCATCATTCTTTTGACATTTTTTGCTTACGGCATACCTACTGCCGTACTCGTAGCAACACCGAAAAAAGGGACCAATGTAAAACAACAACAAGAACAACAACTAAAGCACAATAAGGAAAAGTTCCTTTAGGTACAATAAAACAAGCAAACGAGCAAAAATATTCGACATGCGGAGGCATAAATTTCAAAATTCCCCTCAGGATATGTATGTACCTTCTCTGTACAGTGTACCCATCCCACTCTCTCTTCATTTCTCCTTTGACTTCCGTATGCAGCAGGAGCAGGAGAACATCAACTCGAGGCTTCATCTGATGTATATGTGTTTTTTTTTTATACATACATATGTACATAGTATGTATGTTTGTATTGCGACTGCGAGTTGTTGTCCTAACATATTTTTCAGTCAGAATAGAAATGAAATGAATTATTAATTTATGCTTAAGACAACAGACAGAGGAACTTGCTGCCAGAGTGAGCGAGAACATTGAGTTGTGTTTTAGGCCTTTTGTTCTACCGGTTTGGAATTTTTTTTATTCTCAGGGTTCTCATTTTATACCCTCATACATGACAACACTTGTCAAAATGTATTCGCTATGAATTAGCAAATACTAAATAATTCAATGAGCATAAAATGCCCTTGGGTATATATGAAGCCTCGGCACACTCCGAATTCGTATGAAACACCACAGCAACACTGCTTTATTGCGTAGGTTTCCTCGAAGACTTACATGTACCACCCACCCATCGAACTATTTACCAAGTCCTTTTTGAGAAATTAAAGTCGAAGCGGGAATATGAAGATGGAAAAAATAGCTGGAACCAAACTTGAATACCGTATGTGTGTGTGTATGCGTGATTGACGATTGAGAGTCCTTTTCACTTTCGAACCATCTGCTTTGGTAATAAAATTTGTCACACTCAATCTTCTTCAATAATTGTTGTCGTGTCCCCCAGGTTTCCGTTTATTTGTAAGTAGACACCGGAAGCGGTGTCCTTTTTGCCTCATTTAAGTTTTGGTCTTCGATTCGTGTGGGTGGATCCTGTCGTTGTTCTCCTGTAAAAAGAACTAGATGGCTTGTGAAAAGAAATCGATGTAATCACAAACGAAGTAGCAAACGTGCCACAATTACTCTCCTCTAAGTATGTATGACCTAAGGCGAGAGTGTAATTTTCTCAGGATAATGGTAAGGAATTGACTTGCGTTTTTTGTTACTGTTTCTGTTTTCATTTGTTTTCTTTTTATTGAATGAACATTTTCTGCCCTCTTACTGACAATGGCAACGACGACGCGACGTAAATTTATATCTCTATTTAGTTCGTGTGGGTTTTTGGTAGAGAATTAAATTTTAAGTGTTTGAGATTAACAGGACTAAAGTGGCGACAAATAATGTCCTTTTGTTTCTTTCACTGTGCTGGAAGTAAATTGAGTTTACTCTGCTTGGCGATTGTCAATAACGTGTAAAGGACATGACTTAGGTGTACTCGTGGGTGAAGCGGTTAGTTTGAAGTCTTTGGGGTTAAATTTTGGTCTCGTTTAGTGTTTGTAGATACAGTTTTTTTTTTTAAATCAATTTGGTGGATTTGGTGGTGAACCATCGAATTGCAAAAAGTGTGAGATGTTGTTTTATTTCGAGACCTTAAAAACTTAACTGAAAGGAATACTATTGTAAGCCAGACAAGAACTGAGGAGATGCTACCCTGAAATTCTAACCAAGACTTCAGACTGCATTACTCCTCACTTTGACTTCAACTTGAATGTAATCCTAATCCTATTTCCCAGTAGGGAAGACTGGCTGTCAAACAAGGTGATCAGAGACTGGGAACTAGCACTCTTTACCGACGACTTAAAAATGGACTTAAGTACTGGCGCAGGGTTCTACTCAGATGTACTGAACAAAAGGTAATCTTTCAGACTACCGGATACATGCAGTGCTTTTCAGGCGGAACTACTGGCGATTGAAAAGGCTGCAATGTTCATAAAAGGAAGCGACCTCCTTTCGTCGGAGATAGCCATTCTGGTGGATAGTCAGCCAGCTCTAAAAACAATATTGTCACACACAATAAAATCAAAGGCAGTCCAAAAATGACGCAATGCATATATTCATATAGTATATATATACATATGTATGTATATGTATGTATGTATAGCCCTACTCTTCTCCGTTTATTTGTTTGCTTTATTGTCGGGCATTCGAGAACGAGTTGGAAAATCAGTAAAGATTGATAACATATTTTTACGTCATCTAACAGATTCCGTAATCGTCATTCCTTCCTAAAACGTTTAAACTTTGTTTACATGATTTCTTGAGCGTCATAGTAGAGCTTGGACTAAACATACCTTACAGTTTGAAGCTTGATTAGGTGGGGGAAGTGAAATATTGCTTGCATCATTTAAGGATTACGTTATTCGTGGCCAGCCATTTCAACAACGGCTCTAGCACGTCAAAATTTTGAGATATACCAATCTCAAAGTGCTGAAAACATGGTTTTTGGCGTTATTTGAAGTAGTTTTTTTAAAAACAGCAAATTTTTATAGTCATTTCTAACTAACGCATCCTTAGTACTACTTTTTCCCTTTCAATCCCAGTTTAGTTTGTTTCGCTACGAGGTTTTCTCAAAATTCTGACCTCCTAGAGCAATTTTCTTGCCAGATTTAGATTCAGTATGTTAAACTCTTTATACTGATCATGTTTTTATTGAAGCGCCAATTTCGTTGTAGACCAGTGTAATAGCTCATGGATTGCTTTTACCTTTGGAGCCAAACGACACAATTGCATTTGCTAAGCTCTTTCCGACACGAACATTTGTTAAGAAATGAACCCCTGTGTCACAAAAAAACTAAAGATTATAAAAAAGTATTAATTTTTTTATTTTGAAAAATCAAATGCTTAAACCGTACAAATTTGAAATCTTTGAACCACTTGCAGAATTTTTTCTTTACACGGCTTAAAAGTTTCCCCACAATGCCACAACGGCAAAAAATTATGTGTTCCAATTTTGAACCAGTGCACTGCAGTGATTCCGAAAGAGTTAAGCAAATGTTGATAACCCATTTTATTATGCTGGAAGGATTGTCGTCCCAGTTTCAAATATAAAGCAGGGACTTCACACTGGAAAAAGAACTGGAACTGTCAGAATATCATTTCTATTGAAAGACCCACAGGATAGTTTCTTATCCATTGAGTGCAGCAATCTTACAGTGAACAGATTGATTGAAAAAATTCCATTTTGTAACAAAAATATGATATCATATTAAATGACCCATCCGGATTTGCTTGCGTACGCAAAGAGTCGCGTTACTCATATAGCAGATAACTTGTCTGATAATCTTATTTAAGATAGAACTGATAGCCGCCAAAGTCGGCAGACTTTATAGAATCACAACAAATGTTCATAGTTTGAATAAAGAACACATTTATTACTAAAACACTACTGTGTTACCAACAATGTAGTATAACAATAACACGAAAAAGACAAAAAAATATTTCTTAATTTAGTTAGTAGCTAATTATTCAAACATGATGGTAATGGTGACCATTTACGACCGTCACCTATCTAAGAACATAGTGGGATTTTTCTGTTTTTTTTTTACTTGACCGTAATGGAAATAATGTAACATCACTGCACCTGCCAGATAGCCAGGTTCATTGCGGGGAATGCACACATCAGTTTACCCTTAAGCCCAACTTTAGAAATACAGTGAAATATAGGCATTTTCTTAACACGAATGCTTTCCCATCTCTCTCATTAGGATTTACAAACATTTAAGGCCAATGCGATTTTGTATCGTCGCTCCTTTTAAGGTTAGAGAAAGAAGGCAGTAAAAAATACAAATTCAATTGATCATACCAAATAGGAATTAGTAAGGGAGCGAGTATCGCAATGTGATGTTGAAATGGAACACACAGCAGGTATAAAATATATTATTATTATTATTATTTATTACCATAAAAATTAATTCTTATGCTAATACAAAATGAGCACTAGCTGCAGAGGCTTTCGGCTCTGTATGTAGAAATAATGTAAAAAAAAAAACAATTAGGTAATTATTCTATGTTTTGTAAAAAAAAAAAACATAGCCTATAGCCCTTCGGGATAGTGTTGCTTTCTATTAGTGAAATCATTTTTGAAATCGGTTCAGTAGTTCCGGAGATTACACCTTACATACAAACTTTTCCTCTTTATAATAGTAGTTTCAAAATAAAACTTTCAAAATGGAGTCCAGGATAACTCTTTAAATAAAAAAAATATATTTATAGCTCGCGCTGGGAGCATAGTCTACATTGCTTTGCAAAGTCCTTCTCTACTTCCTAACTGTCAATGATTAAATAACACTGCCGGCCTATCCTTTGGTGTCAATCGGTTTTAATTCCTGGTCCATTACCGGACCTAAAATGAATTAATTCCTCTCAAATGAGAAATGTAGAAACAGGACGATATCCTCATTTGATGAGACAAGCATCTAAGCATCATGGTACAATTGCTGACGTTTTGTCTTGCATTGGCCATGAGATCACTGATTTCAATTGAATCCTTGCTCGGTTCCGTTCGATGGGTTGTTAATGCGAATCGATCCCGTTCCACAAAGGCCATGCAAACATTCATTAACCACGCAATATCCATTACCATTTGGCTATTTCCAATTGCCCAGGCACACACAAAATACAACTCAAAAGTATTTGCACATGGACATACCGATGCCACATCGATTGAGTGAATACTTCCTGAAGGACAATCACGATGATACATACGAGTATGTGGGTGTGGAATGTGTTCGAGTATATTTTACCAAACGCACACACACACACTTGTCCATATATCCATTTCGTACACTTGTACAATCAAAATGCGACGACGACGACTCCGACAAGTATGTTGTTATGGAACTGAAATATACATAAATACCCCAACGAGGTATTGAGGCAATCTCCTTCCTTAGTTTGGTGGAGTGTCCTTTTTCTGTTGGTTCTCGGTTGGCGAAGTTTTGTGCTAAATATTTTGGTAGACATTAAGAGTTGTGTGAATGAGAGAGCGCTCATCTTAACTGGAGGCCGACTAATATATAATTCCATACAGAAATAATGCAGAAAGAACTTTATTATCAAGGACGACAAGGATGAAGGATGCTCTTTGCTTATAGTTTGTTTTTATTTCACTGCCCATGTGCGGTTGTTTGGGCAGGGGGCAATAATTTTCGACCGCATGGAACCATTTCAGTTATGATTATTTCGTAATCCAGGAAGTCTCAAATACATTTATGTACATACATATGTAGGTATATGTATGTTGGTTCCTCCATGCTTTGCATTTAGTGTCAGAATATTAAATCCTTGTCCTGATCCTGACTGCTCCTATTAGTGTTTTCAATGCTTATCTGTTGGATGGATATAATCTTTCTTTTATTTATTTTTTTTGTGTGTTATTATAACATAATTATTATTTATAAATATCCAAACAAATAAATGTGTGTATGTATGTGTATGGGTTGAGATTATATTTATTTTGTGGTTAGAGTTGGTGAACGATGTTGATGTGTGTAGTTGCTATTATAAGGATTTGGAATTATACGTAAGGATTGTTGGGGTTAGGTTTCAATTGTCGTTGAGGGTATACGAGCATTACCGAATTTATTTTCGTGGAAATTTAATGTGCGTTCATGTTTCCTTCTTAGAATTCGAATTGTAAAACTTTTGTTTTATTTTGTTCTAGATTGGGTTTCATCTTGTTTGGTTTTGGTTCGTTATCGATAAAAATATTAACTACCGGATCTATAAGTGGTACTTAACAGCCCGTTTGGGAGAACATGGAAACTTATGTAAATTCCTTATTCAAATGGTAACGGAAAGCAACCATAAAGACCGGACTACTATTCGGTTTGATTAAGTTTTGCTGCGGGTTGTGCTCAAAAACTTGAGAATCCTTTTATATCTTGTACTCGTTGAAATCTGGAGTTTGTTTGTCACTCAGTCCAATCATTTTTAAGCTATATCGTCCATTTATCCATTCTGTTACAAAACAATGTTTTGGAAATTTCGGTCTGCCTTATCGACTTATAAATTTTGGGCTAGCTTCAAGTTCTTATTTGCATGGCTTAATTAGGTGTCTCTTAAAATAGTTTTTCCAGTTTACTTCAGAGTAAAGTTACACTAAAAGTCAACCTTTCTAGATTTGTCACATTCCTTGCTTACAGGCATGGGGACGGAATAAAATCCGGGCAGTAAGGTATATGTACGTTTAAGGGCAAATATTATCAAATCAACTCTTGCCTCAGTATGTATTGTGGGCATCGAAAGATGTTCTTTACATCGAAGGCCTCAGAGTCATAATTAACTATGTCCTAACGATCTAGACTATATTATAGACTTTTGACTTCACGAATCTCAAAAGAAAAATAGTCGATTGGCATCAAATCACAAGAACGAGTCAGCAGATTGCTACTCGTTTTCTGTGAGATTAGACGTTTAGGAGGCTTCGTGGCTTCTTGCACGCTCCTGCCACATCCTTCGTAAATGAAGATGATTATCGTCAAAAAAAATCAGCATCATCTAAGTGGTTCTCCAAAACCGAATCAGCGACCTTATTAGCATGCCAAATCTTTCATGCTTTTCACAAGTTCAGGATGTCAATTTGAGATGCGTGGATTATCTGTTAATCTTTCAGTCACTGCGGCCAAAGTGAGAACTTTACGGTCAACACGTGTATGCACAAAGAGATTAACATTATGAATGGAACCAGTCGACTCAAATCTATGGATCACAATGAATACGTATACATACCTACCGTAAAGAGATTCATTATTAAATGGTGCGTAAGTTATATTGGTTGAGATTTTGGAGGTTCCAAAAAGTCAAATTGCCAATAATCTAACATCTGGAGTCATAACTAAATCTTTCGCTGTGGAGAGCTATTTATTATATGCTTAATCTTTTTATAAGTAAAGTCAACATGGACAGATTTGGACTCGTTTAGTTAGATTCTCTTTTTTGATATAAAGGGAGGGAAACCAGTTTAGTATAGGCAAATATTTTGGTGTTTTTCGTGAATTTTTTTAACAGGGAAAAACTCATTTCGAGAAAAAAACATTTGAAATTACCGCGCGCTTCGACACTGAACCGACGCCACAGGCGTTCACTTTACTGCTCATAATATCGTAATAAATCGGAATTTTATTTTGAAATTTTGGTAAAATATTCTTGACTAGTTTTACTAACAACACTGTGTAACAAAATTTCAAAAAATGTTTGTTTATGTTGATTTTTTAATTGTTTATGCTTGATATATGTCAGTTCATTTCAAAAATGCCAAAAGTTGGCATTTTCGAGCATTTATGCACTTTTTTAATTAAAAAAAAATATATGAAAGAAAACTTAATTCAAAATGTTACTTCAAATTTTAATAACCTATCATATATCCGAAAAAAAAAAAAAATTGGCATTTCAATATGCATTTAGAAGTGCAAAGATTTTCTTGTTTTCCTACTGTGAACTTTGGAATTGCGCCTTTCTAGGTGCCAGACGTAGTCGCCCATCATATTGGCATCTAATTTGCCCTCCATTGAAGCGATGTTTTAGGGAAACGTCTCAGCATGTCCTTCAGTAATGCTTCCCACGTTTTCACTAAAAAAAAATCTAAATGAGAGTGAAGAACTTGTAGTTTTAGCGACATCCGGCATCATAATATATTAAACATATTCACTAAGTTTTCTACTAGTTCTACATAATTTTCTATTTTAATATTTCCTCCTTTTATTTCCCTGAATGCTGTCCAAGCATTACGTTCATTTGATTTGAAACGGGGGTATAAGTACTTTTCCTGAATCTACTAATAGGTGGAACTTCACGTTTTTTGCATCAGGTATAGTATAAAGGCTTCTCTTAGCGGCCATCTTTTCGTACGGTAGTTTTCAGTGTCAGCACGACTGTTTCATAATTAAATAAAACATTTTTATTTATTTTCTCAACTAATAACTATTCACATTCACTTGCAGAGGTCGAATGATAGGCTTGCTCTGCTTGCATCTCCGTTAACACATTTCGCGATATGCCGTTACCGTAAAGCTCACAGTTGACATATCATAAGGAAGCAGAAACTAACAAAAAAATAACAAACAAATTTTTGTTACACAGTGGAATTTATGAAATAAAAAAAAGAACAGTACAGTCCTCATGGACTAATGCATGGAACCAGAGCTAAAGTGTCATTAAGACCCCCGCATTCCTGCAGCATCTTTTAGGCAGAAGTTCTAGCCGTACTTCCTGATAATGAAATGAATATCCAGCAAGGATATTGTTATTAACATTGACAGTCAGACTGCACTTTGGGCGCTAGAATAGTTTATTTCCAAAACGGCACTATTCAGGAGCTGCCGAATAATGCTAAACAGAACCGGGTAAGATTAGGAATCTTCAAAAAGCTAGGGACATGTTTAATCTTAAGTAGGCATTTATATGTTATTTGGAAACATTACATCCGGTGTTTGTTGAAAGCTTTGTTCGATTTGATAAACTCCCATCTTCAGTGTCTATCCTGCTAAAAATGTGAAAAAGTTCAAATATCAAAACTCAGGCTGAAATTGTTCAAGTTTGTTGTCCCTGTGGAGTCTCTTAGAAAACTTTTGTTTTTTAGTATTTTTTTTTTGATTTAGATATTCCAGTGAAGGGTCATATGTACTTGTCCTGATAGTGCCTAATTTTAATTTAAATAATTCCTTTAGCCCCCTTAACTGTCAAGAATTTATTGCATTTCTCATGAAGATATGATGTATCAGTCAATTTTGATTTTAATGGCTTAAGTATCGATATCAAAAGTTGAAAAATAAATTGAAGATAGGTAGATAGGTAGAAATGTTGCTATCGGTGAAAAGAAAACCCAAATATCCTTTTGATACCACAACCTCAAGTGACCCGCTTTATTTGGAAAAAAATTGAAGATAATTCGTGGAATTATTCCGTTTAAACCTTAAAGTACTTTCGGTGTGTCATAAAAATCAAAATTCAGAAAACCATCCCCCCACAGCATGCATGCTAATATCCTTTTAAATTCAATTTGACTTCCTTTCGTGTGATTTTGCTCCATATTTCTTTTTTCGCGCGCGCAAAACATTTTTCTAGAGATTTCATTTCATTTATGGAATTTTCTTGCACACACTCAACGTGTAGCTATTGTCGTACGCCTCCACAAATCCTATTATCGAGCGATTTGCAAGGATTCAACGAGAAGATTATGTGCGGTGCGGTGTGGTGAGGTGTGTGATGCAAGAGATTTTGTCACTTCTACCGCCATGCAAGCCAGTCCTTTGGGGTCTTATCACACTCGTACCCTTCGTCGCTGGTGGTATGTAGGGTGCGAATTAAAAATGCAAATGTGAACCGAAAATCACTAAACTGATATGGGCGCCTCTGGGTGCTCTATACAAAGTGACGTTAACTTGTAACCCTAGCCTTGCTACGTACACCTAGATACGATACAACAGATGAAAGTTCTCAACCTCGCTGCCAATGTGTGGTCGGTTTTCGGTTGTATTGGATGTGGATCAATTCCCTACCCATATACAAAAGATCAAATAAAATGTTCATTGTTTGCCCGACGAGTGTGTAACAATGACTCATTAAGATCCATCTAAATTCTAATGAGATACACAGCCATTAACCAGTTCAGAGTACCGATGCTCCTGATGTTGTGCTTCTGCTGCTGTTCCATGGCCAACGGGGTGGAACCTCTGTTGTGCTTTAGAATAACGAACTGAAAAGTGTTTCTTTCTTGTTGTTTTCTCCCTTAATTTCTACCCTTTGAAAGTCGAATGGGATTCTATTCGGTTTGGTTAGTTTTTATCTCTCTTTCGCTCTTTCAACGTGTATGTGTTTTTTAATCTGTATTTGTTTGTAATACGGCGTCGTCGGCCGGCAGCAAATAATGATAGATGAGGGGTAGCACGGTGACGCGGCGGCAGCAGCATAGTAAGAGGAAGCTCAAGAGACAATTACATAAAATAAATGTGTACATACAAACGTACATCATATAGCAATTAGCATACAACAAATAAAGCGACAAACTAAGAAACTAACACACTGAAGAGACGGTTGACAGCAATCCGCAGCGAAGGTTGGGTCGGGTGGGCTTTGTAGTTGGAGTTTCGCTATGACTATGTGGGCGGTGCGGTGCGGTGCTATGTGGTTCCGTGCGGCTGGCATAGCGTACGTACCTTTTTCGCTCGGATCATTAGAAACACAAACAAAAGAGCGGCACTGGCAAATGTGGGTGGAGGGTGAAAAAAGGACTCTTGGTAGAGAAGAGAACAAGCGCGGGGTTTTGAGTGATGGTTTCCAGGGGCGAGGTTGAGGCAGAGCTTATGAAGTACGTAACGCTTGCTGTTCGTTATATAGTTTTTTTTTATCAGCCCTTCAGCCCATGCAGACAGCAAACGGAATGAATGAGCCGCGCTATGTTCCCTAATTACTCTTGAAATTTGCATTAAATGCGGGTTGTAATTAAAGTTTTTAGTTTCCCTTCACTTCCAAGTTGTCTGTCACTGGGCTAGAGGTGTGTGTGTGCGTGGAATGATCATCCCTTTTTTTTGCCACTGGTGAGCTGTATATTTTGTTTTTTACTGGAATTACATTTGCTTTCTTTGCATATAAATAGGTATACCCTGAATTCTAGTGCCACAGGTACAGGCACATGTAGTTCTACATATGTATAATATATAAAGACCGATACTAAAGCAATTTGATTATTAAAAAATCATTAGATAGAGACTGAACCGGAACAATGAAAACAGAAAATTATTTAATCCGATTTGGGTCACCCGGGCGTATGTGGAATATTTTTTCCTTACAAAATGTTGGCAATGAAAAACATTGGAAAATCATCAGGGTTCACCTAATGGTGGCTTTAAATGCCACAGTTAGTTTGGAAAATGGTAGCTATTCTGCAAGTTAGCACATTGTTCTTACTAAAGTTATATCATTTCTTAGTCAACGACCATACCACGCTGAAAACATCGGTTCTCGTTAGATCACCGAAATCAAGCAGCGTCGGGCGCGGTTAGTACTTAGATGAGTGACCACTTTGAAACACCGCGTATTGTTGACATAGGAGTAGGAGTAGGGGAGTACCGATCATAATCGACTCCATTTGGTAACACAATGGACCTACTTAAGTGTCTAAGTGAATCCAACCACATGATGGGGAAAGCCAACCAACCTAACCTAACCTTACCAAGATTGCACTGCAATTATAATATTTTCTTATCTTATTGACTATCTTCACTACATTGACTTCAGAGAGAAAGCTATTCAGACTTTCAGTTGCTATCTTCAGAGTCGGGCAAAAATATTTTGCAGCGCAGCTTTTATAGATCCAACCGCGATCTTTTTTCAAATACCTTTATGATAAGCTATCGAGTTGACTAGAAGAAAAAATGCAACTTCATCTGCACCCCACCATTAGACACCATAAGGTCACCAAATTCATATGAATACAGATTTAAATACATTACTAGATAGCGGCATGGTCGTGGTGGTTAGTGCGTTGGACTACTACGCATGCTGTTCGGGTTCAATCCCAGCCCGGGGCTAAAATCTAAGAAAGTTGTTCACGGTTGTCACCTCTTTCGAATGTCTGACAAGCAATCAAAGAGTATCATTTGTCATGAGAAGCTTCTCAGCTCGCCGTTCGGAGTCGGCAAAAATTGTAGGTCCCTTCCATTCGTGGAAAAAGTAGCACGCGCACACACAAATGGTTGCGAGGAGCTAGGTTTGGTTCTATAAAGGACTGCTGATGCCGTATATATATAGATAGCCACAGTAGTCTAATCCTAGATATTCTAATTCTCGGTTAAATCATGTTTATATCTGGCTTTCAAACTGCACTTTATAAGATTCAAATCTGTTCATTTAAGCTAACTGAAGACAAATATTATAGCATAGGCAAAAGTCTATCTTGAACGCGATTAATCATTTCATTGCTTTAGTAATTTAATTTAATCTTCAATATCTGTTCAAATTTAGTGTATTAATAGACATCTCGATTGCCATCAAATTTAATTTCATTTCTATTCAAACTGTAACGCCCGCGCATGAAAAGTCCTAAAATAAAACATGAAAACGATGTTTAGGGCGTCCGCACACGGCTCGTATCGTCATCGTAGCGTATGCGACGCGATGTACGAGAGGCATACGATTTGTTGTCGCACACTTCTATTTAAAGGGTGAACCGCACACGACTCGTATGCTAGGCGTGACCGTCGCAGCATGCATGCTGCATGACGTTTGTCGTCAAGCAGTATTAGTCGCTAATCGTCGTGTACGCTTGCTGGTTGTTTACATTTTTCACTCGTTTTATTAAAAAAAAGTGTCCGACGAAATTTTAAAATTTATTCAATTACTAGGAAACCCCGAATGTAGCTTTTTTGCGTCGTGTGCGGTTCAATAGCCGAATCGTTATCGTAGCTGCACGGCAAATACATGACGTGACGATGATGCTACGATAACGATACAGGCAGTGTGCGGATGGCCTTACTCGTGCGATCGAGTGATGAGTGATGCGGTGATGCCGTAAGCCATATACTACCCGTACCTACTCGAATGGTATAAGTGGGGTTAATTGTCTGATGGTTTCAGTTGAAATTAAAGATGCTGAAATAAAGAACAGGTTCAGGTGAATTCTCAAGGACTATTCAAAGAATGGGTTTATTGTACGAGTATTTCCCTATATCTAAGATTCTTGAAAACAGACCACAGTCTCTATGTTATTAATTTACAGCTCTTAATCTTACAATAAGCAAATCAACAGGACTCGTTATCGTACTCCAAATATAATAGAATTATGTGAATTGGCATTAATTAGACAACACACGTAACCCAAACTGAATAAAATTAAAATTATAGTTAAATCCAATTATTGTACACGCATGATAGACACCAACGCAATACTAAACTACAAAGCAGACCTTGACACGTACCATATAGCTACTCCCTAACAATAAGATGAGAAACATTAATTAGTGTAATAAGATGATTCATTGTTAAGTCAGATTGAATAGCACGTGTTATACTTGAATTTCTCTTTATACACAAATTACTAAAAGCCTTGTTAATGAAAATATTTATGTTTGTTTCCTATTTACTTGCAGAGCATTTCCACATTTTCGTCGGTGATCTTAGCTCAGAGATTGAGACGCCACAGTTGCGAGAGGCGTTCACACCCTTTGGGGAAATATCGTAAGTACACATTATGTTAATTTTCTTTCAATAGACACCGTAATTAACCCCCACAGTGGTGAACAATGCGCAACCCAGACAAAGTCAGCACTTAAAGTTTTAATTCTCTAAACAAATAAACAAAAACATAGAAGCCACGAAAGTCGCAACGTGGAATGGGAAAACTCTTAAATTTCACGTCAGGATTCGTGTAAATTTCCTTACAATTTAAACTTGGCTTGTAAATTTATGAAATAAGCTGCATCGATTACCGCTACAGCAACGGTCTGTGTCGCTATGGTTATTGTCGTTGATGGTGATGATGATGATGCTGCAGTATGATGGTGAGGTGGAAGTGCATGAAACTCGCGCAACACACAAAAAAAAAAAAAAAAAAGAAGGAAATCCCCGCCACCGAAAAGTTTCTCTTATTTCTCTGGCTGTTCTCATTCCATTGGCTGCCGTATTGAAAACATCTGCCAGCGAAACAGGCAACTGAACGAGTTAATTAGTAACTTTCGGGTCGACTTTTGTGTGGCAACGCAGCGAGCGAGTGGTGGTAGTTGGTACTAACAGCAGCTTTCAGATCCATAAATTGAGTGTCGTGAGCCAGCGGCAGCAAGGGCTTTGTTTTTGTGTTTGTTTCTCGTCCTTTGAACAGTGACCATGGTGTTAAAGTTGTCCCTTTATTTTACTAAGAATTTTACTGCAAAGAAACCTTGAAATATTCTTATAAATGTTTTGACTTTCATAATAAAATATCGTTCATAATCTTATTACAGCGACTGCCGTGTTGTTCGTGATCCACAAACACTCAAGTCGAAAGGATATGGATTTGTTTCATTTATCAAGAAAACAGTACGTCAACAGTTAACAGTTATTTTGATTTCATAAACATATGTTTTCCCTTATTTATATTTTTTTAGGAAGCTGAAAGCGCCATTACCGCTATGAATGGCCAATGGTTGGGATCACGGTCAATTCGAACGAACTGGGCTACACGCAAACCTCCTGCTATTAAAGGTGATCGTAAGTATAGTAATAGATACTAGAGAGTAGGATTATTTATTACTAGAAGGTTTCAAATATTCAGGCTATACATATATAATTAATAATAAATCTAATTTTATTATTTCAAAGACAAAAAAATTAAAGTTGATTGCTATGCTAAACTCATGCTTGAAAAAGAAAACAAACGAAATTCTCTTTTGCATTTCATAGAAAAAAAAATGTGGGCTGTAACGTAAGTTGGAAGGTGAATTTTATTTCATTATTTATTTTTATTTAAATTTTTTCTTATAAGTACATATTTTTATTTATCTATTTATTTATTTATTTGATAATTATTAATAATTATTTAATTACTTATTTTTTTCAAAAAATATTATTTTTTTAGATTGTGAATTATTTTATTCGATTTTGTAGTTTTGTAGAAAAGGGAAAAATTACGTAGTTTTAAATTTGTCGAATATACTGGAAATCTTTTGTGAGCTGTAAGTCAAGTTGAAATAGGTTTACTTTTTTCCAAGAGCTGACACTCGTCCGTTAGGCAACTGCAACTATAGCCCAGACACCCCCGAAGGGTCGAGAGAATACAGTGTTGTGATACTTACAATACGTAGTTGGTCTGTTGGTCTAGAGAATTGTTGTTGAGGTGGCGGGGTTAGCATCCCGAGCACTCACATTAACGCAGTATATTGTATTCTGGTTTGGGATATTGCTGGATGAATACTTAAACGCAATATTGAATGTTTGAAATGTTTCCATTGCGACTAGTGTCTTTTTATTCATGGGCGAAGAAGGATCTTTCTTAAATTTTCAGTTCATAGCACTATACGATCAGCAGATCTGCTTACTTTATAACAAGACTTCCAATTACATTCTTTGTATTCGTATTCGAGTATTTGACTATGAAAGGTACCACAAGAATTTCTTTCTAAGAAATAATTTAATGCCTTATTTTTTAAGCCAAACATATGATTAGTGATAACCTCGTAAGTAAATGTAGAATGACTGAATGATTGAAGGAAATAGAAAGGAAACAAAAACATGTAAATATTAGTTTATTAAAAAGTTTATTGTATAAAAACGCATTCCCAAATACCAAACAAAAGTAGTAAATAAGCAGTGCGCTCTAAGTACGACTCACCGTAAAACCAAAGAATCAAAATAGAAAGAAGCAGATGCATCAATGAAGAATTTCTTAGACCAGACCCATAGTTAAGAATTTAAGGGCTGACTTTGGAAATAAAAAGTTTATATATTCGAGTCTTAAGGCCGTGTGCCAATTGCGTTAAAATATTATCCTCTGGCTACTTTTTGACGTTAGTGAGGTGAATATAGACTTCAAAAGATTAGCCGGCTCTGGAGCAGGGCTGCCGTTTTGAAAATTCTAATGGGAGTATCTTAGAGGTTTACAGGGGAGTATTTTGTGTCTGAGAGGAGTACAAACCATAGAAATACAACATTATCATCAAGCATTAGCCTGTTAAGACTCTAAAGTCTAAAGGTTAACTATTTTATTCTGACTGTAACCTCAGGAATATTTTTTTTAAATATTATGGCTGATGGAACTAGGTAAAGAGTGCTTGTTATGTTCCAGGTCGATTTCGTTATCCGCCATTTCGTCAGTTGGCATTTGACAGTCTTAGAGAGTGGTCGATAACAAATTTCATTATGGAGCAGCTGACGACCATCAATTTCGGCAAAAATCATTATGAGTGACGAAGCATATTTCGGCTTGGCTGGCTTTGTTAATAAACAGAATAACCGCTATTGGTGCACCGAAAACCCTCAATTGATACACCAAACATCACTTGACTTGTAGAGTAACTGCATGGTGCACAATTTGAGCCTGCAGCATCATTGGGTCATATTTCTTTAAGGATGCTTGAGGCGATGCTATAACAGTTACTGGTGACCGCTATCGGGACATGTTGGAAATCGTTCTTGTGCCCGAACGATAGGCCTACAGAGCATGTGGTTCCCACAAGATGGTGCCACATCACACACAGCTCGTGCTGTGATGGAAATTTTGTGAGCAACTTTTTCTGTCAAAAAGTGGTGATATCGAGTCGCTCCCACAATCCGCTGATTGGACCCCTCCCAATGTCTTCATATTGGGGTACTCGATGGAAAAGGTGCACAGCAACAAACCAATAACCACAACCTTGATGCTTTTAAGGACAACATTCGAAAGTTGTCTTAAGTAACATAAGACGTCTGCGAAATTGTAATGAAAATCGTGCTTAAAAGGGTCCGTCTTTGCGCCATGGCCAGAGCCAGCCACTTGACCAACATCACATGCCGTACATAATGTTAAAGACCATATATATTCGATTAATAAAATATAAATTATAAAATTGTACCTATTTCATTTAAAAGTTATTAAAAAAAAAAACACATCGGCCTTGGACCCTGTATATGGATTTAAACGGAAAATGAATTTATTCAGTGAAATTAAGGTGAAAACATGTTAAACACATTAAAAGTTTATCTTGTCAGTATTTGAACAAGTGATATTCACTGAAGAAAAGGTGCTCAAATTACTCTGTTTTAAAAATTTAAAATATTTTATAGGGGAGTACAATCATGACGAAGGGAGCACGGGAGTACAGTGGTTGACAGAGTTGTACGAATACTCCCTTAGTACTCACTTCGGCAGCCCTGCTCTGGAGCTGCATAAAAAATTATCCTGTGGCTAATGTTTGACATTTGTATGTACCCATGAAGGAATGAGAGAGACGATGAGAGCTTTGCGTTTGTTTCGGTTTTCCAAGTCGATTGTCGGTGGACAAATGTAGTGCACTAGTGTTCACATACGATGGGAAAACTACCCATTGTGAAAATTGTGTAAAAAGCAGTTCAACATATTCTTTCGCAAAAAATTGCAAAAAAGCAATATCGTGTAAAAACAAGTAAAATTGATAGTTTGAATAATGTTGATTAGTGAAATTTTATCTTTGTATTTTCCATTAACAGATGACGAAATTTGTTGATCAATCATGTTAACAAATTACACATAATTTACAAACAAAAGCATTAACACAGAAAATAATTATTAGTTATGCTTTTTTATGTTATTTTTTTTTATTTAAAACTGGAAAAACAGTGGTAATTTTAGTTCTAATAAAATGTGATATGAATAAAATGAAAGGGACATTTTTCAATTCTAGTGGGAAATTAATGAAAAGTAGTACTAAAAAAATCCCATTTAATCCAATCGACACAGCAAAAAGCTAAAATTTTATCCACCTCTGGTAGAAACGTCAAAAATTAGCCAGATGATAATATTTTACCGCAATTGGCACACGGCCTAAGAATTTATTTTTAGTTCACATTTCGGAGTATTTAAAGCTTACTTTTTCTGTTTCACGTGGGCACCGTGGTGTAGTGGTAAGTGCGTTGGAGTACTACGCAATGCTGCTCAGATTCAATCCCAGCAAACCCCACTTAGAGATGGAATTTCAAAAAATCCTTTCTTAGTGGATGTCTGTGTCATTATAGGAATGTTCTGTCCAAATTTCAGCTCATGCGCAGCTATTTCCCGTAATAGACAACTATACCTAGGAGAAAATTTCTTTAACGATCTCAGTGACCTAGCATAATAAGACGTTGGAAGTCTATCTCACTTTATACAAAGCTCCGCTCCAATTGTTCTTATGAGTAGCGAGGATTCAGATTCTCAAGATCCTGTGGTATCACAAATTCGCAATGCTCAGTTTCGCGTGAATGAGAAGAGGTAAACTCGAAATCAGGCAGCGGGAATTTATGTGTTGTATGAATGTTTGAAGACTCATGCATGCTTGGTATATTTATATGCAACGTCAAGCTGAATTTTCTAACACACTCTCACATACTTGATGAATTTTTGACGTATGTATAGGCCGCTTAAAGTATCCGAGAAGGCCATACATAGGCTATGCCGTTTTTTGCTCAGCCTACTGATTCTTACAAAATAGTCAAAACAAACCGCCGTGGCCGTGGTGGTTAGTGCGTTGGACTACCACGCAATGCTGCCCGGGTTTAACGCCTGGCCGGGTCTAACACCTAAAAGAGTTTTTTCACGGTACCGCCTCTTTCGACAAGCATCAAAGAGTATCATTTGTCACGATTAAGCTTCTCAACTCGCCGTTCGGAGACGGCAAAAATCTGTAGGTCCCTTCCATTCGTGCAAAAATATAACACGCACACACAAATGGTTGCGAGAAGTAGGCCCCGGTTCACCTCGAGCTGTAGCGCCAACTAAGTAAGTAAGTTATAATACAGCCCTTACTCAAAAATGGTTTATCGGATTGAAAAACAAAAAAGATGAAATTAGTAAATTTGTCTCTGATTCATTTGAAATAAAGGGTGATTTTTTAGCTGGTTTGGTTTTGGCAACACTGGTTTTGACAGCTGACGTGTGTTTAGTACCTTGTGTCACTGTCAAACAGCTTCAGTTTGGTTTGCAATTTAACCATGGATCGTCTTACAAATGAACAACGCTTGCAAATTATTGAATTTTACTATCAAAATTCGTGCTCGGTTCGAAATGTTCATCGCGCGCTGCTTCCATTTTATGATCGGCATTCTCGACCTTCTGAGCAGTCTATTCGGAAGATTGTGACCAAATTTCGCACCAAATTTACTTTGTTGGACATTAAACCACCAACACGTTTACGTACTGTGCGTAGTGAAGAAAATATTGCGGCCGTATCAGCTAGTGTGACAGAAGACCGCGAAATGTCGATTCGGCGCCGTTCCCAGCAGTTAGGCCTTTGTTACAGCACTTTTTTTTGCCCGAAATGGAAGTTCTTGACTTGCATGATATGTGGTTTCAACAAGACGGTGCCACATGCCACACAGCACGCGAAACAATGGCGCAATTGCGATGCGAGTTTGGTGAACAGTTAATTTCACGTTTCGGGCCGGTCAATTGGCCGCCTAGATCGTGCGATTTGACACCATTAGATTATTTTTTGTGGGGGTATGTCAAGGCTAATGTCTATAGGGACAAGCCCGCTTCGATTGACGCACTGGAAGCCAACATCCATGCATTCATTCGTGAGATACCGGCCGATATGTGTGAAAGAGTATGCCAAAATTGGACTCAGCGGATGGGCTACCTGAGACGCAGCCGCGGTCAACATTTGCATGAAATTATCTTTAAACATTAAATTGCAAGGTTCAAACTATCGATTCAAATAAATATTTCATTCATTTTTTCGAATTTTTTGTGTTTTTTTTTTAAAAAAAGTTCTCAACCTCTTAAAAAATCACCCTTTATAAAACATCAGCTTGTAGGTCAAACGCGTAACTGAACATAGCACAGATGTGAGGCTCTATATCCCACAAATAAACAACTAAGTTAAGACTCCAAGAGTCACTAATACTTCAAGCATGTGTCAGCGGTAAATGCTATCAAATTACACCACACCTACGTTTGGTCGCAAAAATATTTTAACCCTCTGACAGCATATGGGGGTTTTTAGCAAAAGCATCGGACTTTCGATTTCCCACTCCAGTTGAAACGCGTTTTTATCTGTTTAAATAAATTTTATATATAAACCGTCTTAAAAGGCATCGATTTTACTAGAAAAGAAAGTCATAAAACAATACTTTAGAATTTATTTGAAGATGAAAACGCTTAAGGTAGTGTGAAGTTCTTTTGACAAAGTGACTCGTCTAAAGTTATCTTTTTTTTATAGGCGTGAAGATTCTCCCACACCATAAAGCAACACCTCCTTCTAAACAAAAACAAAATATTGCCAAATGTTGTCAATAAATTTAAAAAAAAAAAACCGTATTCCCCATTTTATTAGGGTCAAATGTGTTTCAGAAAAAAGCGAGGGCTTTCTACTCTTTGTTTTATTTTTATTTATATTTTCTTAGACGTTTTTATTTCATTGCTCATTTACTTACCCTTATTTCCATATTTTTACTACAAAACTATAAATTAAATCATTTACCATTCAAGTTTTTTTTTCTTATTATTCGTCTACGCTTTGCATGTTTCTCTCTCTCTACCAACATACCATTTTTTGTGTCCTTTTTTTTTGATAATCTTTATTCGCTTCTATCACGATTTGTAAATGTCTATCCACGCACACACTTTCCGACAAGAATACTAGCACAATACTGAAATAGTCAGAAAGAAAGGAAAATTCCGATTACGTTTTGAACCTCAACACTTTACGACAAATCGAAAAAGTTATACGAGACAGAAAAAAGAAAGAAAGAAAAAAAAAAACAGGAAAAACTGAACTCCCTCCCACCGTTCGCTGGAAAATGATTTATATTCGTTTATAGTCTGTGCCCTGCTCCGTTTTGGGGTTGAATGTCCTTCTAAGGATTTGCATAAGGCCTCAGCAGTCGTAATTCCATTCAACATGTCAAATTATTACCCATTTCCAATGAAGCCAGGGGAGGCAGCATCGTAGGTACTCGTAAAAAAGTCACTACCATACACAGCGACAGCACATCTCCCAGCACTGGTTAACTCTGTGTGAACATCATAAACGTAGCATGAGATTCCAACCAGCCAACAGCGTGAGACGACAATCAGCTGTGGGATAAATAAAAGCCGAACGCAGAAAAGACCCAAATGGGCGTAGAAGTGAGAGCCCATTAAATTTTAGACCCAAATTTTATTTTACGATTTTCAAATGGGCTGTTTGACAAAAATGGCACAAACGGTTCATTGTGTATCCGCACTGTCAAAAATGAATAACTTTTCCTTTCTACTGGTCGAGGGGATGTCATTAAGCGGAACACTTAGCCTCAAAAGAGCATGATGGCGCTTGGCATGCGGCAAGCAGCACCCCCTGGGGCTTATCCCCAGTTGTTTTTTGATTTTGTTATTTGGCCTTATTTTTGGCGGCTAAATATTGTTCTTTGTGGAATCTGGAAAATTGCTAATGTGGATAGAAATAAAATTCGACGATCATTTAATGAGGGCGGCAGTAAACGCGGAATGGAACCCTTGACAAAACTATACGCGTTGGCATCTTAATTAGATCATTTTTGTTTGTTTCTTGGAAGAACAATGTCTGCAAGGAGTCTATGCGTGTATGCGTGTGAAGGCCTGGAAATTAGCAATAAAGTTTTATTTCAGACTTGTTGACGATGTAAAAAAAAAAAAGTTGTACCACTGACGTATGGTGCATGTTTTTAGGATTCATTATTATTTTTACGAGTGAGTCATAAACATACTCGTACGACATATGACAATGTGTACAATTTGCAGATTGTAAATTTTTCTCACGCTATGTAACAATTAAAAGTACCACACAGCTGACGTGCGCTGGAGCGCTGAATGAAATTGCACCATTCAGAGTGGTGTTGAAAAGGACGTTGTAGCTTTATGGACAGTTCTAACGGAAGTTTATGCTTGACGAATGTTTGGATATGGTTTCATACAGATGGTTAATTACATTTCGACCGTTGGATTAGAACTGCTTATATAGAAACAGCAGCCTGTCTATGATTAGAGAGAAACTCATTTTCCATTTACCCATGGAGTCAGATGGAGCTTCTTGACCCTTGTTACGATCTTTCTGTTTCCCATAACAAAAGATCACAGCTGTTCCTAGATAATTGGATTTCTGGAAAATGCCATTTGAACAGACACCGCATATTTGAGCTAATCGATTTTCTGTCTTTTACTAATCGTTGCCTTCACCTCTCTTATTATTGTCAGATCTGTCATAGACGTTATAATGCGCGTCAGAGTTAATTTCTAGGACGAAAATATTTCTACGTTCCCTGCTTCTGCAATGACTTGCATGTAAAAAAAAAGTAAAAATTAATATACGGCGTCAGCAGTCCTATACAGAACCAAGCCTAGCTTCTCGTAACCATTTGTGTGTGCGTGTTATATTTTCCACGAATGGTAGGGACCTACAATTTTTTCCCGACTCCGAGCGGCGAGTTGAGAAGTTTCTCATGACAAATGATACTCTTTTATTGCTTGTCAGACATTCGAAAGATGTGGCAACCGTGAAAACTATTTTAGGCGTTGACCCGGGCTGGGATTGAACCCGAGCTGCATGCGTAGTAGTCCAACGCACTAACCACCACGGCCACGGTGACCACTTGCATGTAAACTTAATTCTATAACATGGACAGTCTCTACCTAGAATATTGCTCTATTTCATCAGGTAGTTGACATTGCAGTTTTCTTTTTTCTTTTTGCTCTGTGAGCAAGAACTACTGCTATATTTTTTCCTTCCTTATTCCAGCAACGCTACTTGTCTTATTTGCTTGATGATGGGAGTACTTCTTCGTTAAAGTTTTTTTACCGATGCGCGAGTCTCGATCGACAAAAGTTCTGAGTTCTGATAGTTTTTTGATACCGCCCTCAATTTTCCACAGTTTTTTATACAATTTTTCGGTGTTTCCGCTTATCACTTTTACATAAACTAGCAAAGTGTTATATCAGATGCTGGTCTATTCGAACATGAAAAATATTGCAGAAGCAGTCTTTTGCCAGGCCTAGTGAAAAATAGCCAACTTTAGAGCATTCTAGGTACCGAAGTTTAAATATCCTTGCAGACTATTATTTTTTGCCAGATAAGGTGGATTCTTTCCAAGTTTTGTCGATTTATCTTAATCGAAATATGATAGGATAATACCCGTGGACATTCTCCCCTTAAATGAGTCCAAATGGCATCAGTGGTAGTGAAGTCTTCGCCATTTGTGGTGGTGTTCATCAGAAGTGAATCCCTATTTTTGGTGTCGATACCAAGGTTTTCCAGATTCAAAGGACATTCTTGTGTTTTCGTTCAATGATTTTACTTCGTTTGTTCTTTCATGTTAAATGGTAGGCTGCGACAGTAGCTTATGTACTTAAAATCAGTTTCTTGGCTTAATCGTAAGAGTTGTCTTTATATAAGACCATCTTCAGCAGTTGGCGATTTTATGATAACGCACTTGCTCAGATAATAAATCACTATACTACCTCCATTGCTCGTAGTTCTCATCGAATTTGGTAGGGTGATCTTTGGCAAGTTTAGTGTTGCGTTCAGCATACCCGAAGCAATGATCAATGCAACAGCTTGGGATATTTTCGTCTGATTCATCAATTGGTCTAAGTTTGTCGCTCATGCGATAATACAGGGTGGTCCGGTTCGAGTTACAGATATTTTAGGAATTGATTCATTGGTTCATGTTATGAAAAAAATCGTATGGGAGAGAGGTCTATCTTCAACACCAACTACAGGGTGTTTAAAAAGGATCCTTTAGAAAAGTTGGTACCAACACAGTTATTCCATTATAATTTCTAGTATATGAAACTAAGAGCAACCAAAGAAGGCTTGTTTCATAGACAATTGAATAGTGTTTATAACACTTAAAAACTATAACCATCCGTACTTTCATTTTTGAGATATTAGTCTTCAAACACTGATTTCTTTTGATTTTTTTTTTATCAATTTTTGTGAAAATTGCATTTATCTCGGGAAAGTTTGCTCATATTTTTTTTTTTTTTAATATTATTATTTTGATGCGCCATAACGTCACATACAAATTCACCTTACAATGTTTATACCTGTGGCTTACAGAATTGCAGGTATTAGGTTAATATAATAACAAAGACCATTAAAAAACGAGCATAATTTATGTCTCTAACTTTAGATACTCGCCTCGTTGGTAGGCTTCTGCAAGAGGAAAGAGGATCTTTTACTGCGATCAATTAATGCATCGTCTCCATCTGCTCCTAAAATTTGTTCCAAATATTTTTATTTTAAGGTGGTTGAATGTGGAGCTTTTAATTTCCATCGAATATTGAAGATAGGTTAACAACTTTTGTAATAGTTGTGCGGTATTGCCTTGGGCGCCAATGTATCCTGTTTAACGCTATCTTTGGCTTGTTCGTGATTATTGGTGAGCTCCAGCCATAAGATTTTGATTATTTTAAATTTTTGTATAGTATAATGCGGCTGTTTTGCTTACGAGAGCGTCCTTACCAAGGTTGACTTGTATTTTCTGTAGCTCATCTAATACAGCCTTATGCCTGGCTGTACTGTGAAATACCTCCATCGCATGCCTGAAGAAGCACTTCTCTTAACAAAAGTCTGTACTTGGATTGATTTATGACCTGTGTGACTTTATATAAGCAGACGCATTGGCTGAAGTACTATTTTTAAAATCATAGATATATAAATTGTTGGAATAGAACTATGGGAATTGCTGGGAGACCTGTAACGCTACGTTTTGACTTGGCTGGTATCGGCGATTGTAAGTGTACTGTGGAAAACTGAGTTTCCATATTTGATTGAGTAAGGAAGCAAGTGTAGGGTGGTGATGGAGGACAGTTGTCTGGAAGAAACAACGGTGTTTGTAAATTAAATTGTAAGATTTCAACTTGGCACCTTCATAAGTCTGGCTTTGGCAACAGCTAAATTAGCTCTTTTTTATTCTAAGTACTTTGCTGGACTATTCAAAAATATCATCCACATATTTACACTCACCTAAGCTACGTACGTACCTATGTATGTTCTTTGATTGCAATCTATACAAAAAAAAAAGCGTATTTAAAATCCTCACAACGTCCATCATATTTCATTTTTTCATTAAAAAACTCATATCCTTCGAAACATGACGTGCATAAGCATGTTTATGAGAAAACCCTTGTGACAATGACGACAACTACATCCGCTCACGTCTGTGTCCTTTTGCCTGCCAACAGGCAGTAAATTGCGCTCTGTTTTTGCTTCAACCCATAATTAGCTGGTACAATTTTTTTTATATTTATTTTCCTTATCCTTCACTTAATTTATCTGCAGTCTTTAAAATGCCATTGCATGCTGCACTATGTAATTTTGAAAAAAAAAATAATAGGTATAATAAAAATAAAACTCACATACTCGTATGTACATCTTTCTCTTTTTAATTAAAGCCTCTATCTTATTCCTCCATCTGGCTAGAGAATATCTGTTGCATGTTTCCCGTCAATAACTTCTTTTTGCACTACGAGGAAGGAATAGCAAAAAAAAAACCGTTGCTACATTTAATAGTTCACCCGAAAATTAAACCCAATAACCTTACACGCGAAGGATAACGCTGACATAAAAAAAATTTTAGTTTTTTTTATTTTATTTATTATTGTAATAAAAACTGAATAAAAACTAAAACATTTAATTAACCAAATCTAGTGTGTGATTATAGTCCATAACTCAGAGTATAATATTTTGATAATAATACAAGTTCTTTTTCTCTAAAATCTTTTAACAAGAACTCCTAACACAAATGCAACAGTATTAGAGTTTGAAAATGACAGTGGAAATTCTCTGTGTCATTTTAGAAAACATCAAACCATTGACATTCGATGAAGTCTACAATCAGAGCAGTCCATCGAACTGTACAGTCTATTGTGGCGGTGTTAACAGTGCTCTGACTGCCCTCACCGAGGAAATCCTTCAGAAGACGTTCTCGCCATACGGTTCGATACAGGAGATTCGAGTCTTCAAGGATAAGGGATACGCTTTTGTACGGTAAGATCGAGTATACTTCAATCATCGTTTATATCTTCAAATAACTAACTTTGATGTTTAATTTATTTTCATAAAAAAAAAAAACGAACACGTACACATACAACACTCGTGTCAACACTACCATCACCATAACCAATATACTCTAACACCGTATCCTGGGCGTGGGTGTGGGTGAATTGGATGGATGGATATAGATTCTCGACAAAGGAAGCCGCCACTCATGCAATTGTCGGTGTGCACAATACCGAAATAAATGGTCAGCCAGTGAAGTGTTCGTGGGGCAAGGAGAGCGGCGATCCGAATAATGCCCAGACAATTACCAGTCAGGCATTAAATCAAACAGGATTCCCGTACGGTGTTGGTGCTGCGGCGGCGGCTGCTGCTGCTGCATACGGCCAGCAATTGGCTGGTTGCTGGTATTCACCAACACCAACGTATCCTGCATCATCGGCAACGGCTGCGGTCACGCCAACAGCTGCATCAGTGCAAAATCAATTTTTGCAAGGAATCCAAGGATATCATTTTGGTCAATACGGCGGATACCAACAGGGATATATGGGGTATGTACATACTATTTTCTCTATACGTATACATATACATATATGTAGATAGTTCTTCTCCTATGCTCTTTCTATTTTTAAGTTGGCTTTGAAATTTCATGCTCTGTCCATGTTTGCTGTTAGATTTTTCCTGTTTTCAACATGAAGTCGATTTTATGTGTTTTGTTCCTTTTTTTTAAATTCATTGCTGTGTCAGTCTGTGTACATATGGTTTGGTATGAGAGGCTGTCTGTCTGGGACGTTTTTGATGAAAATCCATTTTGCTGGCAATGGATGCTTTAAGTTTCGATAGCGAGAATGAAATAAAATTGCATTTATGTGAGCTACGAAGTTGGGTGTTGAATGGCAACGCCGCGCCGCGCCGCGCCGCTGCCGTGCGTCCGATCAGGACGGGATGACGAAAAAAATGATTGGAAAATTAAGCTCCATGGAGAGAAATTCAATTACATACTGCTGCAGAGTTAGCTGAGGTACAGGTGTATGTATAGGAGTATATTCTGTTCCTGAAGGCAAAATGGCAGACTATTTGAGACAGGCTTTAACTACACTTCAAGTGTATACAGTGAGGAAAAGAAATAATACATACGAGCCAAAGGATTTTAGATAATTTGATGATATTAATGATGAAAAATGATTTTGTAACGGACTGCATCCCGGAGCTCCAATTTTCGACCACTTTTTCGAACATATTAGGGCCGTATTTCACGAGTGCCACGAATGTTCAAATACCATCTTGGAGGCCAGACCATAGGTTGATTTTAAGAGATAATATTTCCTTTAATAACTCGAGGGTTTTGCCGGCTGTATGGCATGTGACACCGTCCTTTTGAAGTCTGCAGACCATGTGCACGCATTTTTGAAAAAAAAAAAAAAAAAAAAATGGTACGTGTAGAAGTACGCGCGACCGAAGTGAAACTTCTTAGCTATGTACATATAATCGTGAAAAAAGGAAGAGACATTCATACAATTTTCGAATTTATTGGATATTCAAAGAATATTCTTCGTTATTTCTCCTCAAAAAATCTGTGGGAATATTTTTTTTTTATTTATTTATTGTTATTTTTTGTTATTCATTGGATATTCAAAGAATATTCTCCGTTATTTCTCCTCAAAAAATCTGTGGGAATACTACTCGCACGCATTCAATCAATTTTTGCTGTTTCTGCTTTGTTACCTATTCTCCACACCAATGATATCCATAGATACCTACCACGCAACCAACCGAAGTCGAGTAAGACGCTTCTTTAGTTAGGGGGGACCACAACTAAAGAAGCTTCTTAAGCAGCATACAGACGATCAACTTAGTTGTCAACCAAGTAGTCAACATGCCATGTTGATGTCGATGTTAGTCGTCTGTAGCTAGGTTAACAACCAAATTCTATGTTGAACCAACATGGTTAGAGAAAATCAAAATCGTTTGATATTTTGGAGGCGGAGCCTAATGTTTGCAACCAAGTTGAATGTGTGTAGTGTGGTTGACTACGTTGTTTGCAACATTAGTTCAGAGCGCCTGTTCATCGAGTGTATTGAATAGCGGAATAGTGTTCTTTGCGGACAACATAACGAAATTTGGAAAGTTTTTTTAAATGCATATATAAAAAACTGTCTGAATTATGGAAATTAAAAAAGACATATACCGCCCTGTTCTGCATTCCACTTTTAGTGAATTCAACCACTTAAAGTGAAACTAGGTGTTCTGTATTCCGAACGAAATTATGAACTGTGGTTGCATGTTCGAAAGTCAATATTTTGGTGTTCTGCATTCCACTCAAAATGGCAGTAGTAAATTCGTGTTCTGCATTCTGAAAATCCGTGGTTTTCGGTGAATTGAATTCACTTGCGTTTCTTGACGTGAATTGAATTCACATACCGTAGTAAAGTAAAGGATTCAATGATCAGAATCATTTCGAAAAATGTGATTAAAAAATAAGACTTTTCATTAGTGTATTAAAATACATAAGAGAGTATTCTCAGGGTTTTGTTAAAAAGGACAAAGCGTATACTAAGGATTTGTGCAGCAAGTTAGTACAACGGTTGAAGAGTGAAGGTCTTCCAACGACTGGATTGGAAAAGATAAGAAATTGTAGTTAACAATTTTTACTAACGATTTTTTGTTTACTAACGGATTGCATATACATATGTTGTTTACTAATGGATTATTAACAAAATAAAACATACAATTTTTTTAAGGGGTGAAGGTAAATGTTTGTACCATCCAAGCAATTTATAATCCCCGGAATCCCTTTTTTTCAAAAAAAAAGGAACATCGTTCTTCTTCCATCTGTGTACAGTTAAGTTTAATCCACTTTGAACAGAACTTGTATTGCAAATTGTTTAACATCTCGCCGAGAACTTTGCTGACTGTGGATCTACCAGGCCCAAGATCAAAATCCTTTCCCACTGTTTTTTGGTAACATCCTTCAGCCTTGCGGTTTTCACCAATCATTAAAAATAAAATAGATCCATTTTTAATAAAATAAATTTTTTGGAAATTATTGATTCCCTTTCACAAAACATATAAATGAACATCTTAAATAAATTTGAAATGATCTTACAGCTAATTTTGACATTTACAAATGAATTCGAAGTGGATTCCTAAAATTCGAATTCACTCGGAATGCAGAACACTGAATTCCATTTTGAGTGAATTCCAAATTCGATTTCAATCCACTTTCACTCGGAATGCAGAACAGGGCGGATAGACCATATTTTCCTTCCCTTTGTTTTTTGTACTACTTTTTCCAAATATTCATCGATGATTACATATGTATGTACATACTCGTACACCTGTATGCTAAGAAAATCATTCTCCTCATTTTCTTAGCAAGAAAAGAATTTAAATATGTATTTCGAAAATGCCCGACAAGTACAACCGGCACACTCTCCAACTAAAAAGGAACTGATGTTGACTACAAGGTTAACTACATACCATGTTGGACTGTCTATGCGTTTCGTTTTTGAACTTGGTTCACAACCATGTTTATCGTCTGTATGCTGCTTTACTCGACTAAGCACTAACCGCTCGACGCTGCTTGATTTCGGTGATCGAATCGGACGAGACGGGTTGCAGCAAAAGAAAATACAAAAAAAGCTGTGTATACCGAAGTCACAACCCACTGAAGGATGGTTGACTCGCATGACGATATAACTTAAAATAGTTTGAAAGCAATCTATTGGATCGATATGCAACAATCATTCGGTTGCGAGTAAGTTTTGTTGTTTAAAGTGTGGTAATTTGTTTACTCTGCATGCGATGTCTATGTAAATTATCTGTGGTTAAAAGTGTAATGAAACTTTGCAACCATAACACGACCATTTAACGCGACCATTTAACGCGACTATTCAACGCGACCGTTTAACGCAACCTTCCGAAGTCGAGTAAGAAGTTTCACATCAAAAATAGGATAGGTATATGGTTATGGTACTCGTACAGTTCGAGAACACCCTTTATTTATAAAAAAAGTATGAACATGATGACGGTTTATCGTGACGGTCTTGAGTCGGTTTTACTCCGGTCATCGAAAGTGCATGACGCGCGTAAAGAAGTTTCACTTCAAAAGGTTGATCATCGCTCTGTTCTGGTGTGAAACTCTCCATGATGATTTGTCAGATTAACTATCAGCTGTCCGAATGCTCCCATTTTGAAAAAAAATACGTCATAAAATAACACCTTTACGAAAAGTCTGCTACTATCGTCGTCTCTCAACCTAAAATTCCGTACTAATTTTACCTTCTGAATTTTTATTGGATCTGAATTTCTTCAATTCTTATGAAATTTTTCGCTCCGAAGCGGATACCTACTAGCTAGGATTTGAAAAAATTTACAAAATTATCAGATCTTTCCAAAGTGCTAACAAAGACTTCCCAGGATATTTCTTCAAAACATTATTTTAAGTGTATTACTAGTGAAATATGAGTTCACTGGTTCATTCTTGAAATGTACTGAAACGGAATCAGTTCCAAATTGTAACCTTAGTGGTGGCAAAGTTTGATTTCGTTTAAACGAAAGATTAGGTTAGGTTAGGTTGATAGGTGCACTGTAACATAAGTCTCATTTTGATTATCATGGGAACCAGTTAAGGGGTAAAACTGCTTATTTAGAATGAGAATACGTTAGTCTTTCAACTCCGTGCTAGTAATTTCTGCGACTTAAATAATGGTTCGGCTTAAAAGACACTCCTCCAATCCTCACATATTCTGAAGAAAAACATTAGGTTGTAGTATCACGTAATAAACCCCAAAGTAATGTGACAATATCCGTCAGTGTAGATTGTAGAAGATGAGTTCATCTTTCTTAGTAACTTGACAACTTTAACCCTCATTCTGTCTCGAATTCTTGCAACCAATCAGCATCTGAGTCTGCTTCTGACTCCTCAATCTAACTCCACTCAGTCTGGTTCTGATTTTGGTCGCAATACTATTGCAGTAAAGCTTTGATGGAATAAGATTTAAAGTTGTCGCTGTTGTTCAAACGGCTATATCCTGAATGCCGGCCTCTCGATCTTGATGAGGTTGAAACTTATGTATTCCTTACAACCAGATGAGGGGATTCGACTTGAGAACGAAGGTATAAAAGGCGCATATCCTGGATTTTATTTAGATTCGCAAAGTTGTCTCGAGGTAAAATTACGTAATGAGAATCTCCTAGGCAAATCGAATTGTGTCGCATCGAGGACTTTTACGTGTGCAGCAATAATATCATCTACCGAATTGCTAGTCCAACGTCTTGGTCTATCTCGTTTAGTGCTAATTTTTGTCATATGATTCATGGAGTAGACAGTGAACATTCGAAAATTAGTCAGCATTTCCTATCGAAAACTGTGTGAGTGTGAAATGTTGCGAAGGCTGTTTTCTTCTCTGTCTAACTTAGGAGAATTCTATCCTCATAAGTCTTTACCAGAACATATTATTCGAGGAAGCAAACAAATATATACATACTTATATAATTGACTTTGATAAGTATCTAATTTCCTCGAGATTCTTATATCCAATCTTCTACCTGTATGCATTCAAAGATATGTAGTTGTCCTTTTTGATTAATTATTTATTATTCGGAAGCCATGTGATTAGGGGAATTGATTTGAACAGACCACACAACACATGCATAGTAATATGAATTCATTTATACAATCTTCTTTTGCACGAAAAGGTAAATTAACCATAATGAACTACCGACGCAGTGTTTGAGTGTCTCTTTTTCACTTAATTGCAATTAAGCGGTAATCATGCGAATAGAAAAAGGCGGACCCTTCACGGAAGTCTCCATTTTCAAACATGACATCATCTTCATAGATACGAAGTTAAAATGGGTTTTCTTTTTTGTTTGTATATTATAATGGACTTTTTTTCATTAGTATAAATTGATAGTAGTCTTTCCCTATCTAGTGTCCAATTTTCATTAAAAGAAAAATTTAAAAACACCTTTAAAAGTAATCGACCCGTACTGCATTTCCTTGTGGAAGAGTTTACCCTACCAGTTCCGGCAGAAACAAATCCATTTTATCTTGCTACACGTCCATAGTCTGTACGATATGTCAGTGACATGCCAACCTCCTTTTTTACGCATGCATGTAGCTGTACAGTACGTGCGTGCTCTTAATTATAACGCACAGCATGTTGCTTTACACACAAATATAATACATATGTTTCTACGTTGCAATTAAAATGCGTGCCTTGTATATTGATCACTTGCAAAAAGGTTAACAAACACATACTATACTCACTAAAAACATCGTGTATCTTCTTTTTTTTTTGTTTTCATTCACAGCATGGGGGTTCAGATACCAGCCGCCACTTGGCAAGGGGTTGCAACTCAAGCACAAATATCCCCAGCACAACAATTGGCGACGGGGGTGGCTGGCACCGCAATCCCACAAGCAACGGGGGTGGTCGCTTATCCCATTCAACAGTTTCAAGTAAGCCCACAGGTATGTAAAAGCGATAATTACAACAACAATACTCGACCATTGTACAATCCTTATGCAATACCTAGTAATTTTGTATGCAATTCATATTTAAATAATAAAAATGCATGTTTGCGTAATGTTTACTCGAATAAAAAATAAATCAATACCAAAAAAAAAAAAAAAACAATATACTCGTATTTTAATAATAAAAACAAAAAAAAAAAAAAAATTATAAACATTTTTTCAATAGAAACTCGTATGTAGTATATCTACAAACCTTATATTGTTTTATTTTTAATTCAGCATATTTTTTAAATATTTTGAAATTTTTTCTCATATTTAACCGTTTCTCTCCCTTTTTCTCTTTGTTTGTTTTTTCACATCAAATTCACTAAGATTTCGCTTTTGTCATTACCAAGTAATTTTAGCGTTGAAAATTAAATGAAAACAATTATACATAAATAAACCTGCATAATAAGACTACTATATAATACTACAAGTTCGTTTGAATAATTTTAATTAATTACATATTTATTTATTAACTTATTTATTTCTAAACCTCTAAGTGTTTTTTTTTACTTACTTTTTTCCAATCTACTAACACCCATATTATTTTTTAAGGTTTATCCTTTACTTTTGCAGGCACAGTAAAGATTGTGAGGTGTAAAAAAAATTAAAAAATTAAATTAAAAAATAGATTACATTTAACATTAAAAAAAAGAAACATTTATTTATTTTGCGCATTATAATTGAACTTAATTTAAAATTAAGTTTAGACGTAATACACTATATATGATTACCATTATTAATGATTAGTATCATACTTTTCAATGTCCGTAAACGTAAAGAAAAGCAACAAAATAAAACAATACAAAAAAACTACTGAAACCAAAATGGATATTTTAAATATAAGCTAACAAAATATGTTAAAATTTATTTTATGTTTTGTCTTATTTCTGTACAAACAACTTTTCTTATTTAATTTTTGTTTCGCTTCGGTACTTTTATATAGATATTATTTTTATTTATTTAATTTTTGTACTATACTTTCTTTCGAATTGTTTTTTTTTTTTTGTATATCTCTGTCTTTTTTCTTTCTCTACGTCTCTTTTTCAAATTTAAAAATCAACCTGTTTTCTTTTTCAAAAATATAACGAATGAAATACCAAAAACATGATGAACAAACTAAAAAAAAAAAAACATAGCACTAGTGCCTAAAACTAAAATTTTTTATATACGCTAAAGAAAAAAAAAAATTACAAATTGTTATCAAGTGAAAAAAAATAAACAAATTTTTGGTTTTTATTTTTGAGGAAAAAGAAAATTAAATCGAACAATTTTTTCAAAAAGATTTTCCGAACACTTTCTTCTCTGCTTTCCGAGTGAGCAAAGTTATTTCGTTACTTTCCAAAAAAGAAAAAAAAATTAAAGACATGTTTCATGATGTAAGAAAAATATATACATATACATACATACATAATATATTCTTAGAAGTAACTACTATTATAATATACACGTATAACATACATAAAGTCACTTTTCGCACAGTTCCTACTCTTTAATCGTCTCTATAATTTTCTTATTTCCTTATTTTTATTTTGTTATTACTATACGCATTTTATTTTTATTTTATTATTACAATTTCAATGAGTAGGTGGACGAATGTGCGATGTTTTATAAGTTTTAATTATTACGATTTCTTCTTTGCGTTGTGCTTTAAATATGTTATTGGATGAACCACTTTTTTTAAGCTGTGGTCTTGGCTTGCCGTAAAAAATACGTTCATTTGTTTCAGTTTACAAATTCCAAAAATTAGGTTTTTTCCGAAGGCAATCAATTTGACTCTAGGCCAGCTTGCGTAGTGTCTCATTGCTCTGCTTATCCGCAAAAAACATATGTACAGCTTTTGGAAAACTTATTTTTTATTGAGGGGATTAGCAAACATTCGCAAATAATTTTTTAAATGAATTCCTGATCTGTTCCTCTGTAAATCTATTAAACGAGCAAGAAATCTGTCACGAACCTATTAATCGAATATGAAAGAGTATGGCTTCCGATTGGTATTCCGTTTTCCATTTGCCAATAATGGCGGAAAGATGGTCTTTGAACTGCGCACATGGTGTTTTTACTTTATCAACAGCCTAGCCTTGGTTTGTTGACTAGATGTTTGGATCGTATAGCCAAAGCCTTTCTTGTATTATATATGAAGCCAGAATCTGTTCGTAATCCCCAAATTTTACTCGCTTGACCTTTTCGATCCTATGGACTTTGGTTAACCTTGTTAGCCCGTGTTTTGAAGTGAAACTGGGGCGGTTATTCCAAATTCCGATAAAAGGTTAGTTTATAGTATAGGATTTGTGGTTCTTGTCGTAGCTAATATTTGGGCCTATTTCTAGGAGCAGCTATTGCATAAATTTAGGAGTTGACACCATCACGCCAAAGATGTTTATACACCCAATTACAAGTCTAGTAGATTGGTCCGTTGTTTTTTTAGTGTTCCGTACCCAATTGGCAAAACGAAACACTTACGGAATCATCTCGAAGCCTGTCTGTCTGTCACAGTCGTTTTTCTCAGAGACGATTTGACGCATACAATTGAAACTTGGAACAGTTGTAGAATAGTAATTTGTGGCTTCAAATGTTCTTGATGAGTTAGTTTTGGGGGGTTATATGGGTAGTTAATAAGAAAACGGGATAGTTTCCAAAAGGCCACTATCGCTACACTTTTTTCTAATACCTAACTACCCAAAAATATTCTCAATAATGAAAAATGGCTTCTTTATCAAAGAAAAGTGTTTTTGTTTCTTTAAATAAAATACTTGTGATCTAGGGCGAGCATCCTTATTTTAACTTTTATCCATCGAGCTTCATGATGTTTCACTTTTATCGCCTAGCTTTCTAGGCTGACTACTTTTAAATGTAAATTTCCTCTACGATATAAAAATTGAGCAGCTACATTTTTAATGTTATATTTTATACAGAGCTGTCATTCTGTTATAATATTCATAACAGCTCGCTTAACACTAAACTTTTTTAGAGATAGATGTTATAATATTCATAACAGTTCGCTTAACACTAAACTTTTTTAGAGGTGATTATGTGAGCACCGTAGCGCAAGTGGTTAGTGCGTCGGACTACTGAGCCAGCGGTCTTGGGTTCGTATCCCGCCGCAAACACCTAAAAAGTTTTTCACAGTGCCCACCTCTTCCGATTGCCTGACAAGCGTTCAAGAGTATCATTTGTCATGTAAAGCTTCCCAACTCGCCGTTCGGAGTCGGCAGAAAACTGTAGGTCCCTTCCATTCGTGCAAAAATATAACGCGCACACACAAATGTTTGCGGGAAGTTAGGCTTGGCTCTACCTAGGACTACTGAAGCCAAATATTTATTTTTTATTTTTTTTGATTATGTGAGCAGCATTTCGGTGGGCTTCCCTTTGATAGAGACACAAGCTTCGTTATACTTTTTGCTCACGATTATTGTAGTTGGCTTTTGGTATTTAACTTCTTACTTCTGAGGAGCTTTCGGCGTAAAAAAATAGTAATAGCATAATAAATCTGAGTCGCGGTGCTCAACTGATCAAGAATTTCATTTCGATCTGTTTTCCGGGTAAAATTCGCTCATTGTATCAATATAGTATCGGCCAATATAGATAGACTTTAAAATATGATTTTCATATCCGTGGTATTGAAAGGAAAGAATGTTTATACAGTAGAATCCGCTTAAGATGCTCTTCAAGGGACCGACAGGAAATAGCGTCTTAAGCAAGATAGCGTGTTAAGCGGGAAAAACTAAAAAATTACATCCCGTTAAAAATGTGTTTTTTTTATAAAAAAAATTAAATTATATATGTATTATGCTAGTTTTCCTTTCATCCCTTGTACGCATTGTACGCAATCAAATTTTAATGCACTGGCACCACCTGTATGTACGTAAGGTGCATACAAGAAATGAAACAAAAATAACGACCACAAAAACGTTACGCTTCATATCGTTTGTTTGCGAAAAACAAAAAAAATCCTATAAGAACGGCGTGCACCGAATAGTTTTTCTGAAAAAAAAAAATTAAAAAGTAAGAAAATACAAATTTTACGAAGTGTATTGTTTAGCGGGAAATAGAGCGTATTAACCGGATTTTTTTTCATACGAATTCTTATCAAAATGAAGGGACCGGAGAAAAAGATCGTTAAAAGCGGGATAGCGTCTTAAGCGGATTCTACTGTATTTTTATCCACATAACATGAGCCGAATCTGTCAAAGTAGCATCTTAGATTCTAAAGCATTTTTGTTTTATTTAAAATCAAAACCACACTTTGTATAGTTTTCTTCTTATTTTTTTTTTGTATAATCGACACTGTACAATTCTGCTTAGAAATGAAAATAGTATTGTTTATATATGTTTTGTCTTTTTTCACTTATATACTCGAGCTATATCATTCTCCACCTCAAAAGGCTGATTCTGAAATTCGTTTTCTTTTCTTCTTTCTAATTTTTTTCTTTCACTTATGTATTTCTGAATACCTTTCGATCGCTTCTCTGAACACACTGAATTTTCATTTTATTTTATTCTTTCATTTGAACGTCTTATAAACATATAAACTAAATAAACAAAATAAATTGAATTAAACTACCAATGATATAATACAATAGAAAAGCTTTGTTCTATGAAATGGTGTTATTATTCTTTTTCGTATTATTTCAGTTACCAGAAGATGAATGGTTAGCAGCAAATTTGTTAGTTTAGTTTGTTTAGGCCTATACCCTGAAGAAAACATTTACATATATATATGTATATACTTATTGCTCTACAAAATAAAGAAAGATATATATATATACATATATATACATTATGCATACAACAAAAAAAAAAAAAACAATTAATTTTAAACAAAGAGTATGGATAACTAAAAACAAAAATAATTTAAATGCTACAACAACACAAAATTAATGCAAAGCTACAAAAGCAAACAAAAAGAAAATAAATAAAGATAAAAAATATTGTTCATAACAATCAAATTTCCATCGAATGATACACTTGTGGTAGGTAAAATAAAACAATATATATATATATATAAACAATTAAATATTAGAAATATTTTAAAGAAAATATACGCATAAAAAGAAAACAAAACATAATCTATAAGGACACTATTTTTATTGAACATTGAACTAAGAAGTGAGACCGCAATTGGAGCTGTTTAGTTTTATATTGGTTTTTTTATAAGTTTTTAGTTTTGTATTTATTTTCTTTTTTGCCTTTCAACTGTCTTTGTTTGCTTTTGTGAAGGTAAAAATGAAGCAGACATATAGAAAACGATGAGGAAAATACAACATACATATATATTATATATATAAAGAAGAAAACATAACAGAAAATATAAAAGTAAGTAGTTAAGCATGTAGTTAGTATGTAGATAACTATAATAACACACAACATGGCAGTAACTTTTAGAGAAAAGAAAACAACATTAATAATTAAATAAATAATTGGAGTACAGTACACATTTAGTTTGATATGTGTTTTGCGTATATATATGCAATGTAGAGGTAATAAAATACACACAAGTTAGTAGATGAGTATATATATATATTGTAATGGATAAACAAAAATAAAATAATGGTGTTATTTAAAATGAAAAAAAAAATACATTAATTTAGTAAAAAGTATTAAACAAAATATTTAGTTTATATGTTTGGAGTAAAAGAAAAAAAAAACTAAGACAGAAAAAACATACACAAGGGGCAAGTTAGCAAGAAGATATTTATTAAAGATGACCAAAAGAAATAAAATAAATTTAAAAAAAAATTAACTAAAATGATATAAGGATATTTCTACGTTATGTTTATTTGTTGATGTTTGCGCTACATATCAGAAGAAAAATTCTCAAATAGAATACTAAAAAAAAAAATAAAACAAATATGAAAAAAAAAAAACATTAAGAAAAATTAGGAAACAATGAGTAATAGAAATTTTATAGGTGAAACCCAGAAACAACTACCGAGTAAATGACAAATCACATTTTTATTTTGCACATTGTTTTTAATGATTTCAGTTTTATTTATATTTTAATTTAATAAGATTTTTATAGAATGATGTCGAGAGTATAGATAGTGTTTATGCTATTGCCAAAGAGAAGGTCTGCAAAGCTTATGTTTTCCTAAAATCAGAGCAAGCGATTGGAACGGGCCTCTTGCGTACTTAATTTAACCTACGGTAGAGGTTGTCTGCATGAACGAAACACGGCAAATGGATTGCTGATTTGGACTGATAAGAAATAAAAGATATAAACATAAAATGTGGCTTATATAGTGTTAGCTACCTTAAAAGTGAAAAGTGAATTTTGCACGCGAGATCTCCTATTACCTCTGTAACGTAGAAGTTCATCCTCTTCTTGTCTATTCCAGAAGGTTTTAGATATGCGCGATTCCTTGAGTTTAATAGCGTCCAGGTTTCAAAAACTTTTTATAACATATGAGTTGTTTTTGAAACCACTGCTGTTCTCATTTAAAACGAAAGAGCTGGGTTCAAAACCAGCTGAATATAAAATAATATGTAGGTACACCAGCAGAGAAATTTAAAAGATATGCCAAATAGGCTAAAATTTCACAAGGACCCATCGCAAAGCAAATAGAGTATCTGTTTGATGGGTTAATGTACCAACACCTTAAAAAAAAATTATTTCTTGAGGAACACACATGAAACCACACTAAATGTATCCATTCGCATCAGGTTTTCATCAACGCTCGTATGATTAAGAAAAACAAAAACAAGCTATACTGTCAGCACATATTCATATGTCAATTTCGTTGAATAATTCAATTTTCGTACCAAAATATTGTGATTCCAAGAAACACAAGCCATGAAAACATCCCTGACGTCTGCTAAATTAACTACCACCACCATCATCACGCCTACGCACTCAATTTCAGCCTCACTCATAAAGATTGATATTGCAACATGAAAATAATTTGCATCTTATTTCAAATACAAAAAAAGTCTACATACAGGAAATGTTCTTCAGGCCGAGATAAGACCATAAGGGATGTAAAGGGATAAAGACTAATAACACAAGCTCTACAGAGCAACAACAACAACAACCGCTTCAGCAACGAAATACTCTCGTTCTCCTATGAAAAGCAACAAAAAAAAAAAAAGAGGAAATATTATAGGCTAATTTATTTAGTAGTTTACTACTATGCTATGCTACCAGCTACGAGCTACGACGCTGTTGCTTGCTCTCATCCATAAACAAAGGATACACAACATGTACACTCGTATACCTTCTCTAAAGAGCATATTATATACAAATTTATCCATAGTCCATGCCAGCGTCACTCTAATGAAAATTTATTTCCACATCCAGAGAGAAGAAACCTTTTCATAAATATATAACATTTATTAAGCTTAATTCAAAGGGGAATTTTACTACCTCGATATCCTCCGACAAACCCCGACGCTACGGATTCATTGCAAGGATCTGGATTAGCTTTGTAAATAGCACAGCGGTTTTAGCATAGCGAAGTGAAACTTGGGGTGGGTTTTTTTTCGCTTTTTGCCCTTTCCCATTGCAGGGTAGTTTGTTTCTGTGTCTTACTTGACTTACCTACACAGCACGCTGTTATAACTAAATAAGAAGTGGAGGCAGTACAGAATTAAGAACGCAAAAATTATTCACGAGAACACATTTCCTAAGCCCAACTCGAAGCTAAAACAGTTCAAATGAAAAATATACTCGCTCCCTTACCAGAGAAAGCGTACGACAACAATGAAATAAGAAAATTATACATTTAATTAGAAGGATGTGATTAAGGGTCCCTTTTCGACCTAATTAACTCACATTTAAATGCAAATTGCAGTTTGGTAGTGCAGAAAAATTCACTTAACTGGGAGTGGTTTGTGAGGAACACCGCCGCTTGCCAATCGTACAAGAAGAAGAGATGAAGGCTTTAGCATAGACAGGTTCTGCACTACATGATCCTATATTGAGATTTTTCTTTTATACATTTTTATAGACCTTAAGTTTATGATATCTATTATTGTTTGTTGTTGTTTTAGATTATTTTTAAAAACAACGCACACAAATACTATACACAAACAAACAGTCAAACATACACACACGCAAGATAAGGTGTATTATAGGACTATGAACAATTATATTCAAAGTTAGTAACTGTAATCATAAGCATAAAAAAAACATGAAACACTAATGTGAAAAAAGTAAAAAATATTTATGTAGTAAATATAAATGTATATGTAATAAATATGAAAAAAAAAAAACATTGTCACTATGGCAAATTGCCATATTTAGTGGGTAAACAAAAATAAAAATAAAAAAAAACTTACAAAAAAAGTAATGAAATGTTGTTTAGTTTATATAAACCTATAAAAAACAAGCTATAGGAGCACATATACAAAATTAATGAAAATCAAAAAAAAAAAAAAAATATATTTATAAAAATATAAAAAAGAAAAAGAATTAGTCAATTTACCACTGATGTAACTCGGTTTGGTTGAATGCAAACAAATAATACAAATCATGAAAAAAGTATTACTAACTTATTATACACTCATGAATACTATATATATATATATATACACATATATATATAAAAATAAAAATATATAGTATATTTAAAAACAAAATAAATTAATATATATGTTGAAGAAGAAATAAACACACACTCACACATTATTGTTTAGTATCATAAAACCAAAATTACCTACACACATGATTATAAATAAATAAATACATACAGATACAGATACAGATACAGATAAATAAAAAAAAAAACCGAAACTAACACAACAGACCCCATAAATATATATGTACATATATATACGTACATGTATATTAAGTGTAATCAAATGCAAAGAAACCAAAAGAAAAATAATAGTTTCAGATATATAAACAAAATACTTTTAAATAAAAATGATTTAAACGCAAAATAAAATGAAAAAAAAAAAATATTCAAAATGTAAGTTGTTTAATGCAAATAAAAACAAAAAATAAGTTAAAAGAAAAATTAATACAAAAAAAATATTTTGACTGTATAACCTGCAATTTTTGTAGAATTTACCAAAAAAAAAAAAACGAAAAAAAAAAACAAAAACAAAATTGTGGATAATGATTAATAAAATTAAAAGAAAAAAAAAAAGGAAATTATTGTATGAAATCAAAGAGAGATTATTATTGATATTATTATTATTGAAAGGTGAGAACAGAAAAATAAAAACAAAAAATAAAACGTAACGTGAAAAATTGTAAAAAAAAAAAATATATTATTATATTAGAGACAAAAAGAAAACAAAATAAAGAGAGATTTTGTAAAAATAAAAAAAACTGGTTATTTGATTTATAGTTGGATTTATTGGTCTTTATATATAATGGTATCAGGTGATTAAGGACGAATTGATATTTCCACCGAAAAACGCAGTGAGTGGTGGTTATTTAGGCGTTCGATTATAAGATACGATATTATAGGCTTGATGGACGAATGTCATCATTGGGAATTGGTGTCTCGAGCAGTCATTGTCAGTCAATCCATTCAAGACGGAGGACGGAGATTATGTTAATCTCATACAAAAAGAAGCTGCCTCCTAAAAGGTGGTCCACATTCCTCATAAACAAGCTCAAACCAGAGGAGTATCGGGAGTCTTGGAAGGTACTCTGGTTACCAAAAGCTCAAAATACACTCTTGGGCGCAAGGTCCAATGTTTTCTCCGAGTTGCTTCTGGACAAGGGTTGATCTAGTTTCTTACCAGGAAGCATAATCTTCTACACCGACAAATCGTTAATAGTCATATCAAAGAATATATTCCAATGACAAGTTTCACTACTATCTTCCAGGCAGAGGTATGTGTATAGTACGAACATTGCACAAAACAAGGGTAAATCTCTCTTCTTCTGCTCTGATAGCCAAGCAGCTATGTATAAATGTTTGTTCAATAGCGCTGATTAAAATAAGTTGAGCACGCTATCAACAGTATGAGCCAGCTTGACTGATGTACATAAATCTGGTATCCTAGGAAACGATAACGCAGATGTTCTAGCTACAGTTGGAACAGTAACCCCTTTCATTGGTCCTCAGCCCGCAATTGGTCGCAGTTCAGCCGCTGCGTTACAAAAAAGTTTAAGTGACCTTAAAACTTCGAGGGGAATGGGCACATGAATCATACCTTTAAACGAGCATCTAAACAAAACTATAGGGTGTTTTTTTTAGAGGTATAGAACTTTTTTTTTAAAATAAAACACAACAAATTTAATGGAATGAACAATATTTTGGCTTTATTAGCTCACAAATTTCATGGCATTTACTGTTTAAAAATAATTTCTGGCATATGACCTCCGCGACTGCGCCTTATGAACGCCATCCTGTCGGTCCAATTCTGCACCACTTTTTCGAGCATACCTGGTCTTATTTCGTCCATAGTGCGTCGAATGTTGGCTTCTAAATGATCAATCTAGACTAGAGATTTGACGTACCCTCACAAAAAGTAGTCTAACGGTGTCAAATCACACGAACGAGGTGGCCAATCCACAGGTCCATTTCTTGAGATGAATTGGTCACCGAACGTTTGGCTCAACAAAGTCATGGTTGCACGCGCTGTATGGCATGTTGCGTCATCTTATTGGAACCATTTCTCCTCCAAATGATTTGCAATGACATGAGGAATAAAAATATTATGAATCATATGCCATTCACGGTAGTGTTGGCACCGGTTTCGGATTTAAGGACAAATGGGCTGATGACGCATTCGGCATGTAAACCGCACCAAACAGTGATTTTTTCGGGATGTAATGGAGTCTCAAGAGCTTCATAAGGATTGTGCCCACTCCAAAAATGACAATTGTGCTTGTTTACATACCCGTTAAGCCAGAAATGAGCGTTATCGCTGAAAATGATTTGAGGGTAAAAATCTGGTTCAAGTTTGACGAACAGAGCGCGAATTTTGGAAATAAATTTCCACGATTTGTAAACGTTGTTCTGCTGTAAGTCTTTGCATGGTGATTTGCCAAAGTATACTGAAAAAAAGTCAACCACACTTCGGTAGTATGACAGCTAATTTAACAGTTATCCCTATCGGAAGTTCTATACCTCTAAAAAAAACACACTTTAGTATCATAAGCTCGGGCCCTTGAAACATGTGCTTGGAGATGACGAAGCAGTGAATTTTTGGCATTCGCTCGGATCAGAAAGGCCGCCTTAGGCAATTGCCTTCTACGAGATGAAGACAGACACATTTTTAATCAAACATTTTTAAAAATAAAGGGTTTTTATGAATCTAAAAAAAACACCAGATGAACGAACCAATACTATCTTCTAATAAAATAGCATTAAAATTGCTAAGCTACTTGAGAGTATTGTTCACATAGCAATAACAAAAAAAATAATAAAAAAAAATATATATCTAGGGTATAATAAAAAGGAGTTTTATTCACCCCGATATGCTGACATATAAAATTTACAACTCTTTTTGCTTTTAAAGAAACGAGTATCCAATAAATGTTCTTATACTAAGTGTTTATGAAATTTTAGAAAATAAATGCAATAATATTTTCTTCGTGAGTATTGTCGCTAAGCAGCTGCATCTTTATTGACTTGACAGCATGATTCTTAATAGCTCTAAAAAAAAACGCGTTAAATAAACGAATTAAATGGCTCGCTGTCAAATAATCTCATCATAAATTGAAATACAGTAGAATCCCATTAAGACGGTCTTCAAGAGACTAACAGAAAAAACTGTCCTGTAGAAAAACACGTCGCGGTAGTAAGGGCTGTCAAAAGTAGAAAACATACAAACTCAATAGTGCGCCCACAATGAGTAGCTGAAGCATAGCGTGCAGCTGTAGTGGTAGTATGAGTTGGTTTACTTTTGTTGCGCTACAAGTTTCGCTAAAAATGCGCCGACACGTTGGGAAATTCGTTGAATCTGCAAAAAAGGGAAATATTGTGAAATTCGTAGAGTATAAATACATAAAAAAAGGCACAAGAGTGACAGAGCATTGTTAACGCTCCTTCTCTTTTAGTAGCTTGTATGCAAGATAGCACATCTGAACCACCACCAGCTTTTTCTTCATCCATTATATTTTCAGTTTAATATAATATTTAATACAAGAAAATATATTTTTCAAACTTCAACCACAGAATTCCAATCAGCTGCGTTTGAACTGACAATTAAATTGACATAACGCGCTACACCATTGTGAGTGAATTTTATGAGTGCTGCGCCACACAATTTGACAGCGCGTACTAGTGGTACTACTATACAAGCGCACATATAAGCGGTAATAAATTCAGAAAAAAATATATGTATGTAGATTTTTATGTGTAATACTTGTATGTGTTTTTAATTGTTTTATTACAAAATGGAAATAGAGTGATTGCCATAAACACAACCAAACAGACTACACTGCATAGTTTGTTGTCGAAACCGGATAAAGTGTAAAAAATAAAAAAGCGGATTCTACTGTATTTTGTATAATCTCTCATCAGAGGTTTTTTAGGGCTTCGTAATGTAGAAGTTTTGCTCAGTCCGTTACTCACAGTCTTTCATTTGTATACGTATTGAGGTGATATTTTGCACACAGACGTGAATCGGTGACCCAATAATAGAAATGGAGAGATTTGTTAAAAAATATAAACTTGTTTGCACCCCCCTTCCCATAGTAGTGAACAGTAAGCTTAAAAGTAACACCTACCCCATTCAAGGGGATATCGATAGGTTTTTCTAAATGCAATAAAAAAATAGTTCGCAGATATTCGCTTTCAACATAGTTCTAAAATGCAGGCAGTAAAAACAACAAACAACTTTCAAAATTACAGTTTTTGAATGTTTTCATAGAGAGTACATACATACTTATGTACATATGTATCTCTCAGAAAGAGGTAAAAGTGTGAAAAATAACAGAAACGCATTGAATAACAAAATATTGTCGGTGAAGAAAGTTTTTTTAAATAATGATTTTAAAAATGAATTTGTTAAATTTTTTATAATTATTTATTTGCTAACCAAAACACCCAAACAAACAGTGATAGATCGTTGATTTCAAAAATGTCATCGCTTCGATAGTTTCATATGCTGCCCAAATTTCTTGGGCTAAAATTCGCAGCATTGGGGATATTTCTTAATCTCATGTTAGCTCTCTCTTCTGTGGAAAATTATGAAAAATATTCGTACGGGAACAGGATTTGACTAATATTGTAGTTTTTCACAGTTTTGGGCAGTGAATATACCTATAGAGTTATGGATTTTTCATGTGTACATAACATATATTCGACAGCTGTCAAATACACATCGCGATTTTTAACGGTTATAATTTAGACGTTTTCAACAAATGTCAACTTAGTGTCAAATCTGTTCAAGAAACACCAATTGGTTAGTTTTGATCATCAAAATAAAACTCAGGCACATATACGGGAATGCTACGAAGCAAAAATAGATCGGCACAGTTATATCATTTCAGCATTTATGAAATTAGAAACGAGCGGGGATTCGACAAACATATGTAATTTTAAGAGTTTTGAAAATTACTCCATTGCAAAAATAACACTCTGATAAATTTGGGACATAATGATATTACTATGGTTAAAGAGCTTATGTTATATACATAGGTATTTAGAATTAAGCTATCTCGGTTATATTTCAGCAAGAAAAAAAAAATTCCAGCGCTTTTTTCGGGTTTGAAGTTCGTAATATTTTTCAAACTTGAGGGAAACTCGTTGAACGCTTTGGTTTAGTTGTCTCCTGCCATATTTGTTGTAGTATAGTGGTGTTTGGAGCATACCTTGAGCTCGTCTTCTCGTGCTGTTTTCAGCACAATTTTAAGAGTCCTTACTGAAAACCGTTTCTTTAACATTTGTATTAGCGGATGCAGCGACTGCCACAAAGTTATCCGTAGGTAGAAGATTTAATTTTAATTTTAAAAAAATCAGCTTAAAAAAAAACCAATAAATCAAGATTCATTAAAAAAATCACAAAAAGCTACTCACACTTCTTTAATATATCTCATCATAGGCTTCCATTACTCAAGAGCTATTTATTTGAACAGGATAAAATAATTTATGAGGGATCCGTAACTGGATTCAAAGTAAGCTTCTTTCATCAACATCATCAACCTTATAAAGCCATGGCATCCCAATTCCCGCTCCGCACGAAATAGGAAAAAAATCCCACACATAATAAAGAAACATAGCCAATAAAAAAAAACCTTTCGTCTACCCAAACTCCATTACGTAAGCAGTCCAACTTCCAACAGGTATGCGTATACTCCAGGACGATGTTTTATACACACATGTATTATTTGATCTCGCCTAAGCCCATCTGCCAACGTGTATGTCATCTCATTATCCCTTCACCAAGACACGGGTTTTAAACACACGTCTGTGTATCTCCTTTTTTGTTGGAAATGAAAAATCGCAGCGTCAACAGAAAAACAAAAATCCGTTTGAGGATAGAAGCTCCTGCTGTAGGATATTTCGAAGAATTTTTCACTCCATTAATTGAGACAAGTTCGTTGAAATAAACTGGCATTCACTTTGACGCCGCTGCCGTTTAGAACGCCTACTGAACTTTTCAAAACTGTACGACTCCCTGAAGACAAGTTTCTTGAATAAAACATCAATCAGGCAGAAATTGGTTTCGCGCATACATCACTCTGTTATTTATTTCGTTTCGAGGAAATTTTAATATTCCTACAGATGGATTTGGCTTAAGCAACACAACACAACACGCACCTGCTTTTGCAATAAAATTAAATCAATGACTTTGTATGGGGATAGGGAGGAGTTTATGTTTTCCTTATAATCCTTTTTGGAGCATGTACCGCACAGAGTAGCTACTGATTGGACATTAAGGTTGAACTATTTAATATACTTTGTTACCTCATGAACAATGTACTTGTTTATATTGTTCTATCTTAGTATCATTTTTTTTTTGCGATTTAAGCATTTTTATCAACTCAGTTGTTTTCAAAAATAGCACAGGGCTTGATCTTTTGGTGGTAAGATAAATTAACTCATCATCGAAGTTATCCACGATGCTAGTAACTGTTGTTAGGCTTTAGCAGATTTCCTTCCACGGGAAGTTCCCAGGATGAATTATCTCGAGAAACAGCGATCTCTCTAACGGATAGAACTATGCTCACGCTGTGCTGGGTTCCTTTCCTGGTCATAGTGATATGTACATCAGATAACTATGAAGCAGGCGAACTAGCCAGAAAAGCTTCAATATTGGGGAATTTTACCACAGAAAGTGAACTGCATGTACCAATAGAAACAATAAAACACAAAATCTCTATGCAAACGCTGCAGCAGGCTAATGAAAGATGGCCTTACCTTGATACGTGTAGCCACGCCAGGCAGACTTGGCCTCAGCTGGATCGACGTAAAACTTACAGCCTGCTAAAAATTAGCAGAGCACATATCGGTATCCTAGTTGCCATATTGACAGGCCATTGTGCAGGCTCGGAATCCTCGTGAATGACTTCTGTCACAGCTGCATGGATGAGGAGGAGGAGTAATCTCGCGATCGCCTCCTATGCAGCTAGCTGCCCAGCACTCTCCTCCAAGAAAAAAGTTTCTGGGAGAATACTTTTTTATAGACCTTCAAGATATTTCCTCAAGGGATATCAATAAAATATGGAAATTTATCCGATTCCCAAAATGATTCCAAGAGTCCCGATAAAATTTGGTTCATGTGGCAACATAATGGATCTTCTTTGGTCTAAGTGAATTATACCGAATACGAAGAGGCATTAGAGATCCTTATGCCCTTTTATGATTTTTCCCCTTTCTTGTTTGATCGATTAGGGAATACGTGGATATTTTTTGGAGCGTGCACGTGCACTCTGACTGACTATAGAAAGGATTTATAGACCTGTCACTGAATATCTTTAAAAAATGCCATGGTCTGGTTACCCGTACTATAAACCCAAATCCCAACTGCTTGGAATTAAATCCTTAGAATCTAGAAGGTCCATTCATGGTGTCATGATTGTGAGAGATTTCCTTTGCTATCATATAAAATACTTATCGCTGCTAGCAATGATACCGATATATGAAGTACCTACTCGTACTTTATAGGCCACTAAGACCCAGACTTTTTTTTAGAATGTAATGCAAAACTAAATACAGTCATAACTCCAAGATCAAGATCAATCTATTACACTCTGTCCCAACTGAATTGTCGGTACAGGCCTTAAGGGGGAGTTTTTTCTTAAACACTGGTGCCTGTGCAAGTTTTAATAGCACTCAGTTAACAAAATTGCCACTGAAATAAAAGCCTAACGACTGCCTTACGCAAGTTTTGTTTTTGTAGTTTTCCTAAAATTCGCATACATCCCATCATGACAAGCATACCACACAGCCAATGGCATACAGGCATAATGATCTTGTGGCCGCTCGCTATGTGTATAGAAAATATGAACATCAACGCAGTGTCACCATTTCTAAATTAAGCAAATTGCTATAGCGTGTTAACCAATAAATAAATAAATTAGAGTGAGTGAGGATGTTGCCGCTCGATTTTTCTTTTTCCAGTTTCTTTCTTGTTTCTTGTTTCTTGTTTTTCTGGAGAAATCATTAAAATGCATTTGAACAATTGTTCGCTTTTTGTGCTTTATAATAAAGGTTTATTTGCGCGATATAGATGTTCGGTGCGGAAACGAAAAGTGAGCATTTTTGGTATTTAGCTTCGAACAGTAATCGTTTCCGATATATGACCTTTATACATCAAAATACTCGGAAAAATGCAACGTACTAAAATTTAATATAAATTGAGTTTGTATCCATTTTGTAAAAAAATATCTTTATCTCGTTTAACAAATTGTGTTATTTTTAAATCATCAGCTGGTAACCCTACGTGTATTGCTCTCCAAATTGCGGCGATTTGTCATGCATACTACGGGTACGGTAAGGTAACCCAGTCAGAGCTTAAAAGAGGGACAGGTTTGTGCAAGCTATTGCAAACAGACTGAGTGGCAAATAGGGTACGTTAAACATCGATAGTTTAGTATTTCGATACTATCGATATTTTTCTTTAAACTATCGATAGTATCGATAGTTGAAACAAATTTAATGAAACAATGAACTACTTCAAAATCATTATTTAAAAACAAGAACATTACACATTGGTTTTTTCAAATAACTTCACATTTTGATTTAGGAAAAGTAACTTAAGGCGTTAAGCGTCTTGCCTTTAAAAAAAAAGTTGCGGGTATGCACAAATATAACTGTGTAAAATTTCTTCAGTAACTGTGAGCTGGATTTTATCCAATAACCGATGAGACACTTATCACTATCAATTGGCGGTTTTTCCAAAAAATTGTCGTATGTCAATTGTTGCGTTTCTGCAATTGTAAGCAGCTATTCCTTTTGAATCTTCCCGACAAAAAGTACACAGTATCTACACAACACAGAACATATAGAGAAGTAAAAAAAATCAATCGGATTGCACGTCTACAAAACAGACAAAGAATATTTTCCGGGAATTCCCCGCTTATGAGCATGGAAAAGACAATGTGATGCAAAAGAAAATGCGCTCAACAGTTCACAGTTTCGACACGTTTTTTATTTGAAAAACTATCGATATTAAAAAAAAAACATCCATGTTTTCAATATCATGTAAACATCGATACTATCGATAGTACTATCGATGTTTAACGTACCCTAGTGGCAAACGTCCTATCTTCCCTATTGGGACAGAGTATAGAAACTTCAATAAATATCTACAACCACTTATATTTAGCTCATTTTAATGCTCAAACATTGTAGTTTTATTTAATTTACACTGCTACTTGGGGTCTTGAATATCTTATTTTTTAATATTATTATTATAATAATTACATACATATTTTCCTTCCTTAATTTTCCTTTTTCCAACCGTATCTCCTTCTGCAGTATTCCAAAAATCAATACACCAATCAACTGCAGTCAAAAGTTAATGCCCAACAGTGGGTTCATTACAGGTCCTTAAACAGTTCATTACTTTTATTGGATTATATCGTTTCACATCTTATATACTTATACTTATACATATTCTATTTATTTTACTTATAAAGGTCGCCGCGCCGTTTCACCGAAAAAAATGAAAACCAATTTACTTCCATATCCCAGAAGAGAATATAAAAATCCCACAACACACGCATACACACATATCCATTTCCTCACGTATCTATGACTCACTAAATCAAATATACTTTATGTTTGATTAATTAATATTCCCCAAATAATAATTACTTTGTTTGCACTACACACATAAAGAATGAGTGATTGCTCACCCGCGTTGTCGTCGCCGTTGTTTGTCCGATCGAATCCACTCTCGCACTCATACAAATACACAATCACATACGAGTTAATATGTACACTACCAAATTAGACTCCATAATATCTAATTAAACAAACATTTCGAAAAATAGCCTAATTAAGGGGTTTTTATTAGCAGCCACCTACAGTTAAAGTGGAGAAAAAAAAAATCAAACCACCATATTTATTACTATGTATGTATGTAAGTATGTCCCTACTTCAATAAATCAATATGATAGACGAAAATTTATTAAATTAATTCATAAAAGTCCTTTTAGTCCCTTACAGAAAATTCTAGTTTACACCAAAACATCGACGCGCCGCTCCGCTTGGTGCTCCCGGTTCCGAATCCCGCATTATGGTCTGCCATGGTGATTTATACCGAAACCCAATCATAAGTTCATGTGTGTACTCGTGTGTCATTCGATAGTAATATCCTGATTCAGTGGTGGAAATGAGGAATTTATTTACCAATTTTTGTCATCAAAAGGAGAGATGAACACCTAATAACAATAAGAAGAAAAGAATGTCTGCGATATAAATTGACACCACATCAACAGAAATGGAAACTATCACATAATACAGCTGACGGCTTTCCGTCAATATAAAGGCATTGCAGGAGTGTGAGTAGTGCCTATTGGACGAATTCCTAGACCCAAATTCTTACTCGATTTTTGGGAGCTACACAATGAATTCCAAAGAGAAGCCATCCAACTGTAAATAACATACATATATGCATGCGTTTAAAAGGCGAGAAAATTCATTTGAAACATTTTCAACAGACAAATTTATGATCACCAAATTACACACATGTCCTTCTGTCATAAATCATTGCCAGTGCTAGACTTAGATTTGGGACAGCCCCATAGACAAATGAATGGGTAAGAGGCGATCCAAATTGTTTGCAACTATAGTAGAATAAGTGGAGAAGGTGGAAACCCTAGTGAGTCCTGAATATTATTACTCGTATGATGATTTTAATTTCGGATAGCCGAACGGTATACACAAGTAGTTTGACATGTCTCTGATATGGAAGTCAAAAGGTTGGAAAAAGGGTAAAAATAACATTGAAGCCTGGAGCAAGTGAGTGGAAAATTACGTGTCTGTGAAGGTTTTAAGGCTTGCAAGGAATGAGAAGATTTGTTGTGGAGTAGTTAGGCTAATTTGAACCCGTGATTATTATCAGTATAACATGAAAAATATCAGCTTTTGTCACCTAAGCTGCCTGTTTTTTCTTTCTTGAATTTGCAATAAAAAAATAAACTACACAATACGTTGTGTATATCTACGGTTATGTCTTAAGCTTCGACTAGACGAGCCTACAAATCGTGACTAGGTCAGTAAGCATCTTCTATAAAACTATGTTTTTCCATTTGAATACACCACCTCTATATATCGAAGGCCCCATGCAATCATATGAAATCAGTCTTCCCAAGGTCAGAATTCTTGACTTGTACTCGGGGTTCAAAGCGGTAATTAAATTGTACTTGAAAGAATAAAGGAATAGATCTTATATTATATTGGGGCCCCCTATGGCATCCCTTAAGGGTTATAATCTTGGTCCTCTTATTATGTACTAGCTGTCCCGCTCGGCTTCGCCCGTGTCTAAAAACTATAGTGTTACTTACAATGCATACATTTTGTTCGAAGAATCAAAGACAGTGCGAACGCACCCCAAGGTCTGCAGTCTATCAATATATACAATCCGCAAGTGTGGATTCTAAGTATTTGTAGTTTGAATAAATTACATTTCGCAAGAAAGTGACATTTGTTAGAGTGTTTTTATTTTTGCATTCACTTAAATAATATTGCGAATAAATTAATTTAAAAATGGGCCTATCGCTCGCACAGTAAGTTAAAGAACGGGAATACGAAGTTTTACTTTATTGTGTGTGTTAGTTTTTGTGTTAATCGTGTCAGAAAATTGACAGATAAAAGCGTGATATTCTGATTTATATATTAGTAAGATAAGATATCATATTTGTACTAGTGGAGCAGTGCGAGAAATCTCGCATGTGGAAACCCTACAACCGCTTACGATTTACGCTTTAAAAAATAATGAGAACATTATGTAGGTATAGGTAATATTGTTTTTTCGTAATAACTTAACTCATATGCACTTTTTCAAAATTGTTTGTACTGATAAACAAAGTTCAGTTGATAAGCTTTAGATCAGTGTAAGAATCATTGAAATCGCTGCAGGAATAAACTCTCAGGAGGAATCACAAGCTCTTGGGCTAGCGATTTAAATATAATGATGATGATATGTGTGTACGTGTTATATTTTTGCACGAATCGAAGGGACATGCAGATTTTCGCCGACTACGAACTGTGAGCTGAGAAGCTCACCTAGACAAATGATACTCTTTGAATGCTTGTCAGACATTTGACGAAGATGGCACCGTGAAAAATCTTTTAGGTGTTTACTGGGATTTAATCCGGGGCGGCATGCATAGTAGTCCAATGCACTTACCAAGAAATCACGGTGATTTGGAACTCAATACTAACAGAATCTGTTCGATACAGATTGGCTTAAATGAGCAATAGGGATAGTGCACGACATTGCGCGTGAAGCAATCGCCCGACAAAGATGGCTTGGAGACGAATTTCCTAATTGAGTTGTCCTCAAGGCTAGAGATGATCCGCTGAGCATAACCTTTACCCAGTTCCTTAACATGTTGCTTGAGAGGCTTTGAGGTTTTCATGTTCAGAAAGGTCGCCAATGTGAATTCTCCATGAAGCGCAGTTTCCACATATTTACCCTTGGAGAGTAAGTGAGTTGTACGGTACAAAAGGTCCTCATTTCAAGATTGTTCCTTATTTGCGAGTCTTGCTGGTAGTCTCTCAAGAGTTTTAATCAGAAACGACGAGAGGTTCTAGGTCTTTTATATTTAACAGTTGAATGTCTAGAGTTCCCTACTTTTGGGATAAATACCTAGGGCACCTCTTCCCAAATATTTGGAATGTAATCACAGGATAACTATTTCGCTGACCCATCTGGCACCGCAGATTTGAATGGTGTGAAGGATTATAGTGCCCAAGATATATTTTCTTCGCTGACACAACCCCTAATGGTTGCTAGTTCTTCGGCCGAAAGGGACGAGTAGCTTACTGGTAATGCTGGATGTTCGATTCAATATGTTCTCGTAGACAGGAGTGTTGAGGTCTCCTAATTTTTCAATATCTATGTATTGTTGTTCTTGCAGTGGTGGTCTATAGTCCTTTTATTATGAATGAATGAATTTTATTCATTTCGCATATAAATTTACAATAGGTTTTGTTACCAGAGATATGATTTTTTGTATCTTTCTTCTGAAATATTGTTTACAACATACAAAAATTAATGATTTAATTTGAGAAAACCACTAATATTTAAGGAATTTGAAAAAAAAATAAAAATAAATAAGTGACATACTATGTATGCATTTTTAATTTTTTAATTTTTTTTATTTTATTTTTATTATTTTTTTTATCATTGAACATTATTTCAGTTAAACCACTTAACCCATTAAAGGCCGATAGTTAAAAAAAGCAAACTTTTTGGCTACAATTTATTTTTTAGTAATAAATAACATTTGGAGAGAACAGATTGTGGCAAAAAAATTTTGTTTTGCTAATGGTATTTACAGAACAAAAAGGTGCGTATACGCACCTTTGGCCAAATGCGTATAGTTTTAAAAAAATGTTATTTTATTTTTTCATATGAAATCTGCAAAACATTTCAAATGTAAATGAACTTTGCATTTACTTACATACTTACTTACTTACTTAGGAGGCGCTACAGTCCGGGGTGGGCCAAGGCTTCAACCAACAACCTTGCGTTTACTACACATGTAAATAGTATGGGATTTACAATACCTGCATTTTCTTCGTACGTTTTGGTCATGTTCGACAAGAGTATGCCTTATATTACCAAAACGGCAACCCTTATATAAATTGGATTCCGATATACACACATACGTTCTTTATTGTTTTCTTCATGTCCTAGCTCCTCAACGTTCATCAAAGAACGGGCTACATAATTTTCTCCAATAGGCCTCAAAATATCATTTGGCCACCACCATTTTTTGCCACGAACACGAATTCTATAATTTGCTACACCGTTGTCGTTCAAATCAACGCCACACATATTTTTGTTATACATACTCGCTATTCATAAGTGGTTGATTTATGAGCATTTCTCTTCAAGCTTTCTGATTATTTTTGTGCCTTTACGGTGGCAGGGTTATTACTGTAACCACTGAATTATCAATTCATCTCACAACAGCAGCTTTAGCATTTTCAAGTCGAAGAAGCCTCTATCTCTTTTCGTGGCATAAAATCTTATCACTTTCAGCAAAGTGAAAAGATTATAGAAAGAAAATAAGTTATCGAAGAAAATTTGGTGGTAACTGGGACTCAAAATTACACTCAGTAAGTCCGTAACCACGTGCGCTCCCATACTGTCTCAGATTTTGCAATGTTCGGGTTAGACACTTTGACTTACCTGTTGTAAACATCTCTGTGCAATACCGACCTAAACACGGTACCATTTCTAAATCTACGGAGAGGTTATGTGAAAAAAATACATACTTATTTTCAAAGCTTCTCTGTGAACATTTTCTACTGAAACTGGTAATGATGAAAATATCGGATCATCTTTAATTCGATCTGGTATACATATATTTCTTGGATATTTTGGCTTTTTTAATGATTGTTCCTCTTCTGTTGATCGTTGTTGTCGCAACTAAACTTCAAAAGTATCTGCTATATTACTTGGCAATTCTTCGGCTTCCAAAACATTTTCGTTCAAATCTTCTTCATAAGTTAGCCCATCAACAGATATACAGTTTTATCGTTTTCTTCTAGCAATGTTTTCAGATCTTGAAGACTAAGTTTTTTTTTGATGTTCCAAAACATGATACATAGCTACACACCTTGCTATGTATATTTCTTGAGAAAAAAATTCATATTTCGATCATACCACCATTTTGAAATTAATTTAAATCTTCAGTATACATTTTATAATACATATATCAAAATTAAATTCCAGATCAACAGCTAATAGTAAATTTATGTACAGCTGACATAAAATACTAAATACACTTAATTTTATTCGAAAAAAATGTTGCCTATTGACGAAATTTTTACATATCACGCCAAAGGTGCGTATACGCAACTTTATTTTCTATGGTCAATAACTATCACTACATATAAAAATATATTTTTTTTTATTTGACTTCGGACTATGGATCTATAAACTTTCGTAAAAAACACGTTTGCCCATAACAATAATTTCCTGGAAATATTCAAGAATATTTTAAGTTACCGTTTTAAACAATTAAGAAATCTTAATATGTTAAAACAACGGTAATTTTGGTGTTTTTTCCGATAGATTGAAAATTGAATCTGTGATTTCTTCAAAAACTATGCCATAACGCTACGGAAGCTGATATCCTGAAAAAAGTTTGCAGATGCAAAGAAATTTAATAGTAAAATTAAAAGGTGCGTATACGCATCTTTGGCCAAAAATGGATTAATGCAAACATTTATCGTATTACATATATCTAGGTACCTACATATGTATGTATGTATATAACAAAATACAGAATAGCTTTAAATGGCAATGAACAAACATGACAATGAAAATAACAGCAAATGCTTTTTTTTAAAGATACACAAGCATCATCGACTACTTGGTACTGTTTCTGAGAGAGCCCAATAGTAAGTACTATACGCTACATCGAGATGTGGATGCAGTCAAGAAATCTGGGCGGTCCGCTATTGGGCGCCTTACCTAAAAACCGAAAAATGGACGAAGAGTTTCCCACAAGTTCGAAATGCTAACGACTTTTTATATGGCACCAACTCTCATGATTGTTGGCTAAACCTTCGATTGCATAATATATCATTACAGCACCAAAAATGCCTACGAAATTGAAGGCATAATACAACGATTAAACCTAGGTTTCAAAGTAGCTCACACCTATTAAGCATGATCCAGCCTTACCTTGAAATAGTGTCCATACTTCAAATTTTAAAATGAATCAAGTCGGTTAAATTTCCAGCCTCACTGTTTACCGGTCTCGATTTCAAATGAACTGTCTGCCCACGCTGTCATCTGATTATCATAATTATCCAAGAAGAATTTTTGGTGAGTCCTGAGCTTGTACTGTTAGTTGGTGGGCAACATAGAAAAGAAATGAAGGACGACCTAATCGGGGGTGAGATGACATAACTGAGAATAATGGATGTCAGGAGAGAATGTTTATTCGCTTGACTCCACTCATTGTGAATTACCTTTATTGCCCATCTCTTGCGCGCTCCACCTAGGGGTTCTTATTCGTAGCATCTACTGTATCTATGTATGCATGGGTGTGTGTGTGTTTTATATGGATTGCCATTTTTATTTATCTGTTTTTGTTTTTTATTTTGCTTTTAGTGGGCTGCTTGAGGACACACTGGTTTGGCGATGGTTGGTAATTATAATATTTTTTATTAACTTATCTGATCCTTAAACAAGGAAACGACATAAATTGCTCGTATAATAAATGGAGAAACGAAAGGTAGGCATTTATTATGTCAGCTTATCAGCAAGGGACAATTTCGTTGCTGCTGCGGTTGTGGCTGCTTTTATTTTTCCTTGGCCTCCAATTTGTATATTTTTTTTCTTGATTCCCTGTGCATACAAGGATAATGCTTTTCTTTTCGATTTTTCTGGATGTTTTTTCTATAAAGTATTTTTTTTTTTAATTTGTTTGTTAGACCTGGATGTCTGTTTTTGTTTTTGGTCTCATTTTCTGGATACGGTTCAGAGGTGCATATTTAAATTCCTGCCGCCGGCCGATAAGATGTGATAAAAGGACATGTAATTAGTGAAGTTATGTTGTTGTCACTTCTAGTATGATAGATTGTGTAGTTGTAAATGTTTATATGCTTACAGAAATTAATGTTGTTTGGCCTTTAAGGAGGGACAAAATCATTTCGCAATATCCGGCTTGGGCTCGGCTAGCTCCTCCCCATCCACAGAATGAATGGTGTGAGAATAAAGATAAATTAAAAATGGAAATGCGCAGAAATTGTTTTGAAGATAAATTTTACGAGCATTGTGATTTGTGTTGGAGTAACGTTGAAAATAAATTTTCATTATTATTATTATTGTTTTTTTTTCTTGGTTTTTTACTAGAGGTAATGAAATTTTGTGCAGTATTCATTGTTATGGGCTTTTGAATTGTTGAATTATTTAACCTTCGAGGCAGATGAAATGGGGAAGAGGAAACCATAAAAATAAACAAATTGCAAAGTTCAGCGTGGGTAATTGTTTTAATGTCCGACTTTCGACTTTTCTATGAATCAAATGAAACTGTTCTAAGATAATAGACAACGTTGGTCTTTCCATTTAATGTTATGTTATGTGACAACGGCTTAATTTTTGCTGGCATTCGTAGCTCCGATTAAATGGGTTTCGGGTTGGTCAAGGTCCACAAGTTGAGGTCGTCCCCTTCTGTATAGTCCGTTGGATTCCAAGATTGTTCGAGCTAAAGCGTTGCTAGGTAGTTGTTTCTTGTGGTTACCATGTACACCTAACATGTATAACTACAAAATTGTACCATGTGCTAGAGAGTGTCTCTGTTTTATCTTTTACGAAATGTTCGATAACGAGAGTCCCGTGGAACTCTTGGATCTTTTCTGGAAAAGCCTAAGCCCACACCTGCCCGATCAGCTCGTCGACATTGCAGTTTCAGGTACTGCAAAAGTACACCGGATCAAATCATGCTTCAAATTCAAACACACGACTAAAGTATTTTATGCCTCCAACCAAGTATCCCACTGAATACAGGACATGTTGAAACATCTCTTAAAACATTCGAAACAGTAGGCTTTCCAAAAATTCCTTCTCCATAAATCAAGCAGTTCTTTATTTTTTTGCCACACTGTGTATGCTATTGCGAAATATAATAAATGTTCGCTTGTGCATACATAAATATCCATGCATATTAACATATCCGTGTATGTATGGTCACAAATTCATATATCTTTAAGTTGGTAAAACATGTGGAAAAGTTATTTTCTCACTTCGTAACACGTTGAACGAACCATCACAAATCGGTCCCCGATTCTTCTTGATGGCTCCCACAGCACCCATATACAACGTTCAACCCCTTTTCACAGACAGCGGATAGGAAAATAAAAACATAAAAACATTATTTATGAAAATTGAAAAATATTTTTCTTATTATCCTTTACTATACATCCTTTTTCTACATACCTTCCTACCTAGGTAGGAGTACCTGTTTTGCCGGGACCATATATTTTAATGTGTATGAAAGTGTTGGGTTGTAGCTAGATACTGTTGTCTGAACATCTGTTCGAGGTGAATGAGTGCAAAATGATGCTACCGTTAGCATTGCACTATGTATGTGCCAGTGCCACCAGGATAATAGCGTATGATCTTAATGCTCTTTCATTTATTATTTCATCTGTGGATAGGACAAACGCGCAGTAGTTTCTCATTGGCTGTGTGGTGGAATGATCCTGGAATGGTCTACTAGAATAGACGGTATTATCCTTTGTTGTTTCTGTTCTGTATTGTTGGTTCTTTAATTTTGTATTTTATTTTTTTATCCCCTGCAATGTGGATTTAACGGAAGCGCTTTGTTTGGATCAAGTGGTGGAATCTTAAACATAGTTGTAGTTTTTGGCTTAAGAGATAAGTACGTTTACTATTATCTATTTTATATTTTTATTAGCATAGAAATTAAGTTCACAAAAGGAAGGAATTAATTGTGAAGGGTTACTTGCCATCTATAATTAGTTCCCAAGCAAGACCCGTTTCAATTCGAGTCGCCACTAACTTTTAGCGTTCTAATTTGTGTACGGATATGCTTTACTTCCTTCGTACTATTACGAAACTTGTCAGTGAAGTTCAGCATCGGATATGGAACAGTACTGTCGTTTTAAAAGTTTTTTAGAATACCTTTTCCTATAACTTCGGAAAGCCGAAAAGAGCCACATGAAGACTTGACTGCTGATAATATTTCCGTTTTATTCACCAGTACCAAGCTCTACTTCCTAATTGGATAGGGGGAATAAACATCCTTTGTAAAGCAATCAATTCGGTGAACAGAAGAGTATACATACCAATACCTAACGTTTGTAGGAAATTCAAAATCGTGATCTTAAGTCAGGTGATCCATTGTTGTCTTTTTACGTGATAAGGAAGTTACTCCAAAGATCAGTGCCTGTTCCCTGATAAGGTTTGGTTGAACAGATATCCGTTCATTAAGAGCTTCTCAATTCTGACTAATTTTTGAAAAGCCTTATCAGTGTGAGAACCTAATATGTCGAAGAAACCCAGATAAGATGTTCTCTTCGCCTCAGGTTAAACACTTTTAACGCATCGTTAACTCAATCTAGAGGCAGCGTTTGTCAACATTCATGGTTTTAACTTCAACAGGGGTGGTCTGAGTAGACAACAACCAGTGTGGCTAGCACTTGGAGCTGAAATAAGCACTACCACAGGAGAACAGGTAGGAAACCAGTTGAGTCCCTTATTGATTTCAATTTCATTTTTATTAGATAACACTGTAACGATTCCGAAAAAAAAAATTGATACATACCTCAAAGTCTAAGGTTTTGATATTTCAAAATAATCATGGAAGCTCTGCCCGAGAGATGAATGGGTTCTTTGGTGAAAATGTTTTTACCTACTCAGTAATAGGTTAGGAGGGTCGTTTACATTGAATGCAATTTCACCCAGAGGCCGTAAAGGTCCATTGTGTATACCCTAGTTGTGCATGTCGAAACATGCGTTTAAAGAAACCATTTCGATCTTTAACGAATCTCTTTAGGTCTGTAAGCGGTATCTTATCCAGGTCGTCCAGGCAATCAAAGAACCGTGCTCCCATACAAGATAGGCGCCGTTCTTGAAGAGCCGGGCAGTGCTCAGTAATAACTCACATTTACTTTTACCCGCACTACCAAAACACTTGTACTTAGTTGTTTACTGGGTAAAATTTATTCAGTAAATAAATACTTGGTATAGCAGTTCAAGATTCTGAAAACCAAATGACGCGCACTGAAGTCCGTTTTAAGTTGGTAGCTGTTGAAGTTGACAGCTGGGAGTTAACGACTCCTTTCTCTTGCGTTCTTACGTATGTATCCCTCATTGTAATAAAGTTGATAATAATGTACAGTAAAACCCGGATAAGTGCATTAGCAGAATTGTCCAATGTCGTGAGGTACTTATTAAGCCACCCTCCAGCTTGTTGAAGTCAGGACATTCGCACAAAAGATAACGGACAAATTAAATTTTTGGTTTAATTCTTAATCCTTGCAGCGTCTGCAAGTAAGTACATAGTGAAGTATACCGAGATGTGCTCCAACCAATTGCCAATTATGATGACCCGTACTTCACTGCGACTGAGATTTACCAGTGAAATCGATGAGTCCATCGGGTATCAGCTGAACATTATTAGAATCCTTACTGAAGATATTTTCCTTCCAAGTCCTTTTGCATAATCATTGCATGGGATATCAACATCCCACCGGAATGACTAGATCCTGCAGTGATGTTAATTTTTTAACCATTAGTGTAGAAGCGGCTCATTTTTCGTTGTTGGTTAATTCGTTCTTATAGTCAATATTTTGTTAAGGGCCAGAAACATAGTTTGGTAGAACATTGTCAAAGGAGTTGGTCAATGGAAGTCACAGAGGCATTGTAAGACTCTTCAAGGAAACAATGAAAATAATGAAAAAATGAAACAAGAACCAATTGGCATCAAATAAATAAACGAACATAGTTATAAATTCAGTTCAATTTGATTCAGATAGTAAATCTAACACCATCAGCCCAATGGCATTCTGAAATTACATACTCACATCCGCTTTGGTATTAGCAACACAAGAACATATGTTTAAATGTTCAAATGTTTAGACAAGGAACTTGTGTAGTGTTTTAGGACAAATATTTTTATTGTCAGTTTCAAATGAGTTGATAAAAGAAACCGAGCGTTAAATTTACTACAGGACCTCCCCTTTAGCCTCTTCAAATGTATGTGTGCGGAAAAACGTTGTTTTTTTTTTCTGTATCCATTAATTTCTTTAGAGGGTTTTTTTGTTGTAAACATCTAGGACTCTCTTGCAAAGACCTTTGTTTATTTGATTTAATTCTTTTTTTTTTTGTATTTTCTTTTCATCCTCACATTCGTGTAGTTCGTCTGCCTTTCTAGTTTGCCACTTTGTACACACTATCCTCGTATCATTCGCACATTTAAAGCATTTAGTGTTTAACACTATCATCGTCCTTTCAGTGGAAATGTTTTACCAAGGAAAAAAAAAAAAACAAAATAAACACACAAACCCACACTTGTATAGAAAACATTTGAGTACGAGGCGAAAGCATGCCCAAAGTAAACTTCATTCTTAAGCTGAGACAAAACACGAATGGCGAACAGGAGTCTGTGCGGCGTCGTCGTTGTCTTTTCCTTCGATGGCAGGGTATAAGACGAAGATAAAGTGGTGGAACCGAAACGACAAAATTGCTTCTTTAATCTAATTATCCTCGATATAAGGAGTTAATGTGTAATTCATCCCTGTAAGGACGAAATACTTATACTTGTGTGCTTCTTTTCTTCTAATTTTCTTGAATTGCACAGTAAGCGTATAATGCCGAGAGTTCGGTGAATGAGAGTGCTGCTCCTGCTGGTGGTGGTGGCGGAATATTGGGGCGGAGGCTTGGACCGGTGGGGGTTGCTAATTAAAGTAATTATGGTGGCAGTAATATGAAATTTACTAATTTTCTTATTAGCCATTGTCAGCGAAAATTAGAAAGCAGTTTGAACATTTTTTTTTATTGGTTTATGTCAATCATCATTGAGTTGGATCTAATTTCTAGCCTGGGGCTTAAGGCTCCTTCTTTAACCTTTAAGTATGTAGGTAGCGTAGGTACGAAGGCGGGGTGCTGACAACACCCCATTATGACTTCCTCTGGTAAGTGGTTTTATGGTCCAATTGTCATTATGATATCATTCTGGGGTAGAACAATGTTAGAATAATCAAGTTTAGGGCCGCTCGATAGAATTTTTAGTCGTCCTTTCCAAAATTCGTCATCATCCGTATCAATTAAGTCTGGCTTTTCACTTCAATCTTCACTTACATCTGGCAATAAACGCTGAATGCGTTCCTGTGAAACAAATTACACAACTGGATTGGTGATGGTGGGGTGTTGACAGCATCCTTGCAGCTTAAACGGTCTGTCACGGCATACTTGTGCAACTAAGCTTTTTTAAGACCATCTGAATCTGTTTAATAGAAAACAACAGGAAGGTAGTGTACCGACAGCGGGTATTGTCAGTCGCAAGGTATAATATTTTTGAGAAAAAGGGTTTGGGGCGTTGTCAGCACCCCAAGAACCCAGTTAAAGGTTAAAGAAAAAGTCAGTTAAGTTATCTTTTACGGGAAGGCGGCATAGAGCTACACAAAAATAAAGACGACTATTTTCCAAACCCAAGTTCGTTTCCATCATAACAAAACTTAAAATTTTGTCGAAAAAATTAATTTGACTATGGAAGCTACATAAAAAAGTTGATCTGGTAACATTATTCATTAAAAAATATTATTGAAGTGCTGTTGCCAGGCCAAAACTTCAATTTGAGTGATTGGTTATGCTGTCAAGAAGAACAAATTAGTTCGTTAGTTCTTTTCAAACTACTAAAAGGTGTCCCAAATTTCACTCAAGATTTAAATGTTTTACAAATTTTGCGGTAAATTGTTATATTTTTAAATGTTCTGCACCACTTAAGACGTTGTCTTTTAAGGTTATAAAGCGTCGGGCGCGGTTAGTACTTAGATGACTGACCACTTTGAAACACCGCGTGCTGTTGACATTGGAGTAGGAGTAGGGGAGTACTGATAAATGAATCGACTCTATGTGGTAACACAATGGACCTTAAGTGTCTAAGTGAATCCAACCAGAGTGATCGGGATAACCACCGTAAACTAACCTAAGGTTATAATGCCCAGTGATGGAGTAAAGGGAATGGGTATGGGGAAATTTAGAAATTAGAAGTGACGGGAAAATGAGTGAGGTGACAATGCGCGTTGATTTTGAACCTTGCCTGCGAAAAAAAACCGTTCGGGGTAATTAATACGTTTTCATTGCTGAGCAACGTTTTAAAAATAATTATGGTTTGGCAGTTACAGTTCGCAATTTTAGTTCAAAATGTGGACGAAATTGTGGTTAATGTAACTTCATAAACAATCAGGGAGATGCAGCTCGTGAGAGGCACCATTGTCTAGCATTGGATAGTTCGAGAGTCTCTCTACAGCGTAGGAAGGTAGGTAAAGTGATGGTTTTGGATGAGCATAAACTCCGGTGACCCGATTTGAATGTATAAACCTATTTTGAGGTATTTATAACCACCCTGTGGAGTTTAGGACGAGGATCAGTTTTTCAATCTTTTTCTCGGATATCTTTTTAAGGTCGTAGAAGAAGAGTTTGCCCAGTATGCATTGCCAGACAATGAAGAAGTGACTCTTTCACATTTTCAAAATTGTAGCTGCGGCAAAAATTGTTGTGATGGATCGTTATTTTGACTGCATACCTAGTCCCATATTGCCCAGTGCCCGTATCAACTGCCATTTCTCTTACGATGTCTACGCGAGTTCTTTATAGAAGCTGATTTGTGTTCGGCCTGTTGTAGTTTGGCCATATCTTTTTAGATATGACATAGTTTGTTAGATTGTTCCACTTGAGACCAGCTAGTCTGGGTCGTTTATTAAGTTGTGACAAACCTCGAAATCGCTAGTAACTCCTCCTGGAAGAGGCTAGAAAAATTCCTAAACGTATTCTTACGAAAGATTTGCATTTTCATGCTCATACAAAATGCAATTGACTGAAGTATTGCAAAAAGAACTGAAGTATGGAACAACAACAGGTGGATGTTAATTTTTCAAACAAAGTCATTATCAGCGATGAGGCCCATTTGTATCTTGATGTTTTTGTTGATCGTCAAAGTAGTCGAATTTGGGACCCGAATTTGTCACTGTTTGGTGCTAGTTTTGGGCTGGAGCCATCATCAGACCATTCTTCTTTGAAAATGTGGCAGGTCATGGTGCTCGTTATTGCGACATGATAATCCCGTTTTCTGTGCCTAAATTGCATTTTATGGAAGTGGATGACATGTGGATTCGTGGTGGAGCTACATGCCATACAGTATGAGAAATAATTCAATCACTGCATGGCCATGTAATTTTCCGTTTTGGTGATCAGAATTGGTTGACCAGATCAAGCGATTTAGCTTCGTTGGTATAAGATTTATGCCAACATGCCCACGACCACCCACGCATTGAAGGAGTAAATTGAGCGCCGTATCAACGATATTTAGCCACATAAATGGAATACCTGTATTTTCTACCGAAATTATTTCTTGCGTAAATTTTGGGATACCCTTTAGTTGCATCCAGGTGTTGCAATTTCTTTTGATAGCAGAACTCTGTACTCGATTGAAATACTGACGCAAAAAGAGCTCGCATGTCGCATCCCACCATCTCTGCACCATCTTTATAAAAGCAAAACTATCGTCATTAAAAAAATAATTCCAAGAGTTATTCCACCTCAAACCAAATTGGATATACCTAATTCCACATCTACCATGTTCGCTTCCGCAATTTATCCCTTTCTGCTTCAAGGTCTTACTCGTTCCTAGTTAACGACAAACATATCGATAAAAAAATCAAATAATTCCACTTACTTTACGAGTAGAGATATAGGTATAGACCGAGACAACATTCCACGTTATACCCATTTTGCTGTAACTAGAACCACTCCTTCTTAACCCGTTTTCCACAAAAAAAAGAGCACAAAAAAAAAACACTTCCAATATGAAAGTATTTATTGCCACCGACAAGGATCTTAGTTTTAAACTTACAATTCTCCAAGATCGAATCAGCAACGTAGGTAGTACTACATATTTGATTTGCTCCGGGAAATAGGTTCTAGATCGTTACATGTTAGATATTTCCATATGAACACGTCTGGCCGAAGGACGCTCATGCTTTGCTTGCGCGCCTTTAAAGCCTCTTGAATGGCAAAGCAAAAAAAGAAAAAAAAAACGATTCTTATCAAACGAAAGTGCTATTAAACCCAAGTGTCTGGTCATTATCGTTTTTCCATGAACCCCAAACGAAAACTTTTTGAATTTTATATGGCTCACAATATACCGACGTCATGTGAACCCCGCCGCCCATTATCAAACCCTTTTTAAGGAATCTTTAAGAAACTGCGAATAAAATGGAACCCCTTCCTATGATGCAAGTTTTTTTTTCCTTATTGCCTCTAAAATCTACTTTAATGAGCATTTAAGAGACACATTCGCTGCGCCATATCTTTTTAATGTAATTGGTTTTTAAAGCGAAATGCACCCCGCCGCCGCCGCGCCGCTGCTTTTGCAAAAGGATCTCGAGGAGCAGGAAGGCAAAAAAAAAACGAGAAGAAAGGGAATTCACCTACACCCCGACATACAGGATGCTTAAGTTTTGCTATCTAAATGGGACAGGTCGTTGGATTAAATTCATAAAAAAGGCTACCTACCTACATACGAGTATACGTCCCAAGGGGGTATCTCTTTAAGATAGTTTCCATAGAAAAAGAGAGTCCTACAATCGGGCGGAAGAGGACAACGTAGACGACTTTGCGACCGTTGTCATCCTAGTCGTCCTCACCGTGCGTCGTCGACATTCGAATTGGATTGAACAATTCGAATCAGGTTCCATTAGCCCGGTTGACTTCCATGATTATTGTTGTGCACACGATGATGGCTCGAACTGACGACGGCAGGAAAGAAGAAATAGCTATGGTGTGGGATGGTCAATGAATATAACTGAGGACTCGTTCGCAGGATGTAATGTTAGATATTACCTCTTTGAGATGAGTCTCGGTTTGCGAGCGCATTTCTGTTGAAAAAGCAATGAGGCGTTATTGAATGGACAAAGAAGAGTCCTATTGAGGCTGTCAAAGAAATGTTTTGATTTGGTTTATTGGCATCTTATCACTTCACTGCCAATATCCAAAATGGTACCTACTGCCAGGCTATGGAATCAGAAACCTTTTGGTACTAAAATTGTGCCATACGACGGAAATTGGTGATTTTTTTTATATAGGGGAGACTGGGGCACATTTGAACACTTTTTCTTTTGAAGGCTTCTTAAAACCAATATATTTGAAATATTGGTCTTTAAGTTATTCACACTTTGAGAATACACATGTATTTTCATACATTTTATATCATCAACAAGTTTAAACGCGTTTAATTTTTAAAACGGTACATTTAGACGCTTTGTTAGTTTTTATGTATGTTCATAGGTACTTGCACATTTTGTTTATCCAAGTAGATGAAACTTGGTTTTCTGTTTATTGGTTGAGTATCGTATCAAGTTTGAACAGACGTGAGATCTCAGTTGTGTTTCAGTGCTTTTAGTTTTTGATGCGTGTTTTTTGTGATATGTGGAAAATTCCAACTTCATGACGAGTATCGACGAGTATCGACGAGGAAAAAGATGTATGTTTTCCTATGAGTTAATATAACAAAATGCTATGTAAAACTTGATACTTGTGCTGCTATGTACATACATACACGTGTAGATCTCAGACCAAGATGAAATGGTCGGTAAGACAAGAGGACATATGAATGAAGGAATCGAGCCTGCAACCCACATTGAGGAAGAACAAGGTGCGATTGAAGCAGAAGAAAACTCCACCGAAACAGAAGAAGAATTTGCAAAAGAAATAGCTGCTGAAAGTGCTAGACGTGTTCATCCAGAAGCTAATTGTTATCATTCACGTGACGCAACGGTATGGCGTAAGGTACCCCCATGCCCACGTGGTCATCTACAGCATAAAATTTTCAAAGTAGCTTCCAATAAATTTAGTCCAGCTAACGCTACAAATTCATTGAGCATAAAGCGTATTTTCAAATTGTTTATTACACCGGAAACGTTTGATGTCATCTTACGGGAAATCAGCCGTCGGGCAACGCAAACATACAAGGAATGAAACACATATTATCCTGTTACTCTACCGCATGTATGAAAATAAGTTACAGGAGAAGAATTAGATGCTAACATGGGAATTCTACTTTTTACTGGTTTTAGCCACTTGACTTCCCACTTCCCGCTTTTGGGACAATGGAAGATTTATTCGGTCTGATAATGGAAATCGTGTACTAAAAGGCTCAACGTAGATAAAGCAGCACCCATCAATGACCTTTGGTTGATGCTCAACGCAAACCTGCACAGATGATATGTACCTGCCTTAATGCATACCCCGGTATGTTGGGTGTTGAGCAGGCGGATACTTGGCCAGAATTATATTACCACGCCTCAAAAAAAGTACGATTTTTATTTTTTGTTCTATTATGTGCTTATTTTATTGTTCATATTTGCTAGGTTTCCCAGAAGCTCGTTTCGATTGTAGTTCGAATTAGTAAAAATATTTCTCTTCAAATTTCTAAAACATTCCCGGGTATGCGGGTGTTGACACAAGGGTTAACAAACATTTGTGTAAATTCAATAAAGGCTTATAATTTATAATGTGCCCCAAGCGGTGGCAGCTTCGAACAGGCCCGGGGCACTTTTGAACACTAGCTATTTTATTGGTTTATGACAGCAAATTAGAGGCTGCGCGCTTGTTTTTTAATGTATCAAACCATCAGAAATGAATTCAACAAAACGGGGATCAACTTTTAAATGAGAAGGTATTCACCTTAGAACGTGTTCAAAAGTGCCCCGTAGTGATACAAAATTCAGCATAACAAATTATGTGTAAAATATACCTTATTTTTATTCCAAATGAAACGGTACCTCCAATAAATATTACTCACAAACAGAGACCCTCACCAAAAATATTTAACGCCCTTACAAAAAAAATTTTATAACACGACATTGTGTGCATAAATTCTGCACTCGCGGCTACTGGCAGACTACGACTGAGGAAACCCCCGAAAAGTGTTGATGACTAAATATGAGGGTTTTACCATATGGAAATTTTGGTTAACGTTTTAAAATGTTTATTAATTGAGTTGTAATTAGCGATGTTCAAAGCTGCCCCGCATTCAAAGGTGCCCCAGTCTCCCCTACGAATTGTTCTATTTACTTGCACTGGCTGCTCCAGTCTAAGTACTTGAAAATTGCAAAGCATTTACCTAAGCAAAATCTAACAAGCTACCTGAACGTAGTTTTATTGAAGTACGTTTTTACGTCTTCTAATTAAACCTCAAATTTAGTACACTATGTCTGATCAAGGTACAGATCGGCAACATTTTGTTAAATCACTCTTCGTGGTAATAGTCAGACGCAGAACAGGCAATGTTGGCATAATCTGTCAGAATTTTTTCCAAACCTTTTTTTTGTGTTGAATCTACATTGATAAATAGAGGCAAAACCATTCTAGATTTTTCAAGGTCTAAAAAATCCATGATTGTGTCAATTTGTTCCCTAAAAGTTGAAATTGGATTTTGACAAGAACGGTGCTAGTCGACCATCTAGTCAAACTAATTGCGTCATTTTACAAGCAGCTTTCAACCCGCTCAGCGGTCCTTAAACTTTCTTCGTGGTTACTTTAAATTATGTTCACTTAACTTAACACTTAACAGGAAATGAGATGATATCCATCTTGGGCTTAGTATGGACCTAACTTACTAACTTTCTGACATGAAAGAGAAAAAAAAATGTGGAAAAATGTTGCGACCTGCAACGAGATAAATTTGTTAAAATTTCCTTTATGTTTTATTTCACTTTTATTATATTTCATTATTTCAACAAAAAGAAAGAGATAACAATTTTTCTAGTTTGTCTCAATTTTGTTTCCTTCCTGTTATCTTGCCTGCCAATTTCCAAACATTATCAAGTAAGACAGACGTTATAAAGATGCGTATAGAAGTGCTCGCTAGGAATAAGCAGACGCAACACCACTACCTTTTCCTTTCACACCTATCTGCTAGACAGTCTTTTTCGTGTTTGAAATGTTTGTTTGCGTCACACGGTTAGATACATTGGGTTATGCAATTCAACTTCTCCTAAGATTTAGTCGGGCTCGGGTGCTTATCGCTTATCCTCTGGGTCTACACTGCCATCATTGGACCCTTCCCGCAGGTAAAATTTATCGTTGAAATGTATGTTACAGGTTTTAACCTCTCCCAAATGAACAGTCTGTCTTAGTTAATTGGCAGCTTTCCCCAATACACCTAGTTCTGCACAGATTTGATAAAACTCCTTGGCCCTTCAGAGCTGAAGGTTAAAAGACTCATCACTTATTCTATCCCTAGTTTTCCCTAGCATTAAGAAAATTAAGTGGTCAAACAAAAATATTCCGCATCAAACTTCAAAGTAACAACAAAGACTAGAGCAACAAATCTAGAATCTACAAGCTGAGTCCATAAACCCTGAAACGGTACTCGGATGGTTCAAGAACTGAGGAAGGAACGGGTGCAGAAGTGTTTTTGTCCGACATCAAACTATTCTCACCTGGCAGTTATACCGGCATCTTTTAATCGGAAATCCGTGCTATTGACAGATGTGCCCTAGTCAATTTCGTTAAACGCTCTCAGAGACGCGACATAGTAATGTCAGATAGTCAAGCAGTTTCCAAGGTAATCAGACTTCAGGTCATCAAATCTAAAATTGTCTGGGAATGCCTAAATAAACTTAAGAAACTAGGCGAAGGAAACAGCGTCACTACCTGGTGGGTACCAGGATACATGGGGATAGAAGCTAATGAAGAGGTGGACAAACTCGTGGGTCTGAACCCTTCTTCGTAATTTCTATTGCTTGTTGATAGAATCTGCATGTGTCTGTTTTGCTGATTTTTCTTTTATAGAGATTGTTATTGCACATTGAATATCCTGTTTGTGCTGCACAGAGATATTTGAACTTTTCTGTTTAGTCCGTTCTAATTGTTGTAATTAAGGAACGTTCTTGAGTGCTTAAGGCCCTCTTTGCTGTTCCAGTAACATATAGAGTTGGTTAGTGTTCATTCTGCGATAACTTTATTGTGAAGGAGGGCCTGGTCTATAAAATTGACTGTTGGCTCCTTTCTTGACCAGGATATCGCGCATTTCGTTTCCGGTTCCATTGGCTGTTTTTCTTTTTTAAATCTTCAAGTTAAATAAGGATGAACATGAACAACTAAGCAAAGTCCAGTTCAAGTCGTACTTGCGCAATTCCGATTTATCAGTTGTTTTAATATACATAATGTATGTAACAGATTTACGAGTACGCTGTATTATGTATGGACACAAATGTAAGCAACTTGATAAAATTACTTATCTGATGCACTTTCTCATCTCTTCAGAAGAATAATTATACATCTACACAAAACAACGAATAAAGAATACAAGAAAATTCACGCATGTGCATCAGATTTCAGTATTTGTCTCGTTATTCGTTGAATGGTATTAACTGCGTGGAACTCTGTATAGTCGTTCGGGGTAGGAATGCACATTTTGGAATTCGGGCTTAAATTCTGGAAAATTTACAACAGCTAACAAACAAAAGAGCATATTATTTGTATTAACAACAACTTTTCAGATATTACGCACTTTATTTTCGGTTTATAATAATTATTACAGGTGTAGCTAAAATACTGACTTTACTCTACGGCGGTTCCATGGAGAGTGTTCGAATGAAGTTGTGAATTCAAAGACAATCTGACTGTGTCCTTTTAGCATCTGGTGCGACACCTATGTGTCAGCGAGGAACGAGATGTCGCTGAGCTTACAGTGGTTTACATTTGGTAGCTCTATATTTAAGGAACAAATTTATAAAAAAAAAAAATTATATTTCTTTTTATGTTTCATGTGCCCGATGGTAAGAGTACGCAACCATTTTAATTCACAGTTTTCGTAGTTTAAATTGTTCGACTTAATCTAAATTCTTCGGCAACCTTCCATGGGCTGCTTCCATTTTAAATCAGCACCCTAGCCTCGCAGATTTGCTTTTGGGTTATCAATTTTCTTTCCGTTTGTCTTTAGTGGATACGAAGCATTTTTCCGGATAAACAAAAACAGAAATATAGAGCTGCAACCTACCACCTACGACTAAGATGTAATCGTTGCATCTTACGGCAGAAAGTATTAGCCCAAAAATTGTTATTATTCAAATTGTATTCTAATCAGCATATAAAAAGTTTAATACTGGGTAAAAAAGCACTGCGCACACTTTTACCTTCGATGACAGAACGACTGAGCACTCTTTCCCTAGACGCTACTTTTTTTTCATTGTATTGAAAATCTAAGAACCAATTATATTATTCACTAAAATTGTTTCCTTAATCAAACCCACATATAACTGTTTTTGCGTACATACTTCATATGTATGGGGTATCAAGTTGCCATGCTTTTCTTGACATATATTTATATATATTTTGGCTTCAGCAGTCCTAGGTAGAACCAAGCCTAGCTTCCCGCAACCATTTGTGTGTGCGCGTTATATTTTTGCCCTAATGGAAGAGACCTACAGTTTTCTGCCGTCTCCGAACGGCGAGTTGGGAAGCTTTTACATGACAAATGATACTCTTGAATACTTGTCAGGCATTCGGAAGAGGTGGGCACTGTGAAAAACTTTTTAGGTGTTTGCGGCGGGATTCGAACCCAAGACCGCTGGCTCAGTAGTCCGACGCACTAACCACTTGCGCTACGGTGCCCTTGACATACTTTTAAAAATTGATTTTTTTTTAACAAAATCCTTTTTTTTATTATTGTTTTTCTTTGTACTGTTAATTGGAAAATTTTCGTAGAAGTTGTTCTTCATTGGCGGATAGTAAAGCATATTATATTTTCGCATTTAGCGATTTCTGCTAATTCTTTCACAGATGGAGAAAATGGCACTGCGTACTCCTACCCCAAACGACTCTACCCAAATTCAAGTTTTCCCAATATGAAGAAGAAGAGATACCTGGATAATTTAAGTATAGGAAACCATCCTTTATGAATGTAAAATCATTGGTTTAAGTTTAAGCTCAATGGTTATCCGATACCAGAAGCGAATTTTTGGGACATATTTCTAGACGTTACCATTAAATTTTTACTCTCAAACAAACAAATTTCCATTCACGTATTCGCTTTTACATACACATATGATACTTCACTTCAGAATATGTAAACAGTTTGGAACGTTAAATTACAAACAAAAAAAATGATTAAAAAAAACTGTCCAACGTTATGCAGTCCTGATAATTTTACTTTCCTTTACTAATTTTACACTTAATTCTCAATGTTTGTGATTTTATTTATATTTTCCTGAGCGATATTTTTGAAGATAAAGTAAGGGGACAGCCATTGTTTAAGGTTTTTTTTTTTTTGAAAAGTGTTAAGAAAAATCTAACACAAAAAAATATTACCTACATTTTTGAATTTGTGCTTTGACGAGTAGCATGGCTACTTCAAATATTTTTTATTTTTTTTTAACTTCTAATTTAACACCCCAAAACTAGCCCCCCAAATTCAACTTTTAAAATTCAGTTCTTTATAAGGGACACAAATTGCTATAACTATTTCCAATTTCAATAGTCTAGGTCAAATAGTCTCAGAGAAAAACTGATTCCAATAGTGTTCCGGATTTTGGTACGGAACACTAAAAATACTATTTAATTTCAAACAAAAAAGGTAAAGTGATAAATAAATTAAATGAATAAATTCTAAGAAAATATTTAAAAGGTAGAACATACAAATTAATAAAAATAATTTATTGGCAGCTTAGTTAAGACCTAAAACTTCGTCGTCGTAATTCGAGTTGGTTCTTGCGTATCTCAATGTCCATCATTTTATATTTGATCTATTTACATATCATATATTGATCATCATTTCTGACTCCTTTGTAAGCATCGAGGCTGTTGTTCAATTAAACCACAATCAAATTGAACAAAACAAACGCAATCTAATTGAACGCCTAGCCTTCCGATAGGAAGCAAAAAACGACGTAAAATGTTTTTTTTTAAGTCGAGTCATAGTAATATCCGAGGTAATGGGATTAAAGTCGTTTGACATTTTCATCCGACCTATGCCACGCAAAAACGAATAGCATTTGGAAGAGTGGTGTATTTTTGAATGGGAGAATCCTTAATACCGAACATTTTTATCCTTCAAAACCGCTTAATATTAAAGCCAAACCACTTCACACTTTCGAGACATGAAAATAAGACTTTTGTTGCATTAACCCAACCAGCAGCCAGTACACCCGTGTACTCAAGAATGCAGATGTAATTAATTTAACATTTCACAAGGACATACGAGTACTGCATCAAATTTGGAGAACAATGAAAAATATGTTTTAGTCTAAATTATTTCTCTGCACCGAACCTTGTTCGATATGGCTAACGCATCTGTAGCCGGAAAACAGGTAAGCATCTTAGCAACTCCTTAGATTAGCAAATCTTAAACAAAGACGTTTCAGTGCCACACTAAAGGTAGCTACAAGATACTTCGTTTGAATTTCGATAAAGCATTTCGAAACAAGCGCACAAAACAATTCTATGCCATTAGTTCGTTCGCTGTGTACCTAGACCTATACAAAGGTGCATCCTTTGTCTGGCACTGGCTGTTGTTTCCGAAATTCTGCTAACATCCCGCCATTGTCGCGCCGTTGAACAAAATAATGATTTTACCAAGCATACACAGCGGGAGCGAAGCGAACACAGCTTTATCCTGTCACTTTAATGTATTAAGGGCTGCACGACTGGCTTCTGGGGTGTTGGTGTCGCTATGTATGCGTGTGTGTATTGAGTCTTGAAACAATGATGTCCTGTCTGTGAATTTAATCAAGGCGCAGTTTACTTTCAAATGAAACTAACAGAATCAACTTCCTCTGATGCAATATAAAAGAAGTAGGTGCGCATCTTCCAGGACTTACGTAAAACTCAAACTTCTTATCCCCGTCGTATTCAAAAACTAGGACACGTGGCAGGGTTTGACTTGTTTCGCATTTTGAGGTGTCTGTAATGCAAAAACTTTTTCCTTTCGCTTGCGTGAGCTGCGATTTAGTGAATGTGCTACAGCAGTGTTGTCTGTTTTTCGTTTTCTCCTCTTTTAGGAGGTGCATCCTTTTCAGTACTAGGGTTTCTGATAAATAACTTCGTGCGAGGAAAACTCGTTGCTATAAATACTGCATCACTGTGTTGTTTGCTTGTAAGTTGGTGAGTTAATCTTTTTTTTTTAAATTATTATCCCTTCGTCAGAGCTTGCATCAGTTGTATGGAAGGACGTGTGAAATGAACACAATCAACGGATTATAAAATGACGTAAATAATTTTTCGAATTTCTAGATCAGCTTAGTAACTCAAGATACGATTACTACCTGCATAAACAAGGTTGTCGAAAAACTCCAATGGAGAAAATTTTCCGTAAAATGCGGGAAGTAACTTTGGCCATTGAAATAACTTGTTGATAGGATGAGAACACATCAAAGTGGAAACCAAACCGTTGCTCTTATTGAAGTTTGTCATTCCGGATATGAAGATTACTTTACACTTTCACTTCACTAAAAAGGTACAACACTTTGGCAGTACCTTTGGAAAAAATGAAAAAGCTTACATTGAAACCATTTCTTAATGACCAGCAATAAGGCCTCTGCTGTTGGTGTTATATGTCTCAGTATCTCTTGTAAAATTCTCAAGTGTGTTTCAGGATGAAGTCCATGCCATCGATATTTACGGCTTGATAAATCTCAAGTCAATGGTGCTATTATAAATGTCTTCTCGGGCAGCTAAGCTGCACTTAAACCTTCGAGCTACTATTCCTTGGCCACAAAATTAGAAAAGTGCTGCTTCGATGCCCTTCAATCACTAACCATTGACAACAGAGATAAACTTTGGTGGTTGGCCACAGAAGATTCGAATAGGATCTACTAGGCCCTTCTTTAATAAGAGGGAGCATTGCTCATTGGATAAATGCTCCGGGGCTCAGACAAGCCAAAATGAAAATTCTAAACCTTAATAAAAAGAATAGGTTTCCTTTCGGGTTATTAAATTCTTCGATGACACCAGAACAAGTTGTGTACGCAGACAAAGTGTCGACTCTGTTAAGAGGAGGACGAGATGGCCGAGCACGTTCTTTGTGATTGTACGGCACTTTTAGGGGTCAGGCGGCGTACCCTTCATAAAGTTAATTAAGGCTGATATAGTTGACTAGGGTTCCGGGCCTGAGAATTTGACAGTTGAGCCTTCAGTCTCATTATTAGATGAAACATGACATCATTCTTACGGTAGAAACTCCAGCATAAGGGTTCCAATTAGTCAAGCCTGTAGCCTTGAAGTCTCTGTGAAAAAAAAAAATACATTGCATAGTTAAGGTAACGGTGCTTTAACCCTTTTCTTCAAGTAATTCAAATACCGTTAGGAATTTTGAAGATGCAGATTCAAGCAGATACATGTCCTACACATCTACTCTCAAATTTGATATTATAACGCAAATAATGCAGCTGGTAGATACTCATAGGGCGTAGTATGGCCGAGCACTAATGAAATGCACTATAGCTTAAATTTATCTTTTCACGTACAGTATTGAAAGTTTATTAATGAATTGCTTTAATTTAACCGCTAAGCAAACAAAGGTTTGAGAAATTATAGTGCTCGGCCAGGTATTTGTCTAATTTACTAATGCACTGTTCAGAAGAAAATTAACGACAGTAGAAGGAAAACACTCTTCAAAGATTGGAGGCCTGGTTTTCCTTATTTTTAAAACGAAATCCTGTACTGGCTTCAAGGGAAGCTGAAGGAAGCTGTGAAGACGGTCTATGCAAACCGGAGTTGAATTTCCTTTACTATGTACATATGTACATATGTATTTTTTGTAATTTTGTTAATCTACCTTGTTAATCTCTTAATCTTCAATAACTTTTTTTTAGATTGATACCAATTATTAAAATTATTCCTTAATAAGAAAAAGAAGTATGGGTATCATGATTGGATACAACAAAACTGATTTCAACAGACTGGTGCCAGACTGGAGAAGAGCGAAGTGAAAAAAAAAGTTATGTGGCCGACGACTAAAGCCGTTACCCTAATTCTGCTTACAACTTGACGGTTTAAACAATAAGGTGATCTTACTCTTACTCGAGCTGTTTTGGTTTCAAAAGCTAAAGCATATATTTAAGAATATTATTGTTAAAAATATTTAACCCATATTTTCACATTATTTTGACTTTTTTTGAACCCAAACAAATTTTGGATGATCGGATTGTATGTAGGGGAAACTGGGGCACATTGTACACCTAATTTTTAAATGTCTGTATTTGCTAAAATTATAGATGAATTTCAATGATTTTTTTTAATATGATGCGTTGACTATTCTAGATAAGACTCATTGATACATTTTACTTTTATAATAACTTCATCTTTTTTTTAAAATTTGTTTTTTAAAAAAAGTCATCTTGTCAAAAGTGCCCCGGGCACGGTGCACCTTTGACTTTACAAGGGGAACAGTTGACAATTGCAGTTTAAACTCATAATCGCATGCATAAAAAGAGAATAATACATAGGAACATTTTTAATATCTTATTTCATATAGAGTTTGTCGAGGTCAACGTCAAATAAATATTTTTGACGACAGCGAGATGTTGAGGCTGGACTTGTGGGTTTTGGCAGTTTGAATTTGATTTTACTCCTTAACGTTTATCGCGGCGTATATTTCGATTGAAAAGTGAAACCTTCGTAAGAGCTACTTCCATTACCCGTATCTGACCAATCTCTTTAGAGGTCCTGCTTTTTCGTACGCATAATCAATGTGGTTCTAATTACCCCATATTTTTCAGCTGCTGAAGTTAGCGTTTTAAGTTGTTTTGCGTATATCTGAAATAGCTCTCTTCACCTTTTCTTCCTCGATTGCACTCCTATTTGTCTTTCTCTTGTAGTTTCTAACCATATCTTTAAAATAAACATGAATAAAAAATTAAAAACACAAATATTAGCATAACAGATCAATGTGCAGCACATTTAACTTAACAAATGTCAAATGTGCCCCCTTTGCAAAAGTCAAAGGTGCCCCAAATGTTCTTTAAAACTTTTTTAATGTTTTTTTATTATAATGTTTTACTTTCACAAAACTGACTTTAAGGTCGGCATTCACCGACCGCTCATAAATCGCTCTTAAAGTTAAGAGGCTCATAAGTTAAAATTTCTGGTTGGTATTCACCGACCACTAATAGGTTTTTGTCTATGCTGTCTATGCTACTTCGACTTTGAGAGATCTCAATTTTCGGATTTCCGAATGCATTCTCTTTCGAACATTCGGAGTCAATGGCGCTCTTTTTTGAACATGTCAGTGACATTTGGCAGTGTAAATTATGGGGATGATGCAACACAGCTTTAGATGGTGAAATTGATGTTGGTGGATTAATTTTTTTTTTGGAAATTTATTAGGAATTAAATAGTGGAATAAGGAACATGTTCACTAAATTCATTATAATGTTATTTTCCTCGCCGGATGAAGACACATTTCTTTCTTTTCTACCCACTTTAAAAATTAACAGAAATAATTTAAAGTTGAAATGGCAGCTGATTTCGAACTATTTCGAAGTTATCTAAGACATTAGCAGAGACAATAATAATTGTCTCTGATATTATTGCTCGTAACTTAAGAGTGGTTGGGACCACTCATAAGTCTTATGAGCGCTCATAAATACGCACTAATAGCGGTTGGTGAATAGGTTTATGAGGCTCTTAACTTATGAGCTGTCGGTAATTGCCGGCCTATAACATTAACATTTTAAGAACAGTGCTATCATAATATTATTTCACAATAAAAAAAACTTTTTTATTTTATTCACAAATCTCTTACATACCTGTGGTCAAAAATTACATCAAAAATCCAGAAATCACAAAAACACGTGTTACTCGAAGAAGAGTTGAAACAAAACTGCCAAAGTTCATAACGTTTCTTTATAGTAAATCAGGCTTCGTTCGCCATCCCAACTTTTCTTCTTAAAGGCTGCATTCCAACTGAAAATCGCAAAGTCAAATGTGCCCCGGGGTCAAAGGTGCCCCAGTTTACCCTATACTAGGTACGTGGATCTTTCGCATAGAAACTAAAACGACGTATCATGAAAAGAAGAACCATCTCATTCTTTTATGAATAACTCCAAATCGTCCACTTATTAGGAAAAAAGAAACAGAAACAAAATCATACCAGCGAAGCGACCTATAACAGTACCTAAACGGTTGTCCGTTAATAAGGAGTTCGCTATATTAACGAACTAAAAAATTATATCGATTCTCCCCGCTTGGTTCTTGACGCCACCTATGGAGTGAACTGTAAAACAAACACTAGCCAAGTTTCAAACCAGTACCTAATTTATTTACACTTTCTCTTCCTCCTTTCCTCTTTGAAGAGGGATCAAAACGTTCCCTCTTTATACAAAAAAATTAAAATTAATTATAAAAATGAAAAAAAGTACATAATTCCTTCGGATGACTTTTAATGTGACAAATTTCGATCAAAAGAGAGGTTACACGCACGTTTGGGTCTAATGTCAATAAAAATTGCAGAGTCGCTACAAATTAACATTTAATTAGTTTGCCCATCGAAGGATGACACAAAGAATTTGGATTTTCCAGAAAATCTCTCTCTTTAACGAAATCAACAAAATACTGAACAGGACAACCAACACCCGCATTGCATTTAATCGAAAAGTCCTTGATGCCATCACACACAAGACAGAATTCCTTAACATCAATTTACTTTGATCGATTACAAATGGCGTAATAAATGAATTTCCAAATGATGAACATCACAGCTACACCTTAAGAGGGAATCCCTCTTACGAAACAGAATATGTACGAGTATACTCACATTAGTAAAGGAAAGTGACGGAAAAGGATGCCACTTGACTTTCCACTTGATATCGGCACAAGCAACAACATCCACCTGAACGGTTAACTCAGTTTAAGATGCTCTCCCAAGACATCGTCCTTGTTTGTGTGTGGCGGCCGACTATGAGGGTAGACCAGCCAGCGGGGGAAGCAAAGCCGATGGTATTGGTTTGTTTTAAGGATCCCACCCAGGCCGCCACTGCTGCCGCCATGAAAAAGATTAATTATGCTACCATCCATTGTTAACCCAAATTGTTTGCACAACCATTACACATTGTCGGCGAAGCCATGAAGAGATGGTGCAGAATGGACCACAACCATTGGAATTCTACGGGTGTCGGTCGGTGACTGCTGGCGGTGGGGTAGTATTCTCCAGTGTTTGTTGTGTGGGGGGATGCCGATGATGGCATATAGCAGTACTCGCAGTGGGAGTGGCACTGGGTGACAATGCTTCACTTCAACCACCTCCGGCCTAGGATCCTTTTTTCCTTTTTTTCGCTTTTAATTTGTGTGGTATCAGGACGTAGAGGAGAAGCAACCGCGCATCGGCCGTGGATCTAGATTCTGAATTCTAGATACAATGTGGATTCGTGTTGTTGGCAAAATGAAAAATGTGAAATTATTTGAAGGGGCGCACCATCATTAATTGAATGAGTTGATTTTTCTTATTCTGGTAGTTGTCGTACTCGTACGATTGTTCGTTTGGTCCACTGCAGACAAGGGTGCTGCTACAGCGACCACCATTCATTACAAAACAAGGTCCTTGTACCGACTGAAAATTTGCTGATTATCAACGTACGTATCTTGGTATCCTTGGATAGGTACCTAAGTGTACGTATGTGTGTGTGTGCGCGCGGACAGTGGGTTTTCTGCTGATAAAGTTCATTAATAATGCTTTGTGGACACAAAGAGTTGCAGAGGAGACTTTCGAATTAATCGTTCAGTTTCTCCCAATGAAACGTATGGCAGGGAGCATTGATGGCCGACGTAGTAGTTGTTCTATTATATTTCGCTTTCTGTGTCGTCGATGGGGTCAATGGGATTGAATTTACAATGTCCGACGCAAGGATAATGAGTTGAATAGCGATTACTTTTATAAATGACTATAAGTCAAATATTTTTATTAATCACTCTTATTGTCATTTGTATGTAGGCAAATTGATAATGGAAGCGAGATGGGTTCATTATTTCATCTTTAATTAAATTAATTAGAACTGATTGCTTCCGTCTGCTTGATTATGATATGGCAATCAACATCGTAGCTAATGACGTTCTTAAAAAATTAAACCGATGGCGTATGGGGAGGAAGAAAATGTCTCAAGTGTAGTTTATATCTTCATATTGAAAATTTTCGCTTCACTATACTATAAAACACAACAAGACAGGTGGATGAAAACTACAATTCGAAGGACATACCGACTGTTTTGCAATTAAGTTAGGTTAGGTTTGCGGGCTGATGAGATTGGTTACATCCTAATCACATTTATGAATACTTAGGAAGTTTTCAAAATGTTCCTTTCAATGGTTTTTTTTTTAAGTGAAACTTTTTTAGCCGCGGTAAAGCAAATTTGCCTGAATCAGACGAAAATGTGAAACGCTTCCCCTTCTCCAACTTCAACAGGCAGTTAAATAAATTCTAAAAAAAATACACATATGTACGTCATATCGAGCCACAAAATATCAAAAGTACAAGCAAGCGAAGAAAACAACAATAGAACAAGCCAAGAAAATAAAATTCTTATTTTCAACCCCACCATGCAAACATTGGGTCAGGGATGATTTTTGCCGACAGAAAATCTTCTACCGAGTTTGAGCGGTTGAATGATGTAGGAAACTAAAAATGTAAAAATGTTTTCACACAAAAATTTTATTTGAGATGCGACTTCTTTTGTTTTAGTCCTAAAGATAATATGAAGAATAAATAACGTAGTTTTTAATTCAAAATTTTGAATATTTCGATAGTTTTTTGGTGGCAGATAAGACTTCTTTCTTGTGAAGTGCTCATTGCAATACAAGATCTATTTCGGTAATTGCGTACAAAATGGATAACACCTCGATTTTGATGAAATGTTTGTATGATGTAGAGAGTATTTTTTCGAGTATCTTTATGCATCTATGCAAAAAGTGGTGTCCACTTTGTACATAATTATCTTTACTTTGTTCGACGAATTGTGTTGTTCTCAAATCAGGAGATGATAACTCTACAGTGATTGCTCTCCGATTTGCGGCGATTTGTCATGCTACTACGGTAATTCAGTGAGTGTTTATAAGAGGAACAGATTTATGCAAGCTATTGTAACAATACTGAGATGCAAATATCCTATCTTCGCTGTACTGACAACTTTTGTTGACCTAGAGTATAGAACCTAACAAGTTTCACTTCTAATGCGCGAGATTCTCACGCACTTTTTTTTTGTCTGTTGTTAAAGGGGCGATTATTTGATACTCTTTGATTGCTTGCCAGACATTCGAAAAAGGTGGTGCCGTGAAAAAACTTTTAGGTGTTTTACTGGGATTGAACCCGGGCAATCATGCGTAGTAGTTTAACGCACTAATCAACATGGCCACGGCAATAGAATGTCACTCTCTCTGGAATGGACAAAACACATCTACTACGCATGGCAAAATTTGTACATACTTCATTTTGTTTTAGTTTTGTTTTCGTCTTCTTTACACTTTGCAAAGAAACGAAACAAAAATGTAAACTGTGAAGTATGCCTTTGCGTTATTATTACATTCGCGGACACATGATTTTCGGTATATCTCCGGCATTTTGAGAGATATTTTATATTATTTTTTGCGAATTTCGTATAAAGATAAAAAGTGATTTCGCTGGTCACAGTGTAGTGAAAATTTGTCTCTGTCAGGACAAATAATGCCGGAATATGAAAGTATACCATACCTAAAATTCTTTGACGGCGTATGCCATTATGACCCGCTAATTTCCTCAACCATTGACGGCATATGCTGTTTTGTCCGCGAACGTGTTGTCCAAAATCTTTCTGTGTATAAATCCCGTTCGTCGCCCTAATATTGAGTTACCGTAAACGCCAAAATTCACTTTATGAGTTTGGTATGCAGTCGTATGTTTTCGGGGTAGACCTTTCCAAATCGTTTATCCGTTTTGCTCTATCTCTTTCCATTGCAAAGATATACAGAATGGTTTTGACCCAATTATCAAGTTTACGTATTGTTTTGACGTTAACGCCAAAATTTGACATTTACGTCAAATTTTCCATACAATTTAAGCAAATTTTAGTTTAAGAATTGTTTTGACTTAGGTATGTGCCTACAAAATGCCAGGTAAAACTAATTAATCGTATGCACGTACGTCAGTAGAAAGAAACATTTTTTTTTTTGGTTTTGCGTACGTGCATACTCTTCACGAAAAAGACAAAAGAATTCTGAAATATGGAAACAGTACCTTAGAAAACGTTTGCGAAAATCGGGAATTTTTGACGTATGTGTATGAGTAAAAGAAAATATTGATTTTAGTGGCGTATAGTATACGGCAAACTCATTTTGTAATAAATTTTAAATATCTTAAAAACCAAAAGTGTTTTAGAATAACTTCTTTAAATTGAAAGAGGATTTCCGTATGAATATCGTGTCAAAAAATTAAAAAATCCTAGCGGTTGGTTTTCATGCAATAGGCTGTCAAAACTTTAAATGCGAGCTTACGGCAACCCAATGTTGGGGCGATGCGTTGCATTTTTTAAATACGTTTGCATTATAAGTGTATGAGCATATGTATGTGTAATTTTACGCTTGATTGTCATAGACAGAAATAAGTAGTATTTTTCGATAATTTGTGTTTGTCACATAATAATGAATTCCTTTATAAAATAAAATTCATAGAATAACAATTTACTCTTTTCTCCCATAAGCGGACACTTCTCATACTCGGACAAATTGATCGGTACTGTCAATGTCCGGTTATGAGAGAGTTCACTGTATTATGTACTTGCTGATTTTACTTGACTGAAATTTCTCGGTGAGTACGTTTTCTCGCACCTAATTGCGTGCGTGACGTACCCGTTACGTGTAACATTCCCTACGTAACGTTAGTTATAGGCTTTTAAATTTTGCAGATCAAGGTCGAAATAAAATAGTAGATGTACTTTCAATAAGAAATAAAAACAAGGATATAAAAATGTAGCTGTTTTTTGCTACATACATTTTTGTATTCGTATACTCGTACCTCACCCGCTTAACACCACGTCTGTGAGGTTAATGGATTATTCCGCTTTGTTTGCGAAAGAACATCCTGTCCCAGTACCCTGTGCTACAACAATGTACAGTACATACTCCTGTAGAATAGCATTTTGCTTTTTAATGTAACCATAACAATGAGAACAATTCCACTAATGGATGCATTTGCAATAAAATGAAACCTGCTCTGACGCGGAACTGAAATAATTTTACTCCTCGTGCCGTGCAAAGCGAATGGCGAATGCATAGGCATTGATGCCTAATTCCAATTTCTAGCCTAGCTTTAGGGCGGTCTTTCGCGTCATTCCTCACTTGAAAGACCAAACATTACTAAAGCATCTCTCTGCTAATTGCTTCGATCGATAATGTCAAAAGCTGCGTTAGCTATGGAGAGAACCTGACAACCATCCACTTTCACACGCACAAGCCCGTGCTCATACCCGATAGGGAAAAGGGAATTAGATAGACAGACATCAGCACATTGATCCACCACTAAAGATAATTGCTGGAACGCAATCCACTGCGGTTCGGAATGCTATTGCATGTTCTCATACCGTTATGGGAATCGCTGCTAATAATTCTCCAGCGCACGGGTTATTGTGCTTATATATATATTATGTGTATTTATGCTTTGGCATTTGAGAGGGGGCAATCTATGAACAACTGCATGGGGGTGTGAATTCAGGCAACCTTGAGTCCTTTTCGTTGATTCCATCGCGGATAATGTGATTGTGTACACCTCGACTGTACTTCGATGGCTTCCTGCATCTCACCGTCTGTCAATAGCAGCACAGTCATCATCATATCAATGCAAGGGAATAAGGCCGTTGCTAGGAGCTGAGGGTGTAACTCCCTTTGACATTGGCTTTGCTTATCTCACAAGTCACAACAGATAAAAACGATTTACATAAAATGAACAAACGCCCAGGACAGGCACACATCCTGAAATCAATTTGAAAACACTGCCATTGCGGTGATATGGAATTCGGACCGGCGATATGAAATCTGTTTGCGATGAAGTAGAAGACATAGAAAGAGCTGAAGGGACCTGCATTCGATACTGCCGAATGAAGTTAGTAGCAGATTCGACTACAGTGCTTTCCATCTGAATAGAATCACTCTTCAATTTGGTTTCGGAGATCTTTGTGCGTACACAGCTATAAATTCCGATTCGTTCGGTTTAAATGGTTTCACTCGGATGTTTAATCTAAATGTATCTAAACGAATTTAAATTTCGTCGGTTTAATATACGTAAGTATCATTTTGAACCAATTTTCCTGACATTTAAAATAGTAACGACTCTGGGGGAGAATTAAATGCCGGCAACACAATTTGGATTTAAGAAAACTGTCCAAACCGACCGAGTTAACACAAACATTTTGAAGTCAGTGGGGTAGCTGGAAAAATAAATTGGTTTGCATTAAAAAAAAATGATTTTGTCCATTTCATTATTGTAAGTTTATTTTTATTTTGCGTACTCTACCGATCTAAGTAGTTTTGTATATAAGTTTAATATTTGGGAGAGGAATCCACTGCACTGGATGGCAATCTTCAACATGTTTAAAAGTTGAGAGCTTATTTTGGCCATTGCAAAGGACTTGAAGTGTTTCAAAAAAATTGTCTATAATGCTGTTTACGCAAGATGTTATCGAAAATTATTGAAATTGTTATAGAGTTTTACGAAAGAAATGTAAGATGTCGCTCTTAGTAATTCACCACACTCAATTGTGAAATCACCCTAGTTCAATCCTTATAACCTTACTAACTTCCTCTTCTTAACCCAACCTTCAACGAGGTAAGACATCGCTTCAATAAAAGTACGCTGTTCAACCCAATACGAACGTCTTTTTTCATACGATACAACATATCTCGTTGGAGCCGAAGAATCCCAGCGCATCCAAGGCGTGTCTCATACGCCCACGCACAATACTATAAAACATGTTAAGGCACACAAAAAAATCCCCAAAGAAAAAAACGAGCCAGAAAAACGACAAAAGTCATGGCTAGAGCAAGTCGAAGAGACCCATTTTAGACCTCAATTTAAATAAGGAGCCTAATTAAGGATTAATATTTATATCAAGGAAAGACTTATCCACTACCGCCTAATCGAGGTAGGGCTACATAGATGCATTGCAAGAAGAAAGCCACTTGTTGCAGTCAAGCACTTGACGAAACGTTCGATGTTTGCCGGAGAGTATTTCAATAAAATTATCCAATTTTAGAAAAATGTTTTATGGAGCGACGAATCCAAGTTCAATAGACTTGGATCTGATGGGAAAGTGTACGTTTGATGCATAAAAGGTCAAGGCATTAATCCGAAGTATACGATAAAAAACTGTCAAATACGATGCCGAGTACGTTATGGTCTGTGCAACCTTTGCATGGCATGGTGTTGGTCATATAGCTAGAGTATCTGGCAGTAAGGATCAATATTTATTTATTTATTTATTTATTTATTTGCCTTAGCTTGGAGGGGTGCCAATGATAATGACCCGACGCATACATCCAAAGTGCAAGTTGAGCTTCAGGATAACAAACTTAACCAACTTCTGATTTTAAGTTAGTCCGTATCAAAACTCAATTGAGAATTTATGTATTGATGTGGACAAAGCATTAAAACCAAAAAAAAATCTAAATTTGGTCCAATTATTGATGTCCATCCAAGAAACTTCGTATTTATTCCATTCAAAAAGCGCGCTGAAAAAAACTTAAGCAAATTAGCCAAGAAGACTTGCGGCAGTTTTGGACAACAAAAGATATCCCAAATTCCCAATCAATTGTAAAATATGTATACCAATTTAAAATTTTTGCAATTTTATTTTGTTTTTGTTTTTCTTATCATAAATGAACAACATATGTAATTTATTATTTTATTTAGAACATAGTATGTACATATTTATTACCAAGCCCAAATATGTAATGCTTCGCCGAAACGAAAGTCGTCTAGCACGGTCTACTATCTTTGGATTTACGGATAATGTCACAGCCGTGTCTTATGTGATTAAAGGAAAGTTTTCCGTTCAAAATGGCATCGAATCTTTCTTTCTTTCATTACAATAAACTCAGTAGTAGCCAGACATCAACGACCCAGAGAAAGTAGTTCAGAATTTGCAGAGCAAACGACGCAATGCAAAGGAAAACCAGATTTGTAGGCACTGCATGTGCAGAGCCTGTCTATTTACAACACAGCATTCTATTACATAAATGCCATAAGTGTATATATCAACAAATTGCTTTGTAATATAACTATTATGTATACAAACAACTTTGAACCACAACAAAAATAATAACATATCTAAAATAACAAAATACTTAAATATTCTATGAACTATTCTATGAACTTCCATACAAAATGTACGAAGGTCCAGTCAGATCTATACCGTCAAATAACCATACTTTGACCAGTGTCTTTGTATGTAGCAAGATCTTTCGGATTTTAGGCTTATCTTGTCGGGCGCTGAATTCTGAACAAAACTAAGACTTTAATTACCTGTTTGTACCACTTGCTAAAAAACATCCTGGTCAAAGTTTTACTTTGAAATTTTTAACTTTGACCAGTGCAGTTTTAACTTTGATCAGTGCAATATACTCTGTATTAAAAATAAAAATTTCCTGATTTTGGTCAAAGTAACCATCCGTGGGCAAAGTTAGGCAGTTTTACGGTATCAAAGTTAAGACTAGTCAAAGTTATACTGTCAGTCAAAGTTAAAAATTGCTGGTCAAAGTTTTCCGAATTTATACTATTTCATAAAGGTGTTTTCCTTAATTGTATAAAATTAATTGTATTACACATATGACTATAAAAAGAAATTACATTTAAAAGATAAAATGTTAGTCTATATACCTGTAATAAATTCGACGCAACTAAATAGCTTAAAACACAAAATTTCGGAACCATTTTTAGGAGCTCAAATCACTACCTTAAAATTGCACCACTATTTTTGACGATTACATTTTTTTTTTAATATTTTCACCTCAGGAACTGAACCTCAGGAACTTAGTTGATAAACCAACCTTTCAACTCATACCAAATATGTTGAAATTACCCAAATATAGTTGACTCTGTATTAAATATAAAAATTTTCTGATTTTGGTCAAAGTAATCATCGCTGGTCGAAGTTAGGCAGTTTTACGGTACCATTGATGGGAAGGTTGCAAACCATTCACTGACAGAAAGGTTAAGAGTAAAACAAAAATATTTCACCCATTTATGCTAAGTACTATTTAGATTATAATATTCTGAAACGACAAGAAAGAAACTCACTCACTGTATTCCATTTCCGGCAGATATACATATGTATGTATTTAACTTTTTTGACACTTTTTATGCATTCCCTTTGATTTGCAGACAAAACGCCATCATGTTCATCCGGTGATTCTATTTATTTATTTATTTATTTACTTTCGCTATATGGGAGTTTTTATTGGTGTCCCATAAGATCTAGAGTTGGATTCGACTGTATATCTTTACAGGCTTAAAACTTTTTACGCCTGATTTACAATTAAAAGCATTTTTAAATTGTCTGCATTGAATAGTCACGTCAACAAATGCCAAATGCATAAGTGTGTGTATACTTATTGTCTTCGTTGAACAGCAAAGATGTTTTTCGTTATTATCTCTGCTGACGTTGATGCTTCTTTTTTTGCGCATGCACAGTTTTCATCAGAACTATGTACCTATAAAATAGTATAAATTCAGAATTCAATGGCTTAATCATTCTTAAGGAACCTCCTTTTGAAGATAAAAGGAACCCATCAAGAGCGTACCTCTTTAAATCAACTTAAATACCCACCAGCTTAAGAGCTTATGCTAGAATTATCCAAAATAAAAAGTCAAATATTTACTTCCCACTTGTTGACACACTTAAAGCATGTTTTGTTTTTATTCTTTGTAATCTGAAGAACAGCTAATTAACTGTGTATACTTGTTTTCGCTCACCTATTCGACTTACTTTCATGCAAAGCTATCAAAACACACGTGTGGTTCATAAATTCAAAGCAAACACAACTCCGAAGATTGTATAACACAAAGAAGTGGGTGTTGGGTGGCCCTAATCTACCGGGTAGCACTGTACACATACACCAATGAGTATAACTTTGGTTGCGCACAAGTGTATATATGTGGTATGTTGTTTAGCGTATAACGCGTCCAAATGCAGTTTTTATAGTGTGATTTTAAAGGAGATTCGGTGCCGCACAAAAGCATTGTCAGGATTCTCATTTTCGTCCTGAATATCAGTCCTTGTAGCGAGTACAGCGAATGTGTAAAATTAAATTTCGAATGCTGGTGAAGAGTGAAACAATATACCTGTCATAGTCGTCGTTAAATGGAAATGCTTTCACTTTTTTTTTATTGTTGTCAGAGACTTTTGTTTTCGTAAAGGCGATCAGATAGGGTGTGTTGAGTTTGTTGTCTGCAAAATTTGCATTTGCAACTGTACATGCTGTAACATTTTTAGGTGTTTAAATGCACTCAAAATAGCATGTCGAGGTGGGAACTCGGCAGTTACGTCTTAGGAAGGAAGATTGGTGCAACTAACTTGCAGCTTATGAAAAAATTAGCTGCCGATCTGGATCTAAAAGTTTTGGGGATGTAGACCAACTTAGCAGACAATGGTCCTTTATACTTCACCCTCTCATATTTATTACTCCCCGACAAATTGGTAACATGTTTTTTATCTACTGCTTCCTAGCATGTGAATGTCGATATGAAATGAGGGTCAGACTTCTATTTCTTTTGAAACCAATGAAATATCCACCATGGAGAGGTATCCATAACTGCTCGCCAATCCATTGGACGCCCGCGATGAAATATAAAAGGCTTCGAACTGTTAAATATGTGAGGTGGTTAAAGACAATTAAGCAGGAAGTTCCCTAGTGAAGCTCTGTTTGAAAGGAGAAGATGTAAACAGGTACAGTGCAGAAGACAAATGAACAAGATGTGATTCGACTTATAAAACTAAATACTAAGAAAAAAAAAAAAAAACATAATTAAGAGATCAGAATATTTAAAGTGAGAGAGTTCAATCTAACATAGTCACAAATAAGTAACCAATTTTTTACGCGCTTTAAAAAAAAAACGGTTGTTTAAGCGGATCTGATATGTTCTGGGAGTAAATTGAATAAACGAAAACAGAAAACAGAATAAAAATTACGGTAAGCAATGGTACGAAAATTAGGTATATTCACAATGATTAAAGAGTTTCCACGTAGGTTATGACTAGAGACTATACGAAAGTTACGGTTACCAGACCTCATAAAAAATGTTTTTAGTACCTTGAAGCAATACAAGTAACGAACAGGAAGAACTTTCAATTCACAGAACAAAGAGAAGCCAGGGTATCTACTAGGCTTACGACAAATTTTAAGTATAAAATACTTTTGTAGGACTAACAAAGGTTGCATCTTGTCCTGATATCCACCTCCCCAGCAATTTATTCCATACTGAAGCTTTGAGTGAAAAAGTCCATAGTAAATAGTAGTTAAAAGCTTTGGTGAACATAAATTACGTAGATAGAAAAATGCCTAAGCGTGGAACGGAAATACTTCTTTAACCCTGGAAGTACATGCTTCGTCGAATCGACGACGCATTTTCGCGTTTTGTAAAATATGCCAAATAACATGAAGATTTAAAAATTAAATTTCTAAGTGAATATTATAAGAAAAAATGTCCATTGTTGCCTTTCTTTATGCTCAATGAACTAAATCCTTACTATAATAAAACTGTAACTTTTTTCGACTGTAAAGACTTTGTTCTCAATTGTCTTAAAAACTACTGCACGAAATTAAATCCGGTTTTCACAGTTGGATTGCAAAATGTCAGAAATACATGTCGTTATCTGCTATCCAGAAGCGGAGATCTAAGCTGATATCTGGGCAGAGAGTATTTTTACGAATACCTTTTAGCTCCTAGCTTTTAAATGCCTTGGCCGTCGGGAATGAAATTTCTTTTATTATAAAGCTCAATTTTGTACAAACATTTTAAGATATAAATCATCTTCGTGTCCAGAGCTACCTGGCTTGTGCAATCTTTGCAATATGAAGAGGATATATTTCACTTCCTTGCAATATGCCCAGTTTTAAAAGAAATTCGATTGAGATTCTTCGATTCGTATACCCTGGAATTAGGTGAAGCAATTGAAATCTTAAATGGAGTCCGAGGCTGGGATTTACTTTTCAACTACTGTGCAAATGCTCTTCGTTATAGAAAATGTATAGTTGAAGAAGATTTTTAATGTTTAATGTATATACATATTGCCTTTTTCTTTGTTCTCTGTTAAAAACAAAAATAGAAATGTAACTATTGTCAATCTGGTAGACGGCCATAGGCCAAACCATAATAGACTTAGAATTATATTGAATGTTATGAATTAAAAATGAAAATAAAAGTCATATAAACTAAACTAACTAAATCATCTTCGTACGTGTAGCATACCCCCTGCAAATCTTTATTCTTTATTTTTACAAAGTTCAATTGTATTAATTTAAAAATAACAGCTAAAAATTATGTACACTACATATGGCGCCTACCCACGCCAAAGCCGCTGTAAACAACCGAATCGTCACTCACTTCACACCGGAGATAACATGTCACCAATCTATAAAAAGCCATGTGCAACCGCACTCAATCTTTTTTTTTCTTGGTGTCAGTCAATGGAGGCGTGAACTTGAGCGCGAAATCCCGCGAAATTAATCACGTTTAATTTTCTTTTTTTTATTGTGCGTAGTGCATAAAATCAATATAATTCCTGTGCAGAATAGTTTTTTTTTTGCGCAAAATTAGACTGACTCGATGGTAAGATTTGTTTTAAAAGAAAATTGGTGTAGGATAATTATCCAGTGTATAATTTAAATTACAGTGCTCGATATGCCAGGTGGGGACAGGAATTTAAACCTTACCACCACCTGCGCATCATACCAACTACCGCTAAGTGCTCTGCTCACAAAGAAAATACCAAAAAGGCAAGCAAATAAATTAGGCTTGAAAGAATTAAAAAATATTCATAATTCGAGAAACGCCTTCGTCTCTACATCGTCTCCATACACACACACAAGAAAAAAAAAGGCTCGACGCACTTAAATCAGTACGCACGGAAGTCTCTCCAAAATATTCGCGAAAAACCACCCCTGGCGCTCCAAACTACAACTACTCAGAGCGAATGCACACGTGGCAGAAAAACTTGGTACTCCCCGAGGCCAATGACCCATCATTCGTCATTCTGCACATGCTGTAAAGCACGTCACCCGCAAGGCGGCAAGATTCGCCGTGAATCAGCATTAGCCTCTTTCGCAGCAGCCGATCTACGGATCACACCAGCTAAGGAGAAGATCGTGAGCCAGCGTACATATATACCGAACAGACAGAACACCAGTGTATTTTTCCATTCCGAATGTTAAGTAGTTAGGGATATGTATTATAGGTTAAGTACAAATTTATTTCTTTTGTCACATGTTTAAAGTAAGCCAACACAGGTAATGCCATCTTGAATTTACATTTATCATATATTTAATCAAATCTTCCCATTCAGCTTGATTAAGATCGATCCGACATACGATTTGTGCGCACAAAACGGAGTCCCCTCATCTATATACGAGTACATAAAACCATTACGCATATACATACAACTAATTTCATCCTCGCTTTTGTTTCAACGCATCGCCATCACTCAAACATACGTAAGTGCTTGATACAAGTGTAATTTCATTTGGCATAATCCTAAATTCACCTATGTATCTAGTTTTCTTAGTCTCACCTAATTTTGAATACCATATAAAGTAAAGATATTAAGATATAAGTAACATTTGGACAGAGACATACGTGTTAATTTTTTTTTTTTGAATTATTTTTATGTAACCATTCGATTACAGTCAGCAAAGGCTTACGTAAATACAATGAACCATTATACTTATACAATTACATAGATATTAGAGAAAGATTTGGCGCATCTTGCGTTATAAGATTTAATCGAATTTATGCTATCGGTTATATTTTTTTTTGAATTTAGACTTTAATTTTTCCTTCAAATTGCGTTCGAAGGGTTAGAATTTAGTAATAATAAAGCTGTGTGAATTTGAAAAAGAGATTAGTTTTGAGTTTTGAATGGCAGTAATGACGGCTATCATGATTTGGCAACTTTTATAGATTTTCTTGGCGAGGGAAGGGTGCGTCTAGTGACGAAGGGATGAAGTCGGCGTAACATATTACATAAAGGGGCTACCCTAACATTTTCCGGCGTACGGTAGCCACGGAGTTGTTGATAATTCTCAACAGACAAGCAGGGCAGGCCACCGCCAACCGAGCGTACAGATTTACAGGAAGTGCCTATATTTTTTTTGTTTCCTTCTTAATTGCATACAGGCATAAAATCTTTCCACATTAACCAGGAGGTAGAATTATAATGCGTAGGTCTAGGGGAAACATTTTTTTATTTTTGCGTTATTGTGAGATCGATTCTCCATGAAGTCCCAACGTGGCTAGTGATGGAGTAACGTGCAAGAAATAATTCAGCGCAGGGTGAGGGATGTTGTTATTTAGAGCTTATTTGAACAATTCTTTTGTTAGAAGGCTAAGGGCCACATTTGTTCGAGCGCGATAAAATTAATTTTTCTCACTCCTAGCCAAGCCCCCGGTGCCTACGCACTTCTCGCTCCAGTGGTTGGTCCGGCCCAGCGGATAAGGGTGGGTATAGCCGAAGATGCAGCTGGAGCATAGTCGCTGCATGGTCATCAACACCTGACCACCTTTTTGTTCACTTGTCTCGTATGTTCTCGGTTAGAGATCCCTTTCGGTATTGTGTTACCTTTCGTGTTTCTTTTATTTCTTCTTTCTCACTGTAAACCCGGACGGTTTACAACCCTTCTTCGGACAGGTTAAGGACGTTGAGTCACAATACAGTGACACCCTTTTTATGTGTCCTCGGATACATGGCACGTATCTATTTATTTGTAACCAGGAAAGTAGCAGAAAGATCCCCCCCCATCCGACGAGCTGTCGCCGTGCAAACCGCAAGCGTGCCACCCACTGCTACAGGAGAAATTAACCACCTCTTTTTCCACTGGTGAACCCGTCCATGTACAGGGTTCCTTACAAATTGGCGCCCAAACAACGTGGGGCACGAGCAATGATAACTTTATCAAATTGACCAACAGGTGTAGGCACAAAAGATGATCACCTACCAAAACTGACCTCGGGTAGGCCAGCGATGGAAGCGGTACATCAGCTTCTCACATTGGGTTTTTTTTTTGAGGAAATCATTGCCACCCCATACGATAAACAACTTAGAATTAAAACAGCAGCAATTAACATCTAGCAACAGTTGTGGATACGAGTATTCTTGCGGACACTCATGTGTAAATCGCTGCAAACATTTAAACGTCTCTTTTTTTTAACATCTTTTGCATTTTAATATTTACGTCAGAACCTTTAATTATTTCAAATTTTCTAGGAGTCCTATTCTTGTCAGATTTCACATCTTAAGATTAGTTGCACTAGAATATCACTCGATTTCAGAGTCGACGTACTATAACCACTTAGGAAGATCATCTATGAGTCCTGACATTCACAGCGATTAAGCTTATGTTGCAAGTTGCCATAGAAAGACGCCTAAGTATTTTATAGTCTCTTGCGCACAATTTCGCGCAAACAAAAATGCATTTTACCTGTTCATTCCTTCAAACATTTTTTCTTCTATCGCTATATGTTACGCCTAACCCTATTTCATTCATGTCACCAAGATCGCCTGAATATCGCCATAGTATTATCATTACAACACAAATAGAAATTCATTCATAATAATTTGAGTCTTTATTGACACTTCATTAATTTTTACTACATTTACCTTTCGGTTATTATTTTTTTTATGAGTGAATATGAGTGCCAACGAGAATAGCGGAGCTATCCCAAAGCAAAAAAGAAATACAGCTTTCGATGCCAACCGAAACATTCAAACTCGCTCTCAGGGCAAACAGAATACTCGTACAAACGGTGATACTCCCATTACTCTCAATCGTTCAATTAATAACCAACCCATACGTCATTCTCCTCAACAAAACAACAACACAAATTTTAACGTTATTCGATCTCCGAACAACTATGATTTAGTCTACAATAGAAGTATGAATCAAACCATTAATGGAAAGTTGTTGGAGAATGTGACGACAGATGTCACACCCAGAAATTCCATTTTTACACAAGTTACGACTTTACCTGCTATTACAACTACTACCGTTACTTCTTCAATTCCTATTATGTCTCTTTTCGCTGACGAATCAGCTGATCTAACAAATAGCAATGTCAATGCCACTGCACGTCGAGTTAATGCAGACGATGCCAATGCACGGCAAAACCCTCAACAGCTGTTCGCAAATGGTCACCTGCATACGCACATAAAGAGAGTAGTAGAGTCTAGTTTAACAGAATTGCAAAATTCGCTTTTTAAAGATTTACCAAATTTAATTAAACAAAATGTGGAGCAAAGCATGAAACATATTCTAACGCAAAATGCTCCACAGAATAGAATTATAAATACACAGTCTGAATCATTTCAACCTATTTCGAGTCAACAAATCCCACATGACAATAATTTTATTTATCTAGAGAATAATTTGTCGGCTAGCTCAAGATTTAATAATTCACAAAATCAGAGAAATGTCATAGCTGAAGAACATTTTAATTTTCATAATCGTAATGGAAATGATACACGCTTTGCTAATTTTGATCATCAAGTCGATAGACCAAATCACCGACGTTTTGAGTTGGACCGTTGGGGTATTCGATTTGACGATAACCCTAAAGGAATGTCCATTGAAGACTTTGTCTTTCGTGTAGAAGTTCTTAAGATCAATTACAATTGCCCCTGGGCAGAAATCATTCGTAACTTTCACCATTTGTTGTCCGGATCCGCTCAAGATTGGTATTGGCAACATCTAAGAAGTAATCCTAGTGCTGATTGGCCATTACTTCGAGGAGCCCTATTGAAACAATTTAAAGGCTTTGAGAATGATTTTGAAATTATTAAACAAATTATGGATCGGAGGCAAATGCCGAATGAATCGTTCGATGAATCCTTCAAGGCAATAATACACCTCAAAAGCCAATTAAGAGATACGATGCGAGACCAAGACCTAATAAATATTTTGAGAAACAACATCAATACTCGTTTGATGAATTTCATCTATCCTATGAAGATCGACTCATTGGAACATTTTCGAGACGAATGTAGACGGACGGAAAAGATGATTCAGTTTCGTTATGTGACGCAACATCGCGCAAGTAACTTTAGAAATCTTCACGAATTGCATTGTTCTGATGAAAATCAACCTGACGTACATTCCGATTTATGCGAAAATATTTCAGCGGTCTCTTTTACAAACCGCTCGAATAATGCGCATGGTCGTGAAAAACCTGGTAGTGAGAATGTAAAATGTTTCAACTGCAAACAGTTCGGACATATTTTTATTAATTGTACCTCGCCAGTACGGAAATTATTTTGTTACAAGTGTGGCACCGACAATTATACCGTCTTGGATTGTCCTAAATGTAATCCTCATAAGGGAAACCTGAGGACGAACGTGACGAAATCTGGGGAATCTCGTTCGACTCAAACATACCCAGAATAACAAAAAAAGATGCTTCTACAAACACCTCAGACCTTCCAAAACAAGAAATAGTCAGACCCAACGATGTTAGTTATTCAGAACATACTACTAGCATGTGTACCTTACCAGACATTGAAACAAAACAAAATTTTATACCGTTTTATAAAAGATCTTTTGAACAAAGATTAATCGATTATCGAAAGATTCGTAATCGGATTTTTAACGTAGAAGAGATCGAACAACACAGACTTTCAAGAAAACTAGTTAAGACAAGACAAAGACATAGAAAAAGACATGCTTACCGGAAGCTTATTAATGACACCTTACTTGGAGCAAATGTGGACCCTAGGCCATTTGCAAACATACTACTAAATGGAAAAGAAATCAGAGGATTGCTAGATAGTGGTGCATCGATTTCATGTTTAGGAAAGGATTGCATGAATGTTGTAAAGGAACTTGGGATTCAAATGGTCAATTTTCATTCGGAGGTAAACACTGCTGATGGAAAAGGACAGAAGATAGTTGGACGTATCTCGGCAACGGTCGAATACAATAACCTGGTTAAAATTTTGGACCTCTATCTAGTTCCGGATCTTGTTCAACCTTTGTACCTCGGCATAGACTTCTGGTCCAAATTCCAAATCGCTCCAAATATCATTAGTGAAATTTCTACTGTTTTAGACAGTAATCAGAATACCAAACTTCAACCACCGATGCATGTACTCACTATAGAACAAGAAAAGAAGCTACAGTCTGCGATTTCAAAATTTCCGTCATTTGTAGAACAAGGTTTAGGAAAAACTACCGTTGAGACACACGTTATTGACACCAATGACGCTGACCCGGTAAAACAACGTCATTACCCGATGTCTCCTGTAATTCAACAAATAATATATAAAGAGCTTGATCGTATGCTCTCGATGGGTGTAATCGAAGAGAGTCATAGTGCGTGGAGCTCGCCCGTAGTCCTTATCAGGAAACCTGGGAAGAACCGGCTATGTTTAGATTATCGTAAAGTGAACTCTCTTACGAAGAGAGACGCCTATCCTTTGCCACATATAGAGGGTCTGCTAAGTCGACTTGGAGATACACATTACATTAGTAGTGTGGATCTGAAAGACGCTTTCTGGCAGATCCCTCTAGAAGAAAAGTCAAGAGAAAAAACCGCGTTCACTGTGCCAGGACGACCTCTTAATCAATTCACCGTCATGCCTTTTGGATTGTGTAATGCACCCCAAAGGATGTGTCGGTTAATGGATAAAGTGATCCCCAGTGTACTTAGGGAAAACGTGTTTGTGTATCTTGACGATCTTCTTATTATTTCACCGGACTTTAACCACCACATATCCGTGTTAGAACAGGTAGCTGAATGTTTAAAGAAAGCAAACTTGACGATAAACGTTGAGAAATCATTCTTTTGCTTCAAAGAACTTCGCTATCTGGGCTATATAATCGGACAAGGACATATAAAACCCAATCCAGAAAAGGTATCCGCAATTAACGACTTTCCCCTTCCATCAACTCAGAAACAGGTCAGGAGATTTCTAGGTCTTTGTGGATGGTATCGGAGATTTATTCGAAACTTTTCAGCAATAGCAACACCCTTGACCGATACATTGAAAAAATCGAGATCTTTTACACTGTCTGCCGATGCTGTCTCCTCTTTTGAAGCTTTAAAAATGGCTTTAGTATCTGCACCTCTCTTAAGCAATCCAGACTTTGCAAAAGCTTTCGTCATTCAATGTGATGCATCGTCAAAAGGAATAGGAGGTGTATTATTTCAGCTTGATGATGAACAAAACGAAAAGCCGATTGCTTATTTTTCTGAAAAATTAAACTCCTGTCAACAAAAATATAGCGTCACCGAGCTCGAATGTTTCGCAGCCCTAAGAGCTGTGCACAAATTTAGACCATACGTGGAAGGTACTTCATTTACCATTATCACAGACCACGCAAGCCTAAAATGGCTTATGGGCCTAAAAGATTTAAGTGGTCGTCTTGCTCGTTGGTCTTTGAAACTTCAAGCGTTCACATTTAATATCGAGCATAGAAAAGGTTCGCAAAACATTGTGCCAGATGCGTTATCAAGGGCGTATGTGGAACAAATCACTTCAACCGATTTTATAAGTAATTCACTTGACTTAAGTTCACCGGAATTTAAATCCGCTGAGTATGTAGATCTTTTATCGAATATAAGAAACAATCAAGATAATTTGCCTGACCTTAGAATAAAAGACAATTTAGTGTTCAAACGAGTGTTAGCAAGTGGTAACGACATCATGTATACTCAGTACCATTGGAAACTTTGGATACCCACAGGTCTAACAAATTCGATAATTGAACAGAACCACAATCCACCCAATTGTTCCCACGGAGGAATTCTCAAGACATTAGAAAGAATCAGAGAAACCTTTTACTGGCCGAATATGGTAACACAAGTGCGAGAATTCGTTACCAAGTGCGCCGAGTGTAAAGAAAATAAAGCACCCAACTTCACTCTTAGACCACCTATGGGGGCACAAATGAAAATAGAAATGCCTTTCCAAAAGATTTATGTAGATTTCATGGGACCTTACGTTCGCACAAAGAAGGGTAACCTATTCATTTTCGTCGTTTTAGACCACATGTCTAAATTCGTTTTTCTTAAAGCAATGCATAAAGCAACCTCCAAGTTGGTAACTGACTTCTTAGAAACAGAGATTTTTCAAAAGTTTGGTGTGCCCGAGTTTTTGCATAGCGACAACGGCAAACAATTCGTTTCGCAAGAATTCAGCTACTTTCTTTCAAAGTATGGAACTACTCATATCAAAAATGCGGTTTACTCACCACAAGCAAATGCATCGGAAAGAGTAAACCGATCTATTTTGTCTGCTATAAGGACATATCTGAAGGAAGATCAGAAAGAATGGGATATCCACTTGTCTAAAATCCAACAAGCTTTGTGTACTTCGGTACATCAGTCAACTGGAATGTCACCATATTTTACATTATTTGGTCATCATATGATAACGCATGCAAATATGTATAAGCTAGCGAAAAAACTAAAAGCGGTAAGTGATGGTGAAGTGGAATACCTAACCCATTCTGACTACCTACAGCTTGTAAGAGAAAAGATGAGGGAAAATTTAAGAAATGCATACAAGCGTAATGAAAAATCTTATAATTTAAGATCATCGGTGCGAGTTTTCAAACCAGGATCCGAAGTGTATAGAAGAAATTTCGTGCTAAGCAATGCTTCTAAACAATTCAGTTCAAAGCTATGCCGAAAATTCGCAAAATGTCGTATTGTTAAGCAGATTGGTAGATCGTTGTATGAAATTGAGAACATGCAAGGTAAATCCATCGGCGTTTACCATGCAAAGGATTTAAGGCATTAATCCAATTTTTTTTTGTGTTTCAACAACTGATCTGTCTATTAAGCTTCAATACCTAACATCAGACATTGGAAAGATAACAGGGTCATGGGTCGAGCAAAGCAAGAACATCTGATAATACCATCGGTATAAAACAGATTTCCAGTGAGTCGGTCTTCATGTCTTTTGCCAACACCTGTGTTTACAAAATTCATGACTTTGTAGCATACCCCCTGCAAATCTTTATTCTTTATTTTTACAAAGTTCAATTGTATTAATTTAAAAATAACAGCTAAAAATTATGTACACTACATATGGCGCCTACCCACGCCAAAGCCGCTGTAAACAACCGAATCGTCACTCACTTCACACCGGAGATAACATGTCACCAATCTATAAAAAGCCATGTGCAACCGCACTCAATCTTTTTTTTTCTTGGTGTCAGTCAATGGAGGCGTGAACTTGAGCGCGAAATCCCGCGAAATTAATCACGTTTAATTTTCTTTTTTTTATTGTGCGTAGTGCATAAAATCAATATAATTCCTGTGCAGAATAGTTTTTTTTTTGCGCAAAATTAGACTGACTCGATGGTAAGATTTGTTTTAAAAGAAAATTGGTGTAGGATAATTATCCAGTGTATAATTTAAATTACAGTGCTCGATATGCCAGGTGGGGACAGGAATTTAAACCTTACCACCACCTGCGCATCATACCAACTACCGCTAAGTGCTCTGCTCACAAAGAAAATACCAAAAAGGCAAGCAAATAAATTAGGCTTGAAAGAATTAAAAAATATTCATAATTCGAGAAACGCCTTCGTCTCTACATCGTCTCCATACACACACACAAGAAAAAAAAAGGCTCGACGCACTTAAATCAGTACGCACGGAAGTCTCTCCAAAATATTCGCGAAAAACCACCCCTGGCGCTCCAAACTACAACTACTCAGAGCGAATGCACACGTGGCAGAAAAACTTGGTACTCCCCGAGGCCAATGACCCATCATTCGTCATTCTGCACATGCTGTAAAGCACGTCACCCGCAAGGCGGCAAGATTCGCCGTGAATCAGCATTAGCCTCTTTCGCAGCAGCCGATCTACGGATCACACCAGCTAAGGAGAAGATCGTGAGCCAGCGTACATATATACCGAACAGACAGAACACCAGTGTATTTTTCCATTCCGAATGTTAAGTAGTTAGGGATATGTATTATAGGTTAAGTACAAATTTATTTCTTTTGTCACATGTTTAAAGTAAGCCAACACAGGTAATGCCATCTTGAATTTACATTTATCATATATTTAATCAAATCTTCCCATTCAGCTTGATTAAGATCGATCCGACATACGATTTGTGCGCACAAAACGGAGTCCCCTCATCTATATACGAGTACATAAAACCATTACGCATATACATACAACTAATTTCATCCTCGCTTTTGTTTCAACGCATCGCCATCACTCAAACATACGTAAGTGCTTGATACAAGTGTAATTTCATTTGGCATAATCCTAAATTCACCTATGTATCTAGTTTTCTTAGTCTCACCTAATTTTGAATACCATATAAAGTAAAGATATTAAGATATAAGTAACATTTGGACAGAGACATACGTGTTAATTTTTTTTTTTTGAATTATTTTTATGTAACCATTCGATTACAGTCAGCAAAGGCTTACGTAAATACAATGAACCATTATACTTATACAATTACATAGATATTAGAGAAAGATTTGGCGCATCTTGCGTTATAAGATTTAATCGAATTTATGCTATCGGTTATATTTTTTTTTGAATTTAGACTTTAATTTTTCCTTCAAATTGCGTTCGAAGGGTTAGAATTTAGTAATAATAAAGCTGTGTGAATTTGAAAAAGAGATTAGTTTTGAGTTTTGAATGGCAGTAATGACGGCTATCATGATTTGGCAACTTTTATAGATTTTCTTGGCGAGGGAAGGGTGCGTCTAGTGACGAAGGGATGAAGTCGGCGTAACATATTACATAAAGGGGCTACCCTAACATTTTCCGGCGTACGGTAGCCACGGAGTTGTTGATAATTCTCAACAGACAAGCAGGGCAGGCCACCGCCAACCGAGCGTACAGATTTACAGGAAGTGCCTATATTTTTTTTGTTTCCTTCTTAATTGCATACAGGCATAAAATCTTTCCACATTAACCAGGAGGTAGAATTATAATGCGTAGGTCTAGGGGAAACATTTTTTTATTTTTGCGTTATTGTGAGATCGATTCTCCATGAAGTCCCAACGTGGCTAGTGATGGAGTAACGTGCAAGAAATAATTCAGCGCAGGGTGAGGGATGTTGTTATTTAGAGCTTATTTGAACAATTCTTTTGTTAGAAGGCTAAGGGCCACATTTGTTCGAGCGCGATAAAATTAATTTTTCTCACTCCTAGCCAAGCCCCCGGTGCCTACGCACTTCTCGCTCCAGTGGTTGGTCCGGCCCAGCGGATAAGGGTGGGTATAGCCGAAGATGCAGCTGGAGCATAGTCGCTGCATGGTCATCAACACCTGACCACCTTTTTGTTCACTTGTCTCGTATGTTCTCGGTTAGAGATCCCTTTCGGTATTGTGTTACCTTTCGTGTTTCTTTTATTTCTTCTTTCTCACTGTAAACCCGGACGGTTTACAACCCTTCTTCGGACAGGTTAAGGACGTTGAGTCACAATACAGTGACACCCTTTTTATGTGTCCTCGGATACATGGCACGTATCTATTTATTTGTAACCAGGAAAGTAGCAGAAAGATCCCCCCCCATCCGACGAGCTGTCGCCGTGCAAACCGCAAGCGTGCCACCCACTGCTACAGGAGAAATTAACCACCTCTTTTTCCACTGGTGAACCCGTCCATGTACAGGGTTCCTTACATACGTTATACAAGTTGAACAATAAACATTAAATTAAAATTAACATTCAATTAAAAATGACATACAATTCAAGAAAAGCTTATCGTTGGATTTTACCAATGACCAGTGGAGATAATTTCGTGTGTGCGCCAAAACCAGTTGTTTTTCTTCTGTACCTGTTGTGTTTTGAACTGGCGAGGAATGGAGGATACCTATACTGTTTGAACGCGCATCACGCAGAAACTAATGGACGGATTTTGATGAAACTTGACATAGTGATTGCTTATATTCTTGGTCAACATATACCTACATATTTATACTTTTTTATCCCTGAAAATTATATGGTTTTTACAAAATATTGAAAAAAAAACTGCATATCTGTAAGGAAAATTATAATTACTCAGCCCTAGCTCAATAGTAGTTTACCGGATTGAAAAACAAAAAAATAGGTGAATTTAGTAAATTCTCCACTGATTCATTTGAGGTATGAATCATCTTTCGGCGTTATCCTGGAGCTGAGCTATGCTCCAAATAGTTCATGAAAGGTTCGCCAACCATTTTCCATCAGTGGAGACCGCAGCCAACAGCCGTGCAGCTGTGGGTGGCGCCATAGTGTGTGAATGCGCGCTCAATACATCTTATACAATAAGTACATACCTATATATATGTATGTATATGTATATTAAAAGTAATGTTTGTGCGTTCCTCTTTTATTTGTTCGCGCATCGTTCATCCGATTGCGGTAAAACTAGGGGAATGTGCAAAAAAACAAGATTCCTTCTACATTGGGGGAAAATTTCTACTTCATTGCAATCCTATTTTTTTAATTTTTTTTTGAAGCAAACGCATTAATCATGGTCTCGAATCTGCACTCGGTGGAGACAATACAGGCGAATCCCCTTATGTCGAATTTTCACGGGCGATCAAAATTAGTGCAAGTTAGAGGGATTTTGGAGAAAATCCAGGTAGAACGATTAATCCTTTTTTTGAAAACCCATTTTACCCATTTATGGAGGATGTTAAGAAAAAACAGAAAGAAGAAAAACTTTTAGGGAACATTCTACGAAAAAAGCATTTAAATACGAGGAAATAGGTCAAGTTTTGAAAATCAGAAAAATATGGCAGGCGGGCGAAGCAAGGCGAGTACGGGTCAGCTAGTAACTAAATAAAATCGGTTTTCAAAGTTTTAGTAGCATGTGTCATTTGTAAAACTACTTTGAATAATGCCGTCATCGATTCGACGAAGGTTATCCTTTACGTACAAAAAATAAGCATGTACTTCCAGGGTTAAAGCATTTACGTGAGATGAAAATTTCATATTAGAATCCAGAATGAGTCCCAGGTACACAAATTCATCCACAATATCAATCAACAAACATTTATCACTACAATTTTCACTACTACAATAAGAGGGGTCAAGACAACTTTTGCATTTACATCTTGAATAATGGCCAAGCTGAACTTAAAAGATTGAAGGTCTTTGATCAAAAACTTAGAATCAGTGGTTTCCAGTCATTGCCGAATTGCTACTAAAATATTAAGGTTTGTGTTAACTTGTTTAGTACTTTATAGCTGAAGAAACTAATACTTGCATTTCAATTCTGGAATGTAGTCCTTGTGGTGCACAGGGACTTAAACGAATAAAGTAGCTTTTCCTGAAGTAGCCAATGATGAGGACTTTCTTATCTCGTGTGTGTATTACATGAACTTGTTTGCAAAGCATGATCCTCCGAGATGGGATCCGTGAAAAGTATAGTCCTTTTAGTTTTTAGACAAAACCGCCCTGAAAGTGAAACACCACAAAGTCCTTCTTCATAGGGAACTGCTTACCATTTTCCAGCATGATTATAGTTTTCCATGAACCTTTATTTTCATTTCGAGCACTGAGGGTGTGATATGCTCTGATGTCTCTGTCTCGGTGTCTGCCTGGCTGACTGGTTAACGTTGATTGTCTGCGGATTTTGTATGAACTACAAAAAAAGAGGAAAAACCATGCCTCCCATTGTTCGATCCTCCATGAATTTTCTCGTCATCGTCGAAGTTGTCTTCGTCACCGTGCCAGTCATCGAGTATAATGCCAACTAACCGCTGCTACATCACCACACACCGATAGACTCAAAGCCCGCGAGATGTGCGGAATGCCAAAGATGTGTCATACACACGGAAATTCGGGAGGAGTGAAAAGGAACAAAAAACCCTCCCACATCACTTCTCCCGCCAGGTCTTTCATCTTCAGCTCAACATCAGCACCTATGGAACGGAATGATTATTCCTCCATTTTTCTGAACGCATGTGAAAGATTTTCGGGTCCATGGGTGGTGGGGGTTATCCTATGCACAAGGTCGTTGTTGTTGTTTTTTTTTTTTTTTTTGCATTCTATTCTCTGCTCATCCTGGACGTACTATACTGTGTATACGGGCTTTTCCTGGCAACAGAAGGGTTTATAGTTAATATCACAGGATGTCGGTGCACTTGAATGACAATGGAGCATAACCGGGGAGGTCATCCGCCGGAGGAGTGACAATGGATTGGTGTGTTCGCTATGATGCCATCACGATCGCTGCTATTTATTCATTGGACACTCTACAATTCGTAAGGAATTTTGTGTTTTATTTTCAGTCATCCGTGACACGATGGCCCTGGATAGTAGGTACGTGTGTGTGTGTTTGGCGAAGATGACAGAATGTTGCTCCGGAAATTCCTCAAATATTCCTAGCGAACAACGAACGGCGAACTGAAGGATTTATCAACTTGAAGTGTCAAATTAGTAACGATGGCATCGGCAGAGAACGGTAATCTATCTACGCAGATGATGAAGCGTTACCCCAAGGATTAAGGCATGTTTTGCATACTTTCTTAGCCACGATGGTATTTATCTTCGGCAACGATAACGATTATGACATAAATGCATGCTGTGTAGATCGGAATTTCTAAAATGCTTAAAAAATGAGAATAGAGTTATAGAAGCCGAGAAACTTATTTGTAGCGTAATCCACTGCAAAAAAGCAAAGCAGAAGGAACTATTTCAAGTTCAGGTATCGTGTTAGATTGCGGAATGCATATAATGTAGATATTCTGTGTTAGGGGATTTCATTTGTAGGAAAATCTGGCATATACAGCTCTGGAACAAAATTCAATTCAGGTAAGAAAAATAGACTATCTATAAGCATAAACCACTTCGTCCGACTACTCGAATGCAGAAAAAGCCACGATCTGGTCGGGTTATTTACAGGGTACTACTCATGGGGCTATCACATAAAATACATGGGTATCATTTTGAAGCCAATCTGCAGGACATATTTGCGAGATTTTAACACTACAGGCACTATACCAAATCTTCGCATAACTCTACAATAACTAAGAGTTATTATGGAAAAGAACAAATTGCATTTGGGGTAAAGGTGCTATTCGCTTTGTTCTACATGAAAATTACTCGACGTTTCAGGTACAGAAGCAATTAGGTATACAATGCATTAGGATACTAAAAGTTCAACAAATTTTCGTTGGAATTATTATGACGACATCTGTTTTAAGATACCCCTTGACCATCAGCAGAACAAGAGAAGATAAGCCCAAGGTATGCTCCAAACGCCACAAAGTATCAACAGGTGCAGGGAAATAACTTCACGGGCAATAACTAAGAATAATTTAGGTGGGTGGTGGGGTACTTTCAGCTTTTCTTAAGATGTCAAAAATAGTATTATATTAGTTTTCATTTTGAAATTGTTATGAGTCAGGATTCGCCACAGGGGCAGCTTAGGTTTAGGCGTGGAGGGCGGAGGCTCGCTTGCGGTTGCTCAGCTAAAGCTCGTCAGACGAAGTTAGTTCTTACTTACTTAATTACTTAGGTGGCGCTACAGTCCGGGGTGGACCAAGGCCTCAACCAACAACCTCTTCCAGTTAGCCCGGTCCTTAGCTAACCTCTTCCAGTTGCGCACTCCAAGTTGGTTGAGGTCTTGCTTTACTTGGTCGCGCCACCTTAGGCGAGGTCGTCCTCTGCTGCGCTGACCCTCCGGGTTAGAGTTGAATATTCTCCGAGCCGGAGCGCTGATGTCCATGCGCTCTACATATCCTAGCCATCTTAAACGCCCAATGTGCAGTTTTTTGACCAGGCTGATGTCGCTGTATAGCTCGTATAGTTCGTCGTTGAATCTTCTCCTCCAAAACCCGTCAACGCAAACGGGACCGAATATCCTACGAAGGATTTTTCTCTCAAAGCGACCAAGGAGATCTTCATCCGCTTTCGATAAAGTCCATGCTTCAGCTCCATATAGCAAGACTGGGATGATAAGGGTCTTATATAGAGTCTCCTTAGTCGATCGGGAAAGGACTTTACTGCTCAATTGCCTTCTTAGCCCAAAGAAACAGCGGTTGGCAAGAGTAATCCTTCGTTTGGTTTCCGACGAGATGTCATTTTTTGATGTTATGGCAGAGCCGAGGTAGACAAAGTCCTTTACTACCTTAAAGTTGTAGCTGTCTATTGTAACGTTCTGTCCAATTCGTCGATGTTGGTTGTCCCTTTTTGTTGACAGCATATACTTAGTTTTGCCCTCGTTTACCGCTAAACCCATTTTGGCCGCTTCCATTTCTATACTCGCGAATGCACCGGTGACAGCTCGCTGTGTTCTACCAATGATGTCAATATCGTCGGCGTATGCAAGTAGTTGAACGGACTTTTGAAAGATCGTTCCTTGTGTGTTGGCTTGTGAGTTTCGAACAATTCTTTCAAGTATGATGTTGAAGAAGTCGCATGACAGCGCATCACCTTGTCTGAATCCTTTTTTGACATCGAAGGTCGCGGTGAGGTCATTACCGACCTTGATGGAGCAGCGAGCTTTCTCCATCGTCATCCTGCACAGACGGATGAGTTTGGCAGGGATGTCAAAACTAGACTTGGCTCTATACAGTTCAACCCTCTAGATGCTGTCATAGGCGGCCTTGAAATCGATGAACAGGTGGTGGGTATCGATTTGGACTTCTTGGGTTTTTTCCAGGATCTGCCTGAGTGTGGAAATTTGGTCTATGGTGGACTTTCCTGGCCTGAAACCGCACTGATAGGGGCCAATCAGGTTGTTGACGAAAGGCTTCAAGCGTTCACACAATATGGCAGATAGGATCTTGTAGGCGATGTTCAGGAGACTGATGCCTCTGTAATTGGAGCAGTTGAGAGGGTCTCCTTTCTTATGAACCGGGCAAACGATGCTGAGATTCCATTCATCTGGCATACTTTCATCTGACCAAATCTTAGAGATGAGTTGGTGTATGCTCACTACCAAGTCATCTCCAGCTGCTTTAAATAGCTCTGCGGAACAGCGGAAGTTGTCATCGCCATTGTACAGTCTGCAGAAGTAGTTCTTGCAAACCCAAAATACAAAACCCATACACAAAAATCTCGTGCTAATAAAAAAGAAGAGAGAGAGATGGAGAAAGCTACTTTACTCGTCTTCGGACGAACCTAAAAAGATAGGATAACTAAAAAGAGAAAGAAAAGAACTGTCCAAGAATATATGCCAATACCAAGGAAAAAGAGAGGAAAGGAACCGCGGAACTAAACCTAGCTAGTCTACCTTAACCTGAACTTAACGCAGTCTAATAAATAAACTAAAAACTAAACCTATACTAACTTCAATCTACCTCGAAATCCGAAATCGAAATCCACCTTTCCTTTGTCTACCCATGATAAAGATTCATCAAGAACCCGGGACATGCCAAAGGTCTGGCCAACCCACCCTTTGTCATTAGACAACCGATATGGCTACCTTTTTGGCCGATGTGATAGAGATAGCCTCCTAAATGGACCCTCAGTCACAGCCTAAGTTATGTTTTGCGTCTGTCGTCACTTCCCGTCGTCATTGTTTGTATTTTGTCCTGTTATATTTTTAAAGAAACCAAACCAGAATGGTTCTTATTCTATATTTAAAGTAAAATATAGCACGCTTTCAACTTCTGGTTCTGCCAGTTTTGTAAAATTTAATTTCTTAGTTCTAGGGTTTCGTAAATTTTTATTGTATTTTGGGTGCTAGCTAGTTGTATTATTACCACTAGTTATGTAGTGTTCCGTACTCAAAAAGGGACACAGTTTGGTATCTGTCTGTCTGGCATCGGCATTTTTCTCATAGAATGCTTGGCGTAGCTTGTAAGCTGAATAAATGGAGGCTTTCGCTCCACTAAAACTAGACTACTGAAATTTGGAACAGTTGTAGGAATTAGTGGCCCAAATACAGATCAAAACTTAAAAAGCTGAATTTCTTTAAATGAGTATTAAAAACAAATTAGTTTTGAGGTCATCCTGTGGGGTGTCAAACGATGTTTTTTGTGTTACTTTTTTCTTAACACTTTTTCAAAAAAACCTAAAAAATTGCTGTCCCGGGCTTTATCTCCGAAAATATCGTTTAGAAAAATCTGAATAAAATAACAAACATTGGGAATGAAGTGTAGATTAAACCAAAATTATCAGGACCGCATGACGTTCGACAGCGCTCATCTAATTTAACCTTCCTAACTGTTTACATATCCTGAAGTGACATAACCCTAATTACAATCATATAAAAGCAAATACGTGAAGGGAAATTTATATGTGTGAGAGTAAAACTTGAATGGTTGCTCCTGTATGCCCCAACAATTCGATAAATAGTACGGTACACTTATTGCGCAAGTTTGACTTGTACTTGACCGGATTTTTTTTTTAATTTCCATAGTTTAATGATTTTATAAAGTCTTATTAAATTTTAAGCATTAAGTAAAATTACTATTAGTTTTATTGAATTTTCTTAGTTTAAGTATTTTTGAATTCTTTGTTAATAAAGGGTGATTAAGAGGTTGAGAACTTTTTTTAAAAAAAAAACACAAAAAATTCGAAAAAATGAATGAAATATTTATTTGAATCGATAGTTTGAACCTTGCAATTTAATGTTTAAAGATAATTTCATGCAAATGTTGACCGCGGCTGCGTCTCAGGTAGCCCATCCGCTGAGTCCAATTTTGGCATACTCTTTCACACATATCGGCCGGTATCTCACGAATGAATGCATGGATGTTGGCTTCCAGTGCGTCAATCGAAGCGGGCTTGTCCCTATAGACATTAGCCTTGACATACCCCCACAAAAAATAATCTAATGGTGTCAAATCGCACGATCTAGGCGGCCAATTGACCGGCCCGAAACGTGAAATTAACTGTTCACCAAACTCGCCTCGCAATTGCGCCATTGTTTCGCGTGCTGTGTGGCATGTGGCACCGTCTTGTTGAAACCACATATCATGCAAGTCAAGAACTTCCATTTCGGGCAAAAAAAAGTTTGTTATCATCGCTCGGTAGCGCCGAATCGACATTTCGCGGTCTTCTGTCACACTAGCTGATACGGCCGCAATATTTTCTTCACTACGCACAGTACGTAAACGTGTTGGTGGTTTAATGTCCAACAAAGTAAATTTGGTGCGAAATTTGGTCACAATCTTCCGAATAGACTGCTCAGAAGGTCGAGAATGCCGATCATAAAATGGAAGCAGCGCGCGATGAACATTTCGAACCGAGCACGAATTTTGATAGTAAAATTCAATAATTTGCAAGCGTTGTTCATTTGTAAGACGATCCATGGTTAAATTGCAAACCAAACTGAAGCTGTTTGACAGTGACACAAGGTACTAAACACACGTCAGCTGTCAAAACCAGTGTTGCCAAAACCAAACCAGCTAAAAAATCACCCTTTATATATGAATATTGCTGCCCTTAATTTATTTGTGTGTGTGCATTACAAAAGTGTTTAAAATAAGAAATACATCTTTGCTTCTTGTGCTACCGGTAGAACAACGGGGGATCACAAGGCCGTGAGTAGTAATTTTAAGACATTGAAATGGGCAATATAAGATTTTGAGAATTAAAAGCAGAAAGATACAAAATGTAAAAAAACACATGGATTTTTTTTGTACCCTGATGCCTGAAATAATGTAAAGAGCGGTCCCGGGGCGGGATCTCGCCTGAAGATGGAGAATTTTTGGTCGATTGGAGTTCGACATACCAGGCGACTGTTTGGCCTGAGCCTCCTGACGGTGTATGAAACATTTTCTCTTTAAAAAAAATCCGATTGAGGATTAATGAATTCATGAGGAAATGTAGGAATATTTTTCCCTTTGGTGCCATTTTTGAAGTGCAGCCAGCGTAAAAATCCAATATACCTTGTGACATTCAGAAAGTATTCCTGTTCGGAAGCAGGTCAGAATATCCCTGAAGCTAGACTATAGGTTCCATATATCTATTGAAAGTATGATCTGTGTGTCTTGGGCACTAGTATCATAAACAAATTGTAAATATTAATTAGGTGTACATACTTGAAAATGGTAATTGGTGACTGCCAGACACCTCTGAACGTTTACGTACTCAAATTTGTTTTCTTATTTTTGGGAAGCATTACAGTTTTACCATATTTTTGAAGTATAATCATTTTTGCCGAAATGATATCCCACTTAATCTACTTCATGTTTTGTTCAAAAAAAATTCAAATGAATGCTGCACTGTATCTGTGTCTACTTTAGATACTTCCCGCTGTATAAGACTTAAGCTTAATGCGTTTTATATGTAAAGTTCTTATAGCATAATCATTATGAAAAGGGGCTCTAATTGACTCTAATTTGAATAATGGTATTAAACTGTTATAAAATACTGTGTACAAAATTCATTTCACCCTTTCGACTTCAAAGTTCACTGTAGATACAAAATGTAATGGTATCCACTCAACAATTCACCGCACTTATTTTAAATTTAACTACGAGTATTTGTATATTCAAACATCTCTTTCATTCAATTGCTGCAGTGTATAATTCCGGGCTCCCCATTTGCACAAAAAAAAAAAAAAAAACAACACAATGCGAAAACAACAACAACAATGAACAATAAACGTTCTGACTATCTTTCGCTCCTCTTACATTACGCGTCCGGCCAAATTTTGGGGCGCGAAAATTATCTACGAATTAAAATTGTTTTAATTTTAATTTGAAAATTCCATTAGAGCAAGAGGGTGCGGCGCGCTACTGTTATGTGTACATTGCCATATTTCTTAACAACAGGAATTATTATGATTATTACTTTTCATCTGGGCGCGCGTTGTACTCTTTTCGTCGTCGTCGCTGGGCATGCACCCCCAACCCCATTTCATCTGTCAGCGTGCCGAGAGAATTTAGATTTACCTTACAGCCGAGCAGAAGCGCAGATAAATAATAACAACGCTGAATCCGTTTGCTGGCCCGTATTCGTTTACAGCGGAAAGTAATGATCAAATTTAACCACCAGCCACACATACATTCACAGACATTTAATAATCATACTCCCACACACCATTGCAATTGATATAGGTGGGTGGATGGTGAAATGCATCGGCGTCAAAGAGCACCACCCCCCGTACACCAACACAAATTGTAATTACAGGACGAGTGGAACGTTGATTACGAGGATGGTATGCCCAACGGTCTGCTGGATGAGCGGGGTATGTGGAACTCGAACTCACCCACACAGCGAAACAGCAACGTGAAAATGTTGAATTTCATTTCTGTTAAACATTCTTATATTTCAAGCATAATAGAATCATATATCTTGATTTCAAGCTTAATTGTGGCTTAAAGCTGTTGAAGAATATTAATTATTCAAGCTACTTTTTCCTTGTTCCTTGTTCCATCACCTCCGTCCGCGCCGGTGTTCGGTGTTTGCCGTTGTATCCTTCGGCTGGGTACTGCTGTCGCTGTGCCAAGTTTGAGTGCTTTGGAGGTGTACACTGTACATACAGTGCATCCTGGTGGGTCCTTAATTGTTCTTGCTTTGCTTTTCAACAATGGAAGTGCATAAGATATCACACCTCGATGTGACCTTTGTTTTAAGGGTGAGTCACGCTGCGTGATTTTTTATATATATCTCGTACTCGTGTTTTTTAAGTATGTATTTAATATATTTTATACGAAGAAGAGTATGAAACAATTTCTTGCTATTTTGCAGCTCGTCTTGGAATGCATTAAGCAAATTGTTTGCTTTCAACCCATGAATACATTTGCAGAGATGACGATGAGACCGAAACGGGTAGTTTTCTAAGCGCAAGCCAAGCTATCTCGTCTCGAAATGTGAGCTTATAACATATTTAGTCTTTGTAAAAGTTTTCCCAAATGCTCCAAAAGTTAAGAGCTATTAATTTTTAAGTGCCGATCTCAGGATTTAAACAGTACAGGTTTAACGATAAAATCAAGTGTTGATCCCCAAAATTCATAAGAGAAAACATACATAAACAACAAAATATTTTGTATGGCAATGCTGTTGATGGCAAATGTCAAATCGAAATCATGTGTGTGAGTGATAAAGAAAACTACTACACCATTGTAGTACGTATTTCAATAGAAAGAAATGCGTATGCGCACTCCAACAAATCATCTTACCAGCTGTGACATACCGCATACTTCTGCTTTATCGTTTTTTAGGGTTCTGTACCCATATTTTAATAAAGAACCATTACAAGTTCGCTCTATCTCTAAAATGTCTGTCCCGATAAAAACATCAAAAAACGTCCTTCATAAAAAATTTGGCACACTTGTACATTACGGTGATCAACATATTTGAGATAAATAACCTATCACTCAAAAATATTGTAAATCAACTATACAGGGTGGGCAAAATATAAATTCGAAAAAAAAAATCGGAGAAATTTTAATATAAATATAAGGTGGGATATCATTCAAAAGGGCTCGAAGCAAAGGTTCGAAAAATATTTTTCTCAACTTTTTCCGTTAGAAACTTCGAGAACTATTGCGAAAAGGGTGTGAAAAAATACCATACCAAAAGTACCCCCACCTCATCTCCGAAACTACTGAAGTCAAAAATATGAAAAAATCATAGTTTGTAGATGTTTAGCTAAACATTTAAAGAAAACTATAGCGACTCGCATAAGTTGTACAGCTTTTTTAAAAATTCACGTCGAAAAATTCAATATCTCAAACACTCGTAAACTATTACTTTCGATTATTAAATTTTTTACAGTCTCCAAGAGGGTTGAGACTTATTTTACCGCGATTCACGCACACAGTTGGAGAGCGATCTTTCTTCGTTAACGCGATTCGTTTGTGGAATTCTCTTCCACATCAGTTACAAAGAATAAGCTCGTCAGCCGTATTTCAGGAGAAACTATTTTTACACATGTCGCAACAGAATTAAATTCTTACCCCCCTGTTCTGCATTCCACTTTTAGTGAATTCAACCACCAAAAGTGGAATTGGGTGTTCTGCATTCCGAACGAAACTATGAATTGTGGATTGTATGTTCGAAAGTGAATATTTTGGTGTTCTGCATTCCACTCAAGATGACAGCTGTAAATTCGTGTTCTGCATTCCGAAAATCCTGTGATTTTAGTGAATTGAATTCACTTGAGATTCTTGACGTGAATTGAATTCACATGCCGTTGTAAAGTGAATTAACTAATTAATTTGTTGATCAGAATCATTTTGAAAAATATGAGTAGAATAATAAGACTTTCCATTAGTGTATTAAAATAATTCCTTTGTTTAATATAGTAAATACAACACAAAAATTAGAGGCAAGAGAGTATTCTCTTGAATTAAATGAAAGAAAATCAAGATTTTCCAAGATCAAGATTTCTCTGACTCCACTTCTTGCAGGATATCAACAAATATTTTCTTATCATTAAATAAATTATTTTTCTTCAGTTGTCTAACTTCTGCTTACAATGCTTCGGGAAGATCCAAAATGTTACGATTTATCTCGGAAAATCTTCCTGCGAACTCTCTCCATTCGGTTTTCTTCGCGGTTTTCACTAATCATTTTGTTTTCCATTTTTTTAATTCAATATATTTTTTCTTAAATGTTTAATTCACTTGCACAAAGCAAAAACCAAGAACTGAAAATCTCCAATGATTTTGAAATGATTTGACAGCAGTGTTTGACATTTCAAACAAATGAATTCGAAGTGGATTCCAAAAATTCGAAATCACTCGGAATGCAGAACACTGAATTCCATTCCAAGTGAATTTCAATTTCGGTTTCAATCCACTTTCACTCGAAATGCAGAACAGGGGGGTTAGTATAGTAATGAAAGCATAATTTATATTATATTATTGCTTCTTATAAGCTTTTCTTTTGAAATTTTTCCTTTGTCATTCATTTATAGCCATTTGAATTGTAATTAACACTAAATGTTGATACTTAATTTTAAGAATTGTTTTTTTGTAGTATCATGTTAAGCTTTAAATAAATAAATAAATGAAATGAAATAAATTAATAATTCGTTGGAGTATTTTACAATAGATATTCCAAAGTTGTACTATAATATCAAAAAAAAAAAAACCAAAAAAAAAAAACAAAAACGAAATAGTGTGATGGCACTAGTAGTCGGCCGTTTAACTTTTTTTTACGTTTGACTGGTCTTCAAAATTCTGTTATTCAAATAATGAATTGAGTATTTAGTTTATTTGAATATTTGGAATATGTAGGTTGGAGAGTGCTAAGCATTTTTAGTGGATTTCCTACAAAAAAAGAACTATTTACAAAAATTCCAATCAAAGTCTGTTTCTTTAGTAGTCGGCCCCCTTAGCTCCAGAAGTCGGCAACTTGAGTATTCAGTAGTCGGCCCCTTATTTTTAGTACTATGTTTTCGTTCTATTGATCAAAGTTAAGAAACTTTTCGATACCTATCTAATAATTAATAAAAACCATTACGAATAATTTAATTAAAAAAAAACATTTTTTCATAATAAAAACTAATTAAACACAATATAAAGAAGATACTTACTCCCTAGTTATTGAAACAATAAAATATGTAACTGAAAAATAACGAAGAAAACAAAGCGACTTCAACAACTCCTTATGTGTTTCACCAACATCGGCTGGTTGAGTGATGTTAGTCGTATTTAGCAAAAGTTCATATAAAACTATATCATTATTTCTGAAAAAGTCGCTCAGTTCCATAATTAGATGCAACTTATGACCATCGACCAGAAACAATACTGGTGGTTTGATGTTATTTTCAGTTAGCCAGTCATTGGAGCGTTTGGCCACGTACTCAAAAAACGTCTTGAAGCGCACCCAGCTACTCTTTGGCATTTCTAAAATCCATTTGTCTGGGGTGCTTTTGACCAGCTTAACGCAAGGGCACATATGGAAGAACGACTAATGGAGATGACGTCTTACGTTGGGCACTGAACACAAACAAAACGGTAATTGTCTCCTTGTCGTTTCCAAAAATGATCCTAGATGTATTTCCAGGCCTTAGGAGCCGTTGGATCCGTTATAGGTATCTAGTATCCTTTTTTCACCTAAAACATAAAAGGCCGACATAAAAAACACCAGGCTCCTTAGTCGGCCACCATTCATTCATGAGACCGAATACTGAAAATTCGAAATAATAACTCGAAATGGAGTAGTCGGCCGGGGGCCAAGCTTAGAAGAATCATACAAAAAATGTCTCCATATATTTCGATGCGTTTTACATAGAAATCATTCGATCATGTTTGTAGAAAGTGTGCGTAATAACGAAAATAACTAATTACGAGTGTACCAGTGCGAGGAATCTCGCATGTAAAAGCCCTATACCCGCAGGTATAGGTAAAAATGTTTGTTCGTAATAACTTTACTCATATGCACTTTTTCAAAATTCAAAATACTGATGAACAAAGTTTAGTTGATAGGCTTTCCATCAGTGTCAGAATCATTGAAATCGGTGCAGAAATAAACTCTCATGAGGAATCACAAGCTCTTGCGCTAGCGATTTAATAACTAATTATGATAACGTCTTTCTCTCCTTAAATTTTGTAGTGATCAACGATTACAGGGTGAGAGTCAATGTCAAGTCATTGTGTGCAGTGTCGATTGCAGTGTTGCGCTAAGAGATTTCTTAATTTCTTTCGTGTTTGTATTGTCTATGACGAAGGAACAAATTTGTGAATTGTACTAGGCTGTTTTGGCAGGAATGTGACCGCAGAGTACGTCTTCACATTCACAATATTACCTCTGCTAAATAATCACAAAATCAATGGATTGACAGTGCTGAAGACGCTTCTGAAAAATGAACCGTATATCCCAATGGCGATACAGCCATCGAAAGACCCGAAATATATTCAACTTTGTTTGGTTTTAGAGCCGAAGCAACGATATGTTCGTATGATCCGAAGAAGAAAAAAGCCATTATTTTGATTAACAGCATGCGTTACACTGGGGCAATCGATACGACAACTGCATCTATAAAGCCACAAATCATATTCGATTATAACTCTACTAACGGTGGAGTAGATCATAATGGAGTTATACGACTAAACGTAGAACTAATTGGTGGCCTTTGGCGTTATTCTACAATATAATAATTGATGTTGCTTCTTGAGGGCATGATCCAGAAAATGTCCGAAAAGATCTTCGCAAACTTTTCCTGAACTAACTGGCTCGAGACATATGCTTGCCATCGATTCAAGTTCCATTTCGCTTCCACAACCAATCGAAGAATGAGATAGCACCGGTCGTGTTTGAAGAAGCAAAGTATTTGCAAGAAATGCTATAATGATATCCGAAACAAGACAACGTGTCGGAAACGTTGCCAAAATAGTTGTAATACTCTAATATGCAGGTCGTAGCAAATTACACCTCCTCTGGTTATTTATTTGGATTGTACTAACAATACTTACTTAGTTGGCGCTACAGCTCGAGGTGAACCTGGGCCTGCTTCTCGCAACCATTTGTGTGTGCGTGTTGTATTTTTGCATGAATGGAAGGGACCTACAGTTTTTTGCCGACTCCGAATGGCGAGTTGAGAAGCTCAATCGTGACAAATGATACTCTTTGATGCTTGTCAGACATTCGAAAGAGGTGGGCACTGTGAAAAATGTTTAGGTGTTTGCGGCGGGATTCGAACCCAAGACCGCTGGCTCAGTAGTCCGACGCACTAACCACGCACTAACCACTTACTTACTTACTACGGTGCCCCATTGTACTAACAATATCTTTAATAAAATTATAATATAGGTACATATGTATATTACCGAAAAAAAAATGTCTATAAAAAATGTACTAGATGGTACCCGGGTACCTCCCATGGTCACTTCCGCCATTGCTTTGAAAAATGTTAAAAAACCACATGTTCTTTTCACTTTTTTTGAACAACAACAAGTTTTTATTGCGTAAAAAAGATTTTCTAGAGATGTCGTGGAATCTCAAAAAAATCGGAACAGTGGAAAAAAAAATATTTAGGTTTGAATGTCCGAAAAGTGGGTCGGTGAGGGTTAAATATTGACTGGAAACGAAATCTTCTTAAGTGAAGTTTATCTTTAAACTCTGCTTTAATGAACCGACACTTAAGCCAGCACTGAGAAATTAGGTTTTAATAGGGTACCACAAGAGTGAATGCTTGGGCGGACGGACTGTCATTCGTTTATGAATGTCTTCATCCAGCATGCAACTTTCAACTTATATGTACAGGGTTTTTCAACAGGGACGCTACAAAAGTAGAGCGACAGGGACAGCAAACGACGCCATATTTCTTGCCGCTCTTTTGACATTTCTCTTCAGTAAGGTTTGCCATTTCATGATGGAAAGATATACGAGCCAACAACGAGTCGAAATTATTAAAATTTACTACCGAAATTCAAATTCAACGTTAAGAGTGCTACATCTAATTTATGGTCGTCATAATCGTCGTCAGTATCGGCCGATTTATGCTTGAAAACCGTCGAAAATTGGGTTCAGCGTCTGGACTTCTGCAAGCGTGCCCGTGGTGGCCATGTAAAAGAAATCGAGTTCCATACATAATGGCATCGAACGTACTTTCACAGGAATAAAGAATTTCATTGATGTCCAAAATCGTTTTTGTTTTATTTAAAAAAAACTTTTGTAGCGCTCTTATTGAAAAACCCTTTATTTAGAATAAAGGAGCAATTATGCCAGGCCAGGATGTTTTACTAAATTTGGACAAACGGATTGATTTATTTGACCGATATTATCTTGCACGCATAAATTGTTATCGGTCAGCAAACATTCTTGAATGAAAAAATAAAAATCATTTCAAAGCAAATTTTTTTTATTTACTACTGTCATGATGAAACAATGGACCAGTAAGGCATCTAAGGATAGTATCCTGATATAAAAATGAACGTAGAATGAGAAACGCTTCATGCTTTCTCTTATGCAAAGTGAGCTAAATACTAAAAGAAACAATATAGCTACTCACCATAATCCAGGACATCAGAAGGCATTTCCTACCATTCTCTTACTCAGGATACGAGTATGAGTACTTATTTACTACAAAAGTAAATCTAAAGAAAAGTTTAATCTTGCACATGAACACTATTACTTGAGGCCTCCGACTCAACCCTTTGTATTATTTCCCACTTAACTTGAGGCTTAAGTTCAATTTGGCAAAATGTAATGGCATCACTGAATTTGAGTTCTTTTTCCCAGTCTAGGATCGGCAAATGTGAGCACACACATAATGAAAAATTATACCTGAATAAAATTTTCGTCGCCGCCCGCGCCACCATCGTTGCTTTACTTTAAACGAGTAATTCCGCACAACTGTTAGGCTAAACGAGGGTGAAATTAAGGATCCTCCATACGCACATCCACACACCATCGTTGGGTAGTCTCAATGCCGTCAGCGGTCACCCGAACCGCTTGCGCTTCCCTCTAACTAACTTCAAGTGTTTGAATGGATATTGTTTTTAGATTGTGATCTCCTAAGACAAAGGGATGCGGTAGCCTAAGGCTTTTTTTTTTTTTTTTTTGTTCTACCACCCCGAAAGCAGTGGAAAGCGCTAAAAAACAGCACCAACTACTAAAGGAGCACCAAGTGTTAACTTCTCGAAGGATATCACATCATCATTATCACGGTAATTGTCGTCACAAAGGAAACCTTTAAAACTTACTTATGAGCGTTCAGAAGAGGCGACCGAGCGTACACATCTGTCCTGGCCTATGGCATGCATACAAGTTTCTTTGGGTAGAGTGGGCTGCTAGGAGAATGTGGCTTGTGGTATATCTTAAGACTGCCACTCTCTGCCCAAGTGCTGTTCCAACATTGAAATTAGATATCATAACATAAAGTGTTACGTTAACAGAAGAAGAAGATGGGTCCTTAAGTAGCTCAGAAAGTCCTCTGTCGAAAAGGCTATTTGCAAGAGATGTTGTTGCTGAACTGCTGCTACTCGCACGAGGAAGTTGGAGGTGGTGCGATTGAAATTGAGTCCCGGAATATACTCGTACTCGTACCTAACTTCGTCGTGTATCCCTTTTCAAACTATGCCCGTTTCGTAGCAGTAGTGGTTGCTGTGTGTAAGGTAATCGCCAGCCAGCCAGACAATTGACAATGGGCTTCGGCTTCAGCCTTCAGCCCGGCAGTTTATTGGCAGTGTGTAACGTTAGACGAATTCGCCCCAGCTCAAGTGAAATGGAGTTGGATTGTACTCGGATTAATGAAATCTTATTTCGAATGAGTGCCAAATGTTCACGGTAGGCAGTCAATTATGGTCTCGCGTTATTCGGTTAATTGAGGATGGCGGCTCTAATGAATTTCATGTCGGTTGGTGGGGTAGGCGCGGGGATTTGTCGTTGCCACATTGTCGTAGACGCTGACTGTGCAAGGATGAAACTGATACGTTGGATTTGGTCGAATGTAATTGATAAGGCAAGTGGCAGATAAATCGATTGAGCAGCTTATCCACTATTAACAGGAAGTGTGCGTTGTAATGGAGTTTGGAGTTAGTGCGGCGACCACTCATGGTTTTGTGGACTACTAAGAAATAATTTTTATGAAATCAAGTCGACGACGATGTTAACACTTGATAGGTGGTCTTTCTTTATTCAAAAAAGGGTTGAGTGGAAACAAAGAATGGAATCTAAAGATGAAAGTTCGTAGCATGGTTGGGTCAGACCCTTTTATTAACCTTTTATGTTTTTATATAAAGCGGGGATTTTGGGCTCTTCATAAATCTGTATGACGATCCAATCGACGTAGAATAGGCTTTGTACTCATTTGCGATCTCCTATTAAGGATTTGCTCGTCTTTGTATGCAGACTTATAGGGAGTTCCTACAACTCAGAATCTGGTCTCACGTGTTCCTTATACGTATATAGAGTGTATAGGGGAGTACATTGTGCTCGATCTAGTTGATGGTTTCAAAGGGTAGAACTGGATGGATTTTTTCATTCCAATCTAATGTCAAGATCTTGTTGGCAAAATATTTGACATGATTCAGTGTATTAAAGCAAAACATGCAAAAAGGTTCCATTGTACATATCGCATTTAAATTTCACCAACGATGTACGTTGGCCAAATTACACAGATACATATGTAAGTGCACAGTTTTGCTGAAAAAAAAAATTGCAGAGTTGTCGAAAATTATCGATATTTCTGCACTCAATACTTTCTCAAACATTATTTACAAAGATGGATTCAATGCATTGTACCAAGGGACGCAAATAAATAACAACAATTTCGCGCGAATTTTTTTTACATGTGATAAAATGAAAGCCAAACAAATTGAAAACACAAATTAATATTTTGCCAAATAAAATAAAGCTAAATAGTGAACGCAGACATTTATTTAAGGCGAAATAATTATAAACACATAAAATTATAACTGCATTTAAAATTAAGTGTTTTTTGGCATTCGGTTGATTTAAGTTGATACATAATTACGGTATAAAGAGAACAAATGAAAAAGTAGTAGAACTCGCATGTAATTTGATTTTGTAAGAACATGACAAGCGACAGGCACATGAAGTGTCTGTTACCGCAGGTAATTTGCTCTTAAATTTGAGAGCAGAATATATAATCAACTCAGATAAATAGCGTTTGCGCTGATTAAGTATATAGTCTGCTTTGCACTTGAATAAGCATACTATAATCTATTGCAGAGCGACCGATGTCTGTGCTGCTATAGAGTATGGCAATACGCGGCCGGAACAGTTAAGTCGACTTGTTTTGACTTTTCGGACTACATCCACATCTTGATACATCTCGTAAAGTTCGTGGTATCTTATTCTCCATTTGCCCTCAGCTTTTTTTAATGCTTTGAAGAGCATGATTTTCGTCTTCCGAGCTAGGGTTCTGGAGGAGAAGATTCAATCACTAACTTTACGAGCTGTGCAGCGACATCGACCTGATCAAAAAACTGCACATTGGGCGTTTAAGATGGCTAAGACAGGGTAGAGCGTATGGACACATCAACGCTCCGGAGAATGTATATATAACGGTTCGGAGAATATTAAATATAAATAGGTAGTGCGCACAAGTAGAACAAGACCTCAACCAACTTGGAGTGCGCAACTCGAGGCAATTAACTAAGGACCGGACTAACTGGAAGAGGTTGTTGGTTGAAGCCTTGGTTCACCCCGAACTGTAGCGCCCCCTTTCGCCCTTTTTTGATGACATGCTGGGATGTCGATACCGTCCGCATATCACAGCAGCGGGAGAGATTTATTCAAGAACGTGCCTTTCTTGTTGACACCTACTTGTTCATTTTCATTCATAAATTGTTTTATTTCTTCAAAAAAATTTACCATACCTTACAGGCAGACCTGTAAAATTCAAGTACAAGTACAAGTACAAGTACAATTACCTTGTACTTATTTTTTTTAAGTATAAGTACAATTCCTTGGTACTTGTACTTAAAAATTTCAAATACCAGTACCGGGACTTGTACTTGTACTTGCAATTCCTTCAAAGTACTTGAAAATATGATCTTAAGTACTTTATTACTTAAAAATTGTACTTAAGTCTTTTTCAATTCCTTTCAATTCCTTTTAAGTACTTTTAATTACTTTCAATTCCTCAATTCCTTTTAAAGTACTTTAATTCCTTTTAATTCCTTTTAAGTACTTTAATTCCTTTTGTACATTACATACATAATTTCAGTTTAAACATTCCCTCTCTATAACTATTATTATAAAATTATACATTTTATAGGCAAATATTGTGAAAATTCTAAAATGCATAAAATAATATAAATTATATTGACGATAATAGTTACACAGAAAGCTAGAAGCAGGGATTACCAAAATCTTTTTTTTTTTTTTGAAAGGTTATTGCCGAAAATATGTTCAAAAATACCGTAATTGAAAGTATTCTATTAAGTTAGAAATCTTCGTCGTTTTCGCTGTGATATCCCTACCGTAAATGTCCAACAAAAGCAAGTCCAAAATTGTTTCAAGAGCCGCGGTGGGGGTGGTTCATATAGCTCCAGTAATGCAGATGGAAGCCGTTATTTGCATTTTCGTATGTATGATATATTGACGTAGCTGAGTTTGCCCAGTCCAGTGCTGGCCACCAGACAACAATTCTGTACAAAAATATATATAATTATAGAGCCAGTGCATAATCTGAGAGCGCATTCCCCATTTACAGCCTAAGGCTTTGTTGCACGAATACAATGCGGTAGCGGAATTTTTTTACATGTTCGAGTGCATTCAATTTCCAGCTTAGTTTTCTGTCTAGAAGGTCCCAACCTAGATATTTGGCGTAATCCGAAAAGCTGAGTTGATTATCACTTAATTTTTGAGGGGTGACTTGAGGGATGTGCTTCTTAGTGAATATCTCAAGCTTCGTTTTTGCGGGTTTGTGCCCCAGGCCGCTTTTGCTAGCCACGCTTGTGAGTTTTGATAGAGCTGCCACAGAGATTTTAATGACAATTTCAAATATAAGGAGGCATGAACAATAAAAAGAACAGTAAATCAAATTTTATCTGAATTTATCAGTCGCAAAATTTAATTTATGGATGTGAATCTATCAGAAACTATACAACTTATGACTATCGCTGTAGTTATCGTTCAACATCTGCAAACCTTGTTTTTTTTTATATCTTTGGAGTTAAACAGTTTCGATGATGAGGGGATGGTATTTTTGAACATATTTTCGGCAATAACCTTTCAAAAAAAAAAAAAAGATTTTGGTAATCCCTGCTTCTAGCTTTCTGTGTTACTATTATCGTCGATATAATTTATATTATTTTACGCATTTTAGAATTTTCACAATATTTGCCTATAAAATGTATAATTTTATAATAATAGTTACAGAGAGGGAATGTTTAAACTGAAATTATGTATGTAATGTACAAAAGGAATTAAAGTACTTAAAAGGAATTAAAAGGAATTAAAGTACTTAAAAAGGAATTGAGAAATTGAAAGTAATTAAAAGTACTTAAAAGGAATTGAAAGGAATTGAAAAAGACTTAAGTACAATTTTTAAGTAATAAAGTACTTAAGATCATATTTTCAAGTACTTTGAAGGAATTGCAAGTACAAGTACAAGTCCCGGTACTGGTATTTGAAATTTTTAAGTACAAGTACCAAGGAATTGTACTTGTACTTAAAAAAAATAAGTACAAGGTAATTGTACTTAAGTTGTACTTAAGTCCCAAAATACTTCATTACTTTACAGGTCTGCTTACAGGTAGTATTTTACTTAAACAATCGTTCAAGATCTGGCTTTGGCCGTCACCTCAGAATTTATGAATTAAATAAAGAAATAAAATAAAGTTACATTTTTAAAAATAAAAATAAAAATTAATTGGTTGGGATAAACGAAGAACCAAATATTTCATAACTATTTAATTTAAAGTATCGCTAAAATTCTTTGGCAATAATCTTGGCTCTGTGGCGATGAGTGAAGTCCAGGATGAACAAGGTTCTCTCTGAAGACATAACCGCGCTCTCAAAGTAAACTTCTCTTATCTCCTTCAGAATTGGACACACAGACAGGAAGTGGAAAACATCTTCTCGCACCCCAAGGTTACAGAGGGAGCATATTATAGGGAGATCTTCTCTATGCGGCTAGATATTAAGGTGCAGTAGTTCTCTTCTGGCTTTAAAAATTGTTGCGATACACGATGCACCTACTGCTTTCATCTCGAAAATAATTCCTCTCCACCAAATCGCAGTTCAGCTGTTGCAAATTTGTCTATGAATGGAAGATTCAGCTTTTTCCTTGAACTCTTCTCTGAGCTTTAAATCTAAATTTTGCAGAAAGCTATATAAAGTACTTCTCCAATCATCCACATTGTCCATCGTTACATTCAACACTATGCCGTACTTCTGTGCCAAATGAGTCCACTTTTAACAGAAAAAAAATTTAGAGCATACAGCATGTGCTACTGTGGATCTCGTTAATCGGTTGGTCGACTGGGACATTGTTTTTATTATATAGTCAAAGTGAATCTTTAGCGTGGCAGTAAGCAATGATGATAAGCCTGTTTCCAAGAACAGCATGTAGCTCGGAGCAACAGCTGGGAGAAAAATACTCTTTTCGGAAAAAAATCTTAGCAGTTTTTCGACATCATCGAATTGTTCACATCCCCAAATTTGTGCTGCGTAGAACATAACTTCACCTTCTCTGTGCACTATCGGTACGCATCTCTTGACGATGACGATGACTGTTTCTAAACACACATACATTGCATCACGTGTTTTTTTTAGCATAAGGCGACATACTTGGATCAGTTTTGGCGGTATCCCAAATTCGGCCATCGCCTTATAAGAGCTCAAGATGATAAATGCAATTATTTGAAGTCGATAAAAAGATGGTGACTCTCGACTTCGTTGGTCTTTTCCAGGACTTGCATTAATGTGAAACTTTCTTCTATCGTCGATCTGTCACTCTGGTTCGAGCCGATGAGTGTGTTGCAGAATGGCTAGAGACGTTCACACATTACGTTGGATAGGATCTTATACATGCATGTTTCTATGAATAGAAATGATAACTTACGTGGCCGAAAAGATAACCCCTGTGGCAGCCATAGCAATGGCTTTCTAAGTCATCTACTCGTTTCATGAGGGACTTGTGTTTGAAACAAGAAATAAGGGTTCGCAGCACCGTAATCAAAAATTCAATTTCTTTTAAAACCTTCAGCGAACCGGACATCCACTCTCACCAAATGTAATTTGCCAAGACCAATTGTTAACTGACACATATGCGTATACTTATGTACATATGTACATAATGTACATACGTATGTAGCTACACTCTTTTTATGATGCAGTGGGAAATGCCATTTCATTGTATGAAACCCAAGACCACAAACGTCATGACCCCACTCTGCCCGTGCATGCTGATGACTGGCTGTGCCCCCAAACGTTCTTGATATGCAATAAATTTTACCAGCAAACAATCTAAGGATAATTCAAAACTTCCTTTCGACTTTCATCTAAAGACAGTCGAAGCGAGAAAAACAGCAGGCCAGTTGTAGTAGCAGTAGCAGCACTAACATCACCATGTGGTTTCTGTGCACTTTAACTGTTCTCATGTGCAAATGGTTGTGCGATTTTTATTGCCCACATTTTTATGGGCCAGTCATTTGCACACACAAACGAATATAAATACGAGCACTACCATCCAGCGAGCGCCCGACCGACGTCCTGGCCCTGTAAGTCACAATTCTAAGTCAATATTTGTCGTTGTCCTCGTTATCGCTGTCGTCGTCGTCCTCGTCAACGTGCTGCTTTTCGACGTCGTTGTCGTCCCAGACGGAATGGAAACTTTGATATTGCGTTTTTGGCGGTCGAACTTTGTTCGCAACTGGGCACACTCCATGCTACCGCTGCGTCGTTAAGTAATGCCAAGGACTCTGGCACATATTTGTGCCAATAAAAGCAGCTAACAGAACAAACAAAAACAAAGAAACAAAAAATACTTGCCAACAGTAAAAAGGATAATAATTTTATGAAAAATTTATTTCGATTATCGGGCTGCCTGATTACGTACACACACTCATTTCCACATACAGTCACAGCGGGGATCTAAATTCAGTTAAATTGTTGCTTGCAGCTATTCCTGCAATTGTAAAATATTTTATTTTTGTAACGAGTTTGTTGGCTTAAAAGGATTCACACTGAAATTATTATTATTATTTCGTATGTGTGTATGTGGTTCTATACATAGCGATAGCACTGTGCAATTATAAGATTGCCAATGGGTGGCTGGCAGGGAAGCCCACATGTGTGCTGCAAAAGCTAAATTGGAATAATTTCCTTATTTGTTTAATTTTTTTGTTCGGTTTTTGTTCCCTGCTGGTGGCAAATCATTGGAAATTGGCTGATTGCATTTACATAATGGAAACTCAATTTAATAGATAAATTTACAGGTTAAGGATCTGTGGCAGCCAGCGTCAGATGTCATTCATTAATTTCTAGTGGAAGTGGGATGCTAATTGAAAATAGTTTCAGTGGAAATGAGTTCGTTAGCCTTTGAAGTGCTTGATTAATTTCAGGGCGGCCGGATTTCCTCATTTGTTTACTATTTGTGTTAACTTTATCTTTCAAAAAGCGTCCAATTTGTTGGTTAAGGTAGAATCTAAAGTCGCTCAGGGTTGCCACCTGGAGCCACTCTTGTGTCTTCTTTCTATCAATGGTGTTCCATTATTTAATAACAAAGTGACATTCTTCTATCTTTTTTTATGAAAGTCATAAGAATCATTAACAACTTGACGCTTCTGCAATTAGTTTTTGAAATCATTACCCTGGTGCCCTAGAACTTGAAGAAAGAAAGGAAGAAAAATATAGAAACCATGTTTGAATTAATAGATTTTAACTATCTCAGGTCTATTTTAGTCTTAACTATGATTATAGGTACTGAGCATGTGTGCTGTAATTTTGGGTAATTTTGGGTAATTTTGTAATTTTTATTCACATTAGGTGAATAAACAGCAATTTCTAAGCATTTTTCGAAAATGTGTGACCTTCTGGATGGATTTCAACCCATAGGGTCAAAGGGGGTAATTGTGAACAGGGGTAATAGTAAACGCACTTAATTCTCAAAAAACTGGTTTTCCATCGAGCCAGGCCATGTCATTATTTAAAAATACGACATATTCCCGTTATGCTGACACGTGGCAGACGTAATCTGTAAAAAGGTTAGTTGCAGTTTGATCGTTGGCGTGATTTATTCATTTTTCTGTGTTTTTAAGTTTTTTGGTGTTGAGTAAAATTGTTTTAAAATATAAAACATGTAATCAAAGTAGGTAACTGTCTCATTTATAATTATTTTAAATATAAGTGTTTATGCATGTGATGTATTTTTAAATTTTTTGTTACAAATTATAAAAGTTATTGGCTGTTTACAATTACCCCATTTTTTTTACATCATGGGTAAATGTGAACACCGAAATGGGGTAAAAGTAAACACTTTGGGGTAATTGTAAACATGCGTTTTAAATGAACTAAGCCTTGATCTAATATAACTTTAATTCAAAAAGATGCCACGTATCTATAAACGAAAAATGACACCTCCATCTTATACATCAGAAGATATCTTATATGCAGTGGAAGACGTCAACAACAAAAATAAGCCATTCCGACAAGCCGAAGAAACATACGGCCTCCCAAAGTCAGTTATTTTTAATCGAATTGGTGGTAGGAGAAATACTTATTTTTAAAGAACTTTTCCAAAATATCTTCGGTCTACAAAATTCGTCTCCGTTATCCATTTAGTTCGCTTTAACCCCAAATGTTTTTATTCTACAGCTTTAAGAGGCTGAGTTCTTTGTTTTCATTTACCCCATTTTTCTCGTTTTCCTACAAAAAGGCGGGGGTAAATGTAAACATCAATTTTTACAAAAACCAATAATCTTACACACTTACAATTATTTTCTTCTAAAAGATGAAAAAAAAATAAATGTAAGTTCAACCAACACCAATTTCCAATATCGCATAGTTAAGCTGGATGAAACACTATAAATTTAGGAAAAAAAAAAACGAAAATGCAAAATCGTTTACAATTACCCCCTTTGACCCTATTGAGGTATTATATTTTGTGTGAAAAAAATTAGATTGATGGCTGAGTGGTATAGTCGTCGTAAAGTACATAATAACTTGTCACGCTGAAGCTTCACGGTTCAAGCCCAGATGTCTCGGAAACAATTTTTTCTCGCAAAATAAAAATGAGTCGATCAATTTCAGAAGTTTATATAAAAACCTACTGCAATAGCATGCTACTGGCAGTAGGATGGTGGTATAGTTGAAGAAATTTATCGCACAAAGAAATATTAAGAAGAAACATCTGGAAAAAACTTCTGTGAATCATAAGCAACGACAAAACTTTCTATTATACGCAACTCTCCAGTTATCCTGGACACCACCCATAGAGTTAGTTGAAACTGGTATCATCTAAGTTTCCTATGACAACCCCGATCTGTCTGTCTGTCGTTTTTGACCTTCATGTACACGCGAGTTACGTTATGACCTATCTGCATGTGCAATGCCGGACGAAAAAAATTACCTTTTTATCTAGATCTAAAGTATAAAAAATAGAGCTAATTATGCAAAATTAAAAATCGAAAATGATTAGTTTTAACCACTCGGGTCAATACATACGTATACGTCAGCGGTGTAGCCACGCATGTATCTTTGCCGTTATAACAATAAATATATTGAATACCTTTTGATAATACCGTAACATTTTATAAGAATAATGAGGTCTGTACGTAAAGAAATAGTTGATGTTTGTAAGATTAGGTCTTTATATCATAATACATCTTCGAAGAAACCCAAACCCATATTTCCATATTTAAATTTTGTCTACGTCAAAGGGGTTCTGCAAAAAAAAAACGCCTATGTGATTTTAAAAGAAAAAACGAATACTTTTATTTCAGTTCTGATCAGCTGTACAAATTCAAGCGGCAATCATTAGCGATTTTTTATACATACTAGTAGCTGTGGTCATACTATATGGAAGGACGACTTAAGGCTTAATTCAATATAGCTGTGCAGGAAGGCGCGTATGATGACCAAAAGCAGTACAAACTTTACAAAATGTTTCTGCCGTGTTGTGAATTTTTACGGGTTATGCGAGTAGGTATGTACCAAAATTCATTATTAAGAACCTTATAGTTTTCACTTATAAATCATCGCAATGATAGTTGAATGTTGACAGTTTAACAATAGGCGTGTTTTTTTGAAACGTAGCTGGCCAGTCGTTCATTAAAATGATTCCCAGCCAGCCGAACCCAGCTGACTTACCTCCAAGTTAGTGTATGTGATTTCGGTCATATGTGTGTGATTTCGATCAGCTGTTAAGTGTGAACTGTTAAAGTATTCGGCATTCAACCAAATCGATTTTTTGTTATTTGTTGTGAAAACAATTAATTTCGGTAATTTATTCAATGGATAATTTACATAAAGTGATATGAAATCATAATATAGTGGATTATTTCTGAGAAACATCATTTAGTAATTGAAATTATATAATTTTCGTACACGGCAGTCTGTCAAATGTTCTACAAATCGCTTTAAGCGCCACCTTGCCATGAGATATCGCAACATTCCTAGCCAGCTGCTTTTGGCTGCGGATAAAATCAAGAGTTGTAGCCAGCTGGTTGTTGTATTTGTTTTACGTGTGAAATTTGACTTTGCTAGCAACTACTGACTAGCTACGTTTCAAAAAAACACGGCTAATGTCGCCAAATTTTGCTCTACGGGTGTGAAATTTTTTGTAATGTTGACTATAACGGTAGAAGGAAGCTTAATGTTGCATACAATAACATAGCTCGGTTCGGTATATACATACATATATGATCTTCGAAGATACGTTCATGTCTCTGCCTTTTCGAAACGAATCCTCGGCTGCTCATTTTTGATAGACTTATAAAATGTCGGTCTTTGTGCTGCAGTCACGTCAGCAGATTAGGTGATTAGAATTTGCAAAGGATTTCCACGTTAATCCAAACTAGATAATTGTGCCTAACCTCCTAACTCCCTATCCATTGAGTTAAGAAGGCGACTGACGCTTGAACTACTTGGCCAGTGAACATCATCATTATACAGGGTGTTTCCAAGTTAAATGTCAAGACTTTGGCAACTAATTCTTGGGTTCATTCTAAGAACAAAATCGTTCCACAGTAAGGGTCTATCTCCAATTTGGGCATCATTTATCGAGAATTTAAGAAAACACCTACCTTGGTGTACCTTGACCCATACTAACTCAAATATCTCCGCTAATACTTTCTACAGAAACTTCTTTTAGGACTTTAATTTTAGAAGAAATAACACCCTTTTTAACTGCGTTAAAATGAATTGGATACCTTTTTCAGTTTTCCAGATATTTTATTTTTAAGTCAATATCATAAATCTTGCCCATACATTTTTTGATTTTCAAATCGTTTTTCTACAAAAAATGCGTAATAAACATACCGTTTTAATATTTTTTCTTATGAACGTAACAATTGTTAACAAAAAAATGTGTAGTAAGTGTTCTGAAAAACTCACAGATTTTATGATACTTGGAAAAAACCGCAGCAGGTAAAAAGCTAAAAAGCCAAAAAATGATTTTGTACCTATTTTTTTAACCTCAGTTGGCAATTAGTGCGATTTTCTAACTAAATCATAATTTTGCAATTTGCTTTTTAAATAAAGTATGGCTTTTCGAAGGTTTTAAAGTATATTTGTCAGAATACCCGTCGAAACCCTAATTTCCATACCATTTTCCCCTTAACATTCCAGACTCAAACCTAACTGAGTATGTATAGGCCAAGTTGGAAAATTTAACTAGGAAAAGTGGTATAAATTATTAGAAAACAATATTCAATCTTGCAGTTTAATTTTTACAGCCGAGGTTACACAACGGTTGCTTAGAAACGGTATTTGAAATGGCATGTTTTACCAGCTAAGAATTCGCAGATATTATCTACGTCTATGGGCTGTGTGACGAAAGTTCCAATCAAGCACGACAAAGATACCGTGAGCTTTATCTTAAACTTAACTGATAAAATTAATTTTTTTTTCTAATAATTTATACCACTTTTCCTAGTTAAATTTTCCAACTAGGTCTACATACTCAGTTAGGTTTGAGTCTGGGATGTTAACGGGAAAGTGATATGGAAATTATTGTTTTGACGGGTATTCTAATAAATGAGCGTACTTTACAACTTTCGTAAAGTCATACTTTATTTAAAAAACAAATTAAAAAATTATGATTTAGTTAGAAAATCGCACTAATTGCGAACTGTGGTTAAAAAAATAGGTAAAAAATCATTTTTTCGCTTTTTACCTGCTGCGGTTTTTTCAAAGTATCATAAAATCTGTGAGTTTTTCAGAATATTTACTACACATTTTTTTGTTAACAATTGTTACATTCATAAGAAAAAATAACAAAACGGTATGTTTATTACGCATTTTTTGTATAAAAGCGACTTGAAAGTCAAAAAAATGTATGGGCAAGATTTAGGATATTGACTTAAAAATAAAATATCTAAAAAGGAAAAAAGGTATCCAATTTATTTCAACGCAGTTAAAAATGGTGTTATTTCTTCTAAAATAAAAGTCCTAAAAGAAGTTTCTGTAGTAAGTATTAGCGGAGATATTTGAGTAAGTATGGGTCAAGGTACACCAAAGTAGGTGTTTTCTTAAATTCTCGATATATGATGTCTAAATTAGAGATAGACCCTTGCTGTAGAACGATTTTTTTCTAAGAATAAACCCAAGTATTAGTTGCCAAAGTCTTGACATTTAACTTGGAAACACCCTGTATAAATAGGCGAAGGCAAAACAGTTCAAGGCCTTTTTAACTGCCTTAAACACAACATATTCGGTTGATTTTAGTTTTGATAAAAATAAATTTTAAAATGTTAAATAAATAAAGACACTTTTTGTTATATGATCCGTTTCTTATATGACGGGACTACAGCGAAAAAACAAAAAAATTCACATGGAGTTCTTAGTAGGACACTCTGGAACTGGTTAAAAAGCATTTTCCTCGAATTCACTATTATATCATTAACCCTCACCGACCCACAGGTGGTACCCGGGTACTTTTTGGACATTCAAACCTAAATATTTAACAGTATTACAACAATTTTGGCAACGTTTCCGACACTTTCTTTGATTCGGATATCATTATAGCATTTATTGCAAATACTTTGCTTCTTCAAACGACCGGTGCTATCTGATTCTTCGATTTATTATGGAAACGAAATGGAAGTTCATACTTCCGATTTGCGATCCGAGTACGCCTCCATTGGCTGTTTTGATAAATAGAATCGCGTTGTCAGCGGATCTAAGCTCCGAACTTGAATCGATGGCAAGCATATGTCTCGAGCCAGTTATTTCAGGAAAAGTTTGCGGAGATCTTTTCGGACATTTTCTGGATCATGCTCTCAACAAGCAATTATATTGTATAGGGTTTTCCAATGAGAGGTGTTGTTGTGAATGGCCCGCTATTTCGGCAGCTGTCACTTTTGAAGCTTTTATTTTTTGACATTTGACAAGTAGAAACTACGCCATTACTAAAAATGTAACGATACACGCTTCAACAATGCATTGAAATTATTAAAGTTCACTACAAAAATGGTGAAAATCTTGCAGTCACAGTTCGCAAAACTAAAGCATTTTTTGGTCGTCGTGAAGCACCTTGTCGGACCGCAATACAGAAATTGGTGGAAAAATTCGAGCTGTTGGGACAAGTTAGTGATGTGAAGAATAAAACCCGTGCACGTCGCTCAAGAACAACCGAGAATATTGCTGCTGTAGCCCAAAGTGTTGAAGAAAACCCAGGTTTGTCCATTCCTCGTCGTTCTTTGGTATTGGGCATTCCACAAATGTCATTAAGCCGTATTTTGCATGAAGACTTGGGTCTTAAGGCTTACAAAGTTCAGTTAACACAAGAACTCAAGCCGGCCGATCGTCAACAACGTCGTGTCTTTGCTGATTGGGTCCTTGAAATGCATGAAAATGATCCGGAATTCCATCGAAAAATCATCTTGACTGATGAGGCCCATTTCCACCTCGGTGGCTACGTCAACAAGCTAAATTGTCGCATCTGGGGCTCGGAAAACCAAAAAGTTATTGTTGAGAAGCCCCTCCATCCTCAACGTGTGACAGTTTGGTGCGGTTTATGGTCCGGCGGGGTCGTTGGACCTTACTTTTTCGAAAATGAGGTTGGATCAACAGTTACGGTGAATAGATTGTGCTATCGAGAGATGATTAATGATTTTTTATGGTCGGAGTTGGATGGTGTTGATCTGGACAACGTTTACTTTCAACAAGACGGCGCTACGTGCCACACAAGCAACGAAACCATTGATCTTTTACGGGAAAAGTTTCCGGACCGTGTTATCTCTCGAAGAGGTGATCACAATTGGCCACCGAGATCTTGTGATTTAACACCTTGCGACTTCTTACTTTAGGGCCATGTGAAAGATAAGGTCTACGCCAACAGCCCAGCGTCGATTCAAGACCTCAAAGATAAAATTCGTGAGGCTATCGAGGACATAGGGCAGCCACTTTGCGATTTGGTTATGGAAAATTTCATGAAAAGGATATGGTCCTGTATGCGTGCTCGTGGTGGCCATTTGGCTGATGTTGTTTTTCATTATTAACGACATACCTTCCTCTTTATTATGAAATAAACATCCGATCATTTATCTCAAAAAATGGAATTTTTCTTTGAATACCAAAATAACACCTCTTATTGGAAAACTTTTTACAATAACCCCAAAGGCCACCAATTATTTCTACGTTTAGTCGTATAACTCCAATATGTCTACTCCACCATTAGTCGAGTTATAATCGAATATGATTTGTGGTTTTATAGATGCAGTTATCGTATAGATTGCCCCATCGTAATGCAAGCTAGATATCAAAATTATGGCTTTTTCTAGTACAATTCACAAATGTGTTCCTTCATCACTTATAAACAATACAAACACGAAATAAATTAAGAAATCTATTACCGTAACACTGTAATCGACGATTGACAATTCAAAATAAAGACTTGATATTGACTCGCACCCTGTGATCGTTGATTACTACATAAATTAAGGAGAGAAAGTACTCAGGCGTTTTCCCAATTAGATATTTTCGTTATTACGCACACTTTCTACAAACATGATCGAATGATTTCTATGTAAAACGCCCCAAAATTATATGGTGGTACCCCGGTACCAACTATGGGCTATTTAGTGTGTAATTTTGTATGGGTCGGTAAGGGTTAAACTCTATAGTTGTACGCTAGGTATTTATTTACTATCTTTACTATCACCCTTCGTAGGCAGGTGGCGGTTGAGCATCACATACATGGGTTTATAGAAAAAAACATTTGCCTCACATTTTCACTTCTTCGAAATTAAACGTTAATCATTAAAAATGACAAAGACAAAAATCGGCATCGCTTCCAAAACCACATTCTAAATCATTGCAAGTCACCGTTTACGGTGTAATGAACGAAAATCCAATGCATGCTAATGACATCAAAAACGAAAAAGTCGTTTCATCGTGCGGCAAAAATTTTATTGTCCAATTAAGTGCATACCCACATGCCGATGTTAATGCAGGATATGACTACACAATAAAACCGGTAAAGAGAAAAATAAATATCCATCCATTGCCCATTATACCCTACCCCTGGCGTAATAATACGGCGCCACCCACCACCACCCAAAGTGCTGCGTTCATGTACAAAGAGATATATGACACTGACAAAAGGCAACGGAGAAAAAAAGTAGAAGAAAAAACAAGGAAAACCGAACAACAAGAGGGCGCAACAAACCGGAGGTGTATTTAAAGGATATGGCTCCGAACCATCCGCATGTATTTATAGTTTCCAAAAGTACCTTCCACCAACAACGACAAGGCCAACACGGGCAAAAGGAAGCCCCACAGCCAACGACAACGATGGCGACCAAGGTAGGTACGTATACTTGTACTCGTATGCTATCTCTGCAGCATCGCCATCATCATCATCATCATCAGGATAATATAATCTTCCCGATTCCCGATGGAAGTTATGTGGCTGCTTTTCCCTGTCACATGTTGTGATATTTATGCGGAGGCTTTCATGGGTCTTAGTTGGCCTGTCTGCTGCAGTGATTCTATCGCCATGAATTATGTATGCGAGTATTTTAGTTTTGCATCTTTAGATCTCTTTCTCTCCGCTAGTCCCGTATCCTGTACGCTATACCGTATCCTGGTTGCCCATCTTTATTCACATAATAAAATGCCCAGATGGATGCTTGTTGGTGGGGGTTTCTACGCGGATATGGGGTGTGGTGAAACGTCAAAAAAAGACGGATAAGAACAAAAAGCCCGTAGAACCTTACATGCCGCTGCAAGGTCCGTGATCCTACACTGATGGTGGCGGTGATAACGTCTTTGAAATCGTTTGTCCTGGGCAACTTTGCAGCTTCCCCGCTGCGGGAGCACTGCCAGTTCTTAAATAGCTTTCATATTCGTTACTGTGCAGGAGTGGCAAATAGGAATGTAACATATGGATAGACGCGGCTGCTTCTACTGTGATGGTAAATGACAAAAATGTTATACTGTCTAAAAATAGCAAAGCATTAGCTTTTGATATGTAGATGAAGGACTGCAGATAGTCAAATTAATTGGATGGCATTTAGTGGACGCGTATTTTTATAGATGAAACTTTCATGGATATATTAATTTAAAAAAGTTAGTCAGCTTGCATTTTTAAATGGCATAGGAAGTGTCAGGTAAAATGCTAAAGTTCGTAACCGACGACAAATAGCGATGCAAAATGAAGCATGGAGCATACAATCTAATTTGCTTGTTAGCATTTTCTTGTAACGTTGACGGCATTTAAACTATGACATTTGTTGTTGGAAGTCTTTACAGTTATTTGCCATTTGTGGCATCCAAAGATATGCACTAAATTGGATGACAATTTAAGAGTTGGTTGAAAAATTAAAAGAAAGTGAGTCGGTCGAGCCACTGAAGATTTTTAGATTCTTCATGCAGCGAATTTTCAGGAAAAAACCTGAACCTCTACGGTTAATCCATTGAAATTCAATTGAGGCGAAAACTCAAGCCCGCACACACCACTCAGAGAAGAAGCGCCAGTGAACCTTGATGGGCTATTACATCGTCGATGAGTTCCTGTTTGCTGCGGTTGAAGCAGATTGAGTAATGCGGTGCCGGAACTGCAGTAACCTTAAACAGTGTTCGGTAACAGAGTTCTTAAGTCCAATATATACTTTTATGATAACCAACAATTATCAGTTTTTAGCAGCGCGACGATTTCAGGATTGTTTCATCCGGCAAAAAGGGGGGCAGTAATGTTTACAAGTAAAATTGCATGAATAGGCGCCGCGCCGTTAGATTTATAATTTGAGTGTGGAATGGGTTCCGTATTAATCTGCATCCATTCAACATGACTTAAAATGTCCGAAAATTTATGTAAATGAATTTCAGTACTTCTTTTTGTTTTAAAGTAAAAAAAATCGTAGTTGTTGAAAACTAGAACTAAAATGATACGGGTACGGACAGATGACGTACTTAAATATGTACATCTATAAAGTTCGCTCAGAAATCGTTTTATTGTCATTGGTAAATACAAAAAAAAAAGACAAGGAGAAATTAAGGAAAGAAGTTATTATTCCATTTTAAGATTGTTGATAATAGTTCTTTCATATGAAAAAAGGATACAAATGGCATTCAGGACTTCAGGTTAGGTAACATCGAGATTTCTGGCAAACGTAGGTTCTCTTTCGCTCTCGATAACACTTTTCTCTCTTACCCCTTAACGGGTCAATTTTTTTTTTAATGAAATAATTTATTATTTGAAGTTAATAGCTTCAGTGAATCTGCGTACTTAATAAATTCCGTTTCGTTGTTTACCTGTGGGGGCCGATATATGTCGTACGCGCTAGGTCAGCATTTTGAGCTGAAAAACGAGAAGAAAGGAATATTGTGAAACAAGAACATAGGTATGTGGAATATTTTAGTCACTGAGTTTATAAAATTCAGTATCAAATAACATTTAAAAATAATATTTTTAGTAAAAAACAAAAATTAAAAATAAACAAAAGGAAAAAATAAACTGAACTAAAAATGATTATTATTATATGATGAAAAAAAAAAAAAAATCACATTTTAAATATTTAACACTAGATATGGAGCATCCAAGCATTTTACATTTCTGGAGATAATTTTCTATTAAAATGCCATTGGTCGAATTTGTCCAAACGAACATCATTTGGTGAAACATAAACCGTTGGCCCAGGATCTTCTCTTAATGGCAAGTTCTTGCTCTACTGTGATGATGATGATGATGGTCGGCCCCTATTTTTCTGAGCAGTTGTAACTTTCGTCAGGCAATATGCTATTTTAGTTTTGAAGTTAATCAATTGTATATGATTGAGAAATATTTTGTCTTTTCTTGCAAGCTTTGCACAAGACCGGCGTTGGCTATCGCTAAATCACGCTGATGAAAAAAAAAAAAACTGAAAACCTGAAGTGGTTATCGAGGTATTCAATTTCGGTTGGAATCACATTTTTCGAAAACCAACTGATCTTCGACAACAATTAAATTACTTTTTCGCCACAAGATGCTTTTGGTTTTATCCGAAAAATTTGGTGGGACGTTGTGTTCGGGTTCACCGCTGGATTCTTCTTGCTGAACTGTAGATGTAGAACTAACACGAACTTCAAGCAATGAACTACCGTTATTTTCAGGCGATTTTTTTAATACATATATTCTGATATGAGCTGCTCTACAATGTTGTCTTCGCCGGGAAAGTCGTCTACGTACCTTAATTATTTATGTACGTCAAAATCGTCATCAGAATCTTCAAAATCAAATTTTAGAAAAGGGCTGAAAAACCGTTAAAAAATTATTGATTTCTACGAACTATTCACTGCGACATTCTACTCTACACGAGCATCTGTCAAATGTTTGGTATTATGTATTTGAATTTTAATATTATATAAAATTGCATATTCTTAGGCACTTTGATATTGAGCAGGCTCGCATTAAATATGATACAATGTTAAGTTAAGATAAAATATAAAATTTTTCGAATTTAAAGGTTTTTTATTGGAATGTACAGGGTGCGGAAATATAACTTCATTTTTTGAAATGTGCGTCATTCAGGCTCTAGGGGTCGCAGCGATAAGGGAGTGGTCTCATTCGACAGGAGTGATTCTAAAGTTTTGTTTCCTTTCAAATCAGTCGCCATTATGCGTTGGAAGTTGGAACAGTGAAGAGCGTGCATTTACCGAGATATACTTTTCGAAGGTACATATGTTCTGTAATCGTAACCCAGCGCGATCAATCGCTTCAATGTAGCTTTGTTGCGCACGGAAAGTTACACGGGTCACTACGATCAGACAAACCTGTTTTGAGAAAACATTTGCCTCATCTCAATAAGGGCCGATTTGGAGTGGCTAGCCCCCCCCCCGATTTGGCCCCTTGCGATTTTATTTTTGTTGGGTTTTTTGAAAACCCGGATTTATGTCCGTCCCTTAAAGACCACCCAAAACCAGACGGCAGGTAAAACAAAACTTAAGATACAGACATACATAATGTACCTACATTTATAAAAACCAAAAAAAATTCTGATTCATAAAATGGATTTTATTGCGTTTTAAAAAAAATAAAGATATGTTGCTTCACCCTGTGTAGTAAAAATTTGAAGAGCGACCTCGTGATGTCACAGCTGGCGAAATAAATTCTTTGATTCCGTTACTACCACGTGGTATATTTCGATTTTCGATATAAGCAATGGTTTTTGAGTTGTAACACGTATCTCCTGATTTCATTATACAGCTTTGACAGATTCCTGTCAAATTCGTGAGAAAAACACCTTAAAGGGCAAACTTAAAGGGCAACTTTGTCGCCTCCCAAATACTCAGAAGCATCTCCCAAAGCAATAATTGCAGTCAATTTGTTCAATTTGTTGACAGACAGCAGAATGGTTATGTCAATTTAAATAGAACAGCAAATACGACTTCCACAGCCAGATAAAAGCTATCTTCTATTACAATGTCAATTCCAAGAAGAACATTTAATTGATGCCTGTAATTAACCCTCCAGTTGGTATAGCGTGCACCACATCTGCATGCGTTTTCTACACACTGAATGGCAGAATAACATCCCCTCTCTGTCTCTCTCTCTCGATCTAAATGCCTCAAGTGCATATTTAATTACAATCGTTGGTTTAGTTACACGAGTATCTACTATAACTCTAGTAGCAGCAGCGATGCACTTTGAAACCCTGCGGACACCTGGGGATCAACATAACTTACAACCACCTAACGACATCGATATATTATCAATTTACCATACCGCTAGCTACTACAATACTGCAATCTACGAGTATGATATCAAATTGCGTACCGCAAAAACCACCACAAAGCCGACGAATTCATTACAATTAATACCCACCCCATGGCCTCTGATTGCCAATTAACAATTATTTATTTATTCACGGTGAATCCGGTGTCCTCTGTATTAGTTTTCCTGGTCCGTTATCGGAGCTCATATGATGTTTGATATTTTTTTTAAAGGGGTCAGTTGACCACCTTTATTCTCCAGCTCCCAACACCAAAGTAAATACTCATTTACTAGACCGGTGTGTAATAGGAACTTCATTTCAAAACCTAACCCCAAAAAACTACATGCTAACTGAAGTTGAAAATATTCATACGGTCCCATGATGGATCAGGCTTAATAATACGAGTACGAGTACGAGTACGAGTACCTCGAAACTATGGGCAACGAAACTTAAAATCCTCTCCGTATCCCTAGTTCAACGTCAGGGTCTATTTTAATAAACAAAAATTATTTCAAAAAGGATCTATTCACCAGAATTCCAATTCCAAGGATAGACTTTGGCTTGTGAATGTGGCATTTTGTGGGATGTTTAAAATGCCTTTGACTAGTTTCATGGAGCTAGATTATTATATTTGTGTTGCCACGTAGGGACATTCAATGAGTTTTATGCGTTTGAACCCCAGTTACTAGATTAGGCTAAAAATATGCAAAGTGCTCGAACTGGGAGCATTGCGTTCTTTTACGAGTGGCATTATGTCCCTTTTTGTCAGTGGTAAAAGGAGGTGAGCCAATGAATCCAATCGAGGATAATGGTAATGGGATTTTAGAAAATATCAAATACGAGTACTCGTCCTTTCACGTACTAGAACACTGAATAAATATCTACGTATGGACTTGTAAACACTGTCGAAATTAACATCAGGATACTCGTATCGTTTTTTTTAACTTGTAGAGTGCGAAGGTTTCATCATGGACACAAGCAACACTAAAAACTCCGATAGTCATCAGGTATAGAGTAACAAAAGCGATTCGAGATGATGTCAGTTTATATAAACTTTGACCATATGACCATGGTCGGGCTTGATGCACCTTAATTGGACTGCGAGACAATTTGTTGAAATTTGACAAGAGAACAAGAAGGATAGAATATCTAGCAAAATGTGTATACAAGTCCACTGGATTTTGAAAGGAAGCCCGCTGAAAACGGTTTAATACATTTTTTGGAAACAATTCATAAAGGGCTGGATTGAAACAATAGGGCTGTCGATACATGTGGTCAATACAAATACACTAAGATTGGTGGAACTGAGTAATACTATCAATTTCCAAATTTCAGTGCAATAGGTAAAAATGAAGACGAGAAATCGTAAAATTAGTGACGAAGCGATGGCCCGTTGAAGTTCCAGAAAGAAATTAGTTCTGCTATTCTCTTCGGACGTCAATGCCAAGTCACGCAAGTGACAATTTTGCACGAATACCAACATCCTTCTGGAATTAATGCATCATCCCTCCTCATTACTGTTTCAAAGTGGTTTCGAAGATTCCAGGCTGGCCATTTTAGTGTGGAGGATGAATCTTGTGAAGGTCGGCCAGAATCCTTGAAGGACGATGTAAAAGTGGCTCTCCTGAAGGCCAATATTGACAAAGATCTCAGGGCGTAACAGGTAATGATAACTATTGAACTGAGCTTTTATACAATCGCTGTATCACGAATATTGAATCATCGCCTAAAATACACGACGAAATTAATTCGATGGATTCCAAGAATTTTTAATGAAGAGTAAAAACTGGTTCGTGTTCATTATGCAGCCCGCGGAGCTAAGTAAAACACAGTAAAACACAAACAAATGTTAGCTTCATTGCACATTTTACCAAAAGAACATTATATATGTATATAGAACATATATTTTTGAATTATATGTACCTAGGTAAGAGAATTTTTGAACTATTGGTTTGAGCTAATTTAATACATCTTGCATTTTCAGAAAAATTAATCGATTTTAACTATTACAAATATTTGGTTTTTTGTCTGATGCTAGGTGTTGATAAAGTCGGCGTCTTCGGGAAGGTCGTAACGCTATTTGGGTCATACCTACTAATAACTACTTTCAGTCTAGCTTGCCAAAGTTCCGTGTTATTGTGTAGTTCTGTGCTATTATCGCCATCTGAAGCCAAACGAGCAATCTCATCGGTATGGGGTCGCTGCATCAACAACAAGTATTTAAGCCATAGCTCGAAGCAGAAACTCTTTCGCACAACTGCAGCTTCAGTTCTTTTATATGGAGCGCAGGTGTGGGGATACTGTTCCTTTGTTGAAATAGAAAAGTTTCTTAGGTATTTCTTAAAGCGAATATTTCGTTTACCAAGTGCTACGCCTAATTATATGCTGCATCTAGGGACTGGTGCACCGCCTATGTTCTTGGAAACACTGAGACTACATTTCGACTACATAGTAAAAGTTATGGCAATGAGTAATGACAGACTGCCAAAAGTTGTACTCAAGAGTAGTAGTTGGTAGACGGCCATAGGCCAAACCATAATAGACTTAGAATTATATTGAATGTAATGAATTAAAAATGAAAATAAAAGTCATATAAACTAAAACTATAAATTAACTTATTGCCACTGCGTCTAGAGAGATTTTGTGATCGATTGACGTTTAAAAAAACATATTTTGGAAGAGTTTGGAAGAGTTCTATGCAAAAAATTTCCTGCGTTTTACAAACATGCTCTGTTTCGCTGTTTGGAAACACTTCTGTTGCCACAAGGAAAAACAACATAAGTCGACTCATGTCGAAATTGAGTTTTTAACACCAACGGATGCGCAATATTCGATTCTATTTTCATTTTTTTTATATTCTTATTTCTAACGGTTGCTGAGTTATAGACCATTGCAGCATTGCTATTATTGATAGTTTTATAATACTTTGCCAAACAATGTTGGAAATTTGTAGGCATTACGAGTGGATTCATTTTTGGACCCATCCTCTTCTCCAAATAAATATTTATCTCCTGAAGTGTGCTGTACATTCAAGAGTACATGAATATGTTTCGGTTTAGTTGGATATTTCGTAGGACTAAATTTAGCCATGAATAGTTTCTGGATCAAAATGTTTTTTGGTTACCATATGTATTGGTAGGTATTGGTGACATTATTTTGATACAAATAAGTCCGTTTGTGGTAACTCAATATTTAAGCCCCACAAAACTCGATGACCTCAGAACGGTGCCGTGAAATAACGCCAAGTGAAATAAGGCCAAATTTTTGCATTTGGTCTTATTTCACTTTGATACAGTGAAATAATACCAACTTTTAACGTGTGGCTTTAATTCACTTTGTCGAAGTGAAGTAACACCAATTTGGTATTATTAAACTTTTCATTGTTTTTAATTTAGCTTGCCCTTTATAAATCAACTACCACCGTAAGAAGTTTGAAATCATTGAAGCGAACACATTTGACTCAATAATTTTGATCCTTTTATTTTAAATGCATAGAATAGAATAATATTTTAGGTACATATGTACATTATCTTATCTTATTAATATATTAATCTCAATGTGACGCTCTTACCTGCCAACCTTACGATTAGTTAAACACAAAAACTAATGCACACAATGAAGTAAAACTTCGTATTCCAATTCATTAACATCCTGTGCCTATTATAGGATGATTTTTAAATTAATTTATTCGCAATATTATTTAAATTAATGCAAAAATAAAAACACTAACAAATGCCACTTTCTTGTGAAATGTCACTTATTCAAACTACAAATACTTAGAATCCACACTTGTGGATTGCATATATTGACAGACTGCAAACCTTGGGGTGCGTTCACACTGTCTTTGATTCTTCGAACAAAATGACAATGAATGTATTGTAAGTAACACTATACTTTTAAGACACGGGCGAAGCCGGACGGGACAGCTAGATAAGCAGATTCTTATAATCATTCGTCATCTCATTTAGGAAATCACTGATAAAAACAGCTTTAATTTATTTGTGTCTTAAAGGATTTTTTATCAGTTTCTTTTACATACATACATTCACGCATTTAGTTTTTCTTATTGAACATCGCTTAAAATACAAATAAATAATGGACAGATATTGTGTATGTACGAATCCTATGGCCGACGCTCTTTCGCTCAATAAGAATCCGTTGCTTAATCTTTCCGCAACGGATATCGTTAATACTCCCTTATTAATTTGTCCTGTCATTGTCATTCGATTTTATTTTCACATAATTCTGAACGAATTTCAACGAAATTATGTTGAAATGAGATAATTTCGATGTGTCAATTCGTATGGGAAATTATCTCATTTCGAGCATAATTTTGAAATTCGGTGTGAATACCGTAATATTTTACTCTGTATTAGTAAATTCGTTTGGTCTTATTTCACTTTACCAAAGTGTTTGCAATGCAAGTTGATTTCATTCCCAGAGAAATATACTCGAATACCTAATTGAATTTCGATTCGGTCATTGTCATTGCCAAAAGGCCATAAGGCAATGTGTCAGATATGCTGTAATTCACTGCTCGTTAGGAACTTGATTCTAGATTGATTATTTCTGTGTGTCTCCACATTTTATACCTTCATTCATTCTTAATTGGAGGGAAGCAATCTTTTAAAAGGCGTTTTTTTTTTTTTAATAACCGTCTGAATCAATGGCATTTTATTTGAAAAGAAAGCTGAGCTGATAAAACGATGCCCACCACTCCTCGTCTTCCGATTCGTTTCGTTGCCGGTGGCATATGCTTCCGTTTGTTTGTGAGTGTCTAAGTTTCAAAAAAATTTCGTCAATAATTTGTTAAAGGTTCCTCCATAATTAGGTAAGATAATTTTCGACCCACGCTATCGGTTATCGTCAGCATGTTCTGGTCAATCTCACTACCCGTTCTCGGTGCTAAGCTTTGAGTAATTTCTACAGTTAGCACTTGGGGGATTCATTGCTATAATTTCCTACAATTCCTCTTGTCCTTAATCCTTCTGGACATCCAAAACAGTGAAAATCTTCATTAAGGATTATTGCATAGTAAATTATTTAGAGAAAGAGAGCGAAGATACCTACGAGTACCTTTTTATCCACTGGATATCCTTCTCTGCACAACGATAGCATCATGAAATTAGTGAGGTACAATTTGCCTGGATCCATTTCAGTGCTCAATTTGTTAAAACACAAAAAAAAAAAAAAAAACACAACAAAAACAATAAAAAACCCTCTTTCGCTGCATAAGTTCATAGGGATGTGTGAATTTAAGTTTTTCGTTAGTCTCAACTGCGAACGTGGTAATAAATTCGTTTCGTCGAAATGGAAATGTTCTCGCATAAATTTCTAAAGAATATGAGACGTGCCGTGAATGTTAGAGTCGGGTCGTCCTTATACTTGTTTAGCTTTTGTCCTTCAATTCAATTGAAATTATTCTCTAGCATATAAGGGACTACGGGGGATTGGTTGGGTTGCATCTCTATATCGAAATTAGTACCGGAGAACAATAAAAAGTCTCATTGGGCAGTTAATTTCAATGGGCAAGGCAAAGTTGACATTTGAAATTGTATTTACCCAAGCCCGATGGAATAAGAGGGGGCTAGCTAATGTCCATTGTGGGGCATCTGAAGTTTAATTAAAAATTATCTAGATATATTTCGGTACTTTGATGTTTACGATATGCAAGTAGCCGGCAATCAAATTTATTTTTATTATACCTATGCCCTGTGTATATGAAATGTTGTTAGGGAAAGATGTACGAGTACATGCTCTGCTCGGAGGCCCTCATGTTCATCTCTCTTTAGAGTATACGATCTCTCTGAAATTATAAATGATGAAAATGTGAAACACAATGTTCTGAATTTATACTCAAGGAAGGGTGGAATACAAAGCTGCAAGGGTATCATGGAACCTTTTGCAATAGGTAGGAGTACATCTAAAGGGGTGCTTTGCTTGTATCTATTGGCAACTGACTTTGAGTGCTCTAACTTAGCCAATGTACCTTTGAACAATGTTGATACTCGCTAATACAAATATTTTCAAGTGATTTGAAAAGCGAATAACAAAATAATAAAAAAAAAAATAAACTAATTGCCGGACCGGAACCCTTAAAGAAGATTTTTGTTTTGCTGATGTGTATTTCAGCATTATTTGAGTGTGTACACATGTTTCTCCCATCTCTTGCATTGGGTGAAGAAAATACTATGAGAAAGCTAATATTTTTTATTTTTTTATGCAGATTAAAATAAAATAAAAGTTGAATACTAAAATAAATTAAGACTTAAATCAATAATAATACAAATTAAAATTATTACCTAAACATGGAATATTGTATGTACTCCTCATATAATATATGTATGTATGTACATAGGTACATATAGATATTTTTTTCCATAGAAAATACTTCATACACCGTACTAGCCGCCCGTTGTGTCGAACTCTAATTGGCTAAAAACTCGCCATCTTTGCATTACTTCGGGGTGGTCGAGGCTTAATAGTGCATCAATGGACTAGTGTTTCTGCGTTGGCCTTTCACGAGGTTTACATTGTACTGTGTTAATAAACAAAGATACATTGTTCCACGTGTCAATAGTTGAAATCATTTTCCGGACTGCGTTTTTTGGACAAAAGTTGCCTATCACTGACTCCAGCCTGTTCATATCTGTTGTCCATTTGCAACAAGTGAATAAGGTGTGGTAAGCATCATCTTGTAAAAGGGTCGCCATACTCTGTTTTTTCCATCTTGTAGAAGTACTGCTTTAAGTACGGTGACCATCCGTCCCGTATTTCCCGGAACAGTCCCGTATTTCAATAGCCTGTCCCGGTTTTATTTTTGAGAAATACGGGACGTAGAAATGTCCCGTATTTAATTTTTAGTCCCGTATTTGTCCCGTATTTTTATACTATTTTTTTTTAAATATTATTTAAGCATTTAGCCATTTAGCATTTAGTCGATTATCTGGAATTTGTAGTTACGAAAACCCGTTTAACTGCTCAGAGCTGCTTATCCGCGAACAAGACAAGTCCGCGAAAAGGCGGAAGATCGTCACAACCAACGACAGCAGCTGTGATAGCTAAGAGAAAACGTCAAAGTCCTACTAGTGTACTAGTACTATAGTACTAGATTAAATTTATAACCTTTTGTTTTGTTTCGATTCTAGTGTTTATTATAAAGGGGAATATTTCATTTAAACTATAATGAACGATGGGGAAAAAAGGATTACTTAAACGGGAAATGTAGATAAACGATGTGTGCTTAAAAGGGGATTTTAACAAGAATATTACTTTATGAACTTAGGGTTTGGAATAACTGAGGATGCTATGTGGGCTTTGCCCTTCAGAGGGTGATTTTAAACCGGGTTTTACTATATGTACAATCACAGAAATAAAAACCCGAGAAAAATGTCGCATATCTACAGGTTTTATATGTGTTTAAAGGCGAACACACAAATAAGAAGGGGAGTTAATATTGCATTATCATCCAGTTCTGAGCTATGTTTAAAGTTTCAAGTTTTTAGCTCATCGGGAAGTTAGTGTAAAGTCAATTGCAAAATTTGTACCGAACATTAGGACAGACAACAAAGCGACCTAATAAAAACGTAGTAAAATTAAGTTTTTGGCTTTGAATTTGCTATGCCACAATGACTTTATAATTATTTATTGTTATTTTCGCGCTTCAAGCATTTTTTTTAATAAACAATTTATGAAATACATAATCCAAAAGGAGATGTTTTTAATTTTTTTCTGTTTGTGTGTTTTTTTTTATTTTTAATTTTTTGTCCCGTATTTCGCTCCAATAAATATGGTTACCGTAGCTTTAAGTAACCTTGACCGGAAGGGACTTGGTTTGAAATATAATACGAAAAATATTACTATATAATAATTTAATGTAAAACAAAAAAAAAAAAACAAAAAAACATTCAATGCAATAGTTGATACCCGTATTACGCAAGACAACTTTTATTGTTTTGTTGAGTTGAGTTGTAATATGGTTGTAATCCAAAATTGGGTATTGTCCAACAAAGATGGCGTCTTGTCTTTAGAGTGGTGTGTGGTGCGCAATAGGTCAAAAATGGATTAAAAAAGGAACGTAAATGAATATAAAATAATGTAATAATATTTCAAATAACGCAATCAAAAATATTTTTGCATTAAAAAAAATAGAACTAGTCCACATTAGCTGGATAGAGTGGTTTTTCTTCTTCAGCACTCAACTCTTTAGTATTCTTCCGATAATTGGCCTTTATCGGTGCTGGGAAATAACTACACGGGCAATAACTTCACATGGGAAATAACTTCACCTCCAGTAGGAAATAAATGCACATTTTTGATGTGAAGTTATTTCTCACTGAAAGTGGGCAATAATTTAACCAGAAATTTAGTGAAATTATTTCCCACTTATGATTTTTTTCGAAAAGCACAGGAGTACCGTGGAATAAAGCCGAGCGAAATAAGACCGAATTTGGCATAATCTATATTTTAAAGTGGAAATAAGGCCAAATGAAGAAAAATTTGGCATTTGGCTTTATCTACTTATAAAATTTGCACACATTTTTCACTATTACTCTATCTGATGTTCCAAAACTAAAGATTCCATTTAAAAATTAGATATTTTATTTCTTAACTTGCATGGACAAATTTTAAATTTAAACATCTAATTTCGAAATGGAATCTTTAGTTTTTGGACATAAGATAGAGTTATTGTGAAAATTTCGCGCGAATTTTTAAATAATCATTAAATATGAAATTATTGCCCACCTTCAGTGAGAAATAACTTCACTTATTTAGGGAAATTATTTCCCACAAAGGAGTGAAGCTACTGCCTACCTTTAGTGAGAAATAACTTCACATCAAAAATGTGATATCCATTATCTTGTCATTTTTGACATTTTGTATAACACTTTTCGACAAAAACTATTTGGAAGCACAGGTTTTATCGCAGCTTAACTCCTGATACCCAATAGCTATCCAGGCAAAGGGAATTCTATATAGGTTTCATTATTATATTTTTAAGCCTATATAGGTTACGAAAGAAATATGTCCAATACATATATAGATAAGTCATAATCCAGCAACATTTGTTCTTTCAGTTTGAGGTACCACCTGTATTCCATTTCTTGAATTTACATTGCCAAGATTTTTTTGCTCTACAGAGGGCTAGCTTTCCCGCAGCCATGCAATCGGACAATTCATCACCTCACCCACCTATGGCTAGATCTGTAAGAATAATTGAAATACGAAAATGAGAACAAAGGGAGAATTAGAAAACAAAATTATCATCAACCCCAAACGATTGCCACTGAACTGAGTCCTCTGATTCAGCTTCTGCTTGGAAAAAAATTTAAAAAAAACTACTTTGGAATGCATTTTGTACTATAATTCAGCTTCTAGTAACTGCACAGATATTATTTTTATCTTAAAATCTGCGTATTAAATGCTATTTATCTTAGAATGAATATCAATAACATGAGAAAAGCTGTTCTGAGGTAATGGCCGTTTGTTTTAAATTGATTTTTCGTTTTCTCATTTGAAGTTCCTCAAACTCTCAAACTAAAAACTAATTTCATTCAAAGTTGATGCATAAACTATAACTGAAAAATAAGTAATATTAGTCCAAAAGAATTATTATAATCTATTTAGTGGTTCTTGAGATCTTCAATACCAAACGTAATCTGACACCGACCGGGACTTTGCTTTATACTAAGTATAGACAGAAAATAATAGATGAGTAATCAGTTGTGTATAAGTGGAATTGTATGAGAGACAACCCAACTAAGTTCAGTTGTCTTGAATAGGGGTATAAATTACATTTACTTTAACCATAGACAAAATTGAAACTGAAAGCCAACTCTTTTTATGTGAACTTAAAGAAACGTTATTCAAATTAGCCAATTTACTGACAGCTCAAAATACATCCCAAATTAACTTTATTTACCAAAACCTATCTGTTCTTTAGGGCTTCTATTTAAAATATATTCAAAGTACATATTTACTAAAAATTGCCTCGCTATATATTTTTATTTATTTCTGAAAACCATATATTACACGATTTTATTATTTTAATTTGGTTAATTAATTCCCTTCCAAAGCGAATCAGGAATTGGCAAAAAAATAATAATAATATTTATCGAATCTCATTTAGTATTCGATTTGAAATCATTACAATGTGTTGAAAATAATTATTCAATTATTCGTTTATCATTCAAATTATTCAATTATTCAAATTCGATTGATTTAATGACGCAAAAATCAGCCATAAAAACCAACAATATTTTCTAAATATAGATTCGAATTGATATGTAAATGGGTAGAGTGATTCTAGTGGTGTTATTGAAGCAGTTTTTGTTTTAGGTTTTGCAGGTTGTTGTCATGCTTACGATTTAAAACAACGCATGTCGTAGAATGGAAGAGGCAGTAAAACTATTTAATAACTACTACCTACCCTGCAACAGCAACAACAAATTAGGTTCATAAATTTTCTAGTTCAAGGTTCAGGTTCACTAGTTCAGATGTCTCAACATCTGAGTGTGTCTTCATATCGCTTTTGTTACTTTACAATAGATCAACTCTGCTGTGTGCCGAAAGTTGATGCCCAAAAACACAATAGCACAGGACGCAGTTCTAACACACAAGACTAGTGCTGAACTCGGCGACTGGGAATGCCAGCGCCAGGACCTCGTTTCGTAAATGAAAATTATTTCAAGTTTTGTCTAATTAATAAGGCAAATTGTTTTCCCACTCGACCTTGGGTTAAACGTAGTTTACAACTTAGTGTTGTTCCAAGTTGCTGTGCGCAAAAGGACAAGGATGTGCCATGGAGAAGGACAACGATGCGACGATTGTCTGAGAAGTCAGATTTTCTCTAATTCTACGCCAAAAACCTGAAACGGTCGTTTGTGGTTTTAAATTATCGGTTGACGAAAAGTTCTCCAGGCGAACGGTGTCTCGGTGGTAGGCGACTGGTGGTGGTGAATTCTCACGGTTCTATTGTACGAATTGTGCTACTGCGGTATTTTTTTTCTTTTAGTTTTCTGTAATCCCTACAGGATGTAGATTAATACGACTTGGAATTAGGATTTGTTGATAGAGCTTTGCCCACAATACGAAATGTTTTAATTGGGAAGTCAGTGTGAACGAATCTTTTTTGGCGAAATTATACGGTTTGGGAAGTTTCGCTTGGACTCTTGTGTTGTGTTTGTTAATTGTTAACAATTGTTTTTAACTTTTTTCAACACTTCAAAGGTCAATGCCTCTCATAAAGGTGAGGATAAGATTGAGATTTTGGTTTTATAATTTGAGATCAATAGTTGGAGCAAGAAAAAAGAAGGAAACACACTATCAGCTGCCAACAGGTATTTTATTTAGTTTAAGATTTTTGAAACGAAAAAAGGAAATTTTTTTAAGATCATTTGTCACGATTGAGCTCCTCAACTCGCCGTTCGGAGTCGGCAAAAAACTGTAGGTCCCTTCCATTCGTGCAAAAATATAACACGCACACACAAATGGTTGCGAGAAGCAGGCCCAGGTTCACCTCGAGCTGTAGCGCCAACTAAGTAAGTAAGTAAGTAATCTCTAATGCATGAATTAATGTGCGTGGGAAAACAAGATGAAAAACGGTTTGAATGGCTTCTTTTGGTTATTTTTAATAAAATTTATAAAAAAAAGTTAAGGTGACCTTCCGGTCTAGATTTTTCCAAAAATTAATTTTTTTCTTTTTTTGATATTTCAAAAGTATAGGCGTTTATCTCGAAACTATATTATTCTGCACGGTGTGAGACGAAAATAAAAAACTACTTGACCGATTTGTCTCAAATATTACTATGTTATTCAGTAAATAACCAGTGCTTATCGTCGGAACTAACAACGGAACTTTTTACGTTGAGTACTTCCTACTTTTTACATACAAAAAGTAATAAAAAACGGTCTTTTTTTCGAAACGTAAATTTTAACAACACAAAAAAACGACAACGTTTTGTCAATTTTTTTTTTATTCATTCTAGTTCCTGCGATAACCACACTCATGCTAATAAAAATGCTTTTTGTTTTTTTTTGTTTTCGATCAGCGGAAGACCCAAAAAAAGACACACCAGCAAGACCCATTTTTTCAAAGATGGCAACTGTAACACCAATTTTTGTTTTAAAATTAGTATTTTTGTTTTAATATTTTTGGATATTGTTAATGTAGTGAAATATATCTACAAAGTTTAAATAATATTTCTCATTATTTTCATTAAAAAAAAAATCCTAAAAACTCGTCAAAAATATATTTAGTTTAAAAAATACCATTTTTTTTATATGGTTTCAGTTTTTAAACTAATCAAACGAGTGGTTGTTTAACAATGAAAATACATTAACAATATAGTAAGTTATTTCTTTCTACTAAGATAATCTGGTAGTTGGTTTATTATTTCTGAAACTTCGTACTTCAGCCGTCTTCTTCCGTAATTATTATGAAATAATGGGATGTGAAGTAGATCTCGAGCTCGTCGTCATGTGCTGACCTCGTGTGAAATCGGTATATTGAAATGTTCGTTCTCATAGCACTCCAGTGTGACCTTCACTCAAAAGATGTCTTCTAGAGATAATACCTTAAAGGTTCACCGTATTCACTGCATTGTGGGCACCGTGGTGTAGTGCGTTGGACTATTACGCAATGCTGCTCGGGTATAATTCCAGCAAATACCTTGAAGTTTTTCACATTGCCGCCTCTTTCGAATGTCTAATAAGCAATAAAAAAGTGTAATTTGTCAAGGAGCTTCTCAGCTCGATGTTCGAATTCGACAAAAAACTGTAGGTCCCTGCCATGCGTGCAAAAATATAACCACAAAAGTGGTTATGAGAAGATGGCCCTGGTTCACCCCGAACTGTAGCGCCACCTAAGGAAAAGTAAAGACTGCTTTGCTTTGTATAATTAAGCTAACCATTGAGTTTTGAAGTCTATGTAGCTTGTTAAAGTGACTTTAAGCAGCATTACCCAAAGCTAGAATACCATACCTAAGCTCTGAATCTTCTAACCTAATGCATACTACATTTTTTTAAGCACCTTAAACGTGGAACACCTCTTCAACTATCTTAATTATTTTCGTCTGGCAGATTTCATTCACGGCGGATATGAACAACCTTCGGTTTTGAGGCGCTTATAAAAAGCCCCATGTCATGGCACCATTCCACTGCTCTGTTGAACTCTCCTTGGAACGGTTTTAGCTGTCTGTAGTCATTTTTTTTCGAGACAGCTATAGCAGTATCCTCTGCGAAAGCTATAGACAAACTATTTTTGAGAGTTCTTAGCAATTCATTTGTGTAAATAATAAAGAGGATTGGTCCTAGTTTGGATGCTTGCGGAACACCATAGTAGACTTCTTCTAATTTGCTTTATTTTTCCGCAGTCTTAACCACTAATCTACTGTTATTGAGATAGTTTCTCAACCAAATGGGCAGTGGGCCTCTTATACCTACATGTTCTAAAGCCTCCATTAGTTTATGTTTATTATGATCTAATGAAGCGTAGACCTTACTAAAGTCTAGAAACAAAACAAGCGCGTGGTGTTTTTGGTCCAGACTATTACTGAGAAAATTAACAAAATCTCCTAGCAGCTAGTTTGTACATTTCCCTCTCCATATTCATTTTTAAGTACAATTTATTAATTTGGTTACTATTGTTTGTAAAAATATATGCGCATTGAATTTTAGATCCTGACCCTTAATACCATCTCCGGCTTTATGTATTTATATTAAGTGTTCTTAAGACTTTGAATACTTCTACATATTTCGTTTGTCTCTTCAAGAAATATAAGGCTGATATTTTATACTAGTATCGCACCCAATTTTGCGAGAGAAACGAACCTGGTTTTTACCCGGCTTAGGCACAACATGTTGGAAAAAAAATTACACACTGCACTGCCCCTCTTCACAACCATTCCAACGAAACAAAATTAAGTGAATATGTTGAGCTTAAGGCAGTTAAAAAGGTGTTGAACTGTTTTGCCTTCGCCTATTTATATAATGACTAGTTGAACCCGTGCTCGCCTTGCTTCGCATTCTAATAGCTTTCTCATGCATACAAATATGCAAATATGCAACTTCAGTGGGAGCGAAGAAACATCAAAGTATTTGTCTAAGTCCACAAAAGCTTAGTAAATTTTGTTGATTAACTGCGTTTTATCAAAAACGTTTCAATATATAACTTTCAGCCCCTAAGTTCAGATTTCATAGTTCTCAAAAACAGCACCGCACCGCAGCCCATCAAGACTTCCGCCTCTACCAAATGTCGTTGCAGAATTGTAACTCTAGGTCGGGTGTACATAATTTAGATGGGCTCAAGTTTCTTAGAAATATAATAGGTACACCCATTTTTAGTTTAACTTTATGTGATGGAAGCCCTGGATGGAGCAGATAGAAAAATTAAAAATTCGACCATATAGCTGGTTGTTACTTCTTGGTCCACAACCCGGTTGATTGAAATACATTCTGCACTTTGACCATCAGCACGTGAAAATATCTCGCTATCAATTGCTATCAAGCTCCACTTGATCATTCCAAGGCAACAAAATAGCTCCCTCACAAAGCTAAGAATTCTCACGGTTTGTTAGTTGTGATATACTATATAACCGTAAAAGGATGAGATAAGTTCTTCGGTAGAAGACACTGTTTGGCACAAAAAATGTGATAAATTTACTTTTCCATTTTCTTCCGGAAGCGTTCCGCCACCAATTTTAAGTAACAAATAAGAAAATTTTGTGCGTCTGGATTGCCACCTGTTCGTGCCCGCATATTGACGGTCAAGTGCATTTGAGTAACATTAGACCCCAGAGACTTGACTTTTTCAGACAGGCATTTACTTCATCAACTTTTGTGCCTCATGGTACTACTGATAACGTTTGCCTTAAGTTTATCCTGTTAGGCTCTGTTAACGGTTTCCACTGCCTTAAGGTGCATTGATCCAACACAATTAGACAACAGTCATGGAAAACTCGGGCTTTATCACTATTCCGGGGAATAACGTAGCTACTAACCCTGACGACGCCACACTGCCACAGCCACGGCCAATATTACCTTGGCTTTGTATCAATGAACAACCAATACTTTCCAGATGATTAATTTATGTGATGATGATATGCATATGTACATGTATGAACCAAAATAAAGCAACAGGAGTTCATTATGGGTTGAATATTTGTTTTTGATCGTTTTTTTTTAATTTGTTACTAATACTAATAAAATGAAAATGCGATTCACTGCTCTAGAAAATTATCTTTCTTCTGACACCTCATTTGTTAAGATTGGTTGAGTATGAGAGCCGCAAATGCTTGTGATGATTGTAGCACATTAAAATGCAAAACAAATGGTCACGTCAGAGCGCGCACACACACTATTGCAACGATACCCACTGCTGCACGGCTGCTGGCAATGGTCTCCGCTGAAAGAAAATTGTGGGCGATGCTTTGAATAATTGTTTTGAAAATTGCTCAGCTTCAGGACAACGCAGAAGGATGTTTTCTATCTCAAATGATTGAGGGACAGATCTACTAATTTCACCTATTTTTTTGTTTTTCAATCCGATAAGCCATTATTGAGTTAGGGCTGCATAATCATAATATTCCTCACCAATATATAGTTATTTTGACTACTATGTAAGAACCATTAGGCTAAGCAAAAAAATACATAGCTTGTGATCATCCCGGGTACTTAAGAAGCATTTCAAAAACAAGTTTCATCGAAATCTGTCCAGCGGTTTCCACGCCATTAGGTAACCAACAAAAAAACCTCTACAGTTTTATAATATTTATAGATTATAGATGATGATGACAAATTAAATAAATGTCTGATTTGATATTCCTTCAAAACTCTAAGGTCTAAGGTATCGTGGCAGGCTTGCCACTTATGTCACGGCGCTCAACCAAGGGCAAAGAGTGCTGAGTGGGCAATCTTGAGATATGTTTCAAAAATCTGAAAACGTCAAAACTGTTTACTTTTAATTTACTGCAAAGCTTACAAAGTTCTATGTATACTAAGCCAGCTATCTATTACTCATCTATTACATGATCTTACCTAAATATAAAGCATTCTCCTAATATGCAGTTCTTGAAACTTATATAAATCTGTTATTGATCACCGTCCACACATAACTACACGTACAACTATGCACACGTATGTACATACATATGTATCCACTGGATAACAAATGCTTATGTCCACTTGCTTAGCGGGTCCTTTATCATTTCACGTTTCACAGTTCCTTGAACTAATGGCTTTGCACATTTGCGGTGATAATTCAAAATGAGAAAATGGCTCCAAAAAGTAAAAATCACCAAATACAAACGAACACAAATTAAAGCACTTTTTCTTTTCCACAAACTTAAAAGTTTCCATACACAAAACCCACATAAACATAAGCCGACCATTAAGAAACGGACCCCATTCTAGCAACCCCCACATTCCATCCCCAATTTCTCTACTTATAAAATGGGATTGGAAGAATTCGAATGCATCCAATGTACAGGGGGCGAAAAAAAAAACATTAGATCCGATGGAACAATAAAACCAAAGAGAGAATCCTTTTGTATCCTTTTTGCATTATATGTACACGTACCTATGAAAGGTTAGGTGGTGAAAATTTATTGGAAAATATAAAAGCAAGCTGCTTGCTCCGAGTGCTTATTGTGCAGTTTTTTTTTTAACCACAACCCATACCCGTATTCTCGTATCTATAAAATATAATGTTATACGGAAAATCAAAAAAATGGAACACAGCGCCAAAATGCAGGACACTTTGAACGTAGCTTCATACACGTGGACTTCGGCCTGCGTACACATGCAATATATCTTTCGATATTTTCTGTGTGCATTGAATGTGTTGTACAGTTAAAGGAAATTATGTTGCCACTTCCTGCTGCAAATTTTCTCACTTAAACTTCATCGGAGAAAATCTCTAAATCATTTCTTCGACATTTCCACCTAAGTATGGTGGTATATGGATTCGTATAGATATGTTCACAGCAGGATTCTAATCCTCATACAACGCAAACGGGTGAGGAAGGAGGTCGACAAGAAAAACTAACGAAAGCAATCACATCATAATTTTTCCGAAGATATCCCTTCCTGTATGTGTGTATATGTTTCTAGGGAGGGAGAGGAGTCCTCTTTATGGTGGCCGACGGTAAATCTTTTCGCCCAGATCCTTTGGAGTGATTCATTCGTTGGGGTCCATCGCTCGTCCCTCTATGTCCAAACCAAATGCTTTCTCTGTTTTAATCGGATTTCTTAATTTCTCGAACAACGTTTGATTGTAGAACGAAATAAATGAATGAATGGTTTGTTGGTAACGGGTGCTGCTGGTGGTTGTGTTGGCCAAAGGTTTACTGATTTTTTTTTTTTTTTTTTTGAGAAATCCTTGGAACGAAGCTACCACCTAACCCCACCCGGTGGTATTTTGGAAAACGAAAAAAGGATACACCAAAAAAAAAATTAAGGACAAAATGGACTTCAAGGCTTTTAGGGTTGACAGGGATTTAAAATTGATTCTTAGAAGATATGTGTGATATTGAGATAAATGGGTGGTTCTGTCCCTTTATGTTTATGTGTGTGTGTGGTTAAATGTGGAATTGGTGGGATCTAGGCAGTGATGGAACGATATTATGAAATTTAATGTGCTTACATTTTTTTTCATACTCACTAGTACCGCTGAGGAGTGGGGGTGGTATAGATGAAGGTTGAGGATTGTTTTAAAGATAATTATAGACTCCCTTTTGTTGAAAGGATTGTTTGAAGCACACGAAAAAATACGTATAAAATAATTAAAAAAGTATCGAAAAGTATTATTTGAAGTTGTTCCGATCTATAAAAACGGCTCATCTTTTAAGTTGACGATGCCATAAAACCACCTCTTTTGGTACTAGAATCTGTGAGGGCAGGATTCAAAGTAATATACCAGGTGATGCATTCAAAAATGTAACGAAAACATGATGAGATTTTAACTTTCAGTGGAAGTGGAAGTCTGATTTGGAGCTGTCAGATAGATGGTTGCCCTAGCTGGATCGCACATTGCTAAACGGCAGCCTTTTCAATAATAGACGGGACCAGGTGGAAACCTCGCTTTGTCGGGTTTTTTTATTTATGACATCTTGTCAAAGGCGTACCTATTCTTTTCTTTATAATCATCGCAATAAACCTCCAAAACCTTTTTTGCTTACTTCTTGACCTTGGTCTTGCAAGGTAGCACCTTTTTTATGCTCCTAATTTGACATGATATTGGAGCACCGGTTTCAAGACACTACTAGCTGAAATGTCGCCGCTATATCTCTTCATTAAATGCAATTGGAAGAAAATAATAAAATTCAAATAAATAAAACATAACAAAACCGTTTATTTTTACTAACAAAAAACATTTAAGAAACGATCATGACAAAGCAATATTAAAAATGTATATCGAATGCAATTCCCACTAAAAAACTTACGTCAGAACGATCGTTACGTTCCGCGTAATTTTTTTTTGTTTTCTTTTGTTTCTTAACGTGACATTTTCTTATTTTTTGGTTTTCACCGGAAATTATTTGCGATTATGAATGTATGTACATGTTTCCACGCGGATTTGCTCTTCACCCAAAAGAGCGATCAGCCAATGTGTGAACACCCTGCGAGAACTTTAAACCGCCGGCGCCGGAATGACGCATCTACGCCGTTCTTTTCTTTTCTATTACACACTTACACTTAACCTAAACTAACTGTAATCAACGTGGTAAGCGTTCGTTGCCTAGTGCCCTGAATGGTCATCATCCCGATTGCGTTGTCGGGCGCTTGGCCATCGCCGTTACGACGCCCCCTCCCGCCACCGAGACCTGAGCGAGGCCGCAGCGTCGGTCACCTCTCGAAGACGATGCATCGTAATAGCGGGCCCGGCTACTCCACGAAGACCCCCTAGCTAACCTTAAACTACATAACTAACCTAACTTAAAAAACTAGGATGTTACATTATTAACGCACCGACCTGGGAGATCGCATAATCGACCCCCTCGTCATCAACAAGCCACCAAAATTCGGTGTATTGCTTTTCAGTATCCAATTTATCCCGGGCCGCAATTGCGGTACTAAAACGGAGAAGCTCATGAGCATTGGCGTCGAACCCGCCGTGGATGAGCCGCTTATCTCGTGCACCGCGGTGGCGGTGGTACAATACCGGAATACCATCCATTTTTTACACTTACCCTTTAGAATCAATATGAATAAAGCCTGATAGGAGCGTACTCTCGTGGTACATTTCATTAGGGTTATAAGTCCCGAAGATCAGGCTATTGTCGCTGGTCATCGCCCTCGCAATATGCCTTCGAATCGCCTTAACGAGCAAATTGTCTATCCTGTTCAGTTGTGCCCCATCATATAGGACCTTGTTGGGATAATATTTTATGTACTGGGACTCTGGTGTTCTGTACAATCTGAGACAGGTCCTAAGACATTGCCTCTCAAACACCCGAATCTTTTCCATGCAGAAAGGCGCCACATTGAACCACACCGGACAACCATATGCTATAATTGGTCTGATTAGGGCAACGTAACAAATGACCTTCACCCTGGTGTCAAGTCGACTGCTTTGAAATAGTCTTCTTGTCAGAGCAAAGGCCATTTGAGCCTTAGGGAGACCAGCATGTATATGTTTATCAAAATACAGGTACTGGTCGAGCCAAATACACTGAATGAGATCATCAAAACTGAATGCACATTGCGAATCGTAAAACATTACAACACTAGCACCAACGGGAATGGACAGACACTTGAATACTTTCCATTTAAAAAAAAGTTGCGCAAATTTTACATTTTATATAATTTTTCGGGATTTTTTTCGAGCTTCTGGATTTTGGATTTTCGGAATTTGGGTTTTCGGTAGTATCTCGGTTTGCCGGATTGTGAGCCCAACCCGGTAATATGTAATCATGCCGATTATGGAATCCGGGAATTATCCTCAATTTTTAGTATTTAGAATTACTGAAAACCTCGGTAAGAAAGTGAACGGTTGTCGGTAATAAAATTACTATTACCGAAATCGCATGAAAATACCTGCGGATGGCAGGCGAATGCACTCAAAAATCACGAATGATCTAGTGCTAAACATGGAACACAATTAAAAAGTAAATTAAAATTACTGGAATTAATCTATTTAAAATATTTACTTAGAAAACGATAATATAAAAAATATATAAAAAGGATCCTTCAATAGCTGTGAATTTACTGAAGTGCAATCTTTTTTTTTTTGTTTGGTTTTTTAAAACTATTGACCTATTTCTATTAGAATAAAAGACTCCTTTATTTAAATAAAGAAATTAATGTAACGTACACTTTTTCACTTCATGGTATGAATTGTAATCTGATAATTTGAAATTTTGACAACGGATTGACAACGTGGTTTCGTAATTGATATAATGTAGTTTGCGGACCGATATAGCCGTTGATCCGCCGGTTTCCATATTGGCTCTCTGGGATGAAAAGCGAATCCAATGCGGACTACCAAAATTAAATTTTTATTTCACCCAGACTCGCATATGATATCATTTTCCATTGACTTCCTTCTAACGGTGCTCTCTTCTTAATTACAGATGCAAAATAATTTATCCGTATTTATTTGCGTCCAGTAATTTAAACTCATATTCCGATTCGAGGGTGAAATCCGTTTTTTTTTTCGCTCTCCAATTTTCCAGAAAAGTGGCTGCCTGACCTACTCCTACCTACTCTAGAACGTTTAACGGACTCAGCTGTTACTGGACTTCCTTTTTTGCGAAAGCTCATTCAATTTTCTTCACCACTGCATTTGTGGTCGGTGCTGGTTGGCGGCAGGGTTGGCTTCTCTAAAAATCCACATACCGACCAAAAAAACCAGAGCGTGTTCCAGATAATTAATTTCCAACGAAGATGGTTATACTTATAGTCGAGTCCACTTTGGCGGTTGCAGTTCTTGATCCGTGCTGCAGCAGTTGTCTATCCATTCGCTTCTGAATATAGAGAGGATATTTACAATCTTTTTTTTTTGCGCTGTTCCTGCTCCTGCTGGTTGCTTCGCTTCGTCTCATTTTGTCCATTTTCTTTAATTTTCTATTCAAAATCACGTTTCCATGTCGACAGCTTCCGCTTTTTATTCGCATTCGCGTTAAGAATATAGTCAAGCTAACAAAGCAACCACAAAAAACAAGGATCAAAGTAAGAAGAATAAAAAATTAAAAAAAAAAAAACAACACCAGAATCTGTTTATAAATAAGTAAAAAAGGCGAAACATCACGAAGGACGATGGTAGATAAGCTCCCAGCCAGTCTTCCACTCCATTCTAACAACATTTTCGTGTTGGTTGTGCTCTGCATGGAAAAATGGTGGCTGTCGAAAATTGCGGTGGGAGATAGAGTAAATAATAAAAAAAAAAAAAAGTAGAAAAAAAACATCGCGTTATTCGTCGAATCCTAAACCAACAAGGATAATATCGTACACACAGGCACAAACACCCGCCGTACATGTGAACAAGTGATAAGGCAATTACAATTTAATGACACCAGTGTTTCATGTGACCACCGGAGGACTGAGTTGGACTGTGGATTTTTCTCCCCTCGTGTTCGCCAGTATTTGCGATTTTTTCCCTTTTTGCGAATTTTTTTTGCTATCGCCGGATAGTGAGTCTACACAGGACACGTCCTTTTTAAGATTGTTCTGTCCTTTTTGCTGAAATTACTGATTGCAGATCCAGGACAGATGAATACTCCTTGTTGTTTAATGAAAATGAAATTTCATCAGACACTCTGCCAGGAGTCCTTTACCACAGGCGAGATGTGTGCTATGTACGCGGGGTCTCTTATCTTGTTTGCTCATATACACGGAATGAAGGAGCTGGCCACCGTTGTTGCGCGCCGCTATTTGTTGGTTGGCCGGGTGATTTTCCTGTGGCACTCACTTTACTGCCACTGTTGTCATGAGCAGAGTTAAAGTCTGATATACATACTATCACATCGAAGAACAGGCGATGAGCAAAAGGGAAAAACAAAGGAGCAATGCAGAGTCCAACCATGGAAATCAAGGCACTTCATCGTGTGATGAGTTCCGGCCGAACAGAAGATGAACAACACAAGATAACAGTACTGTAATTAAAAGGAGCAAAAAGAGGATAGTGGAAAAAGCACACACGAATATGCTGAAAGAAAAACGCCGACATTATGCGCCAGACATGGAATGTAGAACTAGAAAAGTTCAGAGTATTAAATGAGACAGCCAGGCTATGGTATCCGAATCCTTGTTAGAGAGTTGGAAACGCGGTAGCATGTGGAATGTAATTTGCAGCACCTATGTATGTATTTTCGCTCTGCAGATGCCTGGCCTCAATATCGTACTCCAGCGACACGACTATGGGTGGAGTTTGAGTGAACTACTCACAGCCTGTGATGGGTGCCACTTGATGTCGCCGCCGAGTTTTTATTTTTACCCAGTTTCCAGCTTTTTTCACTTTATTTGCCACTTAGAGCATAGCTTAGCATCGCATCCCACACCTAATGTTGATTTCAGTTTCAGTTTTTGCAGATTAAATTTTGTTTTACACGATTGTTGGATGTTTTTGTTTTGTTTTATTACAATTGTAGTCCTTTCTGCTTGCTTAGTTCGGAGAAGTTGACTGTGATCACTTCAGGAGCAAAGCTGTTTGTGCAGAAATGTCTTCAAAATGATAAATAACGACTTGTAAGACAGACGAAGAAAAACATCAAGAAATATGGACGGAGGCAGGATTTAAAATTTTAAATGCCTTTACAGCAACAATTGAGTTTTCTAACAGAGTTCTACAACATGAAATTAAAAGCAGCCTGAGAACAACCTCGCAGTTGGACATACTTCAGAAGGATGTAGGGGTTGATGTTTTTCCCTTCCTACATACTTTCTAACTTATTTTAGCATAAGATATAGCTGCTCTACAACATATCCCTGGCACGTTGTTTCCAGTGCTCTAGACCAGGTTTTCTCTCATCCGCGATCGATGGATTCAGATCGGACATGAGCAGATTTGATGACCGAAGACTCCGACCGAAATAAGAAATAAGCTTTTGCTTTTTTGAAGATAATCCCCATATAAATAAAGACAGCTAATAGAGTTTGCGGTTGTATCTTTTCCTTCATCCACACTCTTCACAAATAGGACCGCATAAGCGACGAACGATTTTGTTCGAAGGAATTTAGCTATATCAGCATTAAACCTTGTCTCTCGAGGATGGCCGTCAACCAAAGTCCATTCGTTAATGTGGCGTTTTGTCCTAGTCGATATATAAAGATGTGTCTGTGTCTCTTGACAGTGTTTTTACATTTACTACCTCCGCTCAAAAGCCGCGTTGGAACTTCACCACAGCCAATTGGAATAGCTTCTCCAAAAAGCTGAATTCATTTTTAAAGTTCATTCCTCCTTTACCATAAAACTCCACCAGCTTTGTAGGAATAGCTACGGCGCTTGTCAAAAAACATATTCCCGGAGGTTTTTGCAAAGAGTACACTCCTGGATGGACCACAGAAAGTGAATGACTTTTTGATAACTTTGAAGTATCTGGAGACTCCAAAATTTGCTATGAGCTGAGATCGCTTGACGAGATGACACTTAACGGTGCACAGCCTTAATTTCACTCACTAAAGCAGGAAAGCATGGAGTCTCCTACACAAACTCGGAGGAAGCACCGGCTCCAACACAACCAGCTCTCGCATGGACCCGAAAAAAGTGACTAAACGCATCGTTAGTATAGCTCGTTCCCCCGTCATTATACAACGCGCGCTGAGGAATATCACGAGCTTACTTCACAGTTCTAGGGCAGTCTTACGCTCAACGAGATTAGCACCGGCAATTCGGCGGCCGGCGGGCGTCGATGACATCTACCCGGAATTTATTACACATAGCGGAAAAAACAAAAGGCGATGGCTAGTGGAATTCTACAGTAACATACTGGAATCAGGAATAATCACAAAGGCGTTCAGAAGACGAATGAAAGTGATAGCCATTCTCTTTAACCCCATTTACTTCAAGAACAACTCGTTACATCTGGTCTCGAATCGGTACGAAAGTCCTTATGGCGGAATGTAAGAATTTATTACAAATCACTCCAGCACTTGGCACTATAATGTTCCACCACAAATCTGACGGGTTCTGAATTGTTCTTACAGCGGTCGGGCTTGTCAAAATCTTCTACAAATGAATCTATATTTTGATCGTTAAAATCTAATCGACACTAGCCTTCCAGATGCAATCGTGTCGGTTAAGTTGTAAGAGTCCCTACAAAATGAGGAAACCTCTTTGACACTTCCCCATTAACAGCATGACACTACAAGAAAAACAGTGGAACACAGACCATTAATTGAAAACCATAAACAATCTTGTACTTGACACACTTTCAATACGCCCTTGAAACACTAAACTCACGAAGACACTAACAAATAAAAGGGAGGGAGGAATTTAATAACCTTAACCACCTTAATGACACGCGGCCGCAAACATCGATTGCCACATTTTTATTTGTCCGCGCTTACCCGCAAATATATCTCTTCTCCAATTAACTTTGTGGCACCCTCAAAGTATTTCCTCGCCTCGATCAACCCTCTTCCCCAAGCCAAAAGTGGCTACTTCTCGTCCCATTCACCATTCTATATTTTTCTAGTGCGTCCTTTTCGCAGGACGGCCGGACCGGGCCGCGCTAATAAAACCGAAAATAAATGACCAATTAAATTAGAAAACGCCTAGGACATTTAAGCGGCAGCACAAAAGAAAAATAATCAAAAAAAGGATTTCCAATGGCCTTCCTCTGTTTTCCGTTATTTTTATTTTTATTCTCCTTTCTTTGTTAGACTGTGGTCAACGTGGAACTGCTTAGCCCGTGCCTGAGCCGGAGCCCGAGCCCACGGTCCTCTAAATGGTGATATCAATTTTTGTTCACTGCTTCACTCATTCGTAATAATCGGTACAGAAAAATGGTTGCGTGACGCATTCCGTAAACGTAAACCTGCCTCGAAGGGGAGACGACCAAATCCACAGGATGAATTGTTTTTTGTTTTGGTTTTTTGTTGTTTTCGTCCTTTTCGGGTGATTAAAATTCACAGAAAATTAAAGGCGATTCGGAAGTGGAAACAAATTGTTTTCCAAGGAACAGAGATAGCAGGGTAATAAGTCGGATGATTATTGGCAGAGGCGTTAAGTGTTTGTTGTGAAAACGCTTCCATTCAGACACACGCAAGCTATTTGAAGCACTTGTTTGAAGGATATTAACGTTGGGCTCAAGGTATGGCATTTACATTTCCGAAAACAGTGGGTGGTGACTGTTGATATGTGCTGGAAGATATATGAGTATTTTTAAAGATTTAATTTCATATTTTATGTGGCACACGTTAAATTTTAATGATTTTTGTTTTGAGACTTTGAGTCAGATTGTTGCTTAGAAATCGTATGTACCTGCACTTTCAGTTAAGAACTGGATAACAAAAGGGTTTGTGAAACAAAAGGCGCTTTCAAAAACGCAAAACTATGAACTATTTGTGCTCCCAACTGCGTTTGTAGGTTAGGTAGTGTTTCTACTGGCGTTAAGCAGTTGAAGTCCATTGTGATACTGCCAACTGCATAAGTAAGCATATTGTTGTGAAAAGAGACCAATAAAAAAATTTAATTTTTTGTTTTGTTGTTAGAACTTCAACTCACTCGTACTTTCACTGTTGAAAAATTACTCAAACTTTCCTCGGTGCAGTGACTCATTATATCCGCTCTTCCAGCGATTTCTCAGTCTACGCCGTCAAAATTCTGGAAATTTCCGTGCGCCTGACATCATGTTCAAAATTGCCACGCCTATTTTTCCGCCCCTTTACCTTCTACGTTGAAAGTCAAAATTCGTGTTGTTGCCTTTTCGTTTTATGAGTCTTCGTGCTTTATTTTTGAATCACGGTTCTCGGATAAGTGAAAGCTCCGTAAACTGTCTTGACTGGCAATGAACGTTATCGGTGGAAGTGGTGAGGCCAATCAAACTGAATGTGGTTTAGACGCATCTGGATGTTCCGAGGATATAATGGAGGTGAAGAAAGAGTCGGGAACTCCATGAGCTGAGCTATACAAAGATGTGGATCGAAATACGATGGACAACAATTCTCGGTCTGATTTGAGTCCCCAGGTTGTAGATTACCCAACTTCAAGTACCAGGAGGCTTGCTCTAGGATAAGGCGTTTAGAATCGGAGAAGAAAGACGTTTAGAAAATTCTTCATGAGTCAGAAGTCCGTAGAGACTTCTGCTTATATCAAAGGTCTTCAAAATGATCAAGATACGGAGAAGTTCGTCCTTTTTACAAAAACAATGCAAAAATGCAATACTCTTACAATCTTTCAATCAATCAAAGCCTCTTCCCTGCTGCTTTGTATAATTAATAACAAAACTTCGCTGACACATTACTCAGTCAACGGTCAAGTCTTACCTCCCAAGTCCAGTGATTAATTTCCCTCCCTATAGATAGGATTTAGTAAGCCAAAAATATCTGCAATCCTACAGGCGTTGTGCGTAGTATCGCCTCAAATGCGTGTACTCCCATAACGAAGTTTTCTGAATGCCATACACGAAATAGAATTCATGCAAGCCCCACTGACCGTCATGAGTGTTCAGATAAGTGCGTGTGCCTGTGTACATAGCCTGACACTATTTTAAGCATATCCTCGAGTCGCAAGATATATTGTTCTGAGTTTTACGAGACCGTCACCATCTCGCCAATGTTACGCGCAGCAACAGCAACAAAAATCTGAGTTTATCACACGACACCGGATGAAACCCCATCAGCCATATGCAATATGAAAAGGTGGTCAGAACTCAGAACGGGACCGTTATCCGTCACTTTACTGGATACAACTGGACGGATGATTGGATAAGAGAAAGGGAGCATATTTATGCAAATACCATGGACACCGGGAGGCTGCTAACGTTGCTTTTCTCTGCACACAGTTCCCGTAAAAAAAAAGTGTTCAACAAGGGGCTTCCGGACCACCAACGTCCAGCAATCTCCCACCCCATCTTCCTGCGGGAAGTTACTCGTATGCGTGTATTTGCTTGTCGCACATACTTGTGACGTTTTGGTACACTCATCTACTCGCACTCGCCCTACTTTCACTTGACAAGCGGAGAATACGACGACGACGAGAAGGACCAGAGGACGCATGGGGAGTTAACGTATTAAGGACGTGGTCACATTAGATATATTTGTATACATATCTTGATTAATTAGAACGCATTATGCGACCGTTTTAAAATAATTTCCACATCAAGCACGCACAAGTGTGTGTGAGAGAGATGCTCAATTCAGTGTCCTTAATTATATTGGCTTGACAAAGTTGAATGTCGCTCCCGGCGATGGACAGAATGGAACCGACTTTGCGTCGTCAGAATATTCAGCAGTATAGTGGAAGTAGCTGCTGCTGTTCCTTTTTTTGTGTGTACCTCCTTTTCAGTGGAGTGGTGTATTCATGAAAGATAGTCGTAAAACATTGACTGGGGACAAGTTATAAATTTTAAAATTTTTTTCGTAGTGGCATACCGTAAATCAGGAGCTTAATCCCCCCCGCCCATTCCCAATGCGGTGTCCTTTTGCCGAAGGGTAGCTCTGCTAGGGCTCTGTGTGTTTGCTTTTTGTCTTACACATTGAATCGAGTTAATGCTATTGGATTGGGAGTGATACTGAATGATACCAGGGGGATGACGACCTGTGCTGTGTGGTGTACTGTGCTATGGGGAGCCACCGGCAATATCTCATTATGATGTAAATGGTATTTGCGAATGTACTTAACACAGTTTTCATTAAAAAGGAGAAACAGGACATTGTCTCCAGGTTGAGTAACAGATTTGTTAGTATTAATTTTTTCTTTTTTGAAGACGAAGTTCGTGTTCACCGTATCCGAGTCGATAATAGTATTGGGAAAAACGTCCTCAGGATTCAATGTACATATATTCAATGTTTTATTAAGAGATGCATGAATGTAAATCTCCTATTGGTACCTATTAGACGGTACTAGAAGAACCATCTGCTGGGTAAGGTTAAGTAAGGTCAGCCATCATAAAACACTAGGCACTATAATAGGCCTATCGCGATCCGCTGGCACCATTCTATGATGGTAGCTAAACCGAATAGTTTCCATCTAAACATTTTATTTGCCTGCAAAACTTACTTTTTTAGCTGTGGCTACTTTGACCAGTCTCTTCCAATGTCTCAAAGAAGTAGCTCACTAAAAATGTATTGCATAAACGAGTAGTTCACTGAAATTCACAAAGGATATATCCGATTTTCTCCGCTGAACCTACATATATAGTTATAATATTTGTATTCGCCCGGGTTTCAGAGGCCCATTGTATTGGCATGTTTTCTCAAGATGTAGTGCCCGGACCGGACAGTATATTACATACCTTTTAAAAATCTAAACTTTGTGCTGTATAAGCACCGTAGTGTGGTGGTTAGTTTTTTCACGGTGCCACCTCTTTTGAAGGTATTATTTGACATGAAGAGCTTCATAATTCGCCATACAGGGTTCGCAAAAAAAAACTCTAGGTCCCCTCCATGCGTGCAAAAGTATAACACGCACACTCGTGGTTCTTTTTTTTTAGCTTGTTGTGACAGTTTCTGCGACACTGAGCACTTGCATGTACTAGGCTTTTAGCATGATCCACGAATAATAATTATTATCCACGGTAAGCGTCCTTGATTTGATTGGTCAGAAATTCATTACTGCGATCGAAAGCTGTGGATTTATTGCAAAGCCGACTTTCATTTAACATTTTTCCGACCGGCTTTTCATACGAAACTTAAACGGCTTTTGCGAGGTGAATAAATCGAAAACGTCAGTTCTCGATCTCGGAGTTTACAAGATAACCCGGTGATGTACTGAATAGCCAACCTTTATGCCCAAATTGCAGTGGCTTTAATTAAAGGAAGTGCTTACATATATCCATGACGGCCAAAGTAAGCAATAATGCTCGTGTCCTATACGAACAATTTTCGATTTCAGATGTTCGGGGTAATCGAGTGAAGTGAAGCGGAATACTTGCAATATTTGCTGGAACTGAATTCGCGTCTTCTATTGGACCAAAATAAGTGAACCCGAGTGTGGTAACTGTACCTAGTTATCAGCAGAATTCCAATAATTACTCGCATTTTATCGGCTTATATCGTAGAAGTGCATACTTTGGAGATTCTTCGTAAATGGGCTCAAGCAACTTGTCATCGAAGAACTTTTCGAATTGTTGATTCGGATGCAAATTCAAAAAGTATTCGGAAATATTTGTGGCATAGATAGTGACACCACTGGAAGTTGTCTCCATTGCACAACGCATTTCTTATTGGTGCGATTTTACCTGTTTGTAGTTCCGTGACAACAATCGATGATCTGAACTAACTTTATACATCTGAAGAGACATTAGCGTCCGCAATTGCCAAGATTTGGTACTGGTTGTATCTTCGATAGTTCGACGACCATTTGGCGGCTGAGCCTTCCATAAACTAGTGTTGGTTCATATAGTAATACCACAACTCTCTAGATTATTTTGCTATCTTATCCAGACAGTATTTTGCTCTTCAAATAGATTAACTGAATCAAATTTGGGTATTGAAACTGTACGCTCAGTTTTAAACTAATACATAGTCATGGCGCCGAACAATAATTGTATTTGTATAGATAGTATTTCTTCTCTGAAATACCTATTCTGCTGTCAAGAATAATAAGACAATCAATCTTTATCCTTCATGACTCTGTGTGTCATTAGAGTCGAATCGCACATGTGTCATATAAAAATAAATAACAATCCAAAATCAAAAAATATTTACACAATGAAATTTGAAAGCTGTCAGCCGTGCCTAAAACTATATACGTATACGATTCCATGCGCATATCTTGCCACGGAATTCTCAATCGATTGAATATTAGCCAGTGTCAAACTCATTTTCGTCCGTTGACAGCGAATGATAGATCCTTTGACTTTAGCCGAGATTAGAATCATCTTTGGATGGCGTATTTCAATCCACTATTCTACACTACGAATTCGAGAGTTAATTGATTAAAGCCCAATATTGTGCTCTAAATTCAATTACGGATTAAGTGCAGCAATTTGCGAAATTTCCATGCGCAAATTAATGGTAGTCGCAATTAGTGTTACGAGTGGCCGGAACGCATGTGGAATAGATAAGAGGCAAGCGCGGTCTACTCGAGGAGTTTAGGCATCGTGTTCAACAATTAGATGGAGATTTGTGTGAGAAATTAATTTCAATAATTTCAAAATTCAACTGTATATACTATACACGTATGTCGGAGCTCAATACGTATTAGGCTCGCCGCTCTTTGGAGAAATGGCGATTCATTTCAGAAACGAAAAATGCATTTAACTAATTCGATTTTTATTCATTACCTTCTTGCTAAAAAAATTATTAAATTCTACATAAATACATATGTATGGTATATTAAACCTTTTCCAATTGACGCACTGCAATGGAGTGTTTTCAACACAATCAGTAGAGCTTCTCGGGTGATGACATAATCGACAGGACAAATTAAGAAATGGTGCGTGCGCCTAACGAGCTCTAAGGCAACATCAGCATATTAATAATGGTCTCTACTTCTATTTAGCGCCTAGAATATGTGTAAGTAAAGTATGGAGTAGATGTGTTTCTCCTAGCGGGTCGAATAACTAAGCTTTAAATATATTTCTGATCGATTTTTTCTACTGACCACTGTTATTTTCGTTTGCTAACATACCAACGAGTATTTTCAATAAATTTCGAAAAGTTCTCGTTACAAGATTTTACGTAATTTAACATTTAAAATTTAAGATTTCATCTATCGCAAAACCACTCCATTCAAATTCAAATCTGCTTTCGCGCCGTTAACTTGAATAAATAAATCACTCACACAACCGCAATTTTCAACCATGAACAAGAATACCCGATTTAATACACAGAAGCTGCAAGAGAAAAAGCCGACGGACTCACCTTCATCACAAAGTCTCCAATCACCATCACTCAAAACCCTGACGTCAGAATGTTTTTCCAGCCTGCACAAAAAGATCACGGAACAGGGTGAGTTTATTCGACAGACCATTGTGGATCTAGAGGAAAAGCTATCCTCCCGAATCGCCTCTATAGAAAAGAATATTTGCGAAAAACTTACAGTGGTTGAGACGGAAGTGGAAGTTATAAAAAACCGCGTTTCTGCATTGGAAGATTGTTCAAGCAATATCAGTCACTTGCAAATGGAAGTTGCATATAAAGGGTGATTTTTTAAGAGGTTGAGAACTTTTTTTAAAAAAAAAACACAAAAAATTCGAAAAAAATATTTATTTGAATCGATAGTTTGAACCTTGCAATTTAATGTTTAAAGATAATTTCATGCAAATGTTGACCGCGGCTGCGTCTCAGGTAGCCCATCCGCTGAGTCCAATTTTGGCATACTCTTTCACACATATCGGCCGGTATCTCACGAATGAATGCATGGATGTTGGCTTCCAGTGCGTCAATCGAAGCGGGCTTGTCCCTATAGACATTAGCCTTGACATACCCCCACAAAAAATAATCTAATGGTGTCAAATCGCACGATCTAGGCGGCCAATTGACCGGCCCGAAACGTGAAATTAACTGTTCACCAAACTCGCCTCGCAATTGCGCCATTGTTTCGCGTGCTGTGTGGCATGTGGCACCGTCTTGTTGAAACCACATATCATGCAAGTCAAGAACTTCCATTTCGGGCAAAAAAAAGTTTCCACGTAGTGCTGTAACAAAGGCCTAACTGCTGGGAACGGCGCCGAATCGACATTTCGCGGTCTTCTGTCACACTAGCTGATACGGAAGCAATATTTTCTTCACTACGCACAGTACGTAAACGTGTTGGTGGTTTAATGTCCAACAAAGTAAATTTGGTGCGAAATTTGGTAACAATCTTCCGAATAGACTGCTCAGAAGGTCGAGAATGCCGATCATAAAATGGAAGCAGTGCGCGATGAACATTTCGAACCGAGCACGAATTTTGATAGTAAAATTCAATAATTTGCAAGCGTTGTTCATTTGTAAGACGATCCATGGTTAAATTGCAAACCAAACTGAAGCTGTTTGACAGTGACACAAGGTACTAAACACACGTCAGCTGTCAAAACCAGTGTTGCCAAAACCAAACCAGCTAAAAAATCACCCTTTATTAAGAAGCAACTACAACAAGAGCTAGTGCAACTAAAACAGCCAGAACACGAAAAGAATACCGAACTTCTGGTTATCAAAGCACAAATTGAAGCACTACACACTAAAAATCTCGCGTCCGATATTGTGTTAGTGGGAGTACCCTTCTTTCCGGATGAAAAACTTGTAACAATCTTTCACAACATATGCCTTGCTATAAACTGTCCACAAATCACCATAAACCGAATTTTTCGAGTGAAGCCTAAATCCGACTCCGTGGTAATAATCAAATTCTGCTCAGCCCACGACAAGATGCTGGCACTGAAAGCTTTGTTGTCATTTCGAAAAACGCACTCGCGGCATTTCTGCTTGCGTGATGTTGGTTTCGACTCCGACCGATATATTTATTTGCACGAGAGTCTCACCCCGAACAACCGAATAATCATGCGACAAGCGATTAAGCTAAAACGAGCAAAACGAATTTTCTCCGCCTTTTCAACACGAGGACTTGTTTACATTAAAATAACACCAACCACAAGCAACGTACATATTGACAGCCTCGCAAAGCTTACTGAAGTTGTTCCCGATCGCGCTGACAAGAATGATAATAATGGGAATGGAACAATTCAACTGCCACAAACTGCCAGTGGCTCCCAAACTAACGCTTAAATTCAGCTCTTCTCCAATGCTTTATTTTTATTTTTATTCTTATATTCATTTTCAACTATATATATACTTTTATTTTCAAACAATAACAATACTTTTTTAAAGCTTTAGCTAACTCCCATAAATCAGTTATGACTAATTATTTACTCTTTTTTTTTTTTTTCTGTTGTTGTTGTCATTGTTGTTATTGTCTTGTATTGTCTCTTCTTTTTCGCTTCCTGCTTGTTGATCTTTTTCACACATTGCTCTGTTTATAAACATGAACGAAGAACGGAATGAAACCGAAAGCGTTGATCCAATTTCTTATGGTGATAGTAACAACAACTTTCATAAAACCGAGTTGATGCTGAATATTTTTTGTAGAAGATACTCGGGTCTTTCTGTTTGCCACATTAATGCTCAGAGCCTAATAAAACACATTGATGAGTTTAAGTTAGTTTTTGGTAATGGGAAAGTAGATATTATTTGTGTGTCTGAGACATGGCTTAATGCAAAAATTAGCAATAAAACGATCTACTTGTGTGGATACAGGGCATACCGCGCTGATAGAATCGGTAAAAGAGGGGGTGGCGTAGCAATTTTTGTTAAGAGCTGTATACAATGCAAGCCGCTGCATGCATCAGGGGTTAACGATATCTTTGAGTACCTATTTATTGAAATCGTATGTGAACGAGAAAAGTGCTTAGTAGGAGTAGTCTATAAGCCACTAAATATCAGAAATCCTGCTAATATTACTAACCTGCTTGAAAGCATATCAACACAGCACAATATTATAATATTGTACTGTGCGGTGATTTTAATATAGATCTTTTGGATAAAAGAAACTCCAATGTGGATCGGTTTGTAAATAACATAAAATCACTACGACTGTTTCCAGTGAATGACTCAACACCTACACATTTTAGCTGCAGTAACTCTACTCTTTTGGACGTATTTATCGTTACCCAATTAAATCGTATTAATTTTTATGGCCAACTTGATGTTCCGGGGTTTTCAAAGCATGATCTTATCATTATTTTCCATAATGTAGACTTTAATAAATCTGCTCAGGTCAAAACAATTACATACAGAGATTTCAAGGCAATAGATGAAAGTTCTCTGCTCTGGGACACTTTTTCCATCGACTGGCAAGAACTTCGCCTCCTGTCATCAATTGATGACCAAGTAAATTTTTTCACTTCCAAAATTAATAGTCTCTTTGACCAGCATGTCCCGATAAAAACGTTTATCCTTCGCAATAAAAATTGTGAGTGGTTAACTCAGAATATCGAACAGCTTCTTGAAATCAGAGACAGGGCATACAAGAGATGGAAGAGATTTAAAATCCCCGAATTATTCAATGAGTACAAGACTGCAAGAAATAATGCCAAAAGAGCAATAAGAAATGCAAAGATGAGATTGTACTCGTCTAAATTTAAGCCAGATCTCAATAGAACGAAAATTTGGAATAATATAAGGGAGCTTGGTATAGGGTGAAAAGAGACAGCAAATACAGACACTAATGAAATAGATCCTGACGAATTAAATATTGACTTTGCCGCTCCTTCAGCATCACTTGACCATAGAAATAATACGCCTTATAATATTGAAGCGTTACCTAACCCGACAACCTCAAGAGACTTCTACTTTCAAAGAATTCATGAATATGATGTACTTAATGCCATCACTGCTATCAAGTCGAACGCAATTGGCCTGGACGACATGCATCCAAAATTCTTAAAAATGATAATTCACGGAGTATTACCTGAAATCACTTATATATTTAATAATATTTTGACTTACTCCACGTATCCGATGGCTTGGAAAGCTTCCAAAATTATACCAATTCCTAAAAACTCAGCCTCAAGGATTAAAGTCTACCGTCCTATCTCGATACTGCCATTCATATCGAAGGTTTTCGAAAAACTTATGAGCCATCAAATCCATTCATATCTTAATGAGTTTAATCTCCTTTCACCATACCAATCCGGTTTCAGACCAAAGCACAGCTGTACTACTGCGTTGTTGAATTTGGTGGACGACCTTCGCGTTGAAATGAATGAAGATCGAGTAACATCGCTTGTATTGCTCGATTTCTCGAAAGCCTTCGATACAGTGTCCCATGAGATATTACTTGCTAAGCTAAAAAACTATCTCAGCTTCAATACTACGGCATTAAAGCTAATAGATAGCTACCTTAAGGGTCGTACTCAAGCTGTACATGCAAACAAGAGATTGTCAAGCTTTCTTGTTACTAAAGCCGGTGTTCCACAAGGGTCGATAATGGGCCCATTATTATTCACCTTATTCAATAATGACATTCCTTCTACCTTAAAATACTGCAAGGTTCAGATGTATGCCGATGACGTCCAGTTGTACTTAAGCTATCCATTGGCTCTAGTTGAGGATGCCACTGAGCGAGTCAATGAAGACCTCAAATCTATAGTTTCATGGTCGCGGAAAAATAGGCTTATGCTCAACTCCGGCAAAAGTCAAGCAATTGTAATCAGCCGATCAAGTCCCGATACCCAAAGCTTCCCCCAACTTTTTATCGATGGATCAGCCCTTACCTACGTCAGTACCGTGAAAAATCTAGGTGTAATATTTAACCGGAATCTTACTTGGGAAAATCATATAACAAACACAGTGTCTAAAGTCTACGGATCTCTGCGCGCTATGTATCAAGTAGGAAACTGTCTTCCATTAAGGATCAAAGCTATGCTAGTTAAGTCACTGTTGTTGCCGATTCTGTTTTACGCACATCCGATCTTTTGTGATTTAGACAGTTACAGCTCGCGGAAGCTGAAGGTAGCTGTTAATATGTAGTAAATGTAGTAAGCGGTTATTTGCGAAATGTCGAACAGTATGGAAAACATATGAAAGATGGAAGTTATAGGGCCACATCAAGAGCCGATAGACGTGCAATCATAACAGCAACTTCCGATTCTCATGATTCCGCATCAAAAATAAAGATAAAAACAGGTGTAAAACGTAGTTTGGCGAGAGTAAAACGGGTTATTAAAAGTGCTTAACATTTGAAAAGAAAAAAAATTCAGAAAAGAACACTTCTTACCGAATCTTGAAAAGCAATTCGTCTCCAATTTTGTAAAAAATACAGTCGGAGTGGCAAAAAGTGTTTTTTTTTTTCAGAAAAAAATAAGTTTAATTAAGAGGGGCTGAGGGCTATAACTATAATTTTCATGACCTTCGAAAAGAGGAACATTATTTAAGCCGTCTGCATAGCTGTGAAGGCAGTGTCATGGTATGGGGAGCTTTTTCCTTCTACGGAACCTTCGAACTCGCATTTCTTACATCGAGAATGAATGCTAATTCTTATAAAGGTGTGCTAGAAAAGGTCTTCCCACAGATTTTTGACCTGTTTGGAACAATATCGTGAACATTCCAACATGATAATGCCCCTATCCACACAGCGAGGATGGTAAAACAGTAGATGAGAGCCTAAATGTTCATAGAGACCTTAATACCTACCTATGACCTAAATATCATAGAGAATGTGTGGGGACTTCTTTCACGTAAAGTATACGAGTCGGAGAGATAATTCCAAGACAAAAAGTCATTAATCGAAGTAATTAAAAAAGCCTGGACCGAAATTTCGCTCAATACCTGGAAAACCCAAATCGAATTAACGAGACTCTGTCAAAAAGAAAACCGGCAATACTCATTATTAATAATTATTGTTGTTACAATCCTACCTATACAAAAGTGCAAAATAAATCATTAAATTACAATTACTATTCTTGTTTTATTCCATTTAATTCATTATTGGGGAGAACAAGGTGATTGGAGCCCCATTTCTGAACCGTTTTAAGTTTTGTTTTCAACTATAATTTAAAAAAATCAAGCAACTAAAGCCTTATTAGTCTAATTATATTTTATCGTGAAATCAAATACTTGTAGGTACGCACAGAAATATAGAAAAAGAAAATTTAATCCCTGAGCCTTCTTCGTTGCTAACAGGTCTTGACCTTCCTCTATATTTGTATTGATTTGCCGATGGATTGATATTGTAATATTCAAGCCGTGGGTTTTCTACCCCTTGTTGGCAAAAATATAGGATTCGCTTGGATAAAACCTTATTCTGTAACGGAATATTTAAACACAAGTCTTTTTCTAAGATCTTCACTCATTAATAATCACTTATCGCTTCTCTCTTCGATAATCACCTCAACAGTTTTATATCGCTTTACAATCTCTTTATCATCACTTTATTATTTTTTTTACAATCGCTTTACTTTTACATTTCAATCTCTTTATTATCTGTCAAGTCAACCGCTTTACTCTCTTTAATCTTAATCTCTTTCCAATCATTTTTCAATAACTATTCAATTATGCCAAAAAGTGTTTTGGAAAAAGAGCCAAAATAATTGTGGCGTAAAGTTTTTGGAAATAACGCCAAAAACCAAAAAGGAAATTCCGCCAAATTTTTGGAAAAAGAGCCAAAGAGTAAAATGGAAACTACGCCAGAAAAAGTTTACCTTTTTTGGTTTAATTTCCAAATTTGGTTTGGAAATAAGATTGCATTTCGAGCAAAAGCAATGTGTTTGCGATATTTTTTTTACCTCCATCTTTGTCAAGCTATATTAAAAAGTGGTCGGTATCAGACCTTATGTCAAAAACAGGATGTTTTGCCCTCTGGCTTATGCCAGAACTAGTGATGTGCTTTTTGCAGTCAATTTATTTTTTTTTCGATCGTAACGCAATTCTTTACTTGGATGATTGGATTGGTCAACTCTTGCAAATTGTTCAATACCAATATACGTACAATATATTGACGATAATAATCTGTCTCTCCACAGAACAGTATTTATGTCAATGCCATATGCGATACCTAAATATTCAATTGACACTTTACTATCTTCTTTGACACCTTTATCTATCTAAACGAATCTTACATTTTGGAATTCTGCTGGTTTTGATTGTTCCTAAAGCATATAATCCTCTTCTATGCAAATATAACAATAGAGTTCATTTCATTATACAGTCGACTCTCGATAAATAAAACTCTTGATAACATGAATCTCTCGTTAAATTTAAGTTTTTCTTTGGTCCTTTGAAAATCTCTCGGTAAATTGAACAAATCCTATGTATTTATCTACACTCGTTAACTTGAAGCGATTGTGCTGGCTGTTTCCCACACAACACGCTATAAATTGGAGTAGACAAGGCGCCTTTCCGATAATTTGAACTAACATACCTAAGCAAAATATTAGAGGAATAAGTTGCTTGTTCCAACCTGTATACTTTTGTTGACAAATGATACATTTTTTTCTCGTAATTCAGTTTTTATTTGACCATGATCTATGACGTATGTATGTACCTTGACTTTACGTTGCAATGTTGCATTGGTTAAAAGTTGTGAAAAAGAATTAGACGACATTATAAATATGCGATGATTTTTTAAAAAATGTGCTGACTCTCAATAATTTGAAATGTTTCTTATTTTCTCTCGATAGTTACAACTTTCGTTAAATGAAACTCTCAATAATTTGAACTTTTTGCCAGGTACCCACAGATTCAATTTATCGAGAGTCGACTGTAAATTGATAATCTTTAGGTGATATTTCCTCTGAAATGTAATCTGGATCCTCGAGTTCATCATCACTAAAATCATCTTCGTCTTAATCTTTTTGGACCGAATCCATGAAATCGTTGATCTCTTCATCAGAGTTTTTGGGTATAAGTATGTTCAATGAAACCTTGGTAAGTTGGCCACCTGCGGTGCAAGAATCTTTGGTCAACTTACACAGGTGTAAAACTTGTAAGGGTTTTAGAAAGTTAAATATTGGCCTGCTTCGTCGGGTAAATACATACTTTTTTTTTATATCACTATGATTTTTCTCCATTTCCACTAAAAAAAATTAGAAACATAATATGTGCAAATAGTCTATCAACAACTATGAATAATCAGACGTAGGGACAAATTACATTTACGTATTCATGTTTAACTAAATACAAAAAGTACACTAAAATAATATTGGTTCTTTTGGTTCTTACAGACAATTTTTCAATAAAATCTAAATGTTAGAAATATTTTTTTTTTAATTTTTAATTAAACATCGAATGATCAATAATTTGTTTGTCTTCACTCACTGTCTTGTCACACAAAATGTACTTTTGCCGCAAACTTTCAAACTAGTAAAATTATGAAATTCTATATTGTCCAAAAAGCTGTAAATATTGTTTGAAAACGAAATGTTTTTTGATTCAACTTAAATGAAGTTTAAGTAAAGCCTAACTTACTTAAAAACGATTTTGCTTCCACTCAACTCTTCCAATGTAACAAACATGACTTTGAAAATTTCTTTAAATATTGTCAATCCGTCATGACTCCACATATGTATCTAGATATACATACTTAGGTATACTTAACGTTACACCATAAGATTTGTTGTATCTTTCTTTTTTATTCTTTTTACATAAGTTCGTTGTTGAAGTCCATTAGCAAGGCTGCTGGGGCGATTCGTAGTCGACTTGAATACCTGCTAGAAAGTTGGGTTATGTCTTGGGTTATCGTCCGTATGGATATTTTTGTCTTTAACGTACTATGATGACTTGCAGATGTTTCGAAGGTTTTTTGATTGGATTCTCTGCATTTTTCAAAGTTGCTTTTGCATGAGTTGCCCCAAATAGGGCATATGGCATATGTCTAGATTGGTCTTATTATTGCTTTAAAAGGGTAAGTTAAGGCTACACACTGAGCAGCTGTAAAATCTGTAAACGAATAAAAGCTATTTCATCCTTTTTGTTTGCAATTTCCTAAGCTACAATTTAAAAGATCATATTTTTTCTGTGTAAGTGACCGTAAATAAGATATTTTCAAACCAGCAAATACTTAAATTCCGTTTTCCTGGAGTTTTCCCGAGCTTGAGCCTTGCTGTTTACCTAATTTCTTTGCACTATTGGTAGAATTTCTATTTCAAAAATTGAGTTCTTGTTTCGGTTGAATGGACTTACTTCAATACGTGGTCACTCTATATTTTGTATGTAAATATTCGTATAAAAAACTCAAAGATAGTAAAGTGCAGCTTTATTTAAATGCACTGGAGCTGCATCCAGTATTGAGAGAGCATCCCTGAAGTGCACTGCACCAAATAATACCCTTTACATTGACATGAATTCAGTCACTGAAATATTTACAGCCCTTAAAAAATGTTCAATATTTAAAAACCTTAAGTAGACATTTTTGTAAAGCTCCCACATGTACTATGTACATACATCTAAAAATAAGTATAAAATAAAAATAAACATCCTTTTATGAACCAAGCAAAATATGAATCCTTCTCTATAGCAGAGTTACGTGGAAAAGTCCCACAAACCGATTATTATATTACCATTTCATCAGGCAACAACATGACTGTCCCACCACAGTGACTGTGTGCTTACCAACAAAAGCGAATCCAACTGCACACGTAGAGCATAAGGCTTGTGGGGTTGGTGCACCCCTACTTACTGGTTGCCATGTTTGAATATCTCAAGTGTTTCTATTTCTGCAACATTCACTTTGACACCAACCCTAACACCACCACCACTAGAAGCAGTACTGGCACTGACGCCGCCGCCAGTAGTAACACCTGCAGCGTTGTTTACATTTGAGAGTCCATAGGCAGTCTATGTCTGCTGCCACTTCTGCGAGTAACATGTGAGGTGCACGAATGAGTAACTACATCAGCATTCCTTGGTTTGATGGGCTTCCTTGCTGGTGTACCGACTCCGAGTAGGACTCGGTGTCGTAGTCATCTCGGTATAATGTTTTTTTTTTTTTATCCACTTCTACGAGTTGTATGTGTATCCTGCCGGTATCCTTCGGTTTGCTGTTAATATTTTGTATTTTGGTTTTTTGCATCTAAGGTCTAAGGTGAGAAAGCGGATCCACAGCGGCTTACGGAACGTAGGTTTTTATATTTGTAATACTGATGCGAAAATGGAACCTCGAAGGATTTGCCCATATACAAGTTGTTTGTGCATCACCTGTGGGTGGGAGGAAGTGAAGGACCAGTATTCACTTTGGCACTTGGCTTTTAAGTAAAAGGATATGATTTTAGGTTTTACAGGTTTTTTTTTTACATTTTTTTGCATCCTGATTTTCATCTCCTCTGCTCAAGTGGAGGTGAATGATAGAAGAAAGTGTGAGCGCCTAGAAGCTGTTGACTTCATTGAGGGGGTAAGTAAGTGGAAAAATCCGTGCAGTCACTAGAGTAGGGGCTGGTGGCAGTACGAAGCTCGGCACTCATTATCAACAAGTGAGAATGTTTCTTGTAATGCATTAAAATTTAAGCACGTTGAAGGTGTGAGCTAGCAAAGTATCTTAGCACCTTGTTTTCGAGAAGCGATGGATATATTGTACATTATTGATTTTCTTAATTGAAAGTTTATAGCTTATGACTTAAAACTGGAAAGATAGGTTGTACTGTAGAAACTGCTTAATGAGTGGCACCCATTGCATAGTTCGGGTTATATCGAAAATTTTAAAAATGAATGGAAGGGACCTACAGTTTTCTGCCGACTCCGAACGGCGAGTTGGGAAGCTTTACATGACAAATGATACTCTTGAACGCTTGTCTGGCATTCGCAAGAGATGGGCACTGTGAAAAACTTTTAAGGTGTTTGCGGCGGGATTCGAACCCGAGACCGCTGGCTCAGTAGTCCGACGCACTACCCACTTGCGCTACGGTGCCGACGATATAAAGATCAGTAAAATCGTTAAACCATAAATATCTGTAGACTTCTGTAATCAGATATTGATAGTTTCAAAATCAGGTAATCAAGTGTCAGTACATTACAGGAAAAAGATACCGAGTGTTCAAGTAATTCGTATCAATTCATTCTTTCAGTTACCGTATTTAGGTTCGCCCTAAACTTTGAAAACGCATATAAAACACACTGTGAATAAATGTTAGGTTTTGTGATGGTAGTGTAAGGAATTTACAAGTCTTAATGTCACTCTTTCACTCTTTAACAGTCTTGTCCGTCCTCCCCTCGAATACGTTTCGCAGTAACCTATACATTGTAAGAATCACAATTACATCCGTCCAGTGAAGCTTTCTTGACTTCGCATTAAAAGAGCTTCTATGGGTCGACCTTTTTAACCTCGTTCCATATTTGCATCGGATAAAACTTTGTCACCTTTCAGAAAAAGTGTTAGTAAACATTTTATGCATCATCTGATTTCAGGTCTGATATCAAAGCCGCTACTTTGTTTAGTCATTAGTTTTCGAAGTACATACTCGTATACACATAACTTCGACTTCGATGACGATACTGCTTTGAGTGGACCTTTGCATCAACGTCTTTCCGCGGTATGTACGTAGCTCGAACCAGAAACTGCCTTCCAGCCAGGTTAAAATCTTGTACTCTATCTTTACTATTATTATGACAGCAAGTGATCATTTGCCTCTATGTTAGCCTCATTTGTACATAGTTCACGACGTCACATTTTCTACAGAGATCCCCACTTAAACGATGCTAAAGAAACTTTTCAATCTCCTTTGGTTGTATGGACTAGATACTCGCACATTTATTCAAATTGATTATGTTTAATGCGCTGATATTCAACGTAGAGCTTTTGGGGGATTTTTTTCGGGGTTTTCAAGTTTCTTGGCATCGCACAGTGCCGTCAGTCAAAGCCTCTGAATAGATTTTTGGATGCAATTCAATTTTCTGGGTTTACTTTTCTTCTTTTCTTCCGCTCTCATCTTCGTTGTCGTCGTCATCGTCGTCGCGTGTACGATGAAAATAATATAGATGTACGAGTGGATTTGGTCGTTTGCATCCTTTCCAGCTGTGTAAGGGATAGTGCGGAGTGGAAAAAAAGAACTTGAGCGATTTACAGAGAGAAGATCTTTATGGAGCTGAACTGCAACACATCGGTTTTTTGGCAGCAAGGATTACCCTTAAATGGATGGCACTGTGAGGATGAAAATAGTAAAAACCCTAAAACTTATGCTAGTCAAGTGGAACTGATGGTGTGTATTGGTTTATGGATGTAAATTTAGCTGACTTCAAATGGAGTTAGATACTCGTATTTATAGTTGTAACAAAGACTTCGTTTTTCTTTGCTTTTGGAAAAGGGTTATTTTCCGAAAAAGTTATTGTTTCAAGTTCTAGGGATAGATATATTTATAAAGAGGCCAATTTGAAAGGACAGTTTATCGATTTGAGATGAGATGAGAACAATCTACCGATGTTGATCCTGAGTTTCTTGGTCATCTGTTTCTGTAATGAATAGTATTTCAGTAATTTAAATCAACAATTTCTGCCTTCAGTTACCTAACAAGTTTCTCAGGGGTTTGCTTACTACTTTCCAAGAGTATGCCGGCGAAAACCATTAATCAGCGAAGCTAATCAAGTGAATAAACTCAATTTTGCAAAAGTGCATAAAGACAAGTCGCTTTCAAACAAATATATTGTAAACGTAATCTTGGTAAAAAGTTGTCAGCTATAGAAAAGCAAATGACCAAATGGTCTGAGGACTATGGGCTACGGACGGGTTGGAAATTTGAGATTTATTCAAGCTAACTTATATGGAAGAAATGTACAGAATTCTGTTGCCAAATACATTTAACTTTTACCAAGACAACAACAAGTTTACCAATATATAAGGTTTGTACGCATTTCTCTGAATACTATGCACCTGTCCAAAATGCATAGAAACGACTCTGATAGAAACAAAAATTAGCTCCAGAATACTAATTTTGGAAGAGGGTAATAAAATTTCATCCGATGTTACAAAAATAAGCTCGTTGAATCGCTTTCAAGTCGGCTGGCAGCATCAACTCTATAGCTATTTTTGTTTGTTTTGTTCTATTATTGTTAACACCTAGAAGTCAGTCGTCCGAAACTGAATGTATCCCGTATTTGTTAGCTTCATATGAATTGGTGCTTTAATTTATTGCTAGTTAGGCCGTGTGCGTTTAAATATTATCCACTAGCTTATTGTTGACACTAGTTTGATGAATATAGACTTCAGAAAATTAGCCGGCTCTGGAGCTGTGTAAAAATGATCCCGTGGTTAATTTTTGACATTTGTATATACCCATAAAGGCATGAAAAAGACGACAAGAGCTTTTGTGTTTGTTTCGTTTTTTCCCAATCGATTGTCGGTGGACAAATGCACATTCATAGTTATATAATTGCCGCATGTACATATGACTGATCATCACTTTAGAACGGCTCGACCGACTTGGCTGATTTTTACTTTGTTGTAATCGTCATTGTCAGGATAAGATTTGTGTGGAAGAAAATATTTGGAAAATCCACAGAAAAATCGGAAATTTCTGGACAAACTGAAAGTGCTCTTTCCATGGGACGATTTGGCGCATTTGTTTTTTTTTTAATGTTCTTGCAGAGTTAATTGAAGGGGGCTGTTCGCAATAAAACACCTTGAGATTCATTGTGATTTCAAATTAAATGGAATAAAATAAACTAGTGTGACCGTGCGAGAACTCACGCAAGAGAAAATCCAACCCCCAAAATCCAAACTTTCCATCCAACATTCAAACTTCCCATATGATTTCCATCTGTCAATAAATATTTCCCATATGAATTCCATATAGCAATAAGTTGCCCTCTAATTTCTAATAAATTAAATTTTCTTCTACGTCGCAAGATTCTCAATATGGTATTTCCACTAGATGCTGATGATGGTTATCATGATGTTCTTTATTCATACTATGAACATTTGATTGTATAAAGCCTGTCGACGTTGACGGCTATCAGTTCTATCTTAAACCAGATTACCAGATCAATTTATCTGCCATGTGAGTAAGGGTACTGTTTGCGTATACGGGCGAAGCCGGGCGGTCAGATAGTAATATATAATTTGCAATCAAAAGCGTTAACTCCGAAAATAATTATAAGTTATGTTTTTTATGTTATTTTTTTACGTAAAACTGGAAAAACAGTTTGGTAATTTTAGTTATAATAAAATGTAAAGGGAAATTTTCCAATTCTAGTGGGAAATTAATGAAAAAAAATAAAAAATCCCATTTAGTCGAATCGACACAGCAAAAAGATAAAATTTTATCCACCTCTGTACAAACGGCAAAAATTAGCAAGGGGATAAAATTTTAACGCAATTGGTACACGGTCTTAATAGATCAAATTGTAAAACCTAAAGCGGCCCCTAGACGCTCAATATTATTGTGCAATAATAAATGTTGCGCAATATTATTGATCGTCTGTAGATAATATTGCGAGGTTGTACAATATATTGCGCAAAATCAAAATCGGTTTGATATTCATTGTGCAATATAAAAATATTGTATCGTCTGCAGGTAATATTGCACAATATTCTTTCATTAATTATTCAAATGCTGTGCAGAAATGTGAGTGAGCACCGTGGTGGTAGTGGTTAGTGCGTTGGACTACTATGCTCTTTTCGATCTACTCGGAAAGAGCCCAGAGGAGTAGGAAAGATAGAAAAGCTTGCGCAATGGTTTTGCCAGCGTGGAAGAACACCGCTTTAAAACTATTTCGGAGATATGCCGTCTGGACCGGCGGATTTGTGAATGTTAAGATCTTTAAGTAGTCTTGCAACTGTACGAGTGCGAAAGTGGATTTGTTCCATGGAGTATTCAACGCGCTCAAGTACAGGCGGAGGCAAAGCGCAATCTGGAAGCTGTGAGCTAGCTGCAAAATGTCCAAAGAGCTGACAGCTGGAATGTCATTGCAAATGAGCGTCGGGATTGATGACGATGCAGAATTATTAATGTTTTATACCCTTGGGACAATGTAGTATCCTTTGCCTCAATTTTTGGTCATGGACAAATTTTACACGACAAATATGAGCATTGCAGTCAATTCTGGCTTGTTTAAACTTCTTTCGGTTATCTTCAGTGGGATTGGCTTTAAAAGACCGAACACCTAACTCCTTTTTCGCGATAGCCTCTTTGCATCTCGAGTCACACCACGCTTTTTCCTTAGGCTTGATACCCCCCATTCTGTTGAGAATAAAGGTTTTCATGCCAGAGAGAATAGTGTTTCAGATCATATCAATGTCCAAGTCATTTGGTTCACACACCGCATTTCTTTTTTTATACCACTATTTCATCCATCTGCGATTGATGGCCCTCGGCCAGTAAATTGGCCACACACAACAGACTTCAGTATCACTTAACATGTTTTCTTTACAAATAACAGCCGACTACTAAATTATTGGGAAAAATATTGTATCGTCTAGGGCACAAAACAGATAATATTGCACAATAATATTGTGCGTCTAGGAGGCGCTTAAGATTATTATTATAATTATATTATATTACCTAGTAATTATAATTACACGATAATCTTAAAATGAATGAGCCTAGCTGCGGAGCCTATTGGCTCATAAAACCCAAGAAAATTTTCATTTCCTTCGAAAAATAAAGAAGAATCTTCGAAAATTCTTTTTGTAGGAACCTGAATGTTTCTAAGTGTACATGCATACATCCATACACCATACCCGTATGTTTTGGTATTCCAATCAACGGTCATGTTTCAGACCCAACCACATCTTGATGTGGATGCATGCTGAACAGTTAATATGAAATAAAATAATAATATGCAGTACGTTTAACATATCGAGGCGTGTTACCCTCGCTATCTGAAACACGAGTCCTGCGGTATAATCAATCATATCGTGTGAGCAATAGTAAAGCGCAACGAATCGAAATCCTCTTACTTTGCATAAAATCACCATTCAATCAGAGCCAACCTAATTTATGGTACATTGAGTTACTCCCCTATCGGTGGCAAACAACATTCTAACCCCTTTTTTGATGGTCACTTTTCACGCAAAAAACGTTCTTAAGCTAAAACAAATCGATTTACTGTGTCAACGATGAAAGAAAAACGAGGTAAATACACTTCTTAGTCTCAATTATTCCAAGTGGATAGCAGCATTCCCAACTTCGATATAGTGCTGCCCCATAGTCTTGGCATTAACGCCATCCCATTCCAGCCACAATTTACGAGTTAGAACTCATGGTAGAACAAGTTTTGAAACACGTTTTGCATAATTCAGCATACTGTCACGCAATAACTGCTGCCATGTCATGTTGTGTTGGCAGCGCGATATGCGAATGTATGTGCGCTGGCAGATCTATCTTCGTAGACACATACGAGTATAGGCAACGCACAGTATGCAAATGCGTACTTGATGATAAGGCAGGACTTTTCATACTCAACCCCGCATTTGTAAACGTAATAAGTTGAAACTATGTACAATGTACATGTATACGAGTCCTGTAGCTAAACAACTACCCACTCTAAAAAAAAAAGGAACGCACCAATGTCCTTCCTTCCTGTATACGGGTGTTGCGTGCGCGCTATTTCGAAATTCGAAATACCAAACGCAGCACTGGAAGAAGGAACCGAGAAGGATAATAATTTACCATGTTGGGCACGTACAATGACGATTTGTCTCAAAATAATTTTTACGACTTCATTTCCAATGACGTTGGTGGAAAAGTTCTCGGTTTTGGGGTTGACTCCAACTGATGAGTGCGGGATTAGGGACGAAAGGAAGTAAATAAGCCCCACCATACACAGGGGCTTATTCACCCCTTTTTAAAACAATTTCAAAGTTTCCGCTTCGCCCGCAGGAGAAACAAGAAGGAAAAAAATAACCCAACGGACACACACAGGATATAGGGATATAGAGGGACATGGCAGAACGACAATATTCTATTGCCCGAAGAGTTGCGTGCGACGGCAGTCTTTATATGTGTGTTGACTACCGCTGGCGTTGAGTGAATTAAACTAAATGCTTTCGCCTGGCCCCTGCCATTATCGTCTCTGGCCATTTACAGTCAAGTGGAAGCTACAGCGACGACGATTGTCGAATTCAAATGATTTGCCCCCATGAAATGTCCTGAAATGAGAAATGCGTCGTCCTCGTTGTCGTTCTGGTCGTGTGTTGGAGAGTAGTTGCTGCCTAGCCGGCTCTTGCCGAATGAATAAAATAATGGAAATGATGAAGTGGGACGACAAGGACATCGCTGGTGGTGGTGGTAGTGGTGGCAGCGAGTGAGTGGTGTTACAGAACGCTTGGCATGTGTTTTGTTTAATTTTCAAAAGTGCTGAACTGTGAAATTCATGCACGCACACTGCCCAGTAACTGGGAAATGAGAAGAGGGGCTGGGGTGTGATTTAAAAGGTTACGCACATAGTTTTGAATTTTAAGGCAGTACAGGAGTGAAATGGTTCGTGAAAGAAGGGTTAAATGTTGTCCACAAAAACACTGGTCCAGATACAGAGATTACTACAACTGGAGATCTGGAAAAAGCACTTCAAAACCAAGTAAGAGAATTTAATGCCAGGAATTAGGCGGGCCGGACGGTTAGAAATTCAAATGAAAGGGTGCTAAGCTCGATACAAATAGTGCTGGGGCAGTTAGTGATGCTGAAATACTCGTGCATATTTTATTTTAACTTAAATTTATTCCACAGCTACACATAAGTGTCTATTTGAAGAAGGAAATGAATAAGTTCTGTTTGACTCATCCGAGCTACCATTATCCATGCCGTATATTCTATGGAGTCAAAGCTAGCTTAGTGCTTCTTGAAAGAGCCAGAATCCATAATCAGAGATTGCATATGAGCTTGGCAGGATGAGCTCAGCCACGAAAGTATTTTGACGTTGTTACGAGCCTAAAACAAACGAAAAGTTTAATGAAACCCCACCTTTTTGAGACCCAGGCACAAAATAAATGAAAAAGCTCTAGTATTAGTTGCTACTTTTTCTTTATACATAAAAATGAGCTGTTCGTTTGATACTTCAAAACTCATAAACTAACCATCTGGTTGAGCTGCGACTTACACAATATATTTGAAATGAAGTAAAAAATGTTCGTACGTCAAAAGTTTTCAAGTTTTCCGATAGATGACGCTGGAATACAAAAATATGAAAACCAACAGATTACCGAGGAATTTACACAACGTTTTATCAGAGAGCCTCAGAAAAAAACTAATTAGAGAATATCTACTAAATACATAATATACGTAACACCTTATAAATTAATTAATACTATCAAATCCATAACTATTTTTTTTTCTCCTTTTTTATGTAACTGAGTACTTTAAATTTATGTATATAGCTACTTCATAGCACCAAGAATTATACTTAAATATTAATAAGCTAAGCAAACAACCTTCTGCAGAAAAGCCTCTTTAGGGCTTCGAAGATTATTATTGTAAATAATTTAAAAAACTATTAGAAGTAAATAAAACTTGAAATTGAAAAAAATTGAAAAAATCCGATTGAGCTGAAACTTAGAGAATATATATTTGTTATGAAGTGAGAGATGTTTTTACGTCAAAAGTTTTCAAGTTTTCCGATAGGCTGGATTTTCAAAACTCAAAAACTAACCATACTACTAACCTGAAATTTGCACAATTATTTGTAATGAGGTAAGAAATATTTGTAAATCAAAAGTTTTTAAGTTTTCCGATAGAGGGCACTGAAAACCAAAACACCATCCTCTATTGGTGTAGCGAAACGCACCGGGTAACCACTAGTTATGTATGAAAAGACTAAATTTTTGAGATAAATGAATAAATTTTAGCCAGATGGGCGCAGTGGTAGGTATCACACATGATACCTTGGATTCGAAAGACTACACAACTTTTTTTTTTTTAAGTTCCTATTGACATTTAAACATATAGAGAAATATTACAAGTGGAGCATTTCATAATTGTTAACTGTCTAGGTAAACATCTGCATTTCGAACGGTTTTGCTGATACTTTTTTGGCACAGATGGGTATATGTTGCTTCGTTTTGAATCGTATTGGCTTCGTAAGGTATTGGCTCGATAGGTCTATTTTTCCCAATACAAGACTAGGCATATCGGTACTGTTTTTAACCGGAAGTGGTGTTCTGCAATTACTAGGGCTGCTGCTTTTAATAGTGACACTGCTCGAGGAACGGCATGGGTTACTTCCAGTGATACATAAGAAATTGGATGATGATTTTTCTTGGGCAAATGAACGTTGACTTCCATAAATAAGAATTTAGGTAAATCCATTTTAAAGTCTAGGTCTAGCCAGATGATCATTATTCAATCCAAGGAAAAGCGGCAGCCAAATCAAAGAAGTAAAAAATGGATCTAATAGTCAGTTTTTCGGTTCTTGCGCCGCATAGGATATTTGCAAATTGTACGATCTAGAACATCTTTTCCGCCCTATTTCCTATAACAACAGGTTGAGGATCTTCTAAATAAGCCTTAGAGGCTGAACAGCTGCTTCAGTTGATGCAGTGTGTATTTGTATACTGCCGAACCATTTAACAACACCCATTTTTTCACAACGAAACAATCACAGCTACCTCTTCCCATTTTTTGTTAGTCACGATCAGACTTCAAACCTCGTCTTTTCTTTTTTGTGTTAATTTGGCCGTTTATAGTCCGGAACACGGTTTTTCAAAAGTGTACAGATTCCATGAATCTTTCTGTCTGAGAGAACGTCAAGTAGTGAAAGTGATTTAAATGGCGATAAGAATTATGGAAGTAGATACAGTGTACTCTCTCATAACCGAACACTGACGGTACCGAGAAATTTGTCTGGTTATGAGAGGTGTCCAGTTATGGGAGAAAAAAATTAAATTGACATTCCTTAAAAAAGTTTTGCGCTGTTTTGGACAGGTACGAGAACAGACCTAATCTTACACCATCTTTTTCTTCGCGTAAGGTTGAATAACTCTGTCAAACTAGCCATCTGACAATTGTGAAATGTCATAATCTTCATTGTTAATGGAAAACAAAAACAAATTTAACAGGTTTTACGCACAACGTGTTTGGTTTCTTTTCTTACGAATTTTCCACTGCTGAGAGGATTTTCCCCCACGTTTCAAATTATGTATTTATGCTAAGTCTTACACAGAAAACATACCAAAGAGACCTACTATCGCGCGAAAAAATGACAACGGGAGTACACGGTCGGAGGCGGGAATTAACTCGTCGTAACATGTCTCGTTGCGCCGTAAAAACAGTTTTAAGTCCGCAATTAGAGCCGTGACGAATGAGTTCGGATAATCGAATAATCGGATATTCGGATATTCGGATAATCGATGTTCGGATAATCGGGATTCTACTGTATATGCAAATAAAATCAAATCACAAGATACTTTATAATATGGAATTTTTGTACACGTTATGGTCTATCGTTGCCATATGGCAACGGCTCAAAACTCCTAAGCTATCAAAAAAATAAAGCTTTTTGTAGCGGATTTGTCTTAATAGATGCATTTGGACATGGATTCATAGCAAATTTTAAAATTATTGCGAAAAAAGGACCCCCGGCTCCAATGGGTTAAATTTAGCTGGTTATTTGCACCAGTAATCGTTGATGTGTCAATTGTGTTGCATTCTGAAATTGGTGTAAATAGTGTTCTTGTCTCGTGCTCGGAAAAAACTATTAAAAATATGGTATGTTTTTATTTTATTGTTGGAAAAAAGTCCTGCTTCCAAGATTTTCATAAAAAGTGAAGAAAAAATATTTGATTCTAATTGTTTTGTTGTTATTTGCCTTTAGTTATGAATAAAAAATGTATGAATTTTAATAGTGTTTTTTTTTTTTTTGTTCTACAGCGGGGGTGGTTACTGCAGCTAACCATTTGATTTTTCAGAAGCCCCCAGTCCAAAAAATTGTTTGTCATTCATTTCACTATCGTTCTATCCTAAATATATCTAGAAACAACAAAAAAGACATATATTGTTATCTATATGAAAATGCCCTTGAAAGAGAGGGAAATTGACTTCAATCTTTGTTCAAAGAACAAGAAGATGACCTGGAATTTAGAATGTGCTTTACCCAATTGCATTACGCTGCCGCAAGACATATTCTTTATACGAAACCAACGTCCTGATACTCCGAGTTGTTAATTTTTCAATAACTCAAAGATATTGAAATACCGAAACAGAAACGGATACGCAAATCAAACCAGTTCCTCCAGCGAAATCTCATTTCATCCAGAGATCATGATTCTTCAAATTTCCGGTGTCGATAAAGGTCATAGCGACGTCGAAATGAGCGGAAATTAACGGATTTATGTGCATTTGAGTATCTTCCTCTGGATTATGCCTGTTTCGTGTATATTTTTTTTTAGCTTTAAATCTGAAATAATGCTGGTACAGGAAAACGTTTCATCTTAAGTTTTGGTGACTCCAAAGGAAATCCTCGCCAAATAACATGAACATAATTTAAATTTGTATTTTCGTGGGTGCTATTTAACCGGAATCCTTTACGAATACAATTGTGAAATTCTGCCGTGGAATTAATCCTTAAAAGAGAAACAAAAACCTGAATGGAAATAGCGAGTGTTGTACCAAGAATGTGCAAGGACTAAGTGAAAATAATAACAATAACGATATAAAATATTATCCTGCAAAGGATGCAAACTACTGGAGAAGAAAAGGAAATAAAACTCAACTTCACATTAGCAGCTTAACATTCTTAATACTCTGCTAGCAGCGACTGGAGGAGAGATATCTACTGCAGATGTAGCAAGCACTACAGGCTTTCGGAGGCACATCAAGAGGGGGGCAGAAGAAAAGTCGAAAATTTACTACAGTTTTAGTGTAGTTGCTGATAGCAAATCGTTTGGTTTTATCTTTGTTTCCAAAAAAGGACATGTATTGGTTTTTGAAATTAAAATGTAATCTTGGTTGACGAAGTCGAGCATGAAGTATCTCGACATAGTGGGATCGTAATTCGTACTTTGGCATTAGATCTTAAATTTACTGGACGTTTTCGAAAGTGAAGATTAAGTCGAAAATGGTTAACGATGTTTGTGTTTTACTCCCTTCACCTATTTTAACATTTTTACATTTTTACTTGGAGTTCTATGACACCATTCTCCTTTTATCTCGTTACTCCAGCGATTTGGAGACAGTGGTTTGATCTTTTTTCGAACTATCGGTCTTAGTCAGCGAATTTAAACGCCGGATCTGAGATTTGAGGATAAAATGCACATCGTGGTTTAACCTTCTTCTCCGTTCGGCTTTTCACTAAAATGACCAAACATTCGAAGATAACAGAAGTGTATGTCCTGTTGCACCCAGGTTTTTGTTGGAATTGGTTTATTTATTTTGGATCAGTCTTCAGTGATAGTGGCATTTTTAAAGTTGATGAGTCGCTTTAGAAATCCCACCGAATGCAAATAATTGGTATTATTAAGCCAGTCAGAGGAAAAGCGACACTAAAATAAGGGACATGCAAAACGTAATTAGAAGACTTTCAGTTCAAGATATTTCCTTTGCACTGTCACTCTTCCTGGCCGATATCCACTAAGAATCTAACAGGAGTACTATCTTAAAATATTCGTAACTACTACTTCCTACTCATTGGCGACTGGATGTCCTTTCCCATTTCGAAAAGAAAAATTTAAACCACCTCCCAGATGCTTCCTCACAGGACTTTTTGCTATCCCTTTTTTCTTTTCTTGGAAACTCAATAAGTGAAAAAAACGAACAAAGAGAAGCATAAGCAACTACGTGCGACCCAGTCGAGTACTTAATTTTCTTTTCTTTTTTTTTTAAAAGATTAGCTTAACGAAGCTGCAGTGAGACATGCACATGCACACGCATCCCCAGCACCATCCACTCTCGACAGCCTCAACCCTCAAGTAATGTGAAACATTTTCGGTGCACGTTTAATTACCGCACCGCGTTAACGTTGTTGGGCCAAAAATAGGATATCTGCTTCGGGATAGAGAACTGCTTCTCCATCAGTGCTCTCGCTTTCGTATCACCAAACTACACATTTTTTTTTATACTTACGGTGGTCCTACAAGGATCTGTGAAAAGTACAAAGGAAGTATCTACCTTACCTATACTATCGGTGCAGTTATGTATGTTGGAGATTTATTTTCACGCTTGTGACTTCAACACGCTAAGGCTTGCAGTGGATGTTTCCTGAAACTGGGGTGAATGAGGCTGCAGAATTATCCACTTAAATCGCGCATTCAACCGTAGTTGTTATTAGTAACGAGGCGCACTAGTGATATGCTTTTATCTCATGGAACCCTTGCATCGCGAGCGCTAACCAGGTGCAACGGTATTTAATTAGAGACGAAATCTCATTGTCAGGAATTTATGCATTTCTAACATGCTATCCTGCTGTTGTTGCTGTGAGAGCTGCCACTGTTAAATGAGCGCAATGAATTTTTCGAACGCTTGTCGAAAGTGTTAACCTAGCTACAGATGATGATGGCACTTAAAATGGCGAAAGTAAGGTCTGGTTGAATAGAGGGAATGTTTCATAGCACCAAAGCATGGCATCACCTTAGCTGGGATGTAAAATATTGAAACATCACATGATATCGGAGTGCAAAGAGGTTTTAGGTTGTTATTATCTAAATGAAGTATCTTTATCTTAACAAGAAAGGCTTTAGAAAACGGAAAATAGTCTCAGAAAAACTATTTGCAGATGTTTGACCTAAATCAGGGGAGCCACATTCTTTAATGAGCTCTTGTTGAAAATGTTCGTCGTAATTTAGATACAAATGTACCTCTAAATATCTAAGTTCTGTGTGTATTGGTTTCAAAACGCCAGTTAATTGGTCTTTTTTTAGCTGAGAGGTAGTTACAGATTTGCTGGTAACGATAGGGCCAACTGGAGCGACCCAGGGTAGCTTACAGCCATAGCCCCACCTTAAGAAAGAAGAAGTTTCTTTGTGATAAGGAGACACTTGCCTGTTATAGGTATATCAACACATATATCAGACTCGATTGAGCTTAATTCGACGTCTTCAATAGTTTCGAAAGAATAGAAACGGCCCCATTGATATTTTCGTGGCTACTCCTATAAGCAGGGTTGCCGCTGAAAATTTTGAAAAAGTCGCAAAAAAAAGGGTCATGGAGCAAAAAAAGTCGCAACAAAAACCAGTAATAGGTCTGTTCCTTTACTGTCTGCTCCAAAAATAGTAAGCTATTCAATTTTATGGAGTGGGGGTAAAATTCTCTCAGACAGAGGCAAAATTACGAAAAAGTAAAGGAACGCGTTTAATCACAAAAGTTGCAACAAACGAAATTTCATAAACATAAGTATGTGACGTAAACGTTTACAAAGTGGAAATAAAGGGATATATTACGAAATGCAAATTTCAACATTCAGAACATTCAACTATCATCTAAGTTCCTTTTATTTCCATAAGTATAGAGTATGTAGCAGGTACTCGTGAAATTTGATGTGTAAACATGTACAGAGAACGTTGACGTTGCTATATTATTGCTATTACTCTGTGAGAATAAAGGGAATCATTATACAGAGATGAGAACTAATACTAAGTTTGGTTACGCGTGGCTGCGAGAAACTCGTGACTCGTGAGGCCCATACCGAGAGCTCAAATATCAAAAAAAAAATTAAATTAAACTAAATCTGTACAAAAGGAACACATTGGAAAAAATAAATTGGTGAGTTTTTGTGTAATATTCTGAAATTAGTGATGAATTGATTTTTTTTTGTTGTGAGGGGTTGCTGATGACGATGAGCAACTAAGGCTACGTGCACACATGCGATTGCAGTCGCACGACTATTCAGTCGCAAAAAATAGAACACACAGCTTTTAATGTAAGTGCGCGCACATGATACGTTGCGATTGATAGGTTTCATGTGCGCGCACTTACATTAAAAGCTATGTGTTCTATTTTTTGTGACTGAATAGTCGTGCAACTACAATCGAATGTGTGTACCTAGTCTAAATGGAATTTTTGTTGGAAATATATTTTTTGTAAGGAAAAGTCTCAAAAAGTCTCCAAAAAAAACTGAAAAGGGTCAAAAAGGCGTGTTTTTTTAAAAAGTCGGGTCATAGTCGCTTTGCGTCAAAAAAGGGTCAAATTGCGACTAAAGTCGCATAGCGGCAACGCTGCCTATAAGTTAGGATCGAAGACTGACGATTCTCTGGATATGATTTTTATTTTTTTTTTTTATAATCTACACACGCTAAAGGGGATATGAATGCCCTTTTAATGTTTACACACAGCGCGAGCACATGAAGGACGAGAACGAGAGACAGACAGATGGACGTTAAGCTCTATCAAAGTGGTAAACTTCAGTGGACATCCAAGCACAACATCGGTTTAAGGCGTACGATTTGGTAAGATATTTTACGATTTACTACAATCAGTCGAGAAGAATAAGAACGTGTTTCCGAAGATTGTAAATATGGCACACAGACGGCTTTCTCTGCTATTAAAATCATCATTGTAGAATATTTAACATATTATACATGCAATAAATTAAAAAAAAAACATAATTCTATCATGCAGTCATTCCATAGTTTCTATGATAGTGTCACGCTGATGGTATTCCCTTAACAGCCCGCGATTTTTCTAGATTCAAGCACAAGAAGTTTCTGTTATAGCACCCTAAGGGAACTCCACTTGAATCAATTAGAAGATTGGTTTTTTGCTTAGCTGCTGTAAGGGAAAGTAAGTCCGTAAACAACGACTAGGTAGGAAGCGCTGTTTTCTCAAGAAAGTTGATCCCGCCTTCTTGAGCACTATATCGTGTTCCAAGTGGAAACCACGGCGATTAAAGAAGCCCTGCCGCGAAGAGGAACGTTATAGCTGGTACGGATATTTACATTTTTACGGATAGTAAGGCAGCTATAAAATCTCTGAATCCATCTCTACTTGCTACTGTAGCTCATTTCTCTTGAAGTAGAGATAGCAGAGGAGTTAAACATTCAACTTTTCTGAGTGCCAGGACATAGAGATATTCAATGGAACAGAAAGGCAAGGCTGGGTACCACAATACACCGTAGCGCAAGTGGTTAGTGCGTCGGACTACTGAGCCAGCGGTCTTGGGTTCGAATCCCGCCGCAAACACCTAAAAGTTTTTCACAGTGCCCACCTCTTTCGAATGTCTGACAAGCATCAAAGAGTATCATTTGTCACGATTCAGCTTCTCAACCCGCCGTTCGGAGTCGGCAAAAAACTGTAGGTCCCTTCCATTCGTTCAAAAATATAACACGCACACACAAATGGTTGCGAGAAGCAGGCACAGGTTCACCTCGAGCTGTAGCGCCAACTAAGTAAGTAAGTACCACAATACGCATTCTACCCCCTAGTTATCAAGCACATCTGTCCCCAGACTAGATCTCAAACGCTCTAACTCTCTGCTGTCTCTAAAAATACTGCAAATTGGCACAATAATAGGTCTGATGAATACTAGACTTGAAATCTCCTCAAACAATTCATGAAGGAGCTACAGAGATGAGGAAGAAATCACTCTTGACCTTGTTTGTACCTGTCAAGCTCTTTCCCGCAAGAGGATCTGTCAGAAGCCTCTTTTCCTTCGTCCGAAGGGTACCTGGGGAAATATGTATGTATACCCAAAGATCCTTAGTTTCAAAATGGCCATCTATTGGTCTAAATATACTGGCCCAATGCCTTGTTTGCTACCACACATTGTCCAAAATTGATAATTAAAATAAATAGTTCATTTATATTTCGTTATTTTATTCAGCTTCACATGTTTTTCTCATCGAACTTCCACTCTCCACTAGTATTTCATCTATCCAGTCTACAAAAGATGAAATTCTCGTATACACTGCTGGTGGAAGACCGGAACAAGCTTGTCCAATTGATGTTATACCAGCAGCATATGTCTGATTGTCGAACTCAACTAATAGGGGACCTCCTGAATCACCCTTTAAACAAAATTCATGAAATAACAATAAAAAGTAAGTACACAATTGAATTTATAGTACTATTTGCCCCCATAAAAGTGCAAATAGTACTTTGACTCACTTGACAAGTATCTTTCATTCCCTCGATATCACCGGCACAAAGATGTGAATGCCAAATGCCCGTACGAAATTTTCTTTGTCGCCTGAAGTATGGCTCGCATTTTTTTTCCGGAAAAACAGTCAGTTTAACTTTTAGGAGTTCATCAGTTCGTAGGCCAGCTGTAAAGGGAAGGAGGAACTAGATTGTGGATTGATTTCAAAGATTTCGAGAGCATTTACCAAATTTCGTTGCTCCGTATCCAACTGCGGTCACATTCTTTGTATAGAGTGTTGGTCGAATCCAGATGCATAATGGAGGCTTCCTAAGTAAAGACAGTAAAATATTTACTACGAAATGTATCCAGTAGGTATAGACTAACAATTTATTAACAAAAATCCATAACATAAAATGCTAAACAACAGAATAAGATACTCGTACCACAGAGCGTCAAAGACCTTTTGACTGACATCTACTCAGGTTACCAAAGGTGGAACTGGACTTATCCAAGAGTTGTGGAGCTAGACTTAAGACATTTAAATTCTACACAGTTATGTACTACCATCCACGTATGGGCAGAAGTCAACAAATAAGGAGATGTAGCCTCCACTCCACGAAAAATGAATCGAAAATTCTATCCAATATTACCCTTTTAAGCTTCGGCAGGAACAGTAACAGATATCTGCCTGTGGCCCCGCCTGACTATTTCAACGCTTGTTCCTTTATCTTTCGATAAACATCTTTGGATCCATAGAAGCTTGACTCTAGTCTGACGAAATTTATGTGCTTGATAGTGGCTCGGTTATCTTTTAATATAGGGATTTGGTAATATTGGTGTTAGTATTAGGTAATATTCTCAAATTTTTCAGCCTCGCGAATCAATAGAAGCCAAAAATGCACAACGCCTGTGTGATTTTAACAGAAACTGCCCATTGCCGCCAATGAAAGTCTTGGAAACTAACAACCGCCGTGTTATTGCCGATATATTGCCCTAGCTGCTCGAAAAAGTGGTCGAAAATCTGACTTTCAGATTGTGCTTTATTCAAAAAAAGAATTTAATTTTAAAGTTCGATATAGGTTCTTATATAGTTCTTCCTCTTAAAAAAATGACCCAAAAACTATGAGTATTTACTTACCCAGAAGTTCTAGCCAGCTGAAGGAGTGCAATATCATTGTAAGCCTGTTTTTCATCGTACTCGGGATGTAAAAAGAAGTCCTTAACTTCATGCAGTTCGTTATAGTACGAGTCAAGGCCATTCCCGCCAACAGTAACTATGTTTGGTAGTTTTCTAAAAGGAAGAAGGAATCATCTCAAAATACTAAGAAAGAGTGAATAGCAATAAAAATAATTAAAAAATTCAAGGTTGACAAACCGACCCATTATAAAATACACAATGTGCTGCTGTCAATATGAAATTTGGAGTTATTAACATTCCCCCAGCCAGGTAATCAATCTTATCCGTTTCGTTGCTTGTCCAACCAAGAGCGGCCTTTTTTTAAGGTAAAAGATATTTTATTAGTAGGTTATTTTATTGATAATTGATTTATTTTACCATAAAAGGAAACTCATCGGTTATAGTAGGAAGGCCATTGAAAATATATTGTATTAAATGATCTTCTTCTATATGTAAAATAAGTAGAAAAACGGATTAATTAAAAAAACATTATTTTTATCATAGTTACCATTAGATGTGTTTGTACTCGTATTTGAATACACTTGAACAAATAAAAATAAGTTTAAGAGTAATACACGAATTTCTAGCGATACTACCAGCTCCATTGTTTTGTAACGACTGAGAAGATGTGCAATTAACGAAAATAATTAAATAAAAGTATATATAACGAGTGTTATTGAGACAATAACAATCAAGTTCTAAACAAGAATTTTGTTGTTTGACAGGTGTTAGTTTGCTAATAAAATTTATAACAATTTCTTAAGTGAATAAATGAATAAAGTACCTGCACCGAAATGTTACACTCACCTTTTGTACTGAGTGCGCACTTAACATCAAATCGATTAACAAAAAAAAAACAAAGTTAATAAAATTTATATTCATTATATAAAAATACAAAACTGAATGAATACAACTGGTGGTTTTGGTACATGTCATACAAATTTACGTAATTTCAAGTGAAAATCGAAAAACTTGTATGGGAGGTACAATTATTTTTTATTTTGATGAAATTTTGTGTGTACAGTATATATCGGATATAAGAAAGTCGTTTATAAGAAAGAATCGCTTATAAGAAACGCGAGCAAATACACCGTACACATTTTCATACAACTTCATACAAAAAAGAACGTGTATAAGAAAACTGCTTATAAGAAAAAAACGGATATAAGAAACTTTTTCCAAGCACCAAATTGTAAGCATGTATTTAAAAGAACACGTTTGTAAGAAATTTTGGAAAGCGATTTTTGTTTTGGAATACAATGTGAAAAAATCCTTTTTCACAAAAATTGAAGATTACGTATTTTCAAAATCAGAAATTTTTTTAGTGTTCCGTGCTTACCCAAAAACGAAAAACTAATGGAATCAGTTCGGTGTCTGTCTGTCTGTCTGTCTGTTTATCACAGGCCTTTTTCTCATAAACCATTTGACATAGAAATTTGGAAAAGTTAATTAGGTACCAAAACACAGACCAGAACTTAAAGGGTTGAATTTCGACTTTGGGGGGCTAGTTTTGGGAGGGATAAATGAGATGTTAAAAAAAATTAAATTTCGAGGTCATCGTGTGGGATATCAAATGAAAGCATTTTGAAACATTTTGCTGTTTTACATTTTTCTTAACACTTTTCCAAAAATAAATAAAATGTTAAAAAGTTGCTGTTGCTCTCCTTATCTTATAAAATATCGCTTAGAAAAATCTGAATAAAATCACAAAAAAATTGAGAATAAAGTGTACATAGATTGAATCAAAATTATCAGGACTGTTCCTGTTTCCTGTTTTCTTTTTTTAAATTTCAACTTTACCCAACTGCTTACATATCCAGAAATGACGTCATCCTATCACAATCTCATAAAAGCGGATACGTATAGGGAAATTTGTATGTGTGACAGTAAAAATTGAATGGTTGATCTTAGAAATCTGCCCAAAAATAGCATTGAGCTTATATTGTACTTTAACTATTGACTTAATGTACATAAAGAAATCTTGAGAGTTTCATATACATTATCGTATAAGTACATATAACTACATTGGGGAAAATTGAGTTTGTGTACAGACACAGGGAGACAAATTGCAAAACTACACACATTCAATGAATAACGAGACGAAGAATGAAATCTGATGCACAGCGTAAGGAACACTTGTTGCGCAAGTACGACTTGCACTTGACCAGATTTTTCATAATGTGCAATGGTGTGCACATATTTGATATGTGCATTTGTAAAGATCTCCTTATTTTTTTTTATATGTATGAGCAAAGATTTAGGACATGTTGCAAACGAACATAGAAAAAATAAAGACTGTTTAGGTTGCTGGTTGAACACGTTTATTCTCGTCGAAGTTTTACGAAGAAGTAAGTTTATTAATTGACAGATTGGAAAATGTAAATGGAAAAGGCGGGAGAAGTACTGGAAAAGGCGGGAGAGATACTGGAAAAAGCGGGAAAGATTTCGTTAAGAAAAAGGTTGGTAGGTCTGTTGATTTACGTCGTATGTGATGCCAAATCACATCGTCTTGCTTGGTTCAAGAAGATAGGATTTTGTACCAACAGGACATGTTAATGTGATTAACATGAAATGAATTGTATGAATGTAAGAAATAATAAATGTTTTCCTTTTACAATTTTTTTAAGAAAGTTTTTTTCTTATATCCGATGTTCGGATACAAGAATTTGTTTTTCTTATATCCGTTTATTGGGTATAAGAAAAAACGGATATAAGAAAGAAATTCTTGGGATTTTTGGACTTTCTTATATCCGATATGTACTGTATGTTCTTTATAGCGTGTGGAAGGTTCTAAGCATAGTTTGGTAGGTGGTGCTGTAGTCAAGTTATTACCGAAGTCTTTATTTACTGACCAAAATATGTAACTCATATTCACAATATATTTTTTTTAGTGCCAAAAGATCAAAAGATCAAAATCTAGACACGATCGCTTCAATCCAGTTTTTAACAAATCCTATATTTATTGACCGAAATGGCTAGTATTGATAATATATGTTGGTTTAGTGCCAAAAGAGAAAATTACAAAATCTGGACGCGATAGGTGAACCTGTAGGTAGTTCAATACATAAAAAATTAATTTAACTGCCAAGATTCAGATAAAGAAAAAAAGAAAAGTACCACACAAAATATATGCATTACATTTCCAAAACATTTATTTACCATCGTGTCATCTATCTATGTATTGGGAACGGCTGCAGGAAATAACTCTCCAATGAAATAACTCCCCAAATCGAAAACGAAATAACTCCCCAAAATTTTGAGTGGAGGTGGGGATCTTTTTCATATGAAATAAGTCCCCAAAATTGGGGACAACTTGTTCAGGTGAAAAGATTATATGCTCATCTCTAGTACTAAAATTAGCCCTGTCACATAGATGTCACTTAATTGATAATACGCTTGGTCTGCGGAACCCACTCCATATTTATACTCCATATTTTTCCTCCATATTGTATTCTCATTGTACACCAAAACCTTCTTATGGCTTCAACCTTCAACAGAGTAAGACGTGTCTTAAAGAATAGAAATAAATTGTACATCCAATTCAACTTATACTTCGTCTTTTTATTTCGTATATATGTATACACATCCGTCTTCATCGGTGAGAAAACGTGAACCTTTATTTGGAACCAGCAGGGGATAGAACCACCCCAACACAACTCATGTAGGAGCTGCATATATGAGGAAGAAATCACTCTTGACCTTGTTTGTACCTGTCAAGCTCTTTCCCGCAAAAGGATCTGTCAGAAGCCCCTTTTGATTCGTCCGAAGGGTACCTGGGGAAATATGTATGTATACCCAAAGATCCTTAGTTTCAAAATGGCCATCTATTGGTCTAAATATACTGGCCCAATGCCTTGTTTGCTACCACACATTGTCCAAAATTGATAATTAAAATAAATAGTTCATTTATATTTCGTTATTTTATTCAGCTTCACATGTTTTTCTCATCGAACTTCCACTCTCCACTAGTATTTCATCTATCCAGTCTACAAAAGATGAAATTCTCGTATACACTGCTGGTGGAAGACCGGAACAAGCTTGTCCAATTGATGTTATACCAGCAGCATATGTCTGATTGTCGAACTCAACTAATAGGGGACCTCCTGAATCACCCTTTAAACAAAATTCATGAAATAACAATAAAAAGTAAGTACACAATTGAATTTATAGTACTATTTGCCCCCATAAAAGTGCAAATAGTACTTTGACTCACTTGACAAGTATCTTTCATTCCCTCGATATCACCGGCACAAAGATGTGAATGCCAAATGCCCGTACGAAATTTTCTTTGTCGCCTGAAGTATGGCTCGCATTTTTTTTCCGGAAAAACAGTCAGTTTAACTTTTAGGAGTTCATCAGTTCGTAAGCCAGCTGTAAAGGGAAGGAGGAACTAGATTGTGGATTGATTTCAAAGATTTCGAGAGCATTTACCAAATTTCGTTGCTCCGTATCCAACTGCGGTCACATTCTTTGTGTAGAGTGTTGGTCGAATCCAGATGCATAATGGAGGCTTTCTAAGTAAAGACAGTAAAATATTTACTTCACAATGTATCCAGTAGGTAGAGACTAATAATTTGTTAACAAAAATCCATAACATAATATGTTCAACAACAGAGAAAGATACTCGTACCACAGAGCGAGTATTGTCACAGAGAATCTGCACATTAACCGTCAAAGACCTTTTGGCTGACATCTATTTAGGTTACCACAAGTGGAAGCACTGGACACTCGCTAGACTTAAGGCAGTCAAATTTTACACAGCTATGCATTTCTGGATTTCCATTCACGTATGGGCAGAAGTCAACAAATAAGCAGATCTATACTTGGGGCTCTACCCTTTTTTGTTTTTAAGTGTCACACTTCTAAGCCCCTAAAGTAACAATGTCAGCATCCCTCGTAAGCCTACTGGTCCGGATATCCTAAAATTGAAGGTCTATCAGAACTTAACGCAAAAGCGTTTCTTCTTCGAGGGAAATTAATAGCTCATAGGCGTGTTTTTTTTATATAAAAATCCGGTTTCTTTGAAAAATTGGCAAAAAAATTCCATCCAATATGTGCCTTTTCAGCTTCGACAGAAACAGATGTCTGCTCTTTGTTTATCTGCATGTTGCCCCGCCTGACTATTTCAACGCTTGTTCCTTTCTATAGCATCATAACATCTCTGGATCCATAGAAGCTTGACTCTAGCCTGACCGAATTTATGTGCTTGAGAGTGGCTCGGTAATCTTTTAATATAGGAATTAGCATGGACGTTATATAGTATAGTAGCCACAACCGCACAACGCCTGTGTCATCTTAACCGAAACTGTCCATTGCCGACAATTAACGTATTGGAAACTAACAAGCGCCACGCCGGCCGTGTTATTGCCGATGTATTGCCCCAGTAGTGGTCGAAAATTTGACTTTCAGATTGTGCTCAAAAAATATGTACATAATTATATTAACTTACCCAGAAGTTTTAGCCAGTTGAAGGAGTGCAATGTCATTATAAGCCTGATTCTCATCGTACTCGGGATGTAAAAAGAAGTCCTTAACTTCATGCAGTTCGTTATAGTACGAGTTAAGGCCATTCCCGCCAACAGTAACTATGTTTGGTAGTTTTCTAAAAAGAAAAAGGAATCATCTCAAATTACATAGAAAAAGTGAATAACAATAAAAATAATTAAAAATGTCAAGGTTGACCACCGACCCGTTATAAAATACACAATGTGCTGCTGTCAGTATAAAGTTTGGAGTTATTAACATTCCCCCAGCCAAGTAATCAATCTTGTCCGTTTCGTTGTTTGTCCAACCAAGAGCGGCCTTTTTTTAAGGTAAAATATATTTTACTTGTTAGTTATTTTATTGATAATTGATTTATTTTACCATAAAAGGAAACTCATCGGTGATAGTAGGGAGGCCATTGAAAATATACTTGTATATTAAAGGGGTTTCAGCTATAAAATGTGTAGAAAAATGGATCTATTAAAAAAAATTAATGTTGTAATAATTACCATTAGATGTATTTTTGCTCGTATATGCATACACTTGACCAAATAAAAATAAGTTTAAGAGTAATACACGAATTCTTGGCGATACTATCCGCTTCATTGTTTTGTTACGACTGAGAAGATGTGCAATCAACGAAAATAAATAAATAAAAGTATATAGCTATTACGAGTGTTATTAAGACACTAATTAATAATCAAGTTCTAAACAAGAATTTTGTTGTTTGACAGGTGTTAGTTTGCTAATAAAAAAATGTATAATAATGCCAAGGTTCTGAAATTATTAAATGAATAAAGTACCGGAATGTTACACTCACCTATTGTACTGAGTGCGCACACTTAACAGCAAATCAATAAACAAAACAGCAAAGCAAATAAAATATTCTATAGAACTTCTCATAAAACCGCTTTATTTTATAAACAAATAAAATAAAAAATAACAAATTATAACCGAAAAATATATGTGCAGACATATAATCGTCAGAACTTTAGGAGGTATCTACTCGTACGCGTATAAAATGTTACCAGATTGATTTCAATATACGAGTATGAAAGAAAACACATTTATTCAATTACTAGCTAATGTACCAGCTTCTCTTTGTATGTAGATACAGTGGACGTCCAGTATAACGAATTATATAATGCACAGTCATTCATTATAACGAAAAATACGTTTAATTAATTTCCAACAGATAACAAACAAAAGAGCCTATAATCTGGTAGCTCTATATCTTAGGAACAAATTTATACAAAAAAAATTTATATTTTTGTAATGTTTCATATGTTTTGATTAAAAAACCAAAGTAAGTCAAGTTGCCTCTTGCCCCGAAGTCAGGGTATTATAAAAAGTTAAAGCACTCTTACTAACAGAACGACAGCGCACTCTTTCCCTAGACGCTACTTTTTTTTCATTATATTGAAAACCTAAGAACAAATAATATTATGCACTTAAATTGTATCCTAAATCAAACACACAAATACACTGTTTATGCCTACATACTACTTAAGGGATATCGAGTTGCCACGCTTTCCTGACACACTTTTAAAAATTGACTTTTTTTTAAACAAAATACGGCTTTTTTTTTCTTGATGTTTTTCTTTTTACTGTCAATTGGAAATCTTTCGTAGAAGGTGTTCTTCATTGGCGGTTAGTGAAGTACACATTTTCTCATTTAGCGATTTCTGCTAATTCTTTCACAGATGGAGAAAATGGCACCACGTACTCTTACCCGCTGCGCAGTTTTACCCCAGACGACTCTACATACAAACAATTACAATATCCGACAAAGGTAAACTTGCGCCTACAGGAATTTGCAAGGCATTCGTTATATAGAACCATTAATGGGGGAAAAAAATTCATTCGTTATATTGGAAATTCGTTATATGGATCATTCGTTATACTGGACGGCCACTGTATGTGTATTTGTAATAATTTGACCATTGGAAGGAGACTTCCAGCTAAATGCTACACTCGTCCTTGCCCTTAAAAGTTGGCATAAATTCTTGCTCCACGATTTGCTTAGCACCGAATGAAGTCATTTGAAAAGCATTATTATAGAATCATATAGACTGAATGAATTGCTTGGATAAAGGATATTTTAGAAAAAAGTGGCTCAGGTGGGTTAGCAATTTCTTCCAATCTAACTTCTACTCTTTCTTAAATACATATACAGCATGTTCTTACCGCCAAAACGTCAGAACATAATACATACACACATATTTGTATCTGTTCCAAGTCCCGCATTAACTTATCGTAAAAATAATTGCAACCAAATGTATCCAGTTATTGTATAGTTAAAGATAATCGAACAATTACAATGCATATATGTACATATTATGTTAGCTCGAAGCAATCCCAGTCATGTATATAACACGCATGTACTGCATACACGCATACCCGCTGGTGCATTGACGGTGGCAATGGTCTCCTCTCCACTGATCGTTGTCGCGAAAGCATACAAACAATATTTCATTATTTTATTACTTTTTGCACAGAAATTGTACAAAGGAGATACATAATATATACATATGTATACTAAAATCGTTGTTGTGAAATAATCTAAACAAATATGTTAATTTTATTTTGATACGTTATTAAAAGAACTAATATAGATCGAGATAAATGCCCAAAGGTCGAATTTAAACGTTTCTTTTTCTCATTTTGAAGTTTTTTTTTTTAAATATATCAATATTGGGCACCGTAGCTCAAGTGGTTAGTGCGTCGGACTACTGAGACAGCGGTCTGGGGTTCGAATCCCGCCGCAAATACCTAAAAAGTTTTTTCAAAGTACCCACCTCTTCCGAATGCCTGACAAGCATTCAAGAGTATTATTTGTCATGTAAAGCTTCCCAACTCGCCGTTCGGAGTCGGCAGAAAACTGTAGGTCACTTCCATTGCAAAAATATAACGTGCACCTACAAATGGTTGCGGGAAGCTAGGCTTGGTTCTACCTAGGACTGCTGAAGCCAAATATTTATTTTTTTATTAATTTTTTTTTATATAAATATATACTTTTTTTTGACTTGCCTTTTATAAAAGTACTGATGATGATTGTATTTTTTTATAAGTGAAACAGGAATAACGTGGTGGTATTCAAATATTTTTTTTTTCAATATGTATATTTTTGTAAAGTTATAATTAAATTAAAATCATTATAAAAATGTTTATCTGCCCTGTTCTGCATTTCGAGTGAAAGTGGATTGATATCGAATTTGGAGGTCACTCGAAATGGAATTTAGTGTTCTGCATTCCGAGTAAATTCGAATTTTTTTCATCCACTTCGAATTAATTAGCTTGATACCTATGTACATATGTCAAAATAAGCTGTAAAATCAGTTCAAAATTATTCCAGATTTTCAGTTCTTGGTTTTTGGTTTGAATTAACAATGAACAAAGAAATTATTTTATTACAAAATGGATTTTATTTTGTTTTATGTATATGATTGGTGAAAACCGCGAGGTTGAAGGATATTACCAAAGGTCAGTGGGAAAGGATTTGGATCGTGGCCGTGGTAGATCTACAGTCAGCAAAGTTCTCGGTGAGATGTTGGGCATAATGCCCAAAACACATGTGCAGAATTCTGTATGCAGTGAAACTGGAATAAACATGTTTTAATTCGCACAGCTACATGTAAATTCTGCATGCAGCGCTGTTCTAAATTTGCTGCAAAAGACAGTCTCATCACACAACATAAAAAAAAATACAGTTTGAAGTTTTATTGTCTATTTATGTTTTAAAATGGAAGATGAATGGAATTTGTAAAAGAAAATTAATTCCCAATAGGACTAATACACACATAAAAGCAATATCACATTCTGATTTGTTTTGTATTTTGAAATACTAGCTATTCATTTTTTTTCAAATCACATCAAAATAATTTTTGCAAAAGCAAATATGATCTTAAGTCAGTAGCAGTATCTAAGTGACAGTAGCCGACGCGATGAACATCAAATAATTTCTGGACGTCTGTTTAACCTGCAGTGCTGCTAGCAGAATTCCTGCACATGTGTTTTGGGCATTAAGTAGATTAACATTTTATTTAATTTATATTCCAATTTTATTTATATATGTTGTTTCCTCCGAACTACGTCGTCAAATGCTGACCTCTTGGGATTCCCCAAATTGTAAAGTAACGTGTGATTGATGAATATTGCTACATTAACACGTTCGCGCTTATTACGGCTATAGCCGTCATGTTTGGGCAACAGAAAAACATATGACGGCTATAGCTGTTAGGCGAGTATAGCCGTCATTTGCATGAAAATCAATATAATCGCATATGAGTGGCACAAATGACGGCTATAAACAGTCATCAAAAAACTTTTTTTATTATTCCAGTCGCTTTATATTTAGATTTCAGACATTTCTTTAGCTTACCAGGCTTTAAAAGCTATTTTTACCATGTGTGTATTTCTGAGCAACCTCACACATCAAAAATTGAGCGCAATCCTGTTAAGAAACTCAAATATACATTTTTTTTTAAATTCATATAATTTATTTACATATTTGTATTTAATTTTGAAGATAATTCATTTTTATTTTGTGTTTTTGATGTTTTTCAAAAATTACTGATTTCAATGGCCTCCGCGTTCAATGACGCATGTGCGACATCTTATTAAAAATTTTGTTTATTACTGCCTGTGGGGCTGCCGTTGCAGCCGGAATTATTTCTATTGTTTCAATGGATTGGTTCAAGTTTGTGAGTTTAGTTTTGTAGACTTCCTGTTTCAATAACCCCACAAAAAACAAATCAGGTGCAGTCAAGTGAGGAGACCTTCGCAGGCAATGGAAAATGGGGTTCTTGGAAATCAGATTATTTGATCAAAATCTTTAAATAACAGTCTTCAATGCGACCGTGTTCTTCAGAAAAGTATACCTCGAGAATGCGACTTGAGTATCTTCAGGTTAGAGTGACTCCATATTTGAAAAGTTTGCTTGTTTACATTGCCGTTTAAATCAAAATGGGCCTCGTCAGACATTAAAAAAAAAATTCAGTTTGCTTATTAATTGATCTTTTTAAGGAAATAAGATGAAATCTTCGTGCAGAATTGTCTGCATATTCCCAATTGATCAAGAAGTTCCGGGTTGAAACGCTTAGATTGATTTGTATGGCAGCAGCTAAAGCAGCAATCGTATAGTGTATAATCACTGAAGGATCTCGGTGATTAGGCCTTCTTATGACTGTACCACGCACGCCAAAAGAGTGAACTAGCTTCATCACGGTCCATCTACTCGGAAAAATCCCGCCAGCATGAAAGCGATGCACTATCCCAGCCCTAGGTCTCATCGTCTCAATCATCCATTGTTGTTCTGTAAACTAAAAAAAAATCGAACCGATTGATTACACAGAAAGAAAGTTATACGTTTTTTTTTTTGGTAGCACGTTTCATCAGCCACGCTGTAGTTTGTTAAAGTGGTGTGTTTTGTATAATGGTCGACATGGAATGTAAAAGTTAAGTTTATAACAACAAATTAAAGTCTGCTCTACCCAGTACGCTAGATTCGTTATAAAAAATGTAGATTTAATTATGTTCGTCTATTTTAACGGTTAATATTGAAAATCCATCAATTCAAGCAATTGCCCAATTTATTTGAAAACTTTCGATAACTTTCGATAAAATGCTTAGTGCGAGTCGAACTCGCGTACAAAGGGTTCCATACCGAAAAAATATGCAGCTTATGAATATCGCTATAGTTTTCCTATATTAATTGGCAAAGCATTAACAAACAAATATTTTTACATACGTATGTATTTCAGTCAAATTATGTAGAATATGTACACAGTGTAATGAACTTAAGCTACATTAATGGTGGGCAAGGACAGGCATTCGTTGACATAATAGTAAAAGACTCGATGCCACTCGTTACAAGTTCGGGTCTTCTTTACATTAGGTACACATTAGGTGTCAATTGTCAAATGTATTCGTGTTTTCAAACATACTCGTATATACTCATGTAGGTACATATGTATTTATATCAATATTACGCAATTGCATTTTTGTCTATAGGTGGTTACTGGCTATTGAATGCATGCTCATGTAGACATATCAGTTGTTTTGGGTGAATACAAATGTTTAGTAATTTATCAACTATTTTTGACCCTAAACTGCAAGTTCTGATGCATGTTCATATAAAGTGACAATTATTTATTAAAAAATAGAAATCGGTAGTGAAATATAATTTAAGTTGACTACAATGCATTTTGACAATACAATTGGGTGCGTTTGAGATGTTTATCTTCAAGGTGCTGTCAATCTGTGGGCACCGTAGTGCAAGTGGTTAGTGCGTCGGACTACTGACCCAGCGGTCTTGGGTTCGAATCCCGCCGCAAACACCTAAAAAGTTTTTTCAAAGTGCCCACCTCTTTCGAATATCTGACAAGCATCAAAGAGTATCATTTGTCACGATTAAGCTTCTCAACTCGCCGTTCGGAGTCGGTAAAAAACTGTAGCTCCCCTCCATTCGTGCAAAAATATAACACGCACATACAAATGGTTGCGAGAAGCAGGCCCAGGTTCACCTCGAGCTGTAGCGCCAACTAAGTAAGTAAGTGCTGTCAATCTGATATTTTTGTTATGACAGCTGATCGGAAGTGTCAAAAACGGTAACGATAAAATTTGAAGACGCGAATTTTTTTTTTCTTGGTTGAAGGAACAGTTTTCGTAGTCTAAAGCCGACTACCATTTCTTTCATCTTCTTATACTTACGGGATCAAGGAACGTTATGATGCTTTTTATGGCTTAAATTCATCTCTCATACATGTTCAAGACCACGTACTTTACAAAACTCTTCCGAAAATCGAAGAAATAACAAAAATATCTCCCACGCCGGGACTCGCTGTGGTCGAAAACCAGACAACCGAATAGGTGTTGCACTTAATGACTACCGATATTCGAGTCTGAGCACCTCCTAGACACCGTCATAGATAGAAGTAGAATTTCATCCTTTCAATCTATTGTCCTTATACCTAATAACCCCTGCAACTCAGTACACGACGATGGGCAAAGTACTCTGTTGCTGAAGGTAAAAGTGGGAGGGGGGGCTGAGAGCGACCTCCACGTCGTACCACTCTCCCACCTAATATCCTTTATGAATTCCAATCACGCAAAGCGAAGTTCATGTTTTTGTTTCCTTTTATTTTGTTGCCAATTTTGGTTATCCTTTTCCAATTTCCACCCTCACCCATACCCATGAGCGTCTGATGATAGGTGGCACACTGTGATTCTCAATTTATTGCTTCCTTTGTCATGTTTCTCTCCCATAGGCAGTGGGCGATAAGGTAGGTAGTTTCAAACTACCACCCCCCTTTGTCTAGCGAAAATCCATAAGGGAGAAAAATATTACGGAAAAAAGAAAAATACAAACCAATCGACTCTGATGATGTTGATGATTTTTCCTGTTCCCTGTTCCAGGATTAAATCACGAATTTCCTAAAATATGAAATTTTCTATTGGGGTAGCGGTGTAGGCTAGTATACGCGACTGTGTGTGTGTGATTGAGTTTCCCTTTATTTGCTTTTCAGTTCTTCGTTATGCCACTGCAATTATGTGACCATGTTGTGGTGGATTCCTTGTTCGTTTCGGAGTCGTCTGCCACCGCACTGCCGCCACCAGCCGAGACTGCTCGCCTGAAAGCAAAACAGACATTGTTGCCTCTGCTACGGCGATGATAACTCGATTCCAACACGACGGCAAAAGACACACACAGACAACGGGGGTGGTGGCATTGAACACAAAAAGTTTTGTTTATTTTTACATTAATTGAATGTAATTGATTAGCTTTTTGGGGGAAGGATCCTTTCGGCTGTGGCGGGACGGTAAGACGGGTCTTGCAGCAGAACCATTTGGTTTTTGGTTATAATTGAGGCACGATTTTTGGTAAGACCAGGAGGGTTGCTTCAATAAACAAAAGGACGTGGTTACAGTCGGGCGGCGCGGCGACGGCCGCTGAATAATTAAGATTGAGCAAGCAAAATCGAACTGCTTTGATGAGAGAAATTGAATATGATTGAACTTTTTTTTGACGACTGTGGTGACGCGGCGGTGATGATGATGATGGTTAAAAATGGGGATCCGTATCGTCCGATTGATTAAAAGTTTCCCAATGAATTTTGAATTAATTATTTATTTATAGTTTGCTTTTTCTAATTTTTCATGTTGAACCCAATGAACCCGCAGCTTACTTCGAATGTGTGCCAAGGACTCTATCACCCGAGTGAATTAAAAAAATATTCCCCCACACAAGATCATGACAAAGTGCCATTAAGCGCATGTTTATGTATTTTTACATATTTTTTGTAGTTTTTTTTTATATATTTTTTTTTTTAGAAATTCCTTTAGCGGATGTTGTCGTTCAGTGTTTTACGCGCGCTAATTACGTCCAGAATATATGTTAACTCGCTTATATTGTTGTCACGTGTTATTGTTAGTTTGTTGCTGACAGTAAAAATGTGAGGACATGATTCATGTTCTAAAAAAAGGAATAACAAACAAAAAACACATTTGGTTGTTTACAAGTTAAACTAAAAACTTCTTCTCTTCTAGAGCATATGATTGGAAAGATAAATTTAATAAAAGGACGTGATAATAAACTGATTTAGTGGTGGTAAAAATCTGTTTAATCGATGAAATCACGCACTGCTTCACTATGTAGGTATATGTATACATTTTCCAAGGATAACAAGCGAAAAGTTTTTTCCACGCGGATAATATAAAAGAATAATTAATTTTTGCCAGAAAACCCAGTTAAATAAATTTCATTTCAAGCAATTAAGTTTCATAATGGAATTTGGAATAAATTTTCGTCTTTTTATTTTTTTATTCCATTTTATGTGATTTTGGTTTCTTCGAAATTTATGTATGAAGGTTCTTCTATGGAACATGCGAGTTACTTACGCGTAGTTTCCAATGATTAAGTAAGTGAAACATTTCCATTTTGTGTTTAAATGTTAAGAACAAATTTCGGTATAAGGCAGCCTTATTTGATATCCAAACGGTTCAAATTATTTTTATCAATTTTGCTCTCTAATCTTGGAATCTTGACATTACTATCAAAATGATGATTTTAGGAAAAATTCATTTAGTCACTTAGTTGGAAGGACTGCTGCGCAAAGTTGCCTGAGGATCGCACCACGCACCGTCAAGAACCTTGCGAGACTGGGCATGCGAATGCATACAATTAATAGCTCTACTTGTCTACCATCGACCCTATCAGGAAAAGGTTGCCACCTTAGCGGCCGAAGTATGTCAAGCACAGCTACCGCTATTGAAGACTGGTGTACAAGGCATGGAGTTTCAGTTTATCCTCTTAAAACGTCATTAAGTTAATTGGCTGGTCTATTAAATCCAGCGCGTATAGGCATTAAAATACAACGATCCAAGGAAATTAAATACCAAGGACTTATCCTATCGATAGTAAGTTAATTTGGACAACAAAAATGTGGAGCTTATGACATCCAAAGGGAAGGCCTCCTGTCCGGTATAACAAACTTTCATGTAAATGTGATACTGCTGCTTTCACGAAACTTCAAAGATTCAAGAATAGGTGAGCATCGTGGTGTCGTGGCAAGTGCGTTTGACTTCTTCGCAATGCTGCCCGGGTTTAATCCCAGCAAACACCTAAAAGTTTTTTCACGGTGCCACCCCTTTCGAATGTCTGACAAGCATTCAAAGAGTATCAATTCCACGAGGAGCTTCTCAACTGTAGGGCCCTTCCATTCCTGCAAATATAAACCACACACACAAATGGTTGCGAGAAGCAGGCCCAGGTTCTCCCCGAACTGTAGCGCCACGCAGTGTTGCCGCTGAGAGAAATAAAAATCCGCTAGGCCACAACCTACAATCCGCTAGAAATATTCATTTCTGTAACGCAAAAATCCGCTAGAAATCGCTAAAAGTTCAAACATAACAATGTTTTCAAAAAATGAAATTTTAGTTCAAACAAAAGATTGATTAAAAAAAAGTATGCTTGATTCGTTTATTTCTTGGCTGGCTCCAAAGTATAGAGTGAAGAAGAAGAGGCCTTGGAAATATGTATGGAATCAGTTTGCGCCATTCTTGGATTTCCGATATCGTAATTACGATATTGAATTATTATTCAATGTTCAATATACGAACATTTCTTGCGACTTCAGCATCTGACTGGAAAAGAGACAGCAAAATAATTCCCAAATCAGCTAATTCTTTGAAATGTCAAATATCTGCAGTATTTTTATATTTCCCAACTTGGGTCCGAAACTAAGCAATATGTACATATGTATTCTTTGTGGTGTTCTAACGAAGTTAATGGTTTACCATTGATGCAAAATATTGTCTTTTTGGTCATCGTCAAATCAAAATTCGTTGTTTCTGTCTTTGTCCTGTTTTAGAGTATACTTTTTATTTAAAACTAGTTGGCCCGGGGGCAGACGTCGTCCTGCCCTTTCCTGTATGTTGCGCGATGAGTTACATTATGTATGTTGTGAACATGAGTCTTTTTGGTCAATAAATATAGAACTTGCCAATAACTTGACAATAGCGCCACGTATCGGGTCCAGATTTTTTGGCTTTCTCTCTTAGCACCAAACCAAAATATGTTCTGAATATAGGTCAATAAATATAGAATTTGTTAATAACTTGACTTCAGCGCCACCTATCGAATTTTTCACTCCGTTAGGACCTCATTCGGACTATATCGAACATTTGAAAAGAAAAATGAGCTGAATCAGTCTAGCCGTTCTCAAGATATGCGCTTACCAACGATCATCATTTCATTTTTATTATATAGATTTACAAAACTATTCAACTACTCCAAACAAACAAGCATTGGAATAATAATTTGCGTGTACAGTACATTTGTATATTCTCATATGATATTCATACACACAGTTAATGTTTTTAAACAGGAAGGAGCTGCATTTTGTAGTACCAGGTGTGGAAGTGAAAAGTCGCTAGAATTCACTAGATTTTATTTTAGCGACAAAATTTTAATAAAAATCGCTAGAACGGCAACAGTGGTACCACGGCCACCTAAAGAAAGACAGAAGATTAAAAAAAGGCTTAAAAAGGCTACTAGACGGATTTTGATAAAACTTAACAGAGTGATTGCTTATGTTTATGCTCTTGTTTTTTTTTCTCATTTTTCATATTTTTATCCCGGAAAATAAAATAAGTTGATGAAATCGTCGCCAACAATTTTCCATCAGTGGAGACGGCAGCCAACAGCCATGCAACAGTGGGTGACTTATGCGCTTTCAGCACATCTTCTTAAACATTATGTATGTAACATATGTATGTTTATACAGCGAAACCTCCTGATTGGGACTCTCTGTAGTAGGGGCACCTCCGAAATGAACCGCACTTCATGCATATACTCAGTTTTTCATACGAACCTCTCAAATGGGGACACCTTTGAATTGGATCTGGTGGGGCAACGAATTGCTTACAAGTTGCGTTGCAATTGCTTGAAAATAAAAATAGGGAGATGTGATATTACTATGTATCTTTCTACTGAAACATAAGAGATCCAGAAAAAAGCAAGCATTTTGAAATGTTGATCCGAAATGAGGTGTGATTTATTTTCTTAGTACAATTCAAAAGAATGCTGTATTTTGGAGCTTATATATCTATATATATAAAAATGAATTGATATTTTTGTGCGTTTACTTTTCACGCCTAAGCCGCTGAACCGATTGCAATACTATTTGGCCAGGAGATCGTCTGGGACCTGCGGAAGGACATAGGCTTAAAAACCGCCCGCCAGGTGGCGCTGGAGTGAAGTTATTGACAAAAACTTTTCACGCCTAAGCCGCTGAACCGATTGCAATTTTGCAATACTATTTGGCCAAGAGATCGTCTGGGACCTGAGGAAGGACATATGCTTAAAAACCGCCCGCTAGGTGGCGCTAGAGTCAAGTTATTGACAAAATCTTTTCACGCCTAAACCGCTAAACCGATTGTAAAGTAATTTGGCAAAGAGATAGTCGGGGACCTGCGGAAGGACATACATAGACATGAAACCCCGCTAGGTGGCGCTGGAGTCAAGTTATTAACAAAACCTTTTCACTCCCAAACCGCCGGACCGATTATAATGTAATTTGACAAGAAGATAATCTGGGACATGAGGAACAACATAGGTGGAAAAACCGCCCGCTAGGTAGCGCTGGAGTCAAGTTATTAACAAAATCTTTTCACGGCTAGCCGCTGAACCGATTGTAATGTAATTTGGCACAGAGATAGTCTGGGACCTGAGGAAGGATAAATAAGAATAAACTAAGGATCTGGACCCGATAGGTGGCGCTGGAGTCGAGTTATTAACAAGTTCTATATTAAGGGAAAGAAATAAAAAAAGTTGATGGTGACATTCTGATTGACTTTACATTGCATTAAACACGAGAAACGAAAAACGCCATAAAATTTTCTGAGGAAATAGACATATGTATATAAGTAGTGCATGCAATGTCATGGTATGATACTATTACAGTGCAATGCTAAACCCCATACCTCACGTGTAACAGTACAAAAACTCTTATATTTGGGATTGAAAATTCTTCCCCATCCACGGTACTGTCCTGATGTTCCACTCAGTCTAAAGTTATTTAGCTACCAGATACTCTTCCGATACCAAGCAAAAGGCTATAAAATCCTTTAAAGGTATCATTGCGTTAAAAATTCGGAAATTCTTAAAAATATTTACACTTGACATTTGAAGTTGGAAGAGCGATGCAGATTCAAACCCCTTTAATTTTGATAAAAGATAAAGGTATAAATAAGTATTATTAGATTTTAAATGTTTCTTACTAAAATTGAACATTTAATGTAGTACAACCAATTAAAAGAAAAATTATGCTATTGTTCATTCACATGTTGAACATTTGGTGTCTTATTTCTATCCAGAAGTACATTAATAGAACAGTGTTTTACCTATTAAATAACGCGACTGTTCACAGACAGACAGACAGATAGATATATAGACAGACAGGCAGACAGACAGACAGACAAACAGACAGACAGACAGACAGACATAAAGATAGATAGACAGACAAACAGACAGACAGACGGACAAATGGATAGATAGACAGACAGACAGACAGACAGACAGACAGACGGACGGACAGACAAACAGACAGACAGACAGAGAAACAAGAAACGGACAAATAGACAGACAGACAGACAGAAAGACAGGTAGATATATAGATAGGCTGGCAGCCAGACAGACAGACAGGTAGATAGAAAGACAGACAGGCAGATAGACAGATAGACAGACAGACAGATAGATAGACAGACACATAGGCAAATAGAAAAAACAACTGGAAATTGAAGTGGAAAAATAGAACAGCAGTGATTGCATCCTTCTAAGTACTTCCTTTCTATCATACCCGAATAACTAAGTGCGCGGGCAAATTTTGAAAAGATAGGTGGAGCGAAGCGCACCGGGTTCAGCTAGTGTATTATAAAGCTGAAATCTGTGAAACAGTTTACGAATATAAAACCAAGCAAATGCTCTCTTTTACATCTTTAGTACGCGTTCTTCTGCTTCGGCATAATTATGGCTTTATTTTAGCGATACCTTGTTGAACCTTGCCTTTGAGTTTTCGAATAAAATAGCAATTGTAAGCAAAACAATTTACCTACGTAGATATGGACTCATATGTACATATACCATTTCACAAAACGATATAATGATTGCATTTCTTCGCTGATAGGTATAGGAAAAATCTGTTATTTTTTGGTTGCAAAAATAGTTTTTGGTGATTGCTTAAAGTTCTACTAAACGCTTTTTTCGAAGGCACCTACTACCCCAAGTATAAGAACACCCTTCTGGAAGTATAGAAATGTGTTGAACGTGCTACCATCGTTCAACATTCTTAATTTTCAATTTCACTTCACTCACCGAGTCCAATCAATCTCCTGCACTAACGGAAGCACTTGAACCTCAACTGATGGTCAAAACAGACCCTTCACTCAAATATCTCTCGATCCATTTGGCAGTGCTTGGGTATAACAACAGCTATATCAGAGAAACAGCCCTCCACTCTAGCCAAAAACAAACGGAACTCGTGTAACCTCCTCGATGGACAGCTCAAGGATAATTTTCCACTTAATTTTCAGTTTCCTTCTGCATGCTACATGAGTAAATTAAATGCATTAAGGCTCGGGTACCTTAGTGGCGCCGCCATTTGAATGACCCAAACAACTGCATACTACTTGGAGTATATTTACATAGATACATACATACTCGTACCGCTCGCTTGAAGTTGTCCGGCATGATGAAAATAAATACTACACGTCACCTCGGGCTTTTGGAAGGCATCCTTTGCTGAATTATCCCTGCCTTCGTTAAACTGACCGTCTCCGTGCATATGTATGACTGACGGTGTCCTCCCGCAATGTCCTCGCATCCCGAAAATTTAACATTTATATGGCGACGTTTGTCGGTGACGGCAAAGTGAGGCGGCGCAGGCATCCACCCCTCGCACTGTATGCAGCTGGGTGAATTGTGGACTTTTGGCCGAGAAATTTATTTCGCTTGTTAATGTGCCTTGGGGAATGTGGTGAGCGGTTTGTTGCTATATTGTTGTTGCCTTTGCAACGCGATGCATATCCTTGAGGCAGAGCAGACTCTACAAAATGATGCTGCATTTTTTTGCCTCCCATGTGGCTAAATGCTTCGCCCGAGAACAATGGGTGTCTGTAGGAAGCTTTACGCTTTGAAAAGTGGTTTTTGCTCATCCTCTGCCCGCTTTAGACATCGTTACAGCGTTCGCTTTATGTGGTCAGCTCATGAGCAGTGCATTAATATAATATTCTCTTTTACTCCTTAGCTGCTGCTATATGGTCCTTATGGATTTAGTTTTGGTAAAAACCATGTAGTTAGGGCGAAGTGGGCTTTTGTTTGTCCTTCTGCTGTCTGAGAGTTTTAATTTCTTTGTAGTTTGTAATTTCTACTCAGTTACTTTTTAACCGACAATGCCCTTGAAACGGGCATCTAGTTGTGTCTATTTAAGGATATACTCGTGTGTACATACATGTGTATCAACAAGGTTTTGTGTTGACATGTTATTATGTTTAAACAAAAAAATGTGGTTGCACCACCGATTGAATAACGAAATATGTAAGTAGATAAAGAAAATTAATTTCTGACAAGCAGTGGTCCAAGATGGCTACCCTGGGGTATACCAGAAAAATGGTTGACTTCATTAGAAAGCGTTGATCCAATAGATATAAAAGATGACCACTGTAACACGCCTCAAATCTCCCTCTTAATTAATTTGTTTTGATCAATATAGTAAAGGCTCCCTTAGGTGGACATTCACCACACTCGTATGTGTGGTCTCATCTTCGGATTAAAGGAGCGAAATAAAAAATATGAACCGTCAAAAGGGGAACACCCGAGTTTATTTTAACTGGCAAATCCCGGTTTTGTTCAATAGTTGTACATTTATAAGAGCTCTGTGTTCGTTTTCAGAAGTATCTCTTTATAAAATGTTTAAAAAATGTAAGAAAAATATCCGCAAGGATATTTCGCTCCAAATAAACATTATATTTTATCCTTGCTGAGCTGTGCTATATTTTTACTCTACAGGACCATAAAGATTTTCAGCGGGCTCCTTTTTAAAGTAAAATGTCATATTCGAAGAATATCGAATATTTTTGCGCTCCAAGTACCTAACCTTCGTAATCTAATTCACAATATAAGGCACAGATTCGATACAACTAAATTATTCACGCATCCAGCTCCGGTGTACTGCCGATCCTTTGCAAAACCAAATAGCATTGTGGTACGCTTTTTGACGGCTGTGTGCTCTATGTAAAATATTTTTATACCCTCGGCAGAGTCATATATACAACAAAAAAAAGTTGTAGCGAATCTGAAATATCTAAAGGACATCGCAAAGAATCCACTAAAACCGAGCCAATACACGACAGCACTATGCAAAATCTTGTCCTCGATGCCAACGATAAGAATTGAAGAGAAGCAAAACGCTAGAAACTCATAATTCTTTGTTATTTATGTTCGGGGCCATGGAGGAGCTGCTGTACTATCAACTACTATTTCGTCCTTTTATCTGGTGAACACACACATCCTTCCCGATAGGACTGTGCAGATGATTGTGTCTATGTTGCTTTTGTGGCTCTTCGATTTGCCTCCTCGTGGCCTAGAATCTGTTCGTGTAAGCAGACTTCTTCGAGCACGGGAATAGTCTTCAGCTGCACACTCTCCCGCGACAAGGATGAATGCACATCCATCTATCCATCTTTTGACGTTGTTCTGGTTCCGTTGATAGATCGAGGTTATTTATAAGATTAACATGCGGTGCACCCACTCTACCCAGAAAACGATGCTCGTTTATAGCCACTGACAAGCTGACGACAGACAAAGATGCCCGAATGATTTGCCAGGAACTTTCATAAATATTTAATATCGCTTGTGAAGCACCGCCACAGTCGCCGAGGTGATATATCGGCCGGCATTCCGAAAACGAAACTCCAAATAACAACGCGGCTTACCCTCAAAGGAATGAGAATCATGAAAGGCTAATGAGGCAAACTAAAGCAAAGCACCTTCCTAATCCGACTCTTACCCACTCGCAGTCGCCACTGTTCACTGTTATGCCACACCAATATGTCTCTATCATTGCTGCCTTTATTATTTTATTTTTCCTTCAAGGATATTTCTATTCTTTACGTGTGCTTGACAAGAAGTTCCTCCTCTCTTTATTTTTGTAGTGTTGCGGTAGGTTATAGGCACACAGTCATTTCAGCTTCCTCTTGTTTATACTCGTACGCTTGTGTGGTGGCGGTGGAGTCTTCTCCGTTCGCATGTCGGTGGTGCCGTGTGTCATATGCGCTTTGTTTATCGACGAACTTGTCGCCCACAGGCTGTTTAGGATTCATATTATAATTCTGAAAATACCGGTAATATATGTTTTATTGCATAAACGACAGGTGTTAGATTAGGAAAACACAACGAGTTGCGAGTCGGCATCTACACCCAGACAGCAGTGCTTCGAAAATGTGCTTCAAGGACGTGTTAGCTTATTCAACCAGAAGTTTATGCATGAATATGATTATATTGTGTTGCTATGTATATATTCCGCAACGGTTGTGTGAGGCAGAGGTGAGTGTATAAAGTATCGGAGATTTTTCTATTTATAGGTAAATTATGACAATAAGGCTAACTGATTAAAACGTTATCGTGGCAGTATTAAGGATAAGCGACAGGCAGTGCATTTTCTGTATATCCTTGGTGTTTCAAGTTAGAAAAGTTCTTCGATATCTTAGAACATAAAAATTCAAATTTTAGAATAAATAATGTTGGTCAGCAGTGGCTGCTATAATCATTTAAGTACCAGTACACTTAAGCCAAAGCCATACGAGCTCCTCTTTCCATGAGTTGGTACCTATATAGAAAACCAATAGAACTCTACACACGAGCGCTCGCGACCAAAAAGGCATCGTGTGTATATTTTTCTATATACTCGTGGCGTACGTCCAAATGAAAGCGCAGAAAAAGGAGCTCCTTAAGCATTGGCCTTAGGCCTAAAGAGGCCCATTGTGATACCAACGATCTTGGGGATGTGTATCTTTGCTACTCACGAGAACCATTTCGAGCTTTATCTTAAACTAGAAACACTTCCAACGCTTTCTTGTGCTAGGTCATAAAGATCATTGAAGAAGTATTCTTCTAGGCTCTTTCCGAGAAGGTGGAAAACAGCATTTGTTCAGCCCGTCCCAAAAAAAGGCGAATCTTCTTCTCCCTCCTCCTACCGACCAATTGCACTAACGTCCCTTCTTTCTAAGGTCATGGAAACGCTGATAAATCGTCAGCTTATGAAATATCTTGAATCCCGAAAACTTCTCAATGACCGGCAGTATGGTTTTCGCAGCAACAGGTCCACTGGTGATTTGATTGCATATCTAACCGAAAAGTGGAACCAATCCATTCACCACGGTGGTGAAAGTAAGATAGTTGCACTTGATATTTCAAAGGCATTTGACAGAGTTTGGCATCAAGTTCTTTTGTCGAAAATGCATGCATTTGGGATCGATGTTACCCTTCTTCAATGGATTACAAATTACCTTTCGGACCGTTCAATTCAAGTTGTTTTGGACGGTTTCAAGTCTGCAACCCACCAAATAAATGCTGGTGTTCCCCAAGGCTCCGTTTTGTCTCCGACTCTCTTTCTCATTTTTAGAAATAATCTCCTGTCTGTTACTTCTGGCCAATTCATTCCTTCGCTGATGACAGTACCCGCTTTTCATATTTGTTTCCTGGGTTACGTCCCTCATCTTCGGGCGTAGAACTGGAACGGCAACGTATATTAAGCTCATTAAATTCCGACCTTGACAGCATACTTCAGTGGGGTAAAACCAATAGAGTGGAATTTAATACTTCCAAAACACAATGCTGTCTTCTGTCATTGAAGCAAAACCTCATTACCTCGCCATTATATAAAGGGTTTTTCAATAAGAGTGCTACAAAAGTTTTTTTTAAATAAAACAAAAACGTACGTTCGATGCCATTATGTATGAAACTCGATTTCTTTTGCATGGCCACCACGGGCACGCTTTTCGACAGTTTTCAAGCATAAATCGGCCGATACTGCTGCAATTTCACGTTCGATATTCGTACGAAGTTCATCAATCGTCGCTGGCTTGTTGGCATAGACCATAGACTTGACGTAGCCCCACAGGAAATAGTCTAACGGCGTCAAATCGCACGACCGAGGCGGCCAAGCGACTGGACCATTTCATGAGATAACACGTTCTCCAAACTTGGTTTCCAATAAATTGATTGTGACATTCGCTGTGCGGCTTGTGGCGCCGTCCTGTTGGAACCACATGTCCTCCAAGTCCATATCATCTAATTGGTGCCACAAATATTCGGTTATCATTGAACGGTAGCGATTCCCATTCACAGTAACGTGCCGGTCCTGATCATCACGGAAGAAGTATGGCCCAATGACGCCGCCGGCCCATAAACCACACCAAACCGTAATTTTTCCGGGATGCAATGATGACTCATGGAGTACGTGTGGATTGCTGCCTGACCAATACCGCATATTTTGTTTATTGACGAAGCCATTCAGCCAGAGATGAGCCTCATCGCTGAAGATGATTTTTCGATGAAAATCCGAATCATTTTCAAGTTGTTGCTCAACCCAATTCACGAATATACGACGCTTCTGGTGGTCAAGCGGCTTCAGTTCTTGCGTCAATTTAATCTTGTAAGGATGTAGGCCAAGATCTTTTCGCAAAATTCGCCACAACGACGTCACAGAGATGCCCAACGCTTGAGAACGACGTGTGGGAGACACATTTGGGCTTTCTTCAACTGAAGCCTCAGCGGCAGCAATATTCTCGACACTACGAGCACTTTTTTGTCTCACTGGCACGGGAACATTTTGTACTGTGCCTGTGGATTAAAATTTTTCCACTAGACGCTCAATTGTTGATCTGCTAGGACGATTATGACGACCATAAATTGGACGTAGCGCTCTTAACGTTGAGGCCACTTACTCCGAATTTCGGTAGTAAATTTTAATAATTTCGACTCGTTGTTGGCTTGTATATCTTTTCATCATGAAATGGCAAACTTTACTGAAGAGAAATGTCAAAAGAGCGGCAAGAAATATGGCGTCGTTTGCTGTCCCTGTCGCTCTACTTTTGTAGCGTCCCTGTTGAAAAACCCTGTATGAATGGCACTTGCATCGCTGAAACCGAACGACTCTCCATCCTCGGTATGTATATCAATGACAACCTTCGTTGGAATTATCACATATTTGATATCGCCAAGAACGCAGCGAAATGTCTAGGTTTCCTCAAGCGGTGCAAGAAATATTTCACATCTTCTGATCTGGCCAAAATTTATAAGGCGTTCATACGCCCCAAACTTGAGTACAACGCTCATATCTGGTCCGGTGCACCAATCACATATCTGGAGCTACTGGACGGAGTCCAAAAACGCGCGATAAAACTCATCGGCAATCGAGACATCGCGAAATCGCTTGTGACTCTTAAGCTACGAGCAGACGATATGCAAAAGTCGCATATATATGCGAGTCTGACGTAATTTTTGCGTCATCATATGCGATTAATGCTCGCGTATCGTCTGAACACCAATTTAGGACATCCGCATATGCTCGCAAAGCATATGCGGACGATATGCGACACCCAGTTCGCAAACCAATTTGCGACTTTTCCGCATATCGTGTGAACACTTTCGCATATCATTTGTGACAATTTGCGAGCATATGCGATCATTTGCAAGCGTTCCAACCATATGCGACCGGACGAAAACCTTACATTGCATATGACCGCATATCCGAGATCTCAAAAGTTTGAAAATTCAGTTTGGGGTGTGCCTAGGTACTTTTTTTTATTTTTATCTTCCATTTTTCTTTGATTGGGTTGTGTTGTGAGTTGTGACAGTTAAATTGTGAAGATAATTATTAGGTCTGTTTGGTAACACGTTACTTTTCGTAATACTTTGTAAAAGTACACAAAAAAGATACCAAACAGACCTATTATATGTAATTGGGTAGGAATCAATCTGAAGGCTACCTAGCGGTACACGAAAAGAGTACGTGTCACCATGTAATTATAGTCGAAATAGTAGGCCTCTTTGGTAACTTTTGTTTGCACAAGGAATTGAGACCTATCAAATAGTAAAATCCTCTCAAAGATAGAAAACTAGAACAAAAGTTACCAATCGCTTTTGAAACAATACTTGGTAAAAAAAAATTAGAGCCATGAAACTGTCATGATTCTATGAAAGTTTACATCGTAGGCTCGCGTACTTTTTGCACCAATAAAATGAAGAATGCATGTGATTTGACAGATTTTATAGTTTTCATAATATACCCCAAAAAAATTTCTTGGGCTAAAATTCGTAGCATGGGGAAATTTCTTACTCTCGTCAGCATTCTCTTCTACGCAAAACTACGAAATTTTTGCGTACGCGAACGGGTTTTCGTTGTTTTTCGTTATTTTTCGCGGATTATCGTTGTTTTGGGAGTGTACGCGAACGGATCTAGTATTTCAAAAACAAGCGTGTTACCAAACCACTGGAATACGGAAATGGTATTACAAAGATCAAACATTTTCGTCAGTGGACAAGAAGCGCAGCATCAGCAACAGGCCATCTGACGCGGGAATGCTTAATCGCATGTTCCTGTCCGCTTTTTGAATTCGCGGTTTTACCAAACTTAGTAGATGACCAAATTGATCGGTCGATATGCGAACGAAACCGTGATATAATTCCGGTTTATCGTCACGCTGTTCTAGCAACAATTTTGCGCAAAAGCATTCAGTCCCGCGAAGTCGTACCCAATCTTTGGCTCATTCACGACGAATCCTTTGCACTCGCTTCTTCGTGGTTTCCATCTTCGTCGTCATTTTCCATCATATCTATTGCCAAAATAGCAATAGCAGCCCATTTTCTTTCTGACATTTTTAATATATTTCCACTCTTTAAATTGTCAGAAATCACCAACACAATACAGAAAATACAAAATGTCAAAAGATTGATAATGCTCGCAAATCTGCATATGATTGAAAATATGTGATTTGCAAATTGTTTCGCATATCGTGTGAACACCTCGCATATAGGCCACAACATTTGCGACCCCAAAAAACCTTTTAATTAAAATTATTTTTTATTGAGATAACACACTAGTCTAATGATTAAAATGTCTTAAAATTCAGAATCGAGGCACTTCTGGCACACAGTCCGGCTATGTTCGCCGCAAAGGGGGTTTCGACACCTACCACATCTGATTTTAGTCCTCCGGCCATTATCCCTTGGACAGATTGCACATTATTTTTCCCTAGTAATAGCAGCATTTGGCTCAACTAATAGCCGTTTCTTTTTTTAAATATCTCACAAGAGAACCTGGAGATTTGCAGGTAAAGTTGGCCGAATAAATCGTTCTTCAATTTGTGGCATGATGAGGTCCTGCGCAAGCATAAAGCGATTTTTTGGGGTTGATTTGATGCCGTTTTTAGGAGTACATATGAGTTAACACCCACTATGCTGAGAATAGTATAAAACATAGCCAACGGCCATAGTTTGGTCCGCCTGGATACACTATACCTGTGACAGATTTGATCTATCAAAACAGCACCACATTATACGCATAGTCGACAATAATTTTTGATATTTAGATTTTGGCGGACAGTATTTTTAGTTATAATCTTTAAACACTTATTAAAGAAACAAAATGTATTTAATTTATCGACTTACCAATCAAACGTATTCAAAAAAAAAAGAAAATACGAAAACTTGAAGATACTACAATATTCCTACCCTGGGGTCCAGGGGACCAGGACGTTGTTATAGAAACGACTGTACCGCACATGCACATATGAATAACTGATTACTGGCTGTCTACTGATGTTGTTTGAGATTACCTTTAATGGCGCCATCGTAAGTTCGTAGTTTTAGAAATATTCACTAAAGTTGTTTTAACCCATTTTGGCCCGAGTGGGTAGTTTTCTACCCAGATTTTTATAATTTTTTCTCCAGAGGATTAATGACTGTTTGAAAAATGTTTCTATTTAAATGTAATTTTAGTAGTGTTAGTTACCATTTGGTTTTTCATTCTTCCCCCCACCCCTCTCTTTTAACATTATGATTGGGGCCTAAAATGTAGGCTTCAAAAAAGCATTTACAAAAAAAATAAAAAAAATATTATAAATATATAAACAATAAAATATAATGTCTATTCTATGACGTCAATATAAAGTACTAAACATTTGTATCATTACTTTATGTGTTCCGTGTATCAGACCTGACAGATCAACGTTCAAAAATTGATGGGTAGTTTTCTACCCAACGGGCCAATATGTAAGAATTTTTTTCATTTTAAGACAAGTCATGTATAACATTGAAACAATTTGAAATGACCGTTTTTTGTTTATTTATTTGTTCCGCATTTCGAGGTGATTCATCCAGATTCAGTATTTAGTCAAGATAACAAATGGTGTACTAGTAGATATCATAGATTAAAACAACTTTAGTCACCTGATGAAGAAGATTATGTGGTCAATAAGGTGCACAGAACGGAATACGCAAATGTTGTGTATGTACCTTCAAAAGTCGACAATGCACTCCTTTTAATAGATTTTGGTGGAACTTTGGAGCTAGAATATTTAGAGGAGGGTGGTTTACATGCTCATGAGGCAGAGTCGGAGACCAGATTGGAGCCACCTTTTAATCATTGTCAGAATAACGTATCTTTAAGTATTCTTAACGTGGAAGTGGATGCTGAAGCAGCCAGAATTTAATCTATATCACAGCTATTGGGTATTATACTCCGCTAAAGCAAGTATAAAATATGCTAAAACGCTCTATTATTACCTATCATTGTCGTAGATTAGGTGGTAAATCGTCATCTCAGTTGTTTTCTCTTTTCCATATTGATAGCATTACCGAGATGATAAAAGCATATAAAAACCAATATGTGGCACAAAATAATGTACACTTCAACTTAAAATGCACGAAGTGAAGAGCTTCTTGGATACACTGTTCCGCAGTGAATACCATACACTTCCTCCATGGAAATTGTATGTACCGGTCAATTCAGCATACATTTCGAGTTTCAATTGCGAAGAATTGTTCAATGTCGATATTTGAATCAATCAAATGACTTATTCATTTATCAGACAACACGAAGTTCGATCGGATACATTTGCCAAAATAAGACGGCTCATCAATCACCGTAGGCGATTATTGAGGTATTCACAGTAAAAAGTAGTGGTGACCAATTTTTGTCAATACATCTTCCAACATGATGCTCAATGCATGAGAATTGCTTGTTTTGGTCACGAAATCGGGAAATGTCAAGCCACAATTGGAGCTAAGAGACCATGTGTCTAAGGAGGTTTTGAGAGCAGACCGCAATCGCCCATCCACATGCATAATACAATATTTCGATGGTAGCATTAGTACAAAAGCGCTGCAAAATTCGTCACAGTAAGGCGCCCTCTATTTGTATAAAGTGTATTATTAGCTAGTTTGCATTCTAAATGCTTCGGAAAATATACTACAAACATATAAGTACATAGTTATTTACCCCTACGTACTACTTATAACTTAGCTATTTAATTTATGCAATGTTGATTTTCTTGAAATAATTTTTTTTTTCTATACTTATTGGCCCAGTGGGTAGTAAACTACCCAGGTCATAACAGGTAAACGGTTAAAGAGAAAAATGTTTTGTTAACATTTTTGGTATGATGGGGTCCATATGAGCTACTTTTGAAAATATCGTGAAAAAATGTCCACAGGAACTGGTACCGGGCCAAAATGGGTTAAGCATCGCGCTGGACCCCAGGGTAGGGTTTAAGGGTTAAGAAGCTGGAATGAGTCGGTTGAAGACGAGCAACGGTCAGGACGTCCTTCAACCTCAAAATCACATGAAAACGTGCAAAAAGTGGGAAAAATGGTTTGATCAAACAGGCGGTTGGGCCATTCGAGAGCTTGCCGAGGAACTAAATATCTCGTACGGGTCCATGCAAAGCATTTAACGGATGATTTGCAAATGAAAAATTTGTTCCCAGTCTTTTGAGTGACAAGCAGAAGGAAATTCGTGTGTCATCCGAACTGAAGATGAAATTTGGGTATATGGCAATGATCCTGAAATAAAAATGCAAAGTTCCCAATGGAAAACGCTCTAAGACGGCACGTCAGTCAAAGTCGAATGTTAAGGTCATGCTCATTGTGCATGCATTTTTATAGTGAAGACATAGTGCGATCAGAGTTCGTTCCAAGGGAAACGACTGTGGACTCGGAATAATACAAGGGCTTAGTATAACGTTTGCGAGATGATATAGAGAGAAAGTGACCAATGGCTTCCTGTTTCATCACAACAGCGCTCCTTGCCACACATCGCCTTTGATTCGCGAAAAAAACGTCTTGACACCATTCCCGAGATTGAAAGAGCCACGATAGAGCAGCTGAAGGTCCTTTCGAAAGAAGCCTTTCAGAAATGCTTCCAATCATGGAATCAAGATTGGGATATCTGCATCGCTAGCCAAGGCAAGTACTTTGAAGGGGATCTATTCAAATATGATGTAGGCTCATTACTTTGTACGTCAGAAAATCATTCACCGTATTTTTTGATCACACCTCGTATGTGTCAAGTATGTGGAGAGTCGCGGAGGTAATAATGATTCCAAAAACAGGCGAAGTAACTTCAAAGTACCCAATATCGAGACTCCCAATGTTGTCCAAGTTATTTGAAAAGATGCTTGTTAAACTTCTCCGAATTTCACGGAAGCTGTACAAACTCCACAGACCAACTCTATAGAGATTAGCTCGTCTTGTCGAGAAAGCAATAAAAAAAAATTGAAAGATTCCTCATAAACTGCGTTTGAATGTGCAATATTCGAATTAATGTTGATGAAATACCGCAAAGTATGAAATAACATGAAATATGGATGCAGCAGGACCACATGTCAAAGAACAATCCAACCGGCAGCCAGCATTGTCTGTGAAGAAAATGTTTTCGGACGCACGCGGTTAAGCGGCTCTCTTTGGTTATAGCATGATGTTCTATTACGTGACTTGTTTCACATGGGTCATGCCCTCATGCCACTCACATCATCGCCATCAACGTCGTCGTGGCAAAGGACGACTCCCTTCGTATAGCATTTGGGTATTGGAAATTCTAGCGGAGACCAGTAGCATCGAGTGTTTTTTCCAATTAATGCAGTTTGTGTACTCAAGCAACCTCGCTTCGATACATCTTTGTATTTGCCATGTCCTACACAACATAACACAACACACAGAGAGATACGGGTAAAGTCCTACTTGGCCAAGGCATAAGCGTTATTGCGTTTTCTCACGAATATGCAATCACATCGCTATCGTACTTGTACACAGAGACACAGACACCGGTTAGCTGGCCAAATTCTTACTCGGAAAAGGACCTTGAAGCTTGTTCTGCACGTGAGCTGGATATTCGGAAAACAAAACCTGTTTTTGGAAAAGCAATGGCTAACCAAACATCCTGCGGATAATAATAATCTTCAATTTTGGTCTCGGTCGTGTATGCTTGATGGATGGATATGGTTTTTGTGGAATAGTTTGCCGAAACTGTAAATTGTAGCCTCTATACGTTACACTAACGCAACCACCTTGCCACAATAAGCGGTAGTGTTTCCAGTCAGGAAACAGCAGACATAAAGGAAGTGCACTCCGAGGGTTACCTACTGCGAGTAGGTACGAGTACTACCTGTTGTAGCCAACATTACTGCGGTCATTTGAATTCTTTGGCAACGAATACTAATTGGTAGATTCTGCAATCAACTCGACCATTACGTTTACTCTTGTTGTGCTATTTCTGTGCTCCTGTAAGTGATATTTGTTCCCTTTACTGTTGAGATTGAGTCGGTGTGTGTGGGTGTGTTTGTGCATGTCAGTAGGCAAAACTTCGTAACTGCTGTTGTTTCACTGATAATTCAAATATTGCACTTCCCCTGCAAATTTTACGGTCATTTTAATTAGTACCATCGTCATCGATGGGAATACAGTCAGGAGAATATTATAAGTTGAACGCTTTTGCGAACTCTTGTCAAAGTGAATTTTTTTTTTTTAATTTTAAAGACAGGATATTACAACCAAGTTTTTGTTCGGTATTCGCAAGCTTGGCTCGTCGGCTTAGCCCTATTAGTTTATTACCCTTCCAGGCAAAAGTCTTCGTAAAAATTATGTCTGACCAAATACAAAGCCATCTTTCATTAAATAATATGCTCTCTAAATGGCAGTCCGGATTTCGTAACAAGCATAGTTGTGAGTCTGCTGTATTGAAAGTTACTACAGATCTAAGGAGTTTTTTTTAGACATTAATCAGGTTTGTGTTATGGTTCTGCTAGATTTCTCAAAAGCGTTTGACTGTATCGATCACGCAGTTCTCCTACATAAACTGAAACATAATTTCTGTTTTTCTAATTATTCACTTAAGCTGCTAATGGATTACTTGAGTGATCGATGTCAAATCATTGAAACAGATACAGGCCCCTCAAGTCCGATTACTGTGAATTTGGGCGTACCACAGGGATCTGTTTTAGGTCCACTTTTATTTTCATTATTCATTAATGACTTACCTGATGTACTAGCCAGCTGTCAAATACACATGTATGCAGACGATGTCTTCATTTACTTAGATCGTCGAATTGGATTGATGGAGGATTGCGTCTTTAGAATTAATGAAGATCCATCCAACATTCTAACATGGTCCACCTCCAACAGAATGAAATTGAATCCACTAAAGTCGATGAGCATAATTTGTTCCAGAACTACAACTGATCAGCGGTTTTATCCACCCTTGTATCTTGGTGATGCTATTATTCCTTATGTTCGTAAAGTAAAATATTTAGGCTTTTTCATTAATAGCGAGCTAAGTTGCTGTGATGCTACTTCAGTAAGCCTGAAAAGAATTTATTTTGGTCTACGATGCTTGAGACCATCTTCACAGCTATTACCCCATAACTTTAAAAAAACGGTTAGTAAAAACCTTGATTTTACCATTCTTTACATACAATTGTTGTATATACTCTGGACTTGATGCAGAATGCAAACGTAGATTAAATGTAGCATTCAATGACTGCATCCGCTTTATTTACAATATCCCAATAAATCGCAGTGTCTCACACCTCAAACGATCAATCACTTAATTTGGATGAATTTTATAAATTCAAGGACATTATTCAACTCCATAACATAATTCATAATGAAAGTCCTAATTATTTAAAAGAAATGTTACAATTTGCTCAGACCCGCAGAAGAATAAAATTAATAATGCCGCGTTTTGCGCACACCATTGCAGAGCGTGCCGTTTTTGGGACGGCAATTCGACTTTGGATTAATCTTCCTGTTGAGTTGCAAAGAATAAGCTCAGGAAATGTATTTCGGAAGAAACTATTTTCACATATTTCTACTTCTACTTAGAAATTAATTTTAATTCTTTATTTAAATCCTATCCTATTTATTAACTTAATTTCTCTTTTATTTCTTGTCTCTTTTTTTTAACTTTTTGTTATATTACCTACCAAATTATTAACTCACTTGTTATTTTAGTTTAGGTTCTTTATATAAGATCAAAGTCTTGTAGTGCCATGTTAAATCTACCTATCAATAAATATCAAATATCAAAATCAAATATCAAAAAAAAGAGATCGATAGAATCGAAGCAGAATGGCATGATGGTCGTACTAACGAATTGAAGGCTCTAACTGATGCTATTGAAGAAGAAGAAGTTAGCATAACAAAAGTATTCAGCCAGGTTTTGAATTTCACTTTCACTCGATATCGAAATTGAAATCGACCAAAATCGTGTTCCAGGTATCACGGCTATCGAATTCAATTTCACTTTTTTCAAAGTGAATTCCAATCAAGTTACCGGGTTCTAGATTTCGATTTTACTGTTTTGGTGTCGTATTGAAATCGTCAGCAAGAAAAAGTGTGAAATCGACAAACTGAAATAAAAATTTGTTTTTGCCTTTGAATTTTGAAACAAAATAGATTAGATTAGATAGATTTTTATTTCGTTATAAAATTACAAAGGCAAGTCACCACACAATTTACAATACAGAGATATGATATGATATGTTTATCTTTCAACTGAAATATTCTTAAAAAAATTGAAATATTTACTTTACAAAGGATTTTTTTTGAAGGGAAACAACGAGAAAACCCCTCAATTCAAGAAAAGAAAAAAAAAAAAAAAATAAATTTATTAAAATAAAAATTAAATTAATCAACAGAAAGCCAATATACCAAAAATTATTAATAAATTAAAAAAAATAAAAAATAAAAATAAGGAATATAAAATATATACAGTAATATAACAAATAAATAAATAAATAAATATATATAAAAAAAAAAAATAAATAAATAAATAAATGAATAAATAAATAAATAAATAAATACTTAAAAATAATATCACATATGGAGAAATAAAAATATAAATTAATTAACAAATAAATAGATTTACAGAAAAGTAATGTAGCATTAATATATAAATAAATAAATAAACAAATAAATAAATAAATAATAAATTGATAGATAAATAAAAAATAAATAAATTAACAAATAAGTAAATAGATAAACAAATATGTAAGTAAATTGCTTTTGTTTGTTTGTTGTTTAAAATTATTTATTTATTGTGAACTGTGATTGATTTGTGACAATTTTGCCAGGACCATCGTCTATCATAGAAGTTTCTTCACCGAATTCGGTTTGCAGTGCAGAGATTGCGGCTTCAAAATCAATAAAATAATTCCACTCATTTTCACTTAAAAAACAAAATTGAAAAAGAAAAACTAAATGCACAATTTCACAACTACACAACTGACAGAAATCAGCTGATTCGAAATCGTTTCGAAGACGATTAAGAATTCATCAAATTGATCGAAATCTAGAACATGCAAATCAATTTCACTCGATTTGATAATTTATTCTATATCGATTTGAATTCACTCGAATTCTGGAACCTGCCTGATTATTTCAATATAAACAACAAAAATATAAATTAATAAATTAATAACAATATAATTATATTAATGTTATAAATAAATAGATAAATAAAAATGAATACACAAATAAATCCATATAAATATACACATGTGGGGGGGTGGACATGGACAAGGGATAAAAAAAAGACAACATAAGCCGTGTTTTTTTTAAAGTGAGTACATACTCACTTTTGGAATCATAAAAAAAACGGGTATACTCACTTCTATACTCACTTTTTGTACAGCTGTTTTGTGATTTTTAAATTGTCACATTTCTATAAATTCTTGACATCTGCATGTCAAATTAAATTGTTTATCTATGTTTTCCAACGTTTTGATGGTCAATACTCTGAAAATATATTAATATCAAATATTCAAATATTTAATATGAGTTTCAAATATTTACATTTTTGACTTTTGTTTCATTTTTTTTTTGCTTGATATCTAACGAGGCTACGTTCATAAGCACACACCTTTTTTTGTTTTTTGTTTTATAATTCACTCACGATAAATTGGTTAAAGGGATTTATGATTAAAAAAGCTACTACGGAGAACTATTCTTTTCATTGGTCCATGTTATAAAAAAAACATATAAGAGTGTGGATCTATATTCAATACTCACGGAGCTGCGTATTATGAATTGCTACTACGACTCAGCGCACCCATTGTGTTGACATCGAGGAGGGTTTTAGTAGTGAATTTATGTATTTCCATTTGTAAAACCTACTCGATTTCTGCGTTGAGCTCGAGGAGGGTTTCGGTTGGTTAATTATTCGTTTTCATTTGAAAACCCTACTGCATGTCAGCACACGTATGTATATTCCGCGAAAATATGCGTTTATATAGATTTTTGCTGTGTTATTTAGATTGTTAGTTTACCCTTACTTTCATTTAGGTTTGCAATTATTTCGCAATAAAATATTCTGCATTCACTATTTCGCTTTAAAATATTATTTTGTATTTTTAATTTGTTTGGCTTTCATTTTTCATCACATGTGAATGCAAAATATTTTATGGCGAAATTATAACAGACAAATAAACTTATAGCTGCCGTAAATTCATTGCACTAGTTCTCCTTCATTTGGATAAAATCGAAAATTTCCCTTAATACTGTTTTTTAATAATTAAGTATACAATGAATACTACCTCATCTGTGTCGGTTTGTGCTGACATGCAGGAGGGTTTCCAGATGTAAAATCATAACTACATTATTTAAACCCTCCTCTATCGCAACGCGGTGGATCGTGAATGTGCTGAAATGTAGAAGGGATTCATGATACACATTTTAGATAAACACAATTGAAACCCTACGCATTTTTTGCGCTGAGCTCGAGCAGGGTTTACGAATGTAAATTCATAAATACACTACTTAAACCCTCCTCGATGTCAGCACAATGGGTGCGCTGAGTCGTAGTAAGAATTCATAATACGCCACGGAGCTATTCACATGGGGATTAAAAAAGTTCATTCAGAGAAGTAGGTAGGTATCAAACCAATAATAATTAATCAATTTTAAATTCTGGTGTATCAAACCCAGAGCAACCAAAGTGGGTCCGTGCGATAGATAGTTGATCAATGTTTATCACAGCTTCCCATGGCTGTTACTATTCCAGCTTTCATTTTCGTGTTATTGGTCTTCGAACACAATTTTTTTTACATTTTTGTTTTTAATCAATTTAAGTGAAAATCGCATTTATCTCGGGAAAGTGTGTTAATAATTTTTTTTTTTCTTATTTTGATGCGCTATAATGTTACCCACCATACAAAGGGCTTATAGTTTTGCATGTAAAAAGATATTATTATAATTTTTTTAAGTTTTTCAATTCAATACAGCACGAAAAAATATTTTTTATCAAATGCTATCAATCTGACCATTTCTTCCTACCAAAATAAATTCATATTTATAAAATAAATGTATTTTAACCAATCAGAAAAAAGCACTGCATTTATCAACTTCATTTAAAAAAAAGGAAAACTTAGGGACACATCCAATTACAAATGCCAAAAACAAATTTTCCTCCAACCTTTAACCGATTTCAGCGCCATTGGTATTCAGAGTCTGAAACTGCTGTACCAAGTAAAGCGTTTACTTGGCGAATTGTACCTAGTGTTATAGCAAGCGAATATGTTTTTGTAGTGCGGGTAAATTGAAAAGTGAGTATGTACTCACTTAATAAAAAACACGGCTATACTTTTCATGAAAATTCAATTAGGTTTTTTTTATTTAAACGAACTTTTCTTTTAGGTTTGTTAAGTTTCAATATAGTATTTCAGTAATTCAACAATTCAGTTTTATGTTTTAGTATAGCATTTGAGTTCAAATTCGGTATTTAGGTTTCACACGTGGTCGTTACTCGTTTTGCGCGATATCGACGCGTTGTCTCTCGTGGCCGCCGGTTGATTGTCCAGTTTTCTTATTCTCTCTTTCTGTTATTTGGCAGATCAGACGATGATAGAGATGACCATAATTTCGAACGGACGATATTTGGAACGGCTGTTGGTTTTTAGTTGAGTGTGACGGATTTGGGGCAGCATTACTTATCCCACACACATGTATAGTTACATAAATTAAATAAACAAATAGTAGATAAAGTAAATATATAAATATAATATTATAATATATAAAAACATTTCTGCGTATGTACGTCCGACTTATACGACTGAATCACTGAAGCTATCCACCTTATATTCACACCATATGTTCGTGTGGTGCTCCGGTTGGTTTTTTTTTTATGTTACAGCCCCCTAGGTGGCGTTGAGGAAAGCGTTGGTGAATAGGACGGCAGTATGGTATTCTTCATCTTCTTGTCCATTATAGACTGTAGACTGATTATTGTTTCTTTCTCTAGAGATGTAATTTAAATGGTTATATTTTCGAAAACAACTGTATAATCTAAAGTAGAAGATCACTAAGAGATTAACGGGAATAGAAAAATATTATGAAAATGACTTTGTAATTCGGAAAGCTGAAGCAACGGATGCATTCGTACTGAATCCATTTCATCATCATTTCTCATAATAAACAAAGCTCTTTCCTTCAAAGCATAGTTTGTAGTACCAACAACAAGATACAAATCTAATTCCAGTTGCAATATGAAAACAGCATCCCAAAAGTGTAAATTTTGGAAAATAATTGACTGAAACATAAACACATACTATTTCCACACAGAAATTAGTTGGTTAGCATTCTAGATGCAACATCCTGATGCAGTGTGCATATTTAGTAAATTAATTCCTTCTGTCCATTTCGGGATTCCTTTGTTCCGACACAAATTGCATAAAAGACAATAAAACTAGATTAAGGTTTATTTCAGTAGACAAGTACGAAAGGGATTAAGATACAATGCGAACGGAGGTAGCCATCGTCATCAACAGAATTCAACCAACATGTCGATCAATTTACTTCAATGCAAAGCAAAATCTGTGTCCCTTCTAAAAAGTCCCTCGTTTCCGCATTACTCAGCCGTAGGTCATTAGATACTTCTGCTGCTTCTGCTATAGCTCCTCGCTTCGGAAGAAACAAACGAAACTAGCATACGCATACCCAACTACGTATACATACATATATACAACTTACTGACAAAGGCATTCGCAATTATTTAATGCCTAAAGATATTTACAATTATTATCCAAATTGTGGACTCGTTTCGTATTTGGCATAAAAGGGCGAAGGAGAATGTGCTTGTAGCTCTACAAAGTAAAATGTTCGGGGTTCAGACTTTACAGAATTTTTTTTTTTTTTGGAAAGCGTACTTGTTTTTGTTTTAATATGCCACAGTGCTCTTTGTTTTTTTTTTTTTTTTTGTAATTCTTAATTGAACGTTCAAAGGTTGAATTCAATTTGGAAGGAAGAATGGTGCCCTTTGTGCTCTCCGAGCTGAAGTTAATTCAAATTGGACTTAAGGGTAGCAAAGTGCATGACTGGTTCGCAGCTCGCAGGTAATTGCTCTAAATATTCAATTCCTTCGTAAATTATTCAGTTTTTTTTTTTTTTAACAAAGAAAAGCAGTTACCAATAATTCATTTTAAATTTCAAATCAAATGGACGGAATATTTTTTTTTTGTTTTGTGGAAAACTTACGAATTTGTATATTTTAAAAACTTGTATATAGTTAATTTGAAGCCCAAACTTGTAATTTTTTTTTTTGGGGAAATCTTCAAAAAATACTGGACGTAAATACTGTTCAGCTTTGTCTCTATTTCGTCGGGCTTTACTCGTTTGTTGGGTCGCTTTCGTTTGCTATCTGCTAAGTATCTTCTAAGTATGTCCTTGTCCTGACAATATCTGGGTTATGTAAAATTTTAACTCACAATATTATCAACCGTTTTATCCACGTCTTGATGTGGCGTATAATTTTGCTTGTCCAACTACCTTTGTCAGATGAATCTAATCGTCCTTGCCATTTGCTTAAGCTGGTCTCTTTAAGCTGCTGCTAATTATCGGTTGGTGGATTTTTTTTTAAATAAAACCGTAACAATGACGAAAGTCATGTGCAGCTATGCGTCTGTGGTTCATTGCATGATGTCGATAAATGATAACCACAATATCCATTTATAGATACCAGTGGGGATGATTATCGGTGGTTGATTGAAATCCCCTTAAAACTCAAGTACCTATCTCCACAAGTGCGCTTAGTCAAATCTACCAATGTGGATTTCAGTTGGATAATTATAATCAGGATTCACGTGAGAGTATTGTTTTTGTTTCCACCACAAAGCCAGGGCCACCAACGTCGCGTCGGTGCCAACTCAACCGCACCCAACCACCGCATCACGCCGCGCTACGCTATTTGCCAATTGAAAACTACGACTGACTCGTTATGCAAGATCTCCCTCCAGTTCCGCAAAATTGACGCCAAGTCATTAACTTTGAAGGATAACAAATTGGTTTGTTCCTCCATCAAGAGTTGTCTTAATGTCACAGCTCGGTGCAGGAGGCGAGGTCTATCTTAAAAATATATGCGCTACGACTTACTACACACATACATATGTACATCCGTACTCCTCGTACCTATACAAGCGGTCTCTATCAGATCGTGACCGGAATGAAAGGATTTTAACTTGTTTTCGACGTTCAGTTTCAGGGATAAGATTCAATTTGCATTCGTTGTGTGCCACCCAGGGGATGTGTCCTTTTTTTCGCCCTTCCCCCCTGCCGCTACCGAAAACAAATAAATGGCGAATTCTTATGGATGTGACCTTCGACATAAGAAAACCAAAAAAAAAGGAGAAGTTCGACATCGCGACAATGTGACATGTCACTTAATGTTTGTGGTTAACTTGGTTGGTTACAGAAGCAATCATCCCTCGCGCTGGTGTGGTTAGATGGTAGCATCCTATCCATCTACTGCGGGATGTGCACACACTTGTGATTCGTAAAGCGTTTTCATTTTAGGATAATTGATATTCACCACCACTTGAGGGAAGGGTGAGCCGAACAGCTTGATTGTCATGGCAAAGACAACGAGGACGACGACAACGACAAGCGGCGACAAATTAACATTTGTGGCGACTTAAGCTCTCGCAGACAAAAGGATCAAGAAGCGTTTGGCGAAGTACTGACGAAAAAAATTTACTGGTTTCGAGTGAATGCCTGTCGGCCATGTCAGGCAAAGAAAAGAATCAAATTAAAATATGTACAAACGTCCTCGTGGAGGACAAAGTTCTCGCTTCTTTTTTTTAATATGCTGAATATGTTTACGCGATTTGTAGCAGGATTATCGCAAAGAATGGCGATGGCTACTTAATTTGTACCGAGAGCTACCAGTACGGACAAACATACATACATGTGTATGTACATTTATGTATCTCGAATAGTTCTTCTCGGCGCCGAAAACACTCTTCTGGCATAGATAAGGAAGTTTATGTGGCGTGTTAAAAAAATGCAAATAAAATTATGAAACAAGTTCGCAGTTTTCCAAGTTTCTACAATAAAAAGAAAATATATTTTTATATAAACCCCCGTAATAAAATATAATAAATCAGCTTGAGCAAGAAATAGTTTTATTGACTTTAAGGGATACCGGGTTTTAGGAAACTTATCCAGCGACACCCTTCTTCATGGGGAGAGTGTAGATTTGAGAAACTTTTTCCAGGTCTTTTGTGCCCTCCAACAAGTCCAAAACGAAGGAACATCCCTCTCATCATTATTTCTGTTGGAGACCATAGGTTATATTACCTCATCCAGACTAATTTCGCTGAGAAATTTTAGTAGGAAATTGGTTGCTATGAGTAGCAGATTCTCTGCTGTAAGTTGGTATTTTCTCAAACACTTGAACTTTTTCTCGGTTAATGTCCACTTTCCTCCAGTATGTGTTCTGGAATTTCAAGATTCATTGCAAAATCTGCTTTAGTCTTCATCTGAGAGCTGCTGGGAAGAAACTTGGTCCTATCTATAGAAAACAAACAGCTCATTTACAAGACGATCATTAAACCAATATGGACATACGGACTTCAGCTGTGGGGAACAGCGAGTAAATCAAATATTAACATCATCCAAAGACAGCAATCAAAAATATTAAGAACGATAATAGATGCTCCATGGTATATTTCCAATGACGACATCCATAAAGACCTCAAAATAGCGACAGTTACGGAAGAACAAAATCTGGTTACTAATCCATGATAACAACGAAGTCAACTCTATCCCGCTACAAGAAATAACCAGAAAAAGAAGTCTGAAGCGTCTTAGACCTTCTGACCTAACTCAGAGACTTTAATAAAAATTATAAAAATTATAAAAATTAAAACAATTGTAATCTTCACTTTTTGAAATTCGTAAGTTAAAAAATAAAAAAAAACCCACCTTATTGTAAAACAAAAGTATGTAAAGGCACTGGCCTTATAAGCTATCATATCCTGTTCTATAACAGCAATTACTAGGTGTCCAATTTTGACTGATGTAAATAAATAAAGGAAATTAAATTAAAAAAAAAAATATCTGAGAGACTTAGCTTCCTGAGTTTACAGTGTCCTCTAGGAAACGCAGTCAGGATGCAGAGTTTATTGTCAAGGCTACTGCAAGCTTTGAATTTATAGTTACCGAAAAGTTTATTTGCCTGTCATATACCCTGTATTTTTGTTCAGTGGTTACTCCTGTTGGTTTTCTCCTCGTGTTCGTATCTCTCTTATGCCGCAAAAGGGTTCATGACCGACGAACAAGGTAACAGCCCCTTTCCTGGAAAGCTTTGCTGCCCCTTCATAACTTTCTATTCCTAGGTGTTCTGGCACCCAGTAGATTGTAAATTGAGACGTTGTTTCCTTCCCTTAGGCATTCGGGAACAATTCCAGATTTGATGATCTGTGCTCCGATTGCCTTAAAAGCTGCTTGGCTATCGGAAAATATTGCTTTCTCACGTCTCTTATAACGTTTATCAAGGATGGAGTTGGGTACATCTGTCAATAGTTAAGATTTCAGATGGAAGGTGGGTTCCTGCATCAAATCTTCGCTCAGTTATTAAGCCATCTGTATACCATTTAATGGTGTGAGGTTTCAGTACTAGATTCATTGCTCCAGCCTTTCTTGTTACTGAGTTTTATGTGAACGTTTTTCCACTTAAATTTCCTTATCGCATCATCTCTGGGAAAGGTCAGAGGGGGAAGCTCATTAGCCATTGTATCATCACCATTGCCCTTTCCTTCTTTGGCCATTCTTATAAAAGTCCAATTTCTTCCACCACAAGGTGCAGTGGAGTAGGCTCCAAGTGCTGGAGTCGGACATGATATCATTGCACATGTACACCATATAAAGGGTGATTTTTTAGCTGGTTTGGTTTTGGCAACACTGGTTTTGACAGCTGACGTGTGTTTAGTACCTTGTGTCACTGTCAAACAGCTTCAGTTTGGTTTGCAATTTAACCATGGATCGTCTTACAAATGAACAACGCTTGCAAATTATTGAATTTTACTATCAAAATTCGTGCTCGGTTCGAAATGTTCATCGCGCGCTGCTTCCATTTTATGATCGGCATTCTCGACCTTCTGAGCAGTCTATTCGGAAGATTGTGACCAAATTTCGCACCAAATTTACTTTGTTGGACATTAAACCACCAACACGTTTACGTACAGTGCGTAGTGAAGAAAATATTGCGGCCGTATCAGCTAGTGTGACAGAAGACCGCGAAATGTCGATTCGGCGCCGTTCCCAGCAGTTAGGCCTTTGTTACAGCACTACGTGGAAAATTTTGCGGAAGGATTTGGGCGTAAATCCTTTTAAGATACAGCTGGTGCAAGAACTAAAGCCAGCCGACCTACCACAACGCCAAATTTTTGGTGAATGGGCTCTTGGAAAGCTGGCCGAGGATCCGCTTTTTTATCGAAAAATTGTGTTCAGCGATGAGGCTCATTTTTGGTTGAATGGGTACGTAAATAAGCAAAATTGCCGCATTTGGAGTGAAGATCAGCCAGAAGCATTGCAACAGCTACCAATGCATCCCGAAAAAGCCACTGTTTGGTGCGGTTTATGGGCCGGCGGCATTATTGGGCCATATTTCTTCAAAGATGATGCGAATCGCAGCGTTACTGTCAATGGTGAACGCTACCGAGCGATGATAACAAACTTTTTTTTGCCCGAAATGGAAGTTCTTGACTTGCATGATATGTGGTTTCAACAAGACGGTGCCACATGCCACACAGCACGCGAAACAATGGCGCAATTGCGAGGCGAGTTTGGTGAACAGTTAATTTCACGTTTCGGGCCGGTCAATTGGCCGCCTAGATCGTGCGATTTGACACCATTAGATTATTTTTTGTGGGGGTATGTCAAGGCTAATGTCTATAGGGACAAGCCCGCTTCGATTGACGCACTGGAAGTCAACATCCATGCATTCATTCGTGAGATACCGGCCGATATGTGTGAAAGAGTATGCCAAAATTGGACTCAGCGGATGGGCTACCTGAGACGCAGCCGCGGTCAACATTTGCATGAAATTATCTTTAAACATTAAATTGCAAGGTTCAAACTATCGATTCAAATAAATATTTCATTCATTTTTTCGAATTTTTTGTGTTTTTTTTTTAAAAAAAGTTCTCAACCTCTTAAAAAATCACCCTTTATATGCCAATCTCTGCACTTTGCCCAGTTTCTCAGAGTTGCTAGACTGGATCTTTTTGCCTATGCAATTGTTCCGTAGGTGATCATAAGCCTAATAATGGCAATATGCGCCCATCTGGGAATAAGAGGTCGACAACCGCATATCTTTCCTGCCATGCTTTTACATATTGTCATGAGTAGATGAGTCGTTTACTTGGTAACCTACTCTGTGTGATTCTTCAAGTTGAGTTTAAGGTCAAGGTGTACTTCTATCACAGGAGTTGTGCATGAGAGGATAATAGTCATCAAGTGTGAAATGTTCCTCTTCCTTGTGAAGAGCTCTATCGTTGGCTTGGCCCAATTGATATTTAGCCCCGCCATATTAAATCATTCCTTTTTGTATTATGTCAGAAATGGTTTCTTTATATCCACCGATCTTGTGTTCAGAGCAGCTCGCGTGCCCATCTTGTTATAGTGTCATCTACGCCTCTTCTACCTAAGGAGGGTGTAAAGTGTTATCAAAGTCTCCATCAATGCTTAGAAAGGCGCAGAGTACTGTCTTCTTAGTGTCCAGTTATGACTTTACATTACTATTTTTCAACATTAATTTTCCAAGTTTTAGTAAAAAAAAACTTTAAAATTCATCATAATTTACTATACATATGTACACAGCTTCCTTTGTTTCGTTTGTGAGCCACCAATTGATATCACATTCAAATATTTGCCTTTGCAAGTTCAAAAATCCCAAAGCATCAAAAGTCACCTCAGTCTAGTATCACTATTTGTAGATCTTGTTTGTTCATAGAATTGAATTTCAAACCACTACAGTGCATAGTACTCAGCTTAGCAAACCAAAAACGCGAACCCAAAAGGATTCCATCGTGATGCAATGCCTGACATTGACAAAGTGATGTTCGAATTACTTACTGTCGTCCTTTGCCAACACCTACTCAATCTAACCAAGGCGAAGATGTGAAAGTGGAAAAAAAACTGTATACCCACTATACACCGTTAAATCCAAACTAATTCGCAAAACCGTTTTCCCCATGACTTACCTCCCGAACCCATCCCCTTCAATGCCGATGCTCGTGTGACGAAATGAAATTTATCCAAAAGCAGCTCGGCAAAACCACGACCTCCTCATCCCCTATTTATCCTGGGGTTGGTGTACTATAGCTATGAACCCCGCCGAAAAATGGTTCCAGCACGCCTCTAGCAGATGCAAAAGGGCCGGATGAGTTGGGATGAAACCAGAGTATATTCCCCCTGTGGGAAATTGAAGATGTTACATAATTCCCAGATTGTTATATGAGAGAGTGTCGTCTGGATACTGGTAGTAGTACCATGCTGCCGTACCGTTTCTTCTCTGGCCTGGTCTGTATGGATCATGATGATGATTCAGTGGTGGACTGGTTTCAGTCGTCATGTTTCAGCATTAAATCTATCCCAGCCACTGACTTACCGAACGATGGATGGTGCTGCGCGGCGCGGCATGGCGGTACGCTGGCTTGACTGTCCTCTTTGCGGAAGTGTCTCTATATAGACAGACACACACATGTACCGGCATAAGCCATCATTCGGTTCCTTCTGATGTGATGTGCTCTGCTTAAAGAGGTCGTGGTGTCGTTTCTGGCTGCAGAGTCCCAGCCGTAGAGTCATCATCGTTGACATCGTTCGTCGTCCTCGTTATCGTCGGTAAAGTCGTCGTCGTTGTTGTCCTCATCGTCTTGAGGTAAATTTACTTAGAAGCTGCTGCTATGAGATAATTTTATTTGTCAATATCGGGCCATTTGCCAAGTAATGAAAAGTGAATTTCCCTCCTCTGTGCTGAGTGTGTTTTCTATTCCAAGTTTTTTTTTTTTTTCGTTTTCCATTTCTTTTCTCTTTTTTATCTGCAGCCCCATCTCTATTTGTGTATGCGTGTTGTGTGTCATATATACTCGTAAGGTGAATTATTTGTCCTTTTTCCTTGGGTGGTTAGAAGGCAAAGGGTTGCTACGTTACTGGAGGGATAATTTTCGATTATTGCTTTGCGATAAGACGAACTGGGTTTTCTTTTGTCGGACGAGATTTATTGAGGAGTTTCTTGTATTTTTATTCTTTGTGACAATCACCTTTTTGTTTGCCTTGGAGGCTTTTTCTTGGCAGAGAACCTAATCAAATGACAGAGAAGCTGTTTCTTAAAGGTACGATATGTCACTTAACCTGAAATGAGCTTATCTCTGTCGACGAGTTGAATTCCAAGGCAGTTAAACTAGAGACTAGGAATGGGGGCAAAAGTGTTCACATATGTATCCAGTACGAGTATGTATGTGTGTGTGGTGTATAATGTATATGAAGTGATAGAATCAGAAGAAGTACTTTAAAACGTAACATTCTAGATTGGTTTATTGGAAATGATGTGCCAATATATTTATGTGGAAGTGAAATGAGTGCTCCAGGAAAACTAAATTTAAGCCACAAAAACCCCAAGGAAGATTGAAGATTTGTTTGTGCTGTAAAAAAAGATCCATTTATGTCTTCGCGTAATCAGAGCTAGGAATCAGTGCACGCCCTTTTCGACAAAGATTACAGTCATCTTCAAAACCTCTTAAATTTCGTTGCAAGGCCAGTTGACTACCTCTTTTGAATGTCTGACAAGTACTCAAGAATATCATATGTCACGGTGAGCTTTTCAACTCGCGGTTCGGAGTCGGGACAAAATTGTAGGTCCACTCCATTCCTGCAAATACAACAAGCTCACACAAATGATTGTGAGAAGCAGGTCCTGGTTCACCCCGAACTTTAGCGCCACCTAAAGGAAGAACGAAGAGGAAAGAAAGCCTTTTGAGTGGAATAGTCTGGAAAATGTAAAAAAAAAAAAACGTAGAAATATAGTTTGAAGTAAGAAGACATGCCATCCACACAGTGCGTCCCAGTTCATTTATTTATTTATTTATTTATTTCCATTTCATCAAATGAGTATACATCAGCTGTTCTCTTTAGATTACTGGTACAGTTAAAATATAAACTTAGCACTACTGACTAAACCACCGGAAATGGAGCTCTAAAACTAATTTATTCTTAAATAAACTCCTACTGAGATGAAAATCTAAAAGACTACAATAATTATTTGACTCTCGTAGGCATCTAGAAATTGGTTCATTGTAACCATAATTTGCTCTATGATAAGGTACATAAAATAAATAACGATTTCTAAGAGCTCTCGATGGAGCATATAATCCAATTAATGAAAGCAGAAAATGGCAATCAATATGACAGTTAATCAAATCGCGAATAAACATAATAGAAAAATATTGCCTTCTTGCGAAAAGAGGCAAAATTCCAAATAATTTGCACCTCGTTTCATAAGAAGGCATTTCGATATTCCAGCGTAATCTACACAATGCAATCCTTGTTAAACGTTTCTGGATCCTCTCAATTCTGTTGGCATGTATGTTATAAAATGGATTCCAAATGGTACTACAGTACTCAAGATTTGATCTGACAAATGCAAAAAATAGACATTTAAGAGTATAAGGATCCTGGAAGTCTTTAGAATTGCGTAGTATAAATCCTGGCATTGAGTTACCTTTGGCCACTAAAAACTCAATATACTTAACAAAACTAAGTTTATTGTCAAAAATAACTCCAAGATCTTTTTTGGAGGAAATAAAGGACAGTGAGACATTGCCGATCATGTATGTGAAAGGAATTGGCGAAAGGTTACTACAAAAAGTAAGGCTTTGACATTTAGAAACATTTAGATGAAGGTCATTATTGAGGCACCAAATCGAAAGCCTGTCAAGATCTTCTTGCAAAAGAGTACAATCCTGCTCAGAGTTTATAGGCCGGAAGACTTTTAAGTCATCGGCAAACATTAGGCATTGAGAATTTACGAACAAGTCAGGAATGTCATTTATAAATAGAAGGAAAAGCAAAGGGCCAAGATGACTGCCTTGAGGTACACCAGAAGTCACATAAATAGGTGCTGATATTATGCCGTTAATACGGACACACTGTATAGGAGCTAATCCATTTTAGGAAGTTGGAGTTAAATCCAAATATAGCTAGCTTGCGAATTAAGATATCGTGATTAACGCGATCGAATGCTTTAGAGAAGTCGGTGTAGATGACATCATATTGTAGGCCTTTCTCGAAGCCATCCAGAAGATGGTGACAAAAAATCGAGAGATTGGTAGAAGTAGATCTTCCTGCGACAAAACCATGTTGAAAGGGAGGTGTTAGTTTATCACAGACTAGTTTTTTCAAAAAGCTTGGGTATTGCCGAAATCTTACAAATAGGACGATAGTTAGTGACATCATGTCTAGATCCGGACTTAAAAACTGGTGTTAAAAAGGAGTTCTTCCAAGTTTTTAATCCATTCATTTTTAATAAACTATCTCCGTAACATTGAATAATTTGGAAAACCCTAACTATGGAATTTATTGAGGAGAGAAATTTCCTGGTAGAATCTTGAATCCAAGTTAAAAAAAATATTAGTTTTGACCATTTGGACCAATTTGGGTCATAAAATCCAACTTATTTTCTGTCCACCTCCACATTAAAAACGTGTAAAAAAAGGTTCTAATTTACAGTCTTGTGTAAATTAATGTGAACAAAAACTTCTTTTTTCAAAAACTTGTATTATTTGTTTAAAGTAACAGTACGTAATGAATTTATAAAATTAATATTTAATGTGTCCATCCTTGGCTGTAAGCACCGTTTTTATTCGTTTTGGCATAGATTCCACCAGTTTTTCACAGTTTTCAACGATTTTTGGATCCCGGTACCATAATTGAATAACTGACTCAATCAGTTTCGTTTTGGTTGTACAGTCCATTTTCCTCAATTGAGTTTTCCATATAGCCCACAAATTTTCTAAATGATTAAGGTCTGGCGAGTTGCCAGGCCAATCCGAACAAGCTATAGCCTCTGCTGACTTCTGCAAAATATTTCTTAATTTTCTTTGACGCATGGCATGGGCCATATCTTCTTGAAAAACTGGGGTTTTTGTATTTACTTTTGACAGCTCAGGAACCAGATGACTTTCCAATATTTCGATATATTTGTCACTGTTCATCATTCCTGTTATTGGAACTAATGATCCCGTACCAAAATATAAGAAGCAACCGCAAAACATTTGCTTTAAAGGATGTTTTACAGTCTGCTGAGCATGGGCTGTTGAAATTGGTTCACCATCGAATCTTCGAACTGAGGTTTCATACCCTGCACGAAAATATGACTCTCGTCCCAAAATAGCACCTTTTTCCATTCATCCGCCGGCCGTACATTCTTTATATTTTCGAGCCCGGCCATTCTCTCCCTTTTCATAACACCATTCAAGAGTTGTTTCTGAGGTTTTCTTGCTTTTCTCCGAACTTCGAGAAGATGTCGCCGAATTGTTGAGGCGTTCAGAACGATTCATGAAGTCGCAAGATCTTGGTGTTTCTAGGGTTAATTTTACTGTGTCTCATAAGAAGGGCGTCTTCTTTTTTTCTGGTTTTACGTTTTCGGCCACAATTTTCTGTTCGCTGGGGTAAAATCGACACAGTTTCTTTATGGCGTTTGATGATTTTGTTAACCGACCGTAACGATATACCACACTCTTTCGCTATCTGTCTCTGATTTTTAGACGTACATATGCTGAAACAAAGTAATTACATTGCAACAGTGATATCTATTATCAAGCACTTCGGTATAGGATCAAACTTGTCAGCAAATTAATTTTTCTTTGCACAAATCCTTGAAATTTTCAAAAATTTGGATTCAAAAATATTTCGGGAATATAGCCAAATTATGTTTTCTCTAGGGCTATTATGTTCTTGTTTAAAAATATGTACAATTTAGACAAATCCAAAAACGTTGTGACAACCAATTACCTTACGTTATATATTCAGATTAAATTAAATAAGACTGTAGTCTTTCTTGATTAACATTTTCTTGTAACTTCATTTGAGAGTGAGTACCTACCTACTACTCCCGGAATATTCGATTACTTCAAGATGCCTGTGGTGCATTATGCAAGTCAAAAAGGGAACCCAAATAGTTCAGTGAGATCTCTGCCCAAGATGAATAAATGGCTTCAGTTAAGTCTTCTTCCTTCGTAAACTTTCCGTGAGAGCCATCCTCAAATTTTCTATTGTGTTAAGGTCAGGTGAGTATGGTTGTCACGACAAAAGTTCTACATTTTGACCATGAGTCCCTTGTGGCATGTGAAGTCCATCGGCTCCGCCAAATAACTCATTAAACTTAGCTCACTCTAGTATGCATTTGTAGGTTGCCGAGGTCAGTCGTGAGCTTTGAAAATCTAGTTCAACTGTATCGTAAAGTCATACTACTAGTTGTAGGCATATTTAACACTTGATTTATGAAACTTGCTTTTGGCATGTCCGTTGAATTGATGAACAAGTGCCTTGAACATTTTATTATTTCCCTTTTTGCATCATTTGATCACCCTTTGCCGTGCTACTAGATTAGGTTTTAATGTGGATTTAAACGATTGAGGGGCAGTGTTTGCATCAGTCTTGGAAAAAGTGCCAGCCAGCCCCACCCTTATACAACTCAAATAATACTTTATTATGACTACGGATCATAAAAGCTCTTAATGATCTGGAAACCTAGGAAATTGTGGGTCCTTAGTAAATTAAAGTATCAGTTTGAAAAATGTCTCATTTGGCTGTGAGTTTTTAAAATAATTTTTTATTCTTATGTTAGCCTTAGCACTACAACTAATCCAAAGACGAGTGTATTGAACGAAGGTAAACGAGTACGGATCATCCTGTTGAGCTCTGTTCACGCTGTGCATTCCAAAATACGCTAAAACGCTATGAGAAGACAAGGAACTACCAAAAAAAAGCCCGGACAGGAAGAAAATCACCTGTCAGTTGTTCGGGAGTCGATAAAAAACATAATGCGCATAATAAGTCATCGGTGGCTTCAAGAACAATGAAGTCGATATTGAGACAATCGAGTCTGACAGGTCAAACAAATCTAGGGACACTTTGGATTTCTACAGTTCATCACTGGCTGTGATTCCTATTTCATCCCCTCAATTTTAAGCCAGTGATCTTCAAGCTATTGTTCTGCTAGCCAGTGCCGAACATTGACACAGTATAGTGCCGCTGTCTGAAGTATGTACTTCCAAGCATAGTTCATAGGTATCATTATAGGGTCTATTTTGCTTATAGGATACCAGAAATTTCTATGAGCTGTAGTTAACGCTACTACCCATTTCAACCTTCCTCGAATCATACTAAGAAGTTGGCAACCTGCCTATATCGCTCCACATTTCACCATGTTCTCAGATATTCTGCCGTTCGTCCCATTTGTTGACCAGGTTTTCTAACCTTCTTCCAAATGAAGAAAATGGTTCCGGTCCAAGCAACTTCGACACTTGCCCTTAGAAGCGGGTACGGGTACACACTATCGGACAACGGACAGGAGTGTCACCCAAAACTGATATCACTTTTGCACAATGAAGCGAGTTTACACAGGTTTTGTATGACACTCAAATCATCGTTGTTGTTGTTGTTTTTCGGCCCTCTCTACCTGTGTTTTCTTTTTGGATGACGAGATTTGTATACACACAATCGAGCAAAAACAAAAATGGCCGCTTAATGTCACGCATCAGCATTTTGTGAATAACATTTTTGAGTGTCAACCCAAATTTCGAATGCACACATTATCAGAAGATGGTGTGTACTCGCTTTAATGCCGATGTGTGCTTGTACACAGAGTGATGTATTTTCACTTTTAGATCAACATTCATTCAGTTTTTGTACACTTTCCAATGAACCCGTCTGCCTGACGCTATAAGGATATTTCTTCTCTACACCTAACCTTCTAGCAAGTAATCCAATGCTCATCTCTACTTATGTAAATATCAAAGAAAGAAAAAACCGTCAACCAACCTATGTCGGTATAACTGTACAATTTAAGGATTACTTGAAGAAAAACAAGAACCACTTCATGCTTAGCCGAATAGCGTGACACAAAAACCCAGAAAAAAAGAACAGAATTAGTTACTCTATTAATCGTTTATCTAAACATTTATACCTTTTCCAAACAATTTCATTTGCTATCCGCAAAAGCAGCACTTGTTTACGCCTGGAAAAATAAGCATTATTGTTTCCCCTTCACCTATCTCCCCCCCGGCTGGCTGTGTTGCGGCTCAAACGATTACTCAACAACGCTCTATTTCAATTTTGCCTAATTTGCCATCACAAGAGCAAGATAAACACGAGCGCCAACAGTAGAAAAAAAAGTTCAATCACCTCAAGTACACACTTAAGCGCTAATCTCATAGTTTGCTTCGTCGTCCTCATCGTCCTTGTCGTTGTCATCTTCATTCCTCACAATTTATTCCTGCTGATGTCTCTCTGTTTGTCATTCTGGCTTTTTGTTGTGTTACTGTCGTTTTATTTCCGCTCAAAGTCCTCTCCAAATGTTTGTCTTGTCTCGTAGCTCTGCTATTGCACAAACCAGCAGCAGCATCCTGCTCCGCCTTTCAACACGCTTAATAGCAGAGAAAAAATAAAACAAAACAAAAATAGATTAATCCATCTTTGTAGTTCTGTTTTCAGTATACAGATACATATGTACGAGTATATGCATGATTATGTATATTAAGTCATAGAAGAAAAATATTTACTTTTTCCAAAGACTAGCAACCAGACGCTGGCTGGCTGGAGCGGAAGTGGCCGAAAGAGTAATTTGCCAAATTGAATGCAGGAGCGTTTTGCACCAATTAGACCACCGTGGCCAGCAGGACTGTCGACAGTCGACAGAACTACTCGTACCACAACGATTAACAGCAACAAATCCTACGCAAGCAGAAGGACATTAAGTGTTAGGAATAACGAAACAAGCAAACAAACAAATACCTACACACAAAAAAAAATATTCCTGAAAATAAGAAACTGGTCTATGTATGTATGCACATAAGTACAGCGCACTAATGTAATTACAGTCTCGTCCTTACCGTGGCATAAGAGATACCATTCAATTTGCTAGAAATGCTTTCTCGTCGCACGAAACACATACTCATACTATACGCACAGTGTGTCGCCAGCGCGCCACACAGCTATTTAAATGGACTTGTGTAGAGTCCTTTTTTTCTACCGTTTTTGCTTGAACTCTTCCATGAAAATTTAACGAATTCATTTGGTTTTTGGTTTAATTTGTGAATTTATTTACTCGGGAATAAATTTTAAAAGGATAACATCGAAGGAAGCCATGCATGAACATCGGTCGTTCTCGTTCGTATACCGACGCAATCGATAGGGTGTAGAGAAGTAGGGTCTTTCTGGTCTCTGGTCTTTGCCACACGAACACCACAAATACTGGCCAGCGAGTCCCACGAATAACGAATACAAATGCTGACGTTAGCAGTTTATTACGGTTTTTTTTTTTAATACATATTTGAATCCTTTTTTTGGGTTTTATGGCATTTTTTTTTGTTGTTGCTCTTGTTCCTTCTTTTAACAAGACAACAAATTTGGAGTAAAAATCCTTCGACCGGAAATATGGCCGATGATTCATATCCGCAATGAAATGGAAATTGTCCGACCAAACAGGATATGCACATGTGTGCTGAGCAATCATCGTCATCCATATCGAGATACACCTACGAAATCATCCTCGAATTCGTTTCGAATGTGTACGAGTAGGTATCCTATGCGCTTTCGATTTGTGATCCTTTAAGTGCCTTCAGGGTTGAGTATGAGTATGAGTGTTTGAGTACGAGTATCTACATATCCACCGTGAGTTTGGCTTTTTGATTGTGGAATGTCTTTCGATTTGCAATGAACCAGTTAGAATAGTTGACCGTGGGATTTGACTCTATTCGTCCATCGTGATGATGTCCGATAGAATTACAGTTATTTAACATACAGTCCGGCTGGAAATCGAATACGTTATTAATGTCCTTGAAAAGTTCTTTGACGACTTTTAATATTTTAAAGTCGAAAAAATATACCAATGCAAGTCTGTCGACACTACGGGAAACATCAATGAACCAGCATTAAATACTGCCACCATCTGCAGCAAAAACCCGTGAAAAAAGTCACAAAAGTAGGTTAACAAACCATTGATGGATCGCAAAACAAGTCAAGACAATACAAAGCTGCGTTGCGAAGAGCCACTAAGTCGAAGAGCCCCACTGTCAACATCCTATAAAACAATGACGAAATGTCAATTCGGATGGGATCAATTGTTGATACGGTTGGACAGTATTCGAAAGATTTTAAGCATCTGTAAGAAGGCCTTACTCCAGGATTGAAAGAGAACTCGATATTTGTATAAGTCGTATCTATCGAATTTATAAATTACGATTGCGTGCGAATACTTTTTACCCACACTTTAATACCAAGCTTGAAAGACATTTTCCATTTCAAAGTGCTTCATGTTGTTTTGTCTGCTAGCGGTTATTCGATATTCGATATTACGATTCGAATGCATTTTCATCAAAGGTAAGTCAAACCGATAAATTCCTCTGAAAGCATCATCTCATCCGATTTTCTGTTTGACATGCCATCGCATCGGTGAGTAAAAGGGCAGTTGATACTCTACCCAAAGCCTTGGCTTTTGTTTGATATTTCCATCTGTGCTATAGAAGTCCACAATTAGTAAAAGCCGGTAGTGTAGTGGTTCTAAATGGATACGTTGATTGTTAGTCAACTGTCATCCAAAGAATCTTATTCCAACACGAGCTGTTAGTTTTAAATTACAAGTACAGCCACATTTCAGTTTTTAAGGACCTTTTTCCTTCATCCAAAAGCCTTATTTCAATTATATAAAAAAAAAAAAAACAAAGATAAACCCAATAAAATCTATTCACAACAATTATCCTTAGGTTAGGGAATGGGGCGCAGGAAGACCTACCACGTCTCCGAGGCTTTTATGTGGCATGTCAAAATCCATGTTCAAACAAACAACCTTCCAAAGTCAACTCGTCGGTGTAGTCAGTTCTTTTTTTTTTGCCAGAAATGGGAAATAAAAATCTCAAGCAAGGATTCTTCAGATTCACATACACAGACACAAACAGTGAAATTCCTTGCCTCGGCATTTGTCATTTGAGTCAATTGTGGGGGTATTCAGCATTACCTAAGCTTTTGAAAAATTTAGCAAGGGAGGTGTGTGCGCCTTCTCACACCCTCGTATTTGACGGCTCTGACACTTGTTCGATTTCCCTTTCGCATCGCGGATGGTTTGATAAAATTCGAAAAGTTTGATACCGATAGGGATTGTACTCCACCGATACACGCACAAATACCCATACTGTTTTGTTTGAAATTGACGACATCAGAAGAGCATATCGAAACGTTTTGGAATTTATTAACTTTGATTGTGTTTGCAAGTCAACAGATTTTTTTTTCCTTTACACAACTCTGAGGTTGAAGGTTAGAGACAGCTGAATACACAACATGGAGAATGTTTATTTATTTTAGGCTGAGGCATGAGGATGTCGAGTTTCTTTAAAAAAAAATAAGTACGGGATGTTTTTAAATATAAACCAGGAGTTTCGAACATCTATTGCCAGATAATGTTAACTTAACATATTAAAAAACAGATCAGGTGCCTTTATGCTATCTGTTCCAGAAGTTTTTAACACTAACTCTGATGTTAAGTTTATTAAGACTTTATAAAAAGGAACTCAAGATTCAGTCAGTACGATCCGCATTGAAAATCACAAAGCTTAAACTGATGATGACTGGAAAATAAGTCGAAGATACTAATTTTGATCGGTATTGGAGTAATTGAATATTAGCCATATGACTGCAATTTTGTCATCAAAACTAACTGAAAGATAGTTTGGAGGCGATAAGTTAATGCATTACATGGACAAACATCAAGTAAAGATGAAAATTTATGGGAAAATTGAAACTCAAGTGTTTTTTTCTTTGAAAGGTTTATTTTTGTTTTTTTATGGATTGATCTTTAAGCTACGAGTACACGACATGCAAAACTTACTTACTTACTTAATTGGCGCTACAACTCGAGGTGAACCTGGGCCTACTTCTTGCAACCATTTGTGTGTGCGTGTTATCTTTTTGCACGAATGGAAGGGACCTACAGTTTTTTGCCGACTCCGAACGGCGATCTGAGAAGCTCAATCGTGACAAATGATACTCTTTGATGCTTGTCAGACATTCGAAAGAGGTGGCCACTGTAATAAACTTTTAGGTGTTTGCGGCGGGATTCGAACCCAAGACCGCTGGCTCAGTAGTCCGACGCACTGACCACTTACGCTACGGTACCCACGACATGCAAAAACCACATTTAATTGTGTGCGTTACGTCAGAAAAAATTATAAATAAATTCTCAGAGAGTACATGGGATGTAGACTTCACATTTTTTCATGTGTATGCAAAAAAACCTTTTAATTCGCATTTACATATTGACATTGAGGTGGAACAATTCATAGCTGATATACAACGACAACCGAAGATAGTAGGTACACCAACGTGATGCAACGTATCGACAGAATAGGCAAGCCTCTGTAAAATATCCAACAGAAATTATTATAAAGCACTAATATTATAATGCATTTGATGGGAAATGGTTTGGAGACCCAAAAGGGAAGATTCGACTCTTTGCAGAGCACATGACGAATTTTTTCAATCTTTTTCCACCTGTAGTGGCTAACGCAAACCTGGAACCTCCTGACAAATTAGACGAGAATGTCTGCGTACACAAATCTAAAAGTAGCCCTCCAATTTGTACCACCTTTAATGTAGCTCTTAACATCTCTCATGTATCAGAAAACTGTACTATTTCAAAACCTATTATAACGCTAACATTAAACCATAATAGGACACATAAACATAGTCTGTGAGATTCATATCATAACCCTTTCATTTGGCTTGGACAAAGTCGGCAAAGTGAAAAACAAAAACTCATCGCGAAATTTAAAAAATTAGATTTGAACGTCAAAGAACAATGTGGCATTCGAGAAAAAATGTAATGGCACGATTTCATGTCATCCCTCATCACATGCCTGTGGCACTCACATTTAAATGTCGTCTCAGTCCGAATTCGTACATAGCGAGTACACGACACAACGAATTTCACATTTTTTCATATGAGAATTTGTTCACATGAATACTCACATTTAAATGTGGACGCATGTCACAGCCACAAATATAGTGAGTACACGACATGTAGGATTTATCACCGACTCTGACGTCAAACTACGTCACGGCCATATTTAAATGTTTTTTTTGCATGTCGTGTACTCGTAGCTTTAGATTTTATAAAAATGGATATATTGGTAAGTCCGAATTTTCCGTTAAAAAAAATGAAGGCGGCAGTTTGGCGGCACTGCTCTGAGCAGATGGACTGTAATAAGGCTGGTTAACACTTTTGCCGAGCTTGGAACAATTGAGAGAAGGCCTTCTCATCGATATCCTACAATTTGGCCGCAAGAAATGATTAGCGTTGAGGCTTCTGCCATAAAATTAAGTCCTTTCGTTTCTACAATGTGGTTATCTGCGCAAATTGGTATTTCGTTTAAATATACTTCGTGTACGTTTACACTATGCTCACGCCACAGCCTAGCCCATTCCGCATAGGAATGAAGGTACATAGCCATTTTATGGGGAAGATGATGACTTGGTTGTACAGGAATTTTCACAGCCACAACCCAGATTCCAGATACAACATTTGGCGTATTTTCTGGTAGTCTGAACATTTTCTTTACGAAGCATCTTAGGAGAATTTACTTTCTCCAGCTCATCATTTTGCCGGGTTAATTTTTCATCAACTAGCGCCCCCATCCTTGTACGGTGTTTCCGAGCTTTATATGCAAAAATATTCCCGCTGGGAGATATGCAACGAGATCGTCCAGGAAGACTGAAAACAATAGACGGCTCAGCAGACATCAATGGTGCACTCCAGATTCCGACTCAAACCAGTAAGACAACATGTTGCCACCCCAGACCACTTGTGTTATTATTTTCGTAAATATTGTATAGCACTCTTAGTACTGTCGAAGGTCCCAAGCTGCTCAGTTTAAAGAACAAGGCTCTTCTGTCGAAACTATCAGAAGCCTTAAAATAAAAAGACACAAGAATCAACTTGTTTACCCTTATCCAAGGCATCCCATAATAATCGTTAAAATGTTGGTGTTCGCATATAGGAAAATTATTTTCTATAGTTGTTTGGCTCATTGGGTTCTCCTTTCATATCGGAAATAGAAACTTTTTCTGGAAAGGTGATGGCACATCGTCAGTATTGAAAATAAAGTCATACGTTTCCGTGAGCTTCTGCAGGATGGCATCAGATGCAAAATGTTAAGGTGGACTGAGACAAGCTTAGATGTTATTCGGAAAGTATAACCATGAAAGATCTAAGCCATATTTAAGTATTAGCAAAAACAGACTCCAACTGGCATTGCGAGCTAAGAAAACACCTCAAGAAACTGCGACTCCAAAACGAGCTACGGACACTGCAACTTAGTTGGGAAAACTCTGACTTATGTATATAATAGCAAATGCAATGCCTGTTCAGGCTAAGAAGGAACTGTATAGAAACCTATAGCTTAGATAGAGGTAAAACCCCCTCACGTTGGAAAATGGAAATCCTCTCATCCCGCCATCCTGATGTAATAAATTTATGCTCAAAGTAGTTCGCTACTGTCATTTCATTTTTCAATCACGGAGTAAAAGAGATTTGGTTTTTGCAAAGAACTTAGTAAGATTTTCGTCTAAAACATTATAATATTACAAAACTGCTATCCGACGTCTTCACTTGTCTTTGCAGATAACTACAATTGGACCCTTAATTCATGAATCTGTTGACAAAGAAGATAATACTTTTCCAGCAAATTGAATATTTTTTTCCGCTTACCTAATATCACGAACATTAATTAGAATGTCTGCACCAACAAATCTCATGACCAGAATGGAAATACAAAACAAAACTCTCTTCCTTTCTGCTGATGTCCTTTTACAAATTAACGCATTTTTCTCTCCTTTTTTATTCCTATCTTACTTTTCTTTTCCCTCCACGATCCCTTTCTCGGCAAAAGAGAGAACATATAAAAAAGTCTTCATTTGGAATTTAATTTAAATCCAAATCCCGACAACGAACAGAAAACAAAGAACAGTCCTTTGATGCTGGCGCATCCAACCAGCCCTGAAGATATCAATTGAAACTATTTTGTTTCCAACATAAATGAGCAACAGATACAAAAGGAAAAATAAACAGAGCACAGAAAATAGGGAAAATGAAAATAAAATACGTAATAAACAAATTACAAGAGAGAAATAAAAATCCGGATAACTGCAACGATTATGAAGTCCTTTTTCTCGTCTGAATCCAAATCAAATTCACGCAGAATTTAACAAATATACAGGCCGGTTACCGCCACGCCGCCATCGGGTGGTCTACTCTTAAATACTAGAAGCAGGAAAGTGGGACTGAGTTGAAATGTTTTTATCGAGAAATATTGAAAAGACTCAGTTACAAATATGTAAGGAACAAGAATGCGTCTCGCGACCATAAAGGACTTCTCCAAAGTCCAAAGAGGAATATAGAGAGACAGAAAATAAATAATTGTACACACAGAATGTAGGTACTACGGCGCGGCGTACAAATCTCTTCTTTACCTTCGGAACACCACCCCCGGTCTTCCGATGGCGTCTTCATTTACAATTTAATTGAATTTTCTTCATCCCCTTTGGTATTCAATTTTGGATTTTGTACTTACCTCAGTGCCGTCACCGTGTCCCTTCGTCCTTTCGCACGCACAATCTTACTACTAAATGTATTTAGTGCGGTTCGTCAGTCCGTAGTTATACCGCCGCCACCGCTCCACAAACCCTTTGCGGGACCAATAGACATTTACCTTCTGTGCAAGCTAGAAAGGAGGAAACGAAGTCCTCCTTCACATAATGTGGAGCAAGGATGGAAAAAATGAACTTTTCTTATTATGCACAGGAGAAGCTTACAGCTTAGTTAAAATTGAATAAGTTTCAAAGTGATGACGCTTTTATTTCGCATTTCACTCCCTTCCCCTTGGAACCGTTGCGTCATTCGCTTTTGCTGCTCTGTTCCATTTCACCATGGAAAAGGAATCTGAATAGAAGTGACACCAAGAAATTCATTGACACCGTGGGAAGAGCATTAGACAGATGACGACGACGTCGTTATTCATTGAAATTGCATTGAATCTCGGGTTAGAACACAGGGTTACCTTTGGTGTGTGGTTATACTTACTTACCTTGGGTGCCGACATTTGCCATTATGGACTTGTTGATTCCATGGAAGAATGATCGTGGTTAAAAATCTATGCAATCTGCAATCCAACTGCAGTGTAAAAGATTCCATCGACCGAGAGATACATTTTCCAATTCGTTGAGTTAGTAAGCAGAAGATAGATTAAGCAGAGTTACCCTCTGAAATTACGTACCTATCCTATTCTTATCATTTTCATATTCAAGATAGTCCAGGTAAGTAAAATCAAAAATTAGGTAGGTAAAATTAGGACATTTGCGAACTGAAAAATCATCATCATCATCATCAATCAATTTTAACAAATGAGGTACCAAAAGACAGAGAATTTCCTGGAGCATTTACGAATTGCACTTTCACTTTATAAATTTAAAGAAATTAAAAAACCGATCGAAACAAATATTTTACCCAAAATGAACTGCCAAAAGAATAAACACTTCCCGTATGATTTCCACGGGATTGCCATCATTTAAGGGGACCTTTTGTTCTAGCTCCCTTAAATTTGACGAGTTTTTACATTTTTTTTTAAATGAAAATAATGAGCAACAGTATTTAAACATTGTAGACACATTTTATCACTTCAACAATATACAAAAATATTAAAAAAAAAAAAAAAAAAAAAAATAATTTTAATTAAACAAAAATTGGTTTTACAGTTACCCTCTTCAAAAAATGTATCTTGGTGGTGTGTCGTGTTTTGGCTTTTCCACTGATCGAAAACAAAAAAAAACAAAAAAACATTTTAATCAGTGAATGTAGTTATCGCAGGAACTAGAATGAAAAAAAAAATTAAAAATTGACAAAATGGCGCGTTGTTTACGTTTCGAAAAAAATACCGTTTTTCATTACCTTTTGTATGTAAAAAGTTAGAAGTATTCAACGTAAATTTTTTTAGTTCCAACGATAAGCACTGGTTTACTGAATAAAATAATAAAATTTGAGACGAATCGGTCGAGTAGTATTGCTTCAAAAGATCAAACCACATTTTCAAAGAAAGAATATTATGGTAAGAATTAAGAAAGAGCTAATCTGCATATGCAGGAAGGTTTGACAGTAATCTTGAGGTACCTAGCTGTTGGAAGAAACTTTACAAACCTTAAGCTCTCTATTGACATTATTAATATACATATATAAATTATATTTGTGGAGCTCTACAATTCCGGATAAACTTCGAAAGTCTCAATAAAGGTACGCAGGACATCACTTTCTTAAACACAAACACTTTACGGCGATTCCGCGTTACTACTTTTCATTCTTAAAATAGGTGTTACTACACTGACTGCACTAAGTCAAATGAACATTGATAAGGTTATGACGTAGACAGACACCTTCCACTATCATTATTAATATCAATATTAAGAATAATAGAATAGAATAATGTCGCTTATTGCTCAGCCACTGCGTGGCCACAACCACAACCATATAGTTCCATATGTTTTACATTTTTTTTGCCGCTCAGCTTTTTGCCGTTCTGCCGCTCTGTCGCTTGCCACTTAGTGCGTGGCCTCAGCCAAAAGCTAGACATTCGGGATATGACCTGAGATGAGAAAAATCATCTGTAATAAATATAAGCAGTTGAAAATACTTGTAAAACATAGAACCCACTGCGTTGAGCTGTGTGAGCTATTTAAGGTACATACGAGTATTTAGACTTTAATGTTCGGGATTGTCTGTATGTGAGTAACAAACCAGCTTCTTTTCCTAAAAGTAAGTCACCAGATTGGCTCAATCTTATTTCTTATTCCTCTTTATTATAATTGCGAGACTATCACCTCTATCTTGGAATCCGCCGAATCGGAGATTCCCTTTACTTGTTCGATTCACTTTCACTTTAGCTTGGTATCGTAGAATCCGCTGGGTAAGTTTCCTTACTGACAATGAATGTCGAAAGGGAAGTGTCTCTGTCAAGCTGATTTCATGACAGCAAAGAGAAGTAGTTTTAAAATTGTATTTTGGTTTTTGCAATAAAGATAAGAAATATAAATAAAAAACTAATAAAATTGATAAAATTGATTTCTAGATTCGTCAGTATTATCTTCAGAAAGAAAAATACGTGCATGCGTAAAAACCGTTTAATCCTGCAGGTTTAAGAAATGTTCATCTAAATAAATCGACTTTTTGATAATATGAGGCAAATGGATCTAACTCGGAACTCATTTTAAAATTCTTCCAAAGTGAAATAAGCAGCTTGCCCACAATTTTTTCTGAGGGAAATCATCATTTTTACGCTCTTAAAGCACTCTATGGATCAATTTTCTTAAGTCTTTTATTTGCTTCAAAATAAATATTTTGTAAAATTTGTTTATTTAAACTATCAAGTTATCAAGTAAACAAATCAACAAGATGAGATCCGCATCGCTTGAGCGGCGGATGAGAAATGTAATTGTATGGATAGATCCGATTCGAACGTTTTTCACGATATGCCGTGGTCCACGGCCCGTGGAACTTATTCACATTACCGACAAGGGAATGATTCATTTCGGCGGATTCCACGATACCTATGCTCAAATTACAGTGAATCTTTCCCCCGGCGCCGGCGCGGCGTATTCCACGATAAGGGTGTATTGTATAGAAAGGTAAGTAGAAGAACAAGGAACGCCAGCTAAATCTGTTAGAATTTTCGCACAAATGATGGCCATTAGCTTCCACTGCAGTTTCCTGGCTCAAACAATTTGAAACAAAAAAAACAAAAAAGTTTCATATTCAGTTTTATTATATTTTATTTTATTTTTACTCTTATTTTCTATGGAGTTGTCAATAGTCATCAAAAATAGAAAAAACCTTATTGCATTCCGTAGCCGAAGCAATGATTTATTGTGAGAAATATGGCACCGTATTGATTGAACCAGAAATGGAAAGGAAAAGCTGCAAACAAAATAATAATACAAAAAGAAATTAATAATAAGAAAAACTTACCTTGGAATTCCCGGCCATTTCTTTTACTGAACTCTCCCATACCCTCAATTTGCACCTGCAAAGTTGAATTCTCTTCGTCTAAGGAGCAAGATGTACGAGTATATGAATGTTTAAAAAAAAGGTAAAAAAAAACCCCGGGAAGTATTTTTTTTTTTTGATTTATCTTCAAAAGAATAAAACTGGAATGGACAAATTTTATCCTGCACCATGTTCTCGAACTCATGCTATGTCCACTGTGTCTGTGCACAGGAAGACTGAAAATGAAATCAAAGCCTAGGCGCGCCGCCCCACAAGGCAATGGGTGTTTTATTCTCTTTGGAAATCATCGGTGAATAGTGATATTTATATATGTATTCAATTACGTAAGTAAGTATAATGGAAATCAAAAATCGCCATTCGTTGAATTTACAACAGGAAAATGTCTGCCTGGAAAATAACCGAATGAAATCGAAATAAAATTAAAAAAATACGTTTTTTTTTTAAAGGTATATAAACTTGGGATGGATTACACAGATTGCAAATGAAAAAATTGTATTTCTACAAAAATATAAAAGAAAGAACTGTAGCCAAAACAGGCAATGTTTTCAAAAATCTTTTTCAAGCAATCACTGTTCCCACACTACATTGACATTACCTTAGCAGCAATTGCTTCAGCTTATTACTTTTAATTACCCCGCAGAAATTGGCATTACATACACAACTAACTTTGTGTAACTTCCACGTCAGTAGGGTAGTAGTAGGCGAAATGGTAATACAGAAGTAATGCGTAATGTAATGCAATACTATGCAATGTTATGTAATGATGTGTTATGCGCTGTAATGTCAATGTGTTTTAGAATTGCTTTATTTGGTAATCAATAATAAACAAGAAGTAAGCTGAATTTGACATACAATTAAAATCGTCTTCCGAGAACATCTGAGTTTTTCAAAGTAAAGTATGCACCGAAGTTACAATATTTGCTTCAAGCACAAATATTGTACAGAATCTTTCGATAACTTACTTACTTAGTTGGCGCTACAGCTCGAGGTGAACCTGGGCCTGCTTCTCGCAACCATTTGTTTGTGCGTGTTATATTTTTGCACGAATGGAAGGGACCTACAGTTTTTTGCCGACTCCGAACGGCGAATTGAGAAGCTCAATCGTGACAAATGATACTCTTTGATGCTTGTCAGACATTCGAAAGAGGTGGGCACTGTGAAAAACTTTTAGGTGTTTGCGGCGGGATTCGAACCCAAGACCGCTGGCTCAGTAGTCCGACGCACTAACCACTTTTGCTACGGTGCCCACTAATCTTTCGATAAACGCCATAATTTTAGGAATTCCCGGATTTGAAGCGGTATTAGATTTTCTGTTTGTGGAACTCATCTCGGCGTACACACCCATATATCGGGTGACATCTGTACATAAAGTTTTCATCTCTCAAATCTCCCAAGACCAGACTTTCTGGATCAGTCTAAAAAACTGTTAAATGGTGAGAACTTGTTAACACTGATCGCAGGTCAAATTGGTTAAGGAGACCGGTCGATATTCAGATCGAAATTATGACAAATTCATATTAAAAATTTTAACTTTTTCAGTTCTTTTCAAAGGATATTAGAAGTCTTAACATTGACAAATTTCACCCTTTACTTTTCGAGCAATTTATTTTCTAGCCACACTGTTGGCAATGGGTTATTCTCACCTTGAAGGGATGTCCATGACTTCTTGGCCACCCCTCATTGTCAGAAGTTAATGAAAAGGCAAAACGAAGCACATGCTAGTACTCATCAATTAATTCAAGCAGATATCCTTCGCTTCTTCCTGCCATAACAGCTTAGCTGATGGCATATGCTTCCGTTTCATGATTACAAAGGACTCCTGGAACTTTTGCATATCTACACCTTTGCTCTGTCCTGGTGTCTGATTCATGCTTTCTGTAGTTTTTTTGTATTTCAATTTAATTTAATTTTTTTTTTGTTTGCGTTTTATTTCACTTTGCCTGAAATTACGTATCTTCAGCTCTATTGACACATATTGGCAGCATATGCATCCGATGGTCGATTTCTGCCATCATCGCCATGCATGGTGATCATCGCAAGGCCCCGCAAGTGGCATTAAGAACGAACTTAACGTTTTCGATATCATGACTTAACATTTCATAGCAGCCAATTCTGCCGACTGCAATTGGCCCATATGGCAGATAAATTTTCAGATGGGATTTGAAGATGTTGTATAAGAAACCGACCCTACCTCAGGACACTGTACAGTAGCGCTGTACAAACACATTCGATGGCTCCCCCCATTCCCGATGCCCTCTGACCGGGCAAACGACCACGTTAAGCAGCAGTAGATTGGTGAGCGTATTGTGTGCAGCACATACTCGTACATACTCGTGGCTAGGAGCAGTAGTAGTATCGGAACAATTTCAAGGAGGAGATTTCTCTCATGTGCTTGGGATCCGGTGTATTTTATTGCTTAATTTTCTCTCAAGGATTCAAACATAAACTCAGGGTGTTCGCATACGTGTGCGTGCTTAGGATACACTATGTGTCCGTGTGAATCTCTCTGTTTGTGTATGTGCCTCGTTTTGTATAGGTAAACAATAGATTTATTTGAGATCTAGTTTTGAGAGCAGACGACACGTTTTCGGGAATTATCTTTGAGATATTGCAATTGCGGACAAATGATTTTGGTTATAGATACTCTCGTACTCGAACTTGGTACTCGTATGTAGAAAATGCATTCAGGATCAGGACGACTCAGCCGGCCGGACGAGTAGGTAGGTACGAGTACTTTGTTTATGGGTTTTCTTAGAAAAGTGATTTTATGAAATTAAAGTGCCTTATGAGGTCGCTCTCATTCGGGTCGGTAACTACTAATTGAAATGTTCCAAGATGAATTAAATGCGAATGCATGTGGAACGTGACTTCGACTTCAAGCAATAATTCTATGAGTTATACTCGTTTTCGAATATATTTCATTATTATTTAAAGTTTCGAATGGTTTCAGTATTGAATTATTTAAATTAAATTGCTAGATTAGGTGTGGTAGATATAGGTTAATATTTCGTATCTGAAAGGAACGAATGTAAAACGTAATGACATTTTTTGTATTTGTTTATATGGACTCCTTGCAATTGAATATCTAGTTGAATATATCTTCAAACTACGAGGTAGTTCTGTGGTTTTGTCGGATGTGATGTGAATGCTTATGGTCTCCTCTTTTTATTTCAATTGGCCTAGAGCATCTATATGCATTTCTAATTCAGCTAAAATTTGTGATTTTTATACCTCTTTCTGTTTTTCTTTTTTAGTTGCTTTAGAACTACACCCGTGGACAAAAAAAACCCGCGCATTCGAAATAATTTGTATTCTCTCCTTTCCGATGGGAGCCAATTTATGTATGGTAAAATAATTTATAAGCATATATTTTTTTCGTTATTGCCAATATTTTAACTATCTGAATATCCTTCAAGACTACTGGTAAGCGCTCTGCATTTTTTTTATTTGGTAATAAGTCGGGTTCGTTTTTGTAAAGATTTGAAATGGTGTTAACTCTGGAAGAGAAAGCGTATATTGTTGCTTTGCGTAAGGAAAAAGTGTCAAATCGTGAATTTGGTAGTCGACTAGGGTCTAATGAATGGAGTGTGCGAAACATTTTGATTCTGTCATTCAACTAGAGAGCTCCATTGCTCGGAAAGCTGGAAGCGGAAGGCCCAGAAAGACATCTCCTAGAGATCAGCGTCTGATTCAACGAATTGGTTTAAAAACCGGTTTGTACATACTGGGGATATTAATTGGTTATTCCAGAAGCAAAATGGGAAACAATAAATGATCGGATAGTATCGAGGTTGTTTTGGAATGGGAGTTAATGTAAGTCGTCCTGCAGAAAAAATAACTGTTAACACCGCGAATAAAAAAAATAAGGCTTGGATGGGCAAAAACTTATACAAATTGGACTCAAGTCGAAAGGGCAAGAGTGATATTTTCGAATGAGACCAAATTCAATTTATTTGGCTCAGACGGGAATGCGGTGGTTCACCGAAGAAAAGGTGAACGGTATTCAGATTATTGCATTTTACCCATCGTTAAGCATTCCCCTTATATTATGGTATGGGGGGCAATAACCAGATTTGGTATTGGATAAATTGTAATCCTTAGAGGCTCAGTAAATGCCAAACGATGTTGTCCCTACTTTATAGCAACTTTACCGAAGTGTTGGTAGTGTGGTTTTTCAGGACGATTCAGGTCTTGCATATAGAGCAAAATCGCTAAGCTTTCTGCTGCGTATGATCCGAAACTAACATTTTTATAAACTTTTTTTACTTTTTTCTAATTTTGGGTACAAAACAACAAGGATTCTTTGGGGATTCATTCTCTTCCATGGGCTGGTGGTAGCCGGGATCTTAACCCTAGAGAAAACTGTTGGTATTACATGGGCAAACAAATTAGAAAGACAAGGCGATCATCTGTTACTCAACTGGAAAGTATAATGAAAGACATCTGGTATAAAGATTTAACAATTTCCCATAATTATTTGATTCGATGCCAAACCATGCCACTAAGAAAAAAAGTGGAATAACCAAATATTGGGTTAATTGCACATTTAATGAATTCTGTTTTTATGTTATTTTATTATTTCAAGGTTGTATTCAATATTTACTTAGTTTTTTTTAGTAGTTTCACCTGTACATAATGAAAATTTTGATAAAACAGTTTGCCTAAATAAAACGTCAAATTCCCTTTTATCATACAAATGCAAATATATTTGAATTGTGTGGTTAAATTTCGACTAATATATATGTTTGTTACTCTAAACTAACAAGTTTATTCATACATATTTAAGTAAAATATAAAAATTAATTTTATAGCTTAAGAACAACCTTGATTTTTCATGAAAATTGTGCGAGGGTTTTTTTTTGTCCACGGGTGTATAAAGGTTCGTTTAGTGCTAACAAAAATTGCATGTGAACTTAGGTGATCCGAATAGGGATTTTATTTCCTACCTACTCGTAAATACGCCATTAAACCATTAGAACTTATAACCCTATGTCGCTTACGATATTTTACGATATTACAAACCATTCCTTATGGAACTGTAGTTTTTATGCGCCCGTTTTGGTAAATGACTTTTTGGGTGCATGCAAACTGCATTTCCGAAGGAGTTTAAAAGTACCTACTTATTACTAATTGAGAAGCACCTTTCTTCATTAAAGCTAAATAGGTACCAGTGTTATAGACTTTGAATTTTAACAGATCTACGCTTGATGCGCACACATAACGAAGTGGCAGGACACGAAAAAGGGTGTTTTTTAATTAAAAGATTATAAATAATTATTGTATACCTACTTTTGGAGATCTAGAATTGATGATTATGCTTGAAAAAGACATTTGATAATAAGTTTAATTACCTCATACTAGTTCATAAACGAAGATAAGGTATTAGAAAAGTCTTGGCTGATTGGGAAAAACTTATCTCTATTAATTTGTAATAAGCTTAAGTAAATGTCAGGTTTTAACATTGAACCCACGCATCCAACTCTGAAGCTACACCAAAGAGAGCAATATAATGTACATACATAGATATTATATAGCGATTTTACAACCAAGTAAGCATAGTGGGTACCGTAGCGCAAGTGGTCAGTGAGTCGGACTACTGAGCCAGCGGTCTTGGGTTCGAATCCCGCCGTAAACACCTAAAAGTTTTTCACAGTGCCCACCTCTTTCGAATGTCTGACAAGCATCAAAGAGTATCATTTGTCACGATTGAGCTTCTCAACTCGCCGTTCGTAGTCAGCAAAAAACTGTAGGTCCCTTCTATTCGTGCAAAAATATAACACGCACACACAAATGGTTGCGAGAAGCAGGCCCAGGTTCACCTCGAGCTGTAGCGCCAACTAAGTAAGTAAGCGTAGTTACTAAGGAAAATCGTTGATGCAAGAAATACCGATCTTCACAGATACTTGAGAGTCAAAAATGTCACAGAAGAAATTAGGAAAATGCGCGAAGGCATAAAGAAAGACATCACCGACACATAACGCCATTCGAATTTGAATTGCTTTCCTTATATGTTCTCGATCTCGTACATATTTTCTATTTTCTATTTTTTTTTTTAGAAAATCCGCTATCTTTAAATTTCCGAGCTCTGCTATGTCTGCCAAGAATCTAAAAAAAAAAGAATATCAAGAATCTATGACTTAAAGTACAGAGGCGTCGTTCTTGGAGGGTGTTGGGGGGGGGGGGGGGGATGAGCAGTAGCAGTGTAGATGTTGGATCGATTCGCTTTCTTCCTCATCTCCACAGTTTCTACAGATATCGTTGGACTTAGGAAGCCGTTTGCTTGTCATATGACCTGTGATTATTCCGGTTTTTATGCGTATGGGGAATTTATCCAGATGTACCATTTCTCTTATTAAAATCAAGTTTCAGCCATAAATAACGAGATGTGATGCAGTCGATTCTTGTAAGCGCCTTGTGGTTGGTCTCTCTTTCGGTTATATGGTTAATTGTGTTAAACAGTGTTTGAATCGGTGGCAGTATGGAGGTGTTACCATCCTGCTGCTCATAGCCGAGTTTCTCTGCTATCTATGCTATGGATTTTTTTAACAGAATTAGAAACAAGTTATCTGTAATATGTGCTATTAATGTCTATAATGTTATGATAAAACCCCATTTCGAGTATTGTTCATCAGTTTTGTACCTATGTTCTGATAATGTTCTGTTAAAGTTGCAACGCCTACAAAATAAATCTATGCGTATTATACTTAAATGTAATCGTCTTACACCAATAAGAACAATGCTTAATATGCTTCAATGGTTAAGTGTAAAGCAAAGAATTTTTGTTAATGTACTATGTTTTGTTTTCAAAATTAAAAATAATCTGCTACCTAAATACTTAAGTAAATATTTGAGATATGTGGGGGAGTCCCAACCATATAATCTAAGAAATAGAGAAGACTTCAGACTACCTAATTACATTGAAAATGTTACCCAAAATAGCATTTTGTATAAAGGCTGTAGGTTATTTAACACACTTCCGGACAGAGCAAAGAATGAAACAAATTTAAAAACATTTAAAAGATATGTAAATGAAACTATAAAAAGTAATTATCCTTATACAAACTAGTGGAATTAATAAAAAAAAAAAAAAAAATTGTATATATAGATTTTAAGTTTGAATTGTTAAAAATTGTTAAATTGAATTTAAATAGCAGAGTTCTGCTAAATAAACATACTAAACTAAAACTAAACTATCTCGTTCCCTTCCAAATAATTATCTCCAGGTACCCAGCATAGTCTAGCCTCCTGGTGCCTTATGGCATTTAGTGCATTGTGACATTTTTGGACTGCCTTTGATTTTATTGTACTTGATCATATTGATTTTAGGGCTGGCTGACTATCCACCAGAATGGCTATCTCTAACGGACGGAAGTTACTTAATTTTATAAATATTGCAGCCTTCTCAATCGCCAGTAGTTCCGCTTGGAAAACGCTGCACGTATCCGGCAGTCTGAAAGATTCCCGTTTATTTAGTGTATCTTAGTAGAGCCTCCAGTACCTAAGTCCAGTTTTAAGTCGTCAGTCTCTGGTCTCTGAATACCTTTATAATGTTTACACATAGCGCGAGCACAGCTGAGGAAAAACCAATAGAATTAACTTCAAATTATAGAGTTAAAAGGGCCATCACGTTCTAATGAGAGAGGTTTTCAAATTATTTTGCACAACAGTAAATTCGAATAAATGAAAGGGACAAATTGCATAGATGTTCTCTGATTAACCGTGTTTTTTACGTTTGACTTCTCATGATTCTTCTATTGATAGAGGTATGTATTCGAAATATAGCGGTTCGAATTATCGAAAGTTCATGTACAATGAAGGATCTCGAAGGGCACAGAACTTGGACTGTGCTTCACCCGGTGCTTTTCGGTCTAAGCCGGGGTAGGTCACGCCGAATACCAGGTGTAAGAACTTTGTAAAAAAAAAATTAAGAACCTTATAATAAATCAGTAATGTCTTATAAACGTGGGCAGCGTGGTGTAGTGTAAGTGCGTTGGACTAATATGCAGTGCTGCCCGTGTTTAACACCTTAAAGCTTTTCGCGGTGCCACCCCTTGCGAATACCTGACAATGAATCAAAGAGTAGCATTTGTCACTAGTAGCTTCTCAATTCGCGCGCCGTTCGGAGTCGGCAAAAAATTTAAGGTCCCTTCCATTCGTGCAGCAATCTAATATGCACATACAAATGGTTGCGCGAAGCAAGCCCAGGTTCTCCCCGAGCTCTAGCGCCACATAAAGTAAGTAAATATTTTATAAACATTTTCTAAACATTATTAGTACAAGTTCTATTTTCCATAAAAAAAAAAAAACAAAACAAAACGAATTGGCCATAGCGTCAATAGATACATACGTAGCCAAACATTCTGTCAACGACAGCTTAGCTCAGACAGAGGCGCTTTAAAACATCTTGAATAAATTAGTTTTGGAATATGCTCATTTCGGGGCCGAACTTGCCATATGAAAGTACTATCTATTTTGCTTAAGTCACTACAGTAATAGATGACCGACTAAAGTATTTTCCATGTATGTATTTCTATAGACAATACACCGCGATGCACAATATTTCAAGTCAAAAACTCATCATATCCAAATTGGAATTATTAATCCGATTTAACTATCAATATTTGAATTGTCCGAAGCCATTTCGAATAACCCGTTCTTCTTCTGCACATTACTCCACTTTCTTGTGTGGATCGTCCTTTCCGTTGCTTTCCATATAGCACTTACTTAAGTCACAATCGGAATTCGTAAAATTTTATCTAAAATTTTAACAACCAACTTTAGAACCTTGGAATGAATAAAATTTACTTTCCTCCAGTGTTGCAAACGTTCGCCAAAGGTTAGGTAAAGACATCAACCTCGTGTGAATGGTAGTAGAGAAAAAAATGTAAAAAAAAAAACGGATGGAATGCAAGCAAGGTCGTTTCAATTAAGCTGTAACTTTCCTTTCTGCACAAGAAGAAAGTATCAGAAATTTCGCATTCCCCAACTCTTTCAAAGCCAATGAGGGCGGGCGGTTGGGGAGGTACTTCCAAAAGGCCATCTCCAGTATTCGAATGGAATGTTTACCAAGGACAAATCCATGAGATTCTATAAAGTGGCCAGAGCCATAATCCTTCTTCAAATAAAAGCTACGTCCATCCTCCATTTGTACATTCTTACCGTCCACCAATGTGTTCCACACGGAGGGTGGTGGGCGATAGGAAAACCGTGCCACCATGATCGTGGGACAAGGAAAATATTTAAATTCAATATGCAGGAATTTCTGTGTTCCCCTTTGAAGGAAGAAAAAAATGTTTGTATATGTACTTGGAGCCAGGAAGCAGAGCAGAATAATATCGAAGAACGGAAGGGAGATATGCCGAGCATAGAATCCCAAAACCAATGATTGTCATTCAACTTTTCAACTTTTTGACCCCATTCCGGGAGGAAAATTATGTTCGTTAGCATTTGGCTTAAGCTCGTTCATCATGGATTGCACATTATAAATGAAAGGATATTGAGAGGTGGGTGCTACGGTTAGGTAGCGCGCTTCGGGACGCTGAATGGGGGTTTCACGTTTTCTTCTTCTTTTTTTTTTTTTACTATTGCAATGGGGAATGAATGATACCTTATTTTGAATGAGGTCACATGCATTGCATTCGCAATTGAAATTTTATGAATGGACGACAAGTTGTGGGTACACTTTGGTGCGATTAGAAAGTTTTGCTTTATTTTTTGTCAAAACGAACGTTACTGCGGAAAGTTAAGAGTTTTATAAAGTTGCAATGACTTTAGCTGCGTTTGGACGAGAGCATTGAGATTTTCAAAAGAGTGGTGAAGGGGGGGGGGGGGGGGGGGGCAGGATAATAAAATGTGAACTACGTGCTCGATGTCAGAGGAAGGATCGTCTTCCAATTGAGTTGCGTACCTAATTCACTTTTGACGGAGTTTTTATTATCGACTTAGATTAGTCATTTTGAATGAAGATCCATATTGAGAATTTCCAATATTGTACTATGTATATTGGCCAAGTTTAGTGGTGGCAAAATAAGTATTTTATAACATCAATTTACAAAAAAAAATAAAATTAACAAAAATTTAATAAAATGATTTTGCAATTTTTTTAACCCTTTCATTACAATAATTTCCCACACGATTTAAGTACAATGACACTCGCTTATAACGAAATTTAATGTCTTAAGAGTTTAATTCATTAAATCCGATTATTGGTTTTTTACATTTTAAATGTAAACGTATTACGTATTTACGTATACGTGAGTAAAGTGGTGTTACTGGTAAGTGCGTTGGACTCACTGTTGCCGTTTCTCCTGTTATAACAGGAGTCTACTGTTATTTAGCTCCGAAAAAGTGAAATCTACTGTTTCCTGTTCCAAGACAATTTTAAGACCGTTTCTCCTGTTAGTTTACTTTTCTTTTATTGAAAACAAATTTCGAAGTGGAAGGCTTATATAAAAAAAGAAAAGCAACAGCTTACCGCAGGTAAGCCCATAGCAATAACATTCTTGGTTGGTGATTGGCACTACAAGTCTATGTGAGAAGGTCCATTCGCGTACGCTCCCAAAACTACGAAAATCTATATGAAAAGCTACGAAAACCCATTCGCTTACGCAAAAATGTCGTAGTTTTTCCTAAAAGAGAGTACCGACGAAAGAATAATATAATAAATCTCAACATGCTGTGAATTTTGGCACAAGAAATTTCTTTGGGCAGATTACATGAAAACTGTCAAATCACATACATTTTGTATTTTTTGTTGTTCAACGCGTTCGTTTCCTTTTTCGTAAATTTCCTATCTTTGAGAGAATTTCACCTCCACTCTTCGATATTTGACATAAAACACATATCTGATGCAAAAGTATCCGAACATTGACATTAACATTTATTTCACAATTTGAATAAAATATAAGGTATGTTCCTTTACTTGAAAATTGTAACTGATTCGTAGGTTCGCATTTGTACGAATTCTAGACCTACATCAAAAAGTAGGAAAAGAAAGAGGCAAGGAGAGAGTAAACATTTTCCCTCACTAAAAAATCTTACGAATTCTTACTCAACAAATTTCTGCGGGTAAAAAGTGAACTATCTTGCAAAGTCAGCTGTTCCATTTGTTTTGAATTATTTGCATTTTCTTATTTTAATGCAAAAAGTAAAATATTGAAAAGAAAAGGAACATAGCTAGATGAAAGTTGAATCTTCTGAATGTTGAAATTTGCATTTCGCAATATATTGCATACTGCATCGGTTCTGGGACATCATCAGAGTGGACTTTTCTGTAAAATCCAAAATCGTACAACACCGCTCTTTTAACTTTTGCTTCACATATGTTTATGACAATTCCTTTCTTGTAACTTTTGTGGTTAAACGCGTTCCTTTATTTTTTCGTAATTTTGCATCTGACTGAGAATTTTACCCCCACTCCATGAGATTTAATAACTTACCATTTTTGGAGCAGAGATTAAAGGAACAGAGAGAGGTTCCTTCTTAAAAATTGGCTAAGTGAAAATCCAGACAATTTTATGGAATACAAATGCGTCGTTTGCAACGCAACAAACATTTTTTCTATGAACCCGACTAAAGTGGACTATTATACGACATGCTGAAGGGAAACGATATAATATCAATAAAATTAAGTCGGCGCAACAGCAAATTATGTAGTGTCAAAAAACCTTGTCCTAATGCAATAGACATTTTACTAAAAAACATCGTATTTTATAGGTTTTTGGACGAAATTTTAAATCTCCTGTTACTTTGGTAAGTCCAACAGAAGATCTCCTGTTTTTTCATATTCTCTCAGCGGCAACACTGGTTGGACTAGTACGCAATGCTGTCCGAGATCAATCCCAGAAAACACCTAAACAGCTACCGCTCGAGGTGAACCTGGGTCTGCTTCTCGCAACCATTTGTGTGTGCGTGTAATATTTTTGCACGAATGGAAGGGACCTACAGTTTTTGCCGACTCCGAACGGCGAGTTGAGAAGCTCAATCGTGACAGATGATACTCTTTGATTCTTGTCAGACATTCGAAAGAGGTGGCACCTTGAAAAAACTCTTTTAGGTGTTAGACCCGGCCAGGAGTTGAACCCGGGCAGCTTTGCGTGGTAGTCCAACGCACTAACCACCACGGTCACGGCAACCACTTTTCTTTGGAGATGCGGAAATATTTTTAGACCTAACAGATTTTGATACACAACGAAAGTCATTACCAATTCAGTTAAATATTATAAATGAACTGGAAAACTTATTTATAAAATGACAGGTCCAATTATGCATCCTTGAGGAACACCATTAAGTGATAATTTAGATTTCAAATGGCTTGTACTTTACTATGGATTTTCTACCTAGATGGAAGTACCTGAAGTTATTCATAGATAAAGTTTCCGATACTTACGAGTAGTGCACTAAAAAATTCGAGAAGATACAGGATACGATTCGGAGTGTAAATTGTTATTAACCAATTTATTACAATTGCAATTTGCAATATGTATTCTAAGAAAGCATTTTTTACAAAAAAAAAAAAAAAAACTTATTTCGATGACATCGATTAGTTGAAAGTTTAATACACTCCACAGGATGTTGCATCAGGATAAATTATAATTCTCACATCCGTAGTTTGCCCCATTTCTCATGTGATGTAGCAATTCATGCATGCAAGAGTACAGGATGAACAGGAAATGAAGGATGGAGGGAAATTACATTGTTGTTAGCAATGAATTGAGCTCCCTGTAGAGGAAGTGAAGTGAAATGCATCAATCGAAGTCGTTAATCAAGGGTGCCTGTCATTTAAAGTGCACTATCATTAAAGGTGCATTGTCATTTTATCAATGATTTCCAACGGAAAGTATGGCAAGTAGGAACGGGTCGAGAGCAGATCAATAAAAGGCATATTTTCAATTTTCCCGGAAAAGTCTCTATAAAATATTTTACTAGACTTAAAAGCACATTTGAGAATTTTTAAATCGATAGTTATGCAGAAGTTACGTGTTTTTTATAGTTACTGCCTTATTTATGTATACCTGAGTGAGTGAGCAAAAATAGTGTGGATTACCGGATCCTAAAATAATGATGAAAATGTCAGTTTTTTTTCATAAAAAATATGAAAAGGTGGCTATTTAGGTCGCAATTTAAGCGGACAAATTAAAAGTTCAAATGTTGCTGCTATTTTTATATGTAGCAGCAACCAGCATTACCCCATGTAGATAATCAGCCTTTATGTTTCATTTGTCAGTTTAAGTGTCAGTTCAGTTTCAAAAACAGCGCATTTAGACGTCAGTTCGGTATTCAGTTGAGCTTTCATTTTATACATGAGCTGTAGTAGAACGTAAGAAGACATATACATATATATATGTTATGTTGTAGAGGCCCTTTAAAGTCGTTATTTTTTTTACTTTCGAAGTATGAGTGCGTCAGAAGACCCAACACTGTTTTTCAAATTTCAAATGCCTAGGTTACGTCGCTTTTAAGAAAAACGTGTATGGTGTGACAGACGGATACCAATATGAGAGAAGCTATACATATGTATGTACATATTTATATCAATACTTAAGCTTGAAACAGACGTGCAGTACATTTCTGACAATTCAACGCATAAGTTTGCTGCCACTGTGCAATGTGACAGACATTCCAATTCAAACAACCGCCAACTGCAGTCAGAAATAAGAACTGAACTGAAAGTTATTTCCACATCAGGTTAACTGTCAGCTGAACCGATAGCTCAACTAAACGTGAACCTGAACTGATCATCCAAATGGTGCTTTTTAATTCACTGTTGTATTGAAAATGCGATATTTGAGCTTATTTGCCACGACACAATTAATGCAATCTCAATACTCACTCAATCATAGCTGGAAGATAAACGGAACACAATGTGGATGTTCAATGTGCATACATAGAAAGCTTGAAGGAGATGGACATAAACTATCCAACTAGTTTGAGTCCCAAATTGGAGTGAGCCCACTTCTTGGCGGAAATCAAATAGAGGTGCTGTTATATGCAAAATGCCGACAATGATGCAGTTGACGAGATCCAAACTACTACAGTCTATGGTATCAGAAGGTGAACACTGATAAGCCCAAAATTGTGCTTTTAAGAAATAGGTCGGCTCTCTATGCGAGGCACAGAAGGTCCAACTTGAAGCTTGAAGTGGCCAAATAATATAAACTAGTGTGCCCGTACGAGAACTCTCGCAAGAAAAAATCCAACCCCCAAAATCTAAATTTCCCATCCAACATCCAAACTTCCCATATGATTTCTATCTGTCAACTGATGGAAATCATACGCGAAGTGTTTATTCTTTTATATATTTATTTTAATCGCTTTTCGAATTTGTTAAAATTTATATAGTGAAAGTGCAATTCGTCAATTTTCCAGGAAATTCTCTTTCTTTTGACACCTCATTTGTTAAGATTGGTTAAGTGTGAGAGCCGCAAATGGTACCTATACAACAGAAATAAGATGCATGATGATGAAAAGTATCTTACAAGAATCACCCAAAAGAAAAAGCTTACTTCACCAGTGCTTTGTTTGGTATAAAAGTATATTCTCTAACAAAAAAAAAAAAAAAATACGTAAGTAACTTCGGGTATTGTGGAATACCTATTTCTATTTTGGACTTAAGGAACAAATTGTAGGATTTATTGTATTAAAATTTCGTAAGGTTCAATATAGAAGTATAAACTACCATTCAGTATCCTTTGGTGGGACTCTAATCTTTACTTTAGAGTATTTTGACAACAATGTGCTCCGACCTCGAAAACCTCTTTTTTTTAAAAAAAGTTGCGGGTAATGTGATATACCTTTTTTGAGACGAAAACTTTTAAGATGGGTAATGTGGTATACTTTACCACTGTAGCCCGTGGCTGGTGTTCCACATTAGCCGAAACTGAATATTTAAAAAAAATATAATAAAATATAAGATTAAGCTGTTAAAACAAAACTTGTAGTTATTCTACGTAAATGAAACATTGCTTTCTCCTAATAACTGATCATCTGGTTTCAAATAGAATTTCTCACTGCACACAATAATTTTTTGTTTTGCTAAAAAAAAACTGGATAACACACTAAAACTTTTAAGGTTTTTAGCTTTTTAAACATTTAATTTTTTTAACTTGATTAAATAAACATGCTATTCTCACTAACTGCTGATGTAAAAAGAGTTACCAAACTGAGCTTTGTTTTCGAGAAAACCGCCTATTCCACATTACCCGCATATTCCACAATACCCGAAGTTACTATATGGACATATGGTAGCATTGGTTCTTCTATAAAATGTATGAGTTTTAGTTTTTACGCAGCATTTTCAAGCCTCTACTCGTTACATCGCTCTTACCCATTACCCATCTTACTTACATTTACTTTTTGCAAAACTGTTAAGCACACCATTTTGATCATTGCATCTAAAAACAGATTTCAAACTTAGTAGTTTATAAGTTTTGAAGGTTAAGCTACACATCCCTTCCATTATATTCTATGAAATTAGTAGAATGCATTCAGATTTACGTCTGTTAGTTACCGCAATATTTGACAATTTTACGTTAGGTAATAGTTGTACCTCGCCGTGGCCGTGGTGGTTAGTGCGTTGGACTAGCACGCAATGCTGCCCGGGTTCAACTCCTGGCCGGGTCTAACACCTAAAAAAAAGAGTTTTTTCACGGTGCCACCTCTTCCGAATGTCTGACAAGCATCAAAGAGTATCATTTGTCACGATTGAGCTTCTCAACTCGCCGTTCGGTGTCGGCAAAAAACTGTAGGTCCCTTCCATTCGTGCAAAAATATAACACGCACACACAAATGGTTGCGAGAAGCAGGCCCAGGTTCACCTCGAGCTGTAGCGCCAACTAAGTAAAGGCCCCGACCCATAGAATCCGTTGTGCGTTTATTCATCCGTTTTAACGGACATCCCGATAGAATACACGCATTCTTATGGAAGGTGGCCCATAACCAACGCACATAAAAACGCAGACGCAGAAAGTAGGTTTACTTTCTACTTTTTTCTCTGCGCTGTGCGTTGGGTGTTCACACATTCAACCATTGAAGTGCACACCTTCACATATTATAGTTCATGCATTCACAAATTGAGAGTATGCATTTTGATTGGTGGAAGCATAGAGAAATATAGAAAAACTGTCATCGATGTTGAAAATCAGCTGACATCAGCTTGAAAAGAAAACACTTGCAACCAGTGTTGTCGGTCGTACTACAATAGTTGTTCTGTATACCCATCTGCAGTCCGTACTACACTTGCCTTATGTCGTTTTTGTTTGGGCTTTGCAGAGTTTGCTCTCAGATATCAGATTTTTCGTGCTGAATAGAAAACAAATGAGATTGATCTGTTTTTCTGCAATTGTATTAGTGTATCATTTGGCCTTTTTTTCGTAAAAGGAAATAAATAAAAAAAGAAAAATTATAAATACAATTTTAAATACACTTTTTTTCTTTGTATTTTCTAATTTTTTCTGATAATATTTGTGTTAATTAATAGCATTTTGATGTTCTGCGTTTTAATTTCGTACAAAATGTTTTGGTATTACTGCAAGTAGGTGTAAATCTCTAGTTGAATCCGAAATTTACAAAAATTAATCTCGAGCAAAAAAAAGTGCTTTTTAGTCGGTTGGAAAATGATAATTGCACTGGAGCGATAAAAACTGCTTGAGATAAAAAAGTGATTGCAATGCCAGATCCTTATACCAAATAATAGAACTCTATTGGTAAGACATTGGTAAGAAAACTCCAAGGGCCATGATAAAATTATGTCAGCCACGCATCCAGATAACGAACAAGACATTCCGATGAAAATATTGAAGCCCACGAGCCAGCTACCGTAACCGTCAATAGCGAGCGTTATCGAGCCATGATAACGGATTTTGTGATATCCATTGTTCGTGAAAATTGCATGGGTGGCTACTGGTTTCAACAAGACGGCGGTACATACCACACAGCTAAACAAACAATCAATTTATTGCCACCATTATTCCCAGGGCGACTCATATCGAAAATGGCGATTTTGACTGGCCACCGATATCACCCGATTTAACGCCACCAGACTTTTATTTGTTGGGTTATTTGAAGTCCAAGGTATACGTAAATAAGCTAATGACTTTAGCTAAAGTGATATCACCACCATGTCGGCCGAACCATTGGCCAAAACGATGGAAAATGCCGAAAAAAAGAGTGCATTTGGCCGTCTAGACTAAAGGTGGCCATTTGCGCGATATCATTTTCAAAAAGTAGCTGGAATAAATCTCCTTTAACCAAATGAAATGATTATCCAAATGAACAACAAAAAATTGTTTTTGTTTAATGTTTATTTTTTAGAAACAAATGCTTTCACTTTAAATGGCCTACCCTGTAGAATTGCTCCAATTGTGTGCATAAATTATTTAATTTGTTATTTTAATAAATTTTTGAAAAATCACTCACTTTAAGTCACAAGTGCTTTTCTGCATTTCTAACTAAAAATGTACACACATTTTTTTGTACATTTTTCTATGCACACCCGGGTGTATTGGCTATAGATAGAAGGAGTAAATCGCAAAAACTACTTGTAAATTTTGACTCAAAAAGAAAAATTTAATTTTTCTTTTCGAATATGATACAATATTTTAGGAGGCTTTCAAAATTTCAAGTCGATACGGTACCTAGAACTCAAAATATATCAATCTGAAAATTAAAAACACACCCGGGCATGTGGGTGTAGACAGTTAGACACAAAGGTTAAATCGACTAGAGACAAAGGCCAGCATAAAGGCGCCTAGTGACAAACAACAGAAACAGGAACAGAAGCAGAATCCCATACATTTGCAACTGAAACAGAATTAGCAACAGAATATTTTCTTTTGCAACAACAGAACCGTAGCGCAAGTGGTTAGTGCGTCGGACTACTGTGCCAGCGGTCTTGGGTTCGAATCCCGCCGCAAACACCTAAAAGTTTTTCACAGTGCCCACCTCTTCCGAATGTCTGACAAGCATCAAAGAGTATCATTTGTCACGAATGAGCTTCTCAACTCGCCGTTCGGTGTCGGCAAAAAACTGTAGGTCCCTTCCATTCGTGCAAAAATATAACAAGCACACACAAAGGGTTGCGAATAGTTGGCCCTGGTTCACCTCGAGCTGTAGCGCCAACTAAGTAAGTAATAGTTGTACCCAAATAATTATGGTTATTTATAAGTTATAACTATTGTTGTGGTTTATTATAATAGTTTAATGGTCATTTAATAGCGCCTTTGTTAGAGGTATCATCAGACATCGATAAATTGATCGCTTAACTTCGCGGAACTGCGATAGTAAAATAAATTTAAGTACGGTTTATTTAATGGATCAGCCCATTGACGGCTATTTGTGTTTATTGCTCTTTAGAGAAAAGGGAGAAGGTAGCATCTTATGGCCTGAGCTGAAATTGTAGCATTTTTTACGTAAATTGAAAGCAACCAAATCATTTGAAAATTACAGTGCTTCTACAATTAATACTAACTAAAGTTTATGATATTAAGTGTGTTTGGTATCTTTTTTGGCACACGGAATTGAGATCTGTCAAATAGTAGAATCCTCTCAAAGAGAGAGAACTCCTCTTAAAGACAGAAAACTTGGACAAAAGTAAACAAACGCTTTTCAAACAACACTTTGTCAAGCCTATCAAATTGTTTTTGTTTTCTACTAACAATGAAGATTATGACATTTCACAAACTGTCAGATGGCTGGTTTGACAGAGTTGGCTCGGCCCACCCCGAGGAATTGGTCTTGCAGATAATCCATCGCAAAGAGAGATTCAAATGAGAGTAAAAAAAAATTGAGAGCCATGAAACTGTCAGATTCTATGTAGTTTACGTAGAACTTTCGAAAACTAGCATGTTACCAAACAGACCTATTATTGTTCAAATTCGCTATACTATAAGCGTAATGTCCACCTTACTATTCACAGATATAGATATGTATAGTAGCAGATCCTTTTTTCAAATCCTTATAAAATATAGTATTCATTCGGTCGGTAAGGCAATAATATTTAAAAAAAAAAAAAAAAAACCTGAAATAAGGTATAATTATTTTTAAACAGAATATAAAGCAATTTCGATTGGAATTGTGCAATTAAAAACAATACCCACCTCGTAACACTATAGTATTCCCTTTGTCGCCTCCCAGGGCGCATTCTGAATTCCTTGTCGAGTAATAAATTCACCAAAATCCTAGAATTGTCTACGAAAACGAAAAAAAAAAAAAAAAAAAAATAAATAAACAAGAAAAAACTAACAATTAATCGTCCTTTGGACAACGACGAGAACAAAGAATACCGGAGTAGGTTTCTGAATCTGCCGCCACTGCCACCGCCAGAGGACATAGGAAAACCACAATTTGTTTTGTTGCGCTGCAAGGTGAATAGTGTCGCCACATTCGCTTTTATGGTTTCACAAATTGCAACATTAATTTTCAAGATGAATGGATGCCGTTTACTCGCGCCTATTAGTGGTCAAAAAACGTACATGTTGTGAGACACACTTAAAACAGATGGCCAGGACGAAAAAGTAGGGTGTATGGCTTTATGTCCTGCACTTTTGGTGCCATTCATTTGACCACAACAACCGAAAGGATCTTACGAGCATTCCATTTGAGAAAAACAATACTTCACTTCCGTGGGTAGATACGAGTACTTCACATGTGGTTCCCAAGCTGCCGCATTGGGCTCCTCCAGAATTGCATTTCATTGCACGCCATTTAACACACATGTATATACATATGTATGTACAATAAGAGTACGTCTCTTCGAAAAAGATCCTGCGGAAAGAAGTATAAGTAATTAAAAGAAATTGAGGAAAATTTATGTTTTTTAATAGCCAAGAAATATGTTCCACGCTGTGGAACTCATCAAATGGACAGCAGATATGTGTATTATACACATACTCTTCTATTTGTAATTGCTAACATCCATTTCATCCTAAAGTACAATCAAATTAAACGTATTTAAGCACTAAAGGGATTTGCCGATGCCACAAAGCAATTTCAAAATTCAAATAGAGTTCGTTCTAGATACTATTGTGTTGATTTTCATTCTCGGTTCTCAGTTGCTCCCATTTGCTGATGCGCTTCGCTAACGCTGCTATATCATTTCCTATTTTTATATACGAGTATATCTATGTGTACGTGTAGAGGGACTAGTAGAAGAATCTACGTCGAGAAGTTTTAATGGCCTCTTTGCTTTCGAATACCGTTCTCTTCTAATACCAGATGCAAATTCGGATTCTAATTACAGACTACAGATTTGTCTCCACCCATCCACTGGTGCTGCCCTGACATGTATGGAACAAGAGCTCCGCTCCTCACTACACACACACACACAATCACTCATCATAAGTAATGAAATATTAAGACAGTCGACATCGGATGAAGCAGGGCTATCGATACTTCGTAATATTATTGTTCCATTGACTTTTGGAATTCGAGTTATGGCTCAGCAATTCTTGTGTGTTTTGTGGCAATTATCCAGGACGTACAAGGACTGGGGTCAACATACTCCTATCGTAACTGTACAAATGCTAAGGCTTTAATCGGATATGTGTATTAGAGGTAGGAGACGGGCTAACATTTGTCAGTACTGATCGATGGAAATAATTGGAGAGTTACTGGCTAACGAGTTGTGTGTATATGTGTATATACATATGTACAAACATATATTTTTTCAAATGTTGAATCACCATGGCATCTTTTTGAGCCGTTAATAGGCAATTGGCCAAGGCATCTGAATTGTCAACTTGATGGCTTATTGGAATACCGTGTTATTAGTGTTCCGTCCGTACCAAAACAGAACACTAATGGAATCAGTTCGGTGTCTGTCTGTCCGTCTGTCACAGGCCTTTTTCTCAGAGACCATTTGACGTAGACTATTGAAATTTGGAACAGTTGTAGCAATTAGTGGCCCAAACACTGACCTGAACTTAAACAGTTGAATTTCGACTTTGAGGGGCTAGTTTTAGGGGATAAATCAGATGTTAAAAACAAACTTTTTTTTAATTTAATGTTGAGGTCATCACGTGTGATGTCAAATAAAAGCTCGTTAAAGCACGATTGTATAAAATATTTTTGGTGTTACTTTTTTCTTAACCCCTTTTCAAAAAAAAAAAAACCTTAAAAAATTGCTGTCCGAGGCTCTATCTACAAAAATATAGATCAGAAGAATCTGAATAAATTCACAGACATTGAGAATAAAGTGCAGGTTTAGAAATAATTATCAAGACTGCATTACGTTCGACAGTTTTTTTTTTTTATTAATTTTTTAGTAATTTCACCTTCCCAAGTGACGTAACCATATCACAATCATATAAAAGTGAATATGTGAAGCTAAGTTTGTATGTGTGAGAGTAACAATCGAATGGTTGAGGTTGATCCTAGAAATAAACCATTGTGTTTATATTCCTATAGCCATTAGATGCCGCTAGTTGAACTAAAAGTGTGGGGGAAACGATAATTAAAATAACCTACTTTAAATTTTACACAAGTTATTTAATTAAATATCACGAAAAACATATACCTCTATGTATGTACATTAAAAATGAGTGAATTCAAAAAGGTGTGCACACGGATTGAAAAATAAGAAGTGATTGAAAAACTCGTTCATTTAAAAATTGAAATTTCTTTTGACAATCGAATATGGCATTACTAAACCCCAAAAAAGAAGAAAATATTCGGAAATGAGCTTTTTGTTTGTTTATTTATTCATTGTAGGGCGAATGGAGAAAGAGGTAAAGATGAAAAGAGCAAGAGGTAGTGCAAAAACAACAACTTTCTGTTATCATATGCCTTCGCCAACCGAAGAAGTTATAAAGAAAAAGTCATACATTCGAAATAAATAACGTGTCGGTCAAAGGCAACATTTTCAAAAGTTTTTCCTGTTTGATTGCTGACTCAAAAGTTGGTAACATTTTTTTTTTCGCAACTATGGGAAAAGAGTGAATCAATTCTGTGAAACGTGTACTATGAATATCAAAGAAAAGTTGTATGTGTTTAAAAAAGACTTGCGATTACTGCATTCAATTATTGATTACGTTGAATGAGTGGAAATACACTAAAATATGTTAGATTAAAAAAAGGGCATCGAAGACAATCGATTGTAAAGGGCGACTCATAGGTACATAGGTACGCGTGAACAGTGTCAAACTGTCATGGTATTTTTGTTCAGTTTTTTTTTTTTTACATCATGAAAAACTTAGCCCGTCTACAAACAGCTGTATTACGAAAATCATCAGCGTTCTACGAGGAATGTGTTCCGTGCGCTAACGAATGCAAAATTCGCTATACCATCGAACAGTTTAAAACGGTATTTTCATTATTGGATAAATTGCGACCAAATATTGTACCACATCCAGTACGTACGGAAGAAAATAAAGCGGCGGTAGCTGAGAACGTACTGTGATCGTGTGGATGGCTCTCGCTATCGCGCCATGATAACGGACTATTTTCTATTATCAATTTCATACAGCAAGTGGTCAGCAAAATGCTGAGAATATTGCACTGCTATGGACCCGAAAGAAAAAATTCCGGCTTTCAATATGAAATACCTATGTATGTTTTGTTTTGCATGGTTTTTTATCATTTTTATCTGACGAAAAATGGCTTTTACTACCACTTCTGTTAGCCGTACGTGAAAAAGTTGTTGAACATAATTTTTAGAGAATTCGTCCAAGATAAAAGTCTAGTAAAAAAGAGCTTTTTATCAAGTAAAAGTTTTGAGAAAAATGCATTTAAAGTAAAAATTTGGAACAACCAATTTTCAGTTCAAGGAGCCATAAATTTTCTATGACTGCATAGATGTACATAAAGTCTTCAACATTTCGTATGCGCTTCTGATTGCCTCTTCGAAATTTAAGAAATTGTTTTTGTATCTGTAGTAGTTCAGAAGTAATATCATTTAAAGTGGTCTTACTTTAACTTGGACGGGGGCTGAAAATATACCCCACTATCATACGATTTGTTATTCGCTAGAACTGCAGGAATTTACAGTTAACGGATTATATCTACCTATATTCCTCTTCATGGTCAGATTCATCGGAGGAATCGTGATAAGAGTAATAGTGATTCTTATCTCGATTTTACCGATGAATCCGAAACTGAGTTTTGTTTTAAGTTAATGAACACGACTTAATAAATGTCTGGCAAGGACTTGGCTTGGTTAGAATTGAGATCTCTTTCATCGAGGCTGCATATTAATATGTATTCACAACCAAAAATTACTGCGGGCTCTTGGTCTATGAGGACAGCAAAGTAAATCAAAATTCCATCAACTGCATCCCATAATAATGTGGTAGGCAGGCGAAGCAAAGTGAGCACGGGCCAGCTAGTATAGAATAAACATGTTTCAGCAACATGTTTTCCATATAGAATACAACAAAACCTCAGACTGGATAATTATCGAGGCTAAGGTTTTATTGTATTATGTATTTAATTTTTTTTTTTTCTGTATATGCCTTATGTACGAAGTGTTTAGATATTTAGAGCTGTTCAATACTGACACCGTTTTCAATATTCAGACATCAAGGACTTTTCGCACTTATTTGAATTAATTTTGAAAATCTTTCGTCTGTCTTGGAAACTCGTCACATCATTCTCAATCGCTAAAATTTACCTTTTACCTTTCCAGTTTTGAAGACTGTTCTAACACAATAACTTCGTGATAAACTTGATCCATAGAACTTCTTCAATCACCTTCAAGTACATAAACTTAGCGTACTGTAAGACTATGAAACTTTCTTTTCGTTGCTTACACAAGATATTAGGAAAAATGTACACTCATCAAGACTCAGGCACATTGCGGAAACTGCAACGGTAAATGTTGCACTTTTAAGCACATTAAACTACAAAAAGGAATATTTAATTAATTCCACAAGTTCCGAATTAGCTTAAAGATTGCTACTCGTAGTCTTAGTCCAACTACTCCGACGTTCCACCCATCACCAGCCAAAGTTGGTTCAAGTAAAACTCTCTCATGAAGAACGAGTTAGTAGGTAAGATAATAGCTCTTCAAACAGCCTCTGCTCCTGCTACTACGGGTATGCATCTTGCAATGAGGAACATGTGAGAAGCATCTGTAATATGTAGTATAAAAGAAAGTTTGCGTATGGGTGCTGCTATTGAACGGGATGTCTGGTTGTCCAATGATGATAAATCCACTCACTCTCTCCACAAAACTTTATCAACTAAAGCTAAACGGACTTAATCCCATCTTGGCTTAATTCACATGAAATATCAATTTGCAAAGTTATTAGACAAGGACTCTGTTTCTCGCTCTCCATGAGTGTATGAGTGTGTTTGTGTCGGATGGGTGTAGGTGGAAGACACACAAGATGGGAAGCAAAGCCCTGGCACTGCTTGCGAGAAGCTAGTCCTGGTGCAACTCCGTTCATGCTGCAAACATATAAATGCTATAAAGGAAAACTTCTTGCATACTAATTCAACTCGACTCCTGGGGGCTATCAGCTCCGGAGAGTCGTCGCCTTGACGATGGCAATGGCAATGCCAACATCATCAGCAGTAGCAGCAGAAGTAGCAACAACAGCAGCTGGCTACAGCAGCTACAAACGAATACCCCACAATTGACAATTATACCAGCTATTCCCATGTGTGGATGCATAATCCTAAATACGCTGACGACAATCGTACTCCGTCGAGGACGACAATGATGAGCTGCTGGTCGAAGAGGTGAAGACTAGGAGAACGGAGAAACGTAAACACTTTTGGTTAAATGGAAAATTTTCTTATGAACATCAAACAAAATGGTTCCCCACAACCCCATTACACTGCGTGCATATGAATGAGTTTGTTTAAAATCTGTGCGTGTGTGTCCAAGTTTGGGTTTGCCTTCATCTTGGTTGTTGCAAGGATGCATCCAAAAAAAAAAATAATTTAAAAGAAGTAAATTTATACTACATAAAGCCAACTATACGGACTGTCTACATGAAAGTGGCTCGTACGTTATCCTTTTCTTCTTTTTGTTTTAAAAATAAATGCAAAAGTCTACACATCGACAAGGACTCAAGCTATGCCTGGAATACACCCAACTTTGCTTTTCACAAAATAAAATGATAATAAAAGAAAAAGAAATCGTATTGTCCTTCCTTGCAAAAAAAAAACGAAAGGTTGTCCCTTTCTAAGCAATCTACCAAGTGTTACACTGTTGTTCTTTGAGCCTTTTTGTGTCTTAGTTCTGCCTCCTTTTCTGTCCTTCAACAATAAATGTGCAACAAAAAGACTCGTACCAAAGTGAAACTTCTCTTCACTTGGTGTTTAAAATACAACACACGCAGACAGGACATAGGACACACAACGAACGGACGGACGAACTGTGGACTTTGAGCAAATTATGTTCCTCTCTCTTGCTACTTACGAGTGTGTATATCTAAAGGATTTTCGTATGGAAGAAAACTTTTTGGCCAATTTAATTGAAAGGATTCGTTATTCTTGCTTAGAATAGCTAATGCAGCTCAGGCTGATGCTGCTGCTACTGCTGCTGCTGATGATGATGATTTTACCTGAACCTGGAGGGTGGCGCTGTGTGGCCAACCTATTGGCAAGTTAATTAATTTTGCAAACATTTTCATCCTCAAAATTCAACTACATATAAGTATGTGCATATATGCAAAGTGGCTGTGTGAATGTGTGTGATTATCGAATCATCGCCTTTTGTTGAAGTACTTTCCGGATAGTAAATTCGAGCCAACCTCAAGTTAGTGTGAAACATTTTGTAGGTCAATATATTTTGCTGGAAGCTACCAAAGCCGATTAAGTAAGAATTTATTGAATTCATTGTCGAGTCAATGGAATTAGTTTTGAAACAAAGTCAAAACATGTCTTCAGATTGATTCTTATTGCAGCAAAGGGTTATGGAATTACATACCAGGTACTCCTCAACACTTTGTCTAATCGAAACATGGAAGTATCTACTTGTAAGATTCGCATTGTTTTATGCATGTTAAATCTCAGAACAACTGCAGTCATGCATTGAACGACTTAAGTAGGAGTTTTATATGCACGAACATCTTAAGTCAAATCAAATCAATATTAAGGAACCACTTTGGCAAAAAATGCGGTCCTCACAGAAACCTTAGTTAACATTTTAAGTCCAAGGCAACTTTTGTTTTAGAGAAATGCTATTAATTCTACAAGTTACTTGTGCAAATAAATTTTTTTCTCTTACCCTATCTAGAAGATCTACCAACTGTATAAAACATCCCGGCTACTTTAGATATATCTAAACAAAAGGGCCAAAATCCGGTGGTTCTTCGTTGTCACTTAATGAAGAAAAGAGCTCTAGGAGCTTTTCAGCTATATCAACCTGATCAGAAAGGTAAGTCTTCTTATCACTTAAAAATGTTATGAAACAATTATACAGGGTGGCGAAATAAAATCTCGAAAAAAAGAATTCTAAAAATATGTCATGTCGACTGCGCTGAAATCTCTGGGAATCTTTGAGAGTGATTGCCGAAAATGTGTGTAAATTAAAATTAATATGTAGGTACATACTTACATGAGTCGAAAATACGAAAATATCGTAGTTTGTTGATATGTAGATGTTTAGCTTAAAAATGAGCGAAAACTATAGATAGTCATAAGTTGCAAGTTTTTATGGAAATTCATATCAAAAAATTCAATTTCGCGACCGATTAACTCGTAAACTACTAGATCGATTTTCGAAATCATCACTATATGTATTTGCTTTTACACTGGTCAACAGAGAAAAAACCTCAGACATAACGACTACTGTTTCCCGTTGTGTTTAATTTGTAGATAAAATAGTCTGTCGATCAGATCACATATGTACCATAACAATGGGAAAAGCGTTTACCTTTATACCAACTGTGGGCATTTCTAATTGTGACGTGTGTCAGTTCGGATCAGTTTGTGTGCGGCTAAATTGAAATCTAATTTGGAATACAAGTTTAGATATAAAGAAGCTTAACATGCACACGCCAAGAGGCTCGGACTCACAGACACGGATAGTTTCAGATATTGTAATGATCTAGGTGTAGAAGAGGATATCGCACATATTCTGTGCGAATGTCAGGACATAGCATGTAGATGCAGGAACATTTTAGGCTTCTACTTCTTTGGTTACCTGGAGGAGGTGGGGCGATCCAACCATAGATTCGTTTTAAAATTTTGTAGGGCAATAAAGTGCTTTGAGAAAATAGTGGCAGTTTAGGTGCAATCCTTGGATGGATTCTTAGAGGATCGCGATGGACCCACTCTGGTACCTAGTGTTTTGGGGTGACTCAGCCTGTCAACCCATATCAACCTAACCTAACCTAAGCTTATAATGGATCCATCATTCATTTCTACTCTAGATTCGGAAGAAAAAGAGACCTGAAGATCTTTCATGAATGCCATGGACAATTTTCTTGGAAACCATAGGACTCCTGATTATGCTCTTGACGTTAAAAAATTGACTCATGAAAAAAAAAATAGGACGAAACATGTCAAAATCCACTTTCTGCATTCTAATCTTAATTTTTCCGCAGAAAATATGGGTGATGTTAGCGACGAACGGTTCCATCAAGATATTGCTGCAATAGAGAGACGGTACCAAATAGGAACAATCAATATTGGCAGACCACTCTTGCTTACTTATAAGAGAGACTCCGAGATCTTCCTACTAAATAAACGCGAGTGGTTCCAGAAAACCATCAACATTTTGAGAATTTTAATACTTTATCGTAATATTTAGATGTATTTTTATAATTAAAATAAAAGCCTTTCTCAAGAAATCCTGGTGTGACCCAGAAGTTTTAGTAAGATTTCTAGATTCTAGACGCTCTACAGATAACGAATCACATAATTTAATTTCTGGGTTTTTGAAAATCTTTTTTTTTGTTGACCAGTGTAATTCCTTAAGTATTATTATCCGAATCTGTAATCCTAACTCAATGGTCCTGCGCATGATTTTTGTAGGGATTTTGTTTCTGTGTATCGATAAGGAAACTGTTGCTTGCAGAAAAAATAGATGAAGAAAACATTTTTGAGTAAATTTTAAGTCCTTATCTTTATATATGTATGTACAAAAATAAGCTGCTTGTTTTATACCTTAAGTGCGTTTTTTCAATGCGCGTGCACATCAAGTTCGGGATGTATACACACACACTCGCTGCCGCTGCGTGCACGCGCGTTATACTTGCATTGAACTTGTGGTTAAACAAATACGCAGGTCCCCAGCAGCTGGTGCAAGCGCGGCAAGTTCTACAATACATATTGTTTGACATTGAACTAGTGCACAAGTGAAGTATTGTTCGAATATAATGGCGGAAAATGATGATGAAATCGATATTGAATTCTTTATAGGCGAAATAAAAAATATCCAGAAATATGGAATGTTATTGCCGAAACGTGCAATGACCGGCAAAAGAAAAGAGGTGCGTGGATAAATATTTGTCAGGTATTTTGTGAAGGCTTCGAAGAGAAAGCCGATAAAGCATGAAATATTCCTTTCGTAAGTCGATGATCGGTAAACGGATGTACCCAATAACGACGTTTCTTAACATAATTTTTGTACATGAGGTACGTGAAAATTACTGGTTTTTTTTTTTAAACCTCCATTGCTCGAGGCCAAATGCGTAATGCCATCTGCCGATTCCTTCGAGGGTTAAAAAAACGCAAGTGTGTCGTCTTCTTTTTTGGTTCTTGAGCGCATCTTTTTTTTTGTTGTCTTTTGAGTGGGCACCGACCGCAGCACCTTCCAGTCAACGTTATAAAACGTTAACCTTTAATTGGGTAGGTGGGGTGCTAACAACACCCCAAGCATTTATTTTTCAAAAATATTATACTTTGCGACTGACAACACACGTTGTCGGCACAGTACCTTCCTGTTATTTTCTATTATACAGATTCAGATGGTTTTAAAAAAGTTTGGTTGCACAAGTAAGCCGTGACAGCCTTATCAAGCTGCAAGGGTGCTGTCAACACCCCACCTACCCAGTTGTGTAATTTCCTTTTACTGGGTGAATTTGTATAGGTATGTGATAAACACCAGCCTATATAAAAATCTCCACGTCCAAGTTATTTTTCTAGACTTTCGCCAAAAGCCTTCAACATATTACTCGTGTTTTTTTGCACTCGTATACATACGCTAATTTTTCAAATTTACATGTAAAATACAACAAAAATAAAATAATCGGCGATAGTATCTTCGCTTAGTTAAGCGGATATAAAAACAGTGATACTAAATACAAATTTCTTCTTTTGCGATGAATTCCTAAGAAATTCATTCTTTTGACAACCGGAGAAATCCAATCCTTAACAAAGATCATTTAAAAACAATTCTTCCATCTCTTATTTATTCTTTTGCCGACGATTGGTTAAGTCAATAAGCAAACAATTGATTTATAGATAGTAAATAATGTTTTTTTTTTCTATCGGAACTAAATATATTTGAATGTGCATTCCATGAGTTCATTCATGCAATTTCATTGTTCAAAATATTTTGAAGCGAGTGTCATTATCAAGTCATTTTTATCTGTCATAAATATGTCCGTGCTGCCAATTTTTTGTAGTGAATTCGCTTAGCGGCGGTAGGTGTTTTTTGTGCACTTTTATACCTATACGCGTGCAAAAAAACACGGCTATTGAGTCATGAAAAGATCATCGAAAGTTAAATTGGCACCAGTGATGTTAGAAACGTGGATAGAGAATTACCTATCGGGAAGAACAATTCCTATACAAACACAATTGGCCGAGAAAAATCGAGCTTAGATGGTTCAAAGCTGAGACCGGACAGCATTTGCATACATTGAGGGTATTGCAATAATTGTCAAACACAATATCTAATGCCTTGATACTGTAATAGCAATAATGCTGGACGAAGGTCTTAGCGTCTTAAGATGGTTCCACAATCAAGGATTGGTGAAAATGCTGTGAATATGTTACACAACCGAAAAACTCCTTAAGACTATTCAAAGCATTTAATCACCTCATTGCAACGTTTTTCAGGAAAATAAATAAACTTCAAAATTAAAGATAAAAATCTCATTTTCAACTTATCAATTTTTCAGGTTAAATTACTGTGGCTGTGCCCCAAGAGGATACCCTGCCTCGACTGTTGCGTCAATAAATCGGTGCAGTGCTGAAATAAGATGCTCCTGAACAAATGTGTTCGCATCAGTTTTCCCCGCCAAATCTCTGAAATTAACGGAAATTTGCTTATTAAACATTTTCAAATGCGATGCAAAAACGCATAAACTTTTCCATCGCACGTAAAGTTGATCTGAGCTACTTTGATTACCTCTTGGTAATCGTTTTAAATTTCCTATTATAAGGAAAACTTTGTCCATCTGATACTGAAATACTCAAAACACTCCAACTTGTCCGTTCCGGACTTATGTCCCTGTCAGGACAATTAAAACACACATATTCCACCATATTCAAGTATAAGCTGAATCGCCAGCAAAACCATCGCAGCGAACGTCCGGCTTCATCCCCATTGAAGAAAATATACATCACGTTCGCTTTTTATGCTTTAGAACGTGCTCATTTATTAAGAACCTGGAAATTTCATCCCAACCGGTTTTATAACGCGCGATCATAAAAATCCACCGTCGTCATTTAACTACTTCTAGCCACCTGAAGGAAACGAAATTATGACTGATTCCTTTCGTATACGTAGAGAGAAAAAATACAGGCCAAGGTAAAGTCCTTTGATATAGCAATAGCATCCCCATCGCCATCGCCATTGCCACCGATGAAGTGGATAAAACTTACCGAGTGGATGTATAAATACATATGTACACAGACACAGAAATGTCTAAGGGTGCAAGCGCACGTTAATCTTCAACTGAATCGCATACGTTGTGCACTTTCTTGACGAAACGAAATCGTTGCCTTTGTTTTGGGGTTGCGGCACGTCGATTGCCTCCACTCTTCCTCGGGTATTATATAGCTAAGTAGTTTGTTCTTTTACGATCACACCGAATGGTCGCACATAGAACAGCAGGCAGACGGAAGCCAACGAAGCAACAGAGAGGAAGCAACCACTCCAGGTTCCAGGATTCAAAGGATGGAAAAACATTTACGAAAGCAATAACTCCGGGTCCTCTTTGAATTTATTTCATTTCAGATGAAAGCTACGAGAAAACCGCCACGAGGTGCATTTAGTATTTCGGTCGTCCAGTAGATTGCTTCAATTCAAGTTGGCCAAAAGAGGTTGGATCAGAAGGGCTTTTGTATTCATCCTACCCCGTATGCTGACTTATGTCAATGAACTGAGCATGCGAATTACGAACAGCACTGCTTACTAAGGAAGAATTAAAAGGCAAAGCTGTTTTTATTTTCATAGCCGTTCGTAAATCCACACACACACACACATAATTTTTGAAACGTGTCGAATTCGGTTGCAATAGATTGAGTCATCTGGGCAGCTATCGCACTAGAGTGTCGGAGTTCCAAAAGCTACATGGCTGCGTTAATTAAAACTGAACTTTACGTTTATTGAAAAACTTCTTCATAATACGTTAACAGATTGAGTTATTTTCGGTTTTATTTGTTCATTTATTGGATAGAAATGAGGGTGTCCAAATCATCATTAGATAGATGCACTTGATGAGATTATTCCGAATGACATGTAAACTTATGTAAGACTAATATATTTTCTGCGTATTTCAAAGTTTTTTTCAATGAACACAGTTTTTGAGCTACGACCGTGCATGTTTTAAATACTAAAAAATGTTGATCCGTCTCAAAATCGAATAATTCGTGAGTTCCCAAAAATTTAAAATTATGTTAGATCAGTGTTCTCACTGGCGAGGTTACGATAAATTAATTAATAAAGTTGCTGACCCGTTTTGCTTCGACCGCCTGCCAATTTTTTCTAATATACAAAACTTGACGGGTTGGGTACGATTGACCGCATTTTAAAATGTCGTCTTCAAAATTTCGCATAACAAAATTTTGCATTATCAAAATCTCACATTATCGGAATCTCGCAATTACAAAATCTCGCAAATCGAAAACTCGCAATATCAAAATCTCGCAAAGCAAAATCTCAAAAATTAGAATCTCGCGCAATTCGCGCGAATTAATAAATATTTTATTTCGCGAGATTCTAAATCTATATTAGTTATATAAGTATACCTACTCCAAACTCAAAAAATTGCATTTTAAATACTATGTATGTACCTACATATATCACACAAAACTGCTCTTAACCTTTAAGTGGGTAGGTGAGTAATAGAAACGTAAGTAGGTAGTGGGGTGCTGACAACACCCCATCATGATTTCACTTTATTACGCTTATCTTTCCTCAGGTTAGTGGTTCTACGGCGGAATTGTCATTATGATTTCGTTCTGGGGTAGAACAATGTGAAAAGAATTAACTTTAAGAACCCTTTATAGAGTTTTTAGTCGTATTTTTCAAAACAGTGCTTTCCGTATTAATTTTTGAAACAATTTTTTGTTTTAACCCACATACTCCGGGTAATAATTTTTTTTCTATTTCTTAATATTGTCTCCATTTACTTGATCAACTCTGTGGATATCTTGTTTTTTATTATATTTAGCAAACACTATCCTGAAAACTGAAATTTTAAGATGTGATATTATGTCACAGTAGGAATATTGTCTGTTAATTTGACTAAAAAAATGTGCGTCCATGACTAATTAAAGAAGTCAAAAAGAATTATTATAAATACTTATATTTGAAAATTAACTATTCTTGTATATAAAATTTATAAAAGCAATAATAGTGCAATGCAACATCGCATTAATTGAATTTTGATGGTGCATTTCAATGGGAAACCCGGCATCTTTTCCGCATATCTTGCTATATTATGATGTGATTCATTCGATCATAAAGAATCATTCACAGTAGAGTGCTTTCCTTGATAGGAATCAACCCAAACTATATAGCTTTTCACAGTCGCATATACCTTCCCAAAATTTGTATCCCCATCTTACACATATGTATGTAGGTTTCTTCTGCATAAACTGTTTTGTGCTATAGCGACCAAAGTAAGGCTCCATGGCTTCGTCGACACTATATGCAGCTTTTGGTGGTGCAAATGTAAGGAACTTATTGTTCAGTACATCAAATAAAGGTCTTACTTTGGCAAATTTATCACTGCTTTCAAGCATATTTATTTTGCAAAAATGTACAAATGCTGACTTGATAAAGTTGAATCGACCACGGGATAAAGATTTTGCAGCTCATTTGGAGTAAGTATCTTAAGCTTTCTCCAAATCATTGATCGCATGGAAAATCGATTGTAACTGCTAAGCAAAAGAATCTCAACAAAGCTCTTCATTTCCGCTGGAGTTACATTTCCAATTAAATTCTTCTGCGCAGCGCAAGTGTTGGTATGATGGCTTATCGAATGCCGTATTTCGGTGTCTAAAAATTGCGAAATTTTTGGCCAAATCCTCATCTACATGATGAATGAATTCTAACTCCACTCTTCAAATCCCTTTATGTATTCCATTTGTAAGTTTGCTTCTGATAGGGTTTCTGGATTCTTGAAAAAGACGCATCAGGAATAGCGAGGAGAATATCACCTTCTAATTCCCATTCACTCCCACTGTCGTCATCTATCATCTGCACAAATATCGCCGGGGCTTCATTATCGGCATCACCGGAGTCTTTATCAGTCATGCTCATGTACTCATTTGCATTATTGGGCGGCAAAATGTAAACATTTTCATTTTCTAACTCACTTTCCTCTTCTAGAACATCCTAAATTTCGTGAACGTTTAAATATAAAAACACAAAAGAATGGTAGTACTCCTACTGATACATTGTGTCACAGTAATTTTTCAACCGCAATAATATAAGATATATTAACAGCATTGACAAAAATACTTTCGGAATTTAAAGCTGCATTTCTCGTGAGTATAAATAATACAAGAAATGATCTGCACATCAATAAGTAAATAATATATTACTTACTTTTTACTGCACATTGTCATCTTTTTTAAAAACTTAAAATTTCGATAGAAAAAACATACACTTATGATCTTAAACTTGCACGAAAAAGACTAAATTCTGGAAGATGGACAACAGAATCAAAGGACTGCAATTTGAAAAAATAAAATAATGCCTACTACGGTCGTTTGCGATTTGATTTATTTTGCTGTTACATAATGTATCGGTAGGAGGATGTGGGTTAAAAAATTCGCCATCATCCGTATCAATTAAGTCCGGCTCTTTACTTGAATCTTCACTAATATAGTGTCAATAACAGTTGAATGCGTTCCTAATCTTTTTCAAATTACATTTTCAAATTTTCTATACAGATTCACCCAGTAAAAAAAAATACACAACTGGGTAGGTGGGGTGTTGACAGCACCCTTGCAGCTTGAAGAGTCTGTCACGGCTTACTTGTGCAACCAAACTTTTTTAAAACCATCTGAATCTGTATAATAGAAAACAACAGGAAGGTACTGTACCGACAACGGGTGTTGTCAGTCGCAAAGTATAATATTTTTGAAAAATAAGGGCTTGGAGTGTTGTCAGCACCCCACCTAACCAGTTAAAGGTAAATAAGCGAGATTTTCATAATAAGGGACATTTTGGTAATAAGCGAGATTGTGATAATGCGAGATTTGGAAAATGCGTGATTTCTTTATTCGGGATTTATTCAACAAATGCGAAATTTCGTTTTTAGAGATTTTGTTTTGCGGTCAATCGTGGTGCAACATATTAATGTCGATTTCGATTGGGCAAAAAAAGCGCTTTTTTTTATCTCGAGCAATTTTTAGCGCTCTAGTACATCTTTCATTTTCCAACCGACCAAATTTCTAGATCTAGATCAATTTTCCTGAATCTCGGATTCAACTCGAGATTTACACCTTCTTGCACTAACACCAAAAAATTTTATATGAAATGTAAACGCAGTAAATCAAAATATTATCAATCAACAAAAATATTTATCAGAAACTCCGTACAAAATTAGAAAATATAAAGAAAGTGTATTTATGTGTTTACTATTTTTCTTTTTTTTTTATTCATTTCCTTTTACAAACAAGATGTCAAATGACACACTAATATTATTGCAGAAAAACAGATCAATCCCGTTTATTTTCCATCCAGCACGAAAAATCTGAAATCTGGGAGCAAAATCTGAAAACCCCAATCGAAAACGAAATAAGACAGTTAAAAAGGGGTTGAACTGTTTTGCCTTCGCCTATTTATATAATGATTTTATTTCAATGCGAGATTCTAGTCTTCGAGATTTTGATTTGCGAGATTTTGATATTGCGAGTTTAAGTTGAAAAATAGATTAGCAGTGATTGCTTCATTCTATGTACTTCCTTTCTATCATACCCTAATAACTATGTGCGCTGGCAACTTTTGAAAAGATAGATGGAGCGAAGCGCACCAGGTTTCAGCTGGTTATCTTCTAAAAAGTAAGGCTCAATGACTTCGCCTGACAACAATGTGCACAAAAAAACACTTTTTGGACATGTAATGGTTTCTTGTGAACTGTATGAGGACTTGTCTCGCCCAATTGGCCAGAATTGTATAGAGGTGGACATGTGTCTCATAAAAGAAAAAGATTTTCTTACATTTGATACTTTAACCCTCACACGTTCTTTATTAACCGGGGTTAATATGGGCACTTTCATTATATCATATCTTGGATACTTTTGAACTAAATGTCTTTTCATTCAGACTCAGTGACTAAATATTTGATATTTTTCGAAAAATATAGAAAAAAATAAATTTTCACAGTTTTTCGACTGATTTTTCGTCAAATTGTAGCACCTTATTAACCCAGGTTAATATTTTAACTTTTGTATGAAAAAATTCTGAATTTGTCCTATAGTTCTACTTTTTTTTTAGGAAATATAGCTATAGTTACGTATCCAATAGCGGCGCATGTTCGTTATCCGAGCCTCTCAACTCTGAATTCATAATTCCAGATAAGTAAAGGCACACACGCGCCGTATTTGAACTCATTTCACCTTCAGTAAATTAAATACATTTAATTCATAATAAACAAATTCCTACGGATCAAATTGCCTGCACTTCCTGCACATGCAATCTGCTCCGTGAGAAACAGTTTTTGCAAGTTGAGCCATTGAGTAAAATTAATTTAAGAATTTGTATTTTGTAGTTAGTTGAACGGAAACCAGCGCACGGGTACGGGTAATAAAGATCTTTATTTTTTAAAAACTCACCTCGCCTTTCATTCAATATATCTGGCGCAGTCGAACTAAAGAACCAAGTACTTGTTAAACGGAAAGTGAATTTTTCGGTAGAAAAGTATAAACGCAAAAATAAATAAAACGAAAAGTGAAGTTTTCGTACACTAAATAAAACGAAAAGTGAAGTTTTCGTACACCAAAAATAAATAAAACGAAAAGTGAAGTTTTCGTACACTAAATAAAACGAAAAGTGAAGTTTTCGTATACCAAATCAAATGAAAAAGTGAAGTGTTCGGACGTCAATACTCGTAATTAAAATCCCGAAAAAAATAATAATAATAAAAGTGTTAAGTTCAACTCAAATCGCTCAAAATTAAGAAAGACAAAACCCTAAAATTTTGGCCAGTGATTCCAAACATGGATCAACAAAATTTGGATCGTTTGGTTCAGGCTATCGAAGCCTTAGCAACACAAAATCAACGCCCAGCCCAAGAACAAAGTCGTACAGTGCGAATTTTAAAAGAAATATCTTACATTCGCGAATTCGAAGGTGATAGTGCAACACTCACGCAGTTTATTAATGTAGTGGGAAATCACATCAGCGCGGTAAACGAAGCAGAAAGACCAGAGCTATGGCAAGCAATATACAACACAAAAATAACAGGAAGAGCAAAGGAACTCCTGCTCCACAACAGACCAACAACGTGGGATCAAGGCAGAGAACTTCTCAAGCAACACTTTAGACCTCCAATCAACTACAAGGACATAGCGAAAAAAGTAACATATCTCAAAGTAAGTTCCATAGCAGATCTTAACGAAAAACTAGAACAATTAGTTCAAGATGTAAATTCATTTGCAACATATGAAAGAAATCAAGTAGAAGCTAAAAGCACTTTTTATGTATTAATAGTTAACAGAATAAAACAATTATCAATAGGAAATTTATCCAGAGATATAAAAGATATTTACGATTTACATAAAATTAAGGAAATATTGTACACTTACATTGGATATGATGAGGGAAATATAGAGAGGGACCCTAGCATAGGCAAACGATACAATAACGCATATACTTATCAAAATACACAGACAAACTATAACTACAGACGACAAAACACACAAACTCCACAGTCGAATAGACCAGGACAAACTCAGATAGAGCAATACAGACAAAACAATTATAGAGTAGGGCAATCGGGACAACACAGACAAAACAATTATAGAACAGGTCAATCGGGACAATATAGACAAAATAACAACCAAAACTATTACAACAATAACAATATAAATAACCAAAATATGGATTCTCAGAATTTTAATCCGTCAGGACAAATAAGGAATTCAGTTCAATACCCAACACCAATGTCCATTGGACAAATTTCGAACCAGAACGTTGAAAACACTTGTAACGAAGAAGTTCATAATATAGAACCAGATTTTTTTTTTAAACTAGGCCGCGGAAATAAAATTTTTATAGATATAACATTAAATAATCAAAAATTGAAAGCGCTCATAGATACAGGCTCCACGATGAGCATTATAAACTCAAATAATGTAGACTGTAAAAACTTTAAGATCCTAGAAAAAACAAAAATGCAAATGCAAACAATAAACAATATAACAACTGAAATAGTAGAAAGAGTAATAACAGAAATTCCGGTAGAATGCAATTATCACCCCGCTGGTAAAATAAAATGGTATAAAAGGAATCTAGGGAACAAACCCTATGATGTTTTAATTGGCATGGATCTATTACGAAATATTGCTAAAACTTTCGATTTTAACAATCAATTTATTACCCTAAAGAATGACACAAAAATACCCTTGTATTCGCCAGGCGACGAAGCAACTTTCGATTGTTTCGAATTGACTCCTGAAGATCGAGAGGTAGATTTGAGTCATCTTAATACAGAAGAATTAAACGAAATGCAAAAATTATTAAAGAAATATAAAAATCTTATTTTTAAAGAAGGAGATCAGCTAACAAATACAAACTCCATTATGCATGAAATAAAAACAGAAACAGACCAACAAATAAATTCAAAACTATATAGATTACCACCTAAACATGAGGAGGAGGTAAAGAAACAAATTGAAGAAATGGAAGCTCAGTTATTAAAGAAATATAAAAATCTTATTTTTAAAGAAGGAGATCAGCTAACAAATACAAACTCCATTATGCATGAAATAAAAACAGAAACAGACCAACAAATAAATTCAAAACTATATAGATTACCACCTAAACATGAGGAGGAGGTAAAGAAACAAATTGAAGAAATGGAAGCTCAGGGTATTATCAGAAAGTCTAACAGTCGCTACTCTTCACCAATAGTAGTTGTTGCGAAAAAACCAGACAATTCAGATCGTCAAAAATTTAGACTATGTATTGATTACAGAAAATTAAACGAAATCACAGTAGACGATAAATATCCTTTGCTAAACATCGAAAATATTCTAGACAAGTTAGGGCGAGCGCAGTACTTCTCATCATTAGACCTCGCTAAAGGATACTATCAAATCAAAATGAACCCTAACGACATTCACAAAACGGCATTTGTCTCACCTATGGGACTATACGAATTTGTAAGAATGCCGTTTGGTCTCAAGAATGCGCCTGCAACCTTCCAAAGGTTAATGAACGACATTCTTCGAGATTATGTAATTAAAATATGCGTTGTGTACCTAGACGACATATTGATTTTTTCGACAAGTCTTCAAGAACACATAAATTCTTTAAACTTGATCTTCAAGAGATTAGCACAACATAATCTAAAAATACAGTTTGATAAGTGTTCCTTCATGAAAAAGAACACAGAATTCCTGGGACATGTTCTTACCTCAGAGGGCATGAAACCAAACCCAAATAAAATAACTTGTATTGCAAACTATAGTCTACCAAAAACAGAAAAACAACTTAAAAGCTTTCTAGGAGCAACGGGCTACTACAGGAAGTTTGTGAAGGATTACGCAAAAATTGCAAACCCAATGATCAAATATTTAAACAAAGGAAAGAAAATCAATTCAGTTGATCCTGAATACATAGAAGCATTCGAAACTCTGAAACGTAATATAATAAAACATCCAATTCTGAAATTTCCGGATTACAATAAAGATTTCTCCCTATTCACCGACGCAAGTAATTTCGCCATAGGAGCAGTGTTAACCCAAGAAGGCCAACCTGTTTGCTATGCCTCAAGGTCTCTTAACGAGCACGAAAGAAACTATTCCGTAACAGACAAGAAATTCTTAGCAATCATATGGGCTGTTTCATACTTTAAGCCTTACCTCTGGGGGAAACGATTCAAAATAATAACAGACCACCTACCCATTAAATACCTTAACAAAAAATACACAGGTAAAGAGTTTAGCCAAAGAACTCAACGATGGCTGCTGAAACTCCAGGAATATCAATTTGACATTGAATATTTAAAAGGAAAAGAAAATAAGATTGCAGATTTTTTAAGCAGAATACCAGAACATGAAGTAGAAAAAAGCGAAACAGAAGCCAAGTCAATTAATAACGTCTCAGATATTGCAACAGTGCACTCACAAGAAGAACAGCTTCTCGATCATATACCAATTAAAGAAACAATATTAAATAATTACAAAACTCAGTTAATTTTAGCAAACGATGTCGATCAAGAGATAGAGATTTTAAACAAAAAGAGAATAATATACGTAGATATGACCAGAACTAAAGAATACTGGACAGATTTACTTAGACGTTTCATAAAACCAGGTTTAATAGGCATTTATACAGAACTTTCATACACAGAATTTAACAAAATACAACAACTTTTGATAGCTATTTAGCGGTAATAGAGAAATAAGATTCATATAAGCAACTATTAGAGCTAGAGAAATAAGAACAATAGAAGAACTCCACAAACAAATCTCTTTATATCATACAAAAGAAAGTATGCATAGTGGTATTGTAGAGACTTGTCACAGCCTTAAAAACAAAATTTACTACCCAGGTATAAGCAAAGAAATTACAAAAATAATAAATAATTGTAAATCCTGTCTAGAAACAAAATACGAGCGGAACCCTATTAAAAAGAAATATGAAATAAGCGAAACCCCCACTAGACCAAATGAAATTTTGCATATGGATATTTATTATTTCATGAAGCATCCATTCCTAACACTTATAGACAAACTCACGAAGAAAGCGTATGCTTATTATTTACCAAACCGAAATTGGACGAAGAAAATAGAAACATTAGAAGAACACTTCTCAAAGTTTGGTAAACCCACTAAAATAATAGCCGATAATGAATTTAAATCAGAGAATCTTAAAGAATTTTTTAATGAGCAACAAGTTGATCTTCACCTCACTAAACCTAATACCCACACAGGTAATAGTGACGTTGAACGATTTCATTCTACATTACAGGAAAAGTTAGTAACAATGAGAAACTCAGATCTATCACTGATTCAGAAAGTTCACAGAGCACAAAAAAATTACAACAATAGGTACCATTCAACCCTTAAAATGTCGCCAGAAGAAGCGATGTTTGCAGACATAGCCACTCTAGGTAAACAAGTTCAATTAGAAAAAGAAAAGAGAACGCAGAAACTTAAAAAAAATAGGGAAGAGTACCACGAAAACAGGCAGATAGCACCGGTGAAGAATTATAAGAGAAATTATTATAAAAATGAACCAAGATATAGGATTAAGAGATTAGATAGAGAACACCCAATAAATATGAAACGTCCACGTTTACTTGCAGACGATAACCTTAGCCTTCTTACTGATAACACGAATAACACCAGTAACACCGACTCTGACCGTTAACAAAATCACGACAGACAATGGATACTCTATCGTTAATATGGGACAAACAGAAATCATTCAGGATACCAAAACAATACTCCATGTTATCGACACCCAAGAAATAAGACGTACAATTAATGCAATTGAAATAAATATACAAAATTTAAAAGTAAGTAACGACCCAATCATTAGAAAACAGATAGAAACAATAAAAGCTAAGCTAACAACAATAGAACCACAGAAACAGTTTAGACAAAAAAGAGGTTTAGTTAATGTTATTGGAATGGCAAATAAGTTTCTTTTTGGTACAATGGACGACGATGACAGAAAAGACATAACAGAACACTTAAGATTGTTAGAGAAAAATAACGAAAACGCAGTTAACACAGTAAATAGACAAATAGAAATCAATCAGAACTTTAATCAAAGTATTATCCACCTCAAAAACATTATAGAATCAGACAGAATAGGACTAACAAAATCCTTTATGGACTTGACAGAGAACGAAAAACGATACATGTTGAAACAAATCAAATTAGATCAAATTCTTAGACTTAATATGTTAGAAGACAAAATGAACCAAATCTTAGACAACATATCTTTAACAAAACACGGACTCATACACCCTAGTAAACAAAAATTGTACCCTTAATGAAAATAAAATGACAGAAATAAAGAAACTGGATGAAAATACATTGATATGTAAAAATATGAAGAATGAAAATATTGTAAACAAATGCGACGACAGAAATATTAAACTAGAAGGAAACTACTTAATAAATGTTAACAATTGTAGTATTCATATATTTAACGAAATAATAACTAGTAATAATATGTATTTCACAGAAAGATTTTATTATGAAGAAGATCAAAACCTCAATTTTACTAAATAATTAAAATTTGAAGAAGTTATTCTTAAAAACATTGTTAATCTCAAACCAATAAAGTTACTTAGATCCCATAAAAATGTACAATATGTCATTGGCTCAACAACTATAATATTTTCTTTAACATTAATCATTATATTTTTAAATATTTTACGAAAGCATAAAAAAATCACTATTCAAATGAAAAATATTAAAGAAAACAGTAGAAATAAAATAGAAGAAATTAATGACGAAATACCTAAAATTCGGGAGAATTTTAATTTAAAGGGGGGAGAGGTTACGTATCCAATAGCGGCGCATGTTCGTTATCCGAGCCTCTCAACTCTGAATTCATAATTCCCGATAAGTAAAAGCACACACGCGCCGTATTTGAACTCATTTCACCTTTAGTAAATTAAATACATTTAATTCATAATAAACAAATTCCTACGGATCAAATTGCCTGCACTTCCTGCACATGCAATCTGCTCCGTGAGAAATAGTTTTTGCAAGTTGAGCCATTGAGTAAAATTAATTTAAGAATTTGTATTTTGTAGTTAGTTGAACGGAAACCAGCGCACGGGTACGGGTAATAAAGATCTTTATTTTTTAAATACTCACCTCGCCTTTCATTCAATATATCTTATATAAACATATCGATATATATGCACATATGTATATACCGATGTTTTTACATATGAGTATGTTGCACATACAGTTTCAGTTGGGCGGTATCTGCAAGCTACATCTTCAAATTTGTGAACGAATGAAACCAATTTGTTGTTTATTACATTTCAGTACCTCTATGAACATGCATAGGTAAGGTACTATGTACAGTACATTGTACATATAACATTTATAGATTAGTAGTTTCGAACTTCGTCATTGTCAAACTACGCACATAGGCTTCCTTCACTGTATGCAACTCTTTCGTGTTGCTCTTTTCAATTATTTTTTATTTTTTGCTGATAACATAATATGAAGCAAGAACCTCTAATTTTTTGCAAAATGGCTAGAAGGTCTAGGTATTGTGTTCAATTTGATCAATTGGAATACCTAAAATGCGATTTTTAGTGTTACTTTGCCCACATTTCGAGGAATTCCAGCTCTTCTAGCTATTGTAGGCGTACAAAAATGCTTTCTCAACTCTTCAAGAAACTCTCTGCGTTGGCTCGACTGTCTTAGACAATCGTATTATTGGACCAGAAGATTAAGTCAGCTACATATGAATATGTGTGCATGTCCATGATGTTGTAAAATAGAGCCAGAGGTTTGTTTTCATCTTAGTTGTGTTTTGACCAAGCATTTGATTAATCACATCTACACCTCCTTTTGTTAAAGACTGTATGCTATCTTCTTCATCATCAGAATGAAGTGTATAAAGAATCAATTTCAAGTATTGTTGTTGTACTTCGTGTGCCAATCTTGAAGAAAAATCATATCATGTCTCAAATTGCACACCCTAAATCTACCTATCTAATTGTATGTGATGTGTTAATACTTTACATGGATAATGTCCACACTTGAAAGAAATTTAAATTTTATTTTGATCCATTTTCACACAAATGAAATTCACAAGTGTACTGATTGAGTATGATTGTCAAACAAATTTGATAAGGAAATTCGCTCAATTCACAACAAATTTGATAAGGAAATTCGCTCAATTCACATAAAATTTAATTTTCCAATGTAAATCGTACTAATGGGGGATTTCCCTTGTTATTTTCCAGGTGCGCAAAAAATATAATTTGCAAAATTTATTCAAAAAACAACAAAGAACAATTAAAAGGAAGGCAGGAAGTGAGAATTTTGTTTTTGTAGACCATAGAGCCCATAGAAAGAGGAAGGTTATAAAAATATTAACCTGAGTTAATAAGGTACTGATTAAGGGGCAAAAATTGTCGCCCGTGTGAGAGTTAAAAACATCTGTGCTTATTGACAGCTGATTGATATTTAGTGCTGCCACCATAGAAATCTCGACTTTGTTCAATTTTTCTAAAACTCGTCCAGTGGAGTTTGCAGTCTGCAAAATCACGTAATGGTCAGGTTTGTCTTTCATATTCGTCCTTTTTGCTCCTTTATCCAAGGACAGGCATACTCTCAGGTGCAAAAGAAACAAGCAAATATGTAGAATATCAACTTCTCATTCTTAAATCGATTTAAAAATAAAAAATATACATGAAAAAAAAAAAAACAAAAATAAACCTCTGGTAATAAATCTAAGTAAAACCTCAAACATAATATACGCGCTAGCAAAAGAGCTTATCTCTAAAAAAATAAAGAAGAAGATAATATATTCGTTTCCGCTTACCGCAACTGGAAAAAAGTCGTAAATATAAAATTGCACAAAATATTAAACCGACGCAGATGAAACCAAGTCAGCGAACTTACCTTACCCTCTCTAATTTTTAGGAGGATGGCTTAAAAATTGGAAACAAAACAGTGAATTTGAAATCCTTTGCCATTGATCATGTGATACCCTATTTCAGTTCTGACAATTGGTACCACTAGCTTGATTCTACTCCTCTTTTATTCACTTTTTTGGCCCAGATTCAAGGTTAACTTTGCAGCTGTGAATTGCTGGATTTTCTTGATTTCGTTTTGTTTTTTCATCCAATAGCTAGAGTTCATTTCGAGGGAAAAAAAGTCAAATTTTCGTTTACCTATCTCGATACTATAAAAACTACTCGTATATGTACTACCTGCCTAGTCACTGTCTGGTGGCATAATCCACCTGGGAGCATGTCCTCATTATTTCCTAATGTTACAATCTTTGGATCCAAATGAATACACCCTATGGAAGGGCAAAAATGTTAAAAAAGAATCTAAAACCCCAATCGAAAGGTGATAGAGGAATACCATCAAACCCACTCTCCTCTTCGCTCCGCTTAGCCCAACCAAGTGTCACTCACAACAACAAAAAAGAGAAAAATAAAAATAAAATAAAATACCTACAACATAACAGAGGAAATCAGTTTCACAAACGCAAAAATCTTGCCGGCATAATAAGGTTGACTTAGGTGGGCCAAAGGAGGAGTAGGCAAGATGCCATGCCTGCCTCCCACAACAATGAAAATAAATATCAACAATAAATTTCAAGATGCTCCCCTGGGAGTCCTTCCTTCGTTCGTTTTCCCAGCGAACGGAAGAGCTATGTCTCAGTTGGGACTGTGGAACGAGTTCACGAGGACTCAACTCAACACTCAACCGCCAGCACATCAGTATACAGCGCAAGTAATAAAGATTCTGAGTGCTCCCCAACATACACTCGGTGACATATGGGCCAAGCGTACACTACTCGAACTAGTAGGCACATCTGCGCGATACTTTATGTGTGTGGCTGGCAACCGGATGGAGGAATAAAAGAACAACGCTCCCAGAGATTCACAGATATAATCATTTACAACTGCCGCAGCTGTTTCACTCTGTTGCTTAGGTGGCGGCGGGCTTGTCCCAGAAAACAGCTGGGCCAGGAGCAATTTCAATTTCTTTAGATCCTGGGGCGTCTCCCTAGTTCCATGTTTGGGGATTACACTGTGTCTCATTGCTATAAACACTAAACATCCGCAATGCTGCGGTAGACGTTTTGCTGACTATCGGCCTGTCATGGAATCAAATCTCATTGGGCTCATGAGTTGTTGGTGCTTTTACTTCTGCGGTCAAAACCACCCACCTTTCCCATGCGTATTTGGGTAATTTATGCTGTTTAAATGAATATACATATGTATGTATTGTATGTATGTCGTTCCGTTTGCCAGATGACGCTTAGGTCGGGATGGATTGGTCGAACTTCTGGACCATTGCGAACAACAGGACTGTGTTAATTTTGTCCGGTACGCATTATTTAGTGGACTCTTCTGTATTATATTAGTCAGCAAATTGGCATTGGCACTCTTTTGATGAGGCGCTGGATATTTTGAAAGCCTTCTAAGCTATAAGCGTCAAGCCATAGGAAACTGAATTGTTGCAGCTGCATGAGTACACGAGTGCTTGGGCAGCTCAAAGCCTACCAAAAGGCAGAAGGTAGGGTTGGATATGACACCGTTGACTCCTCCTCCTCATCTACTCTTTATCGACGTTTAAAAATCATAGCCACTGCATGGTGGTTTACATGATTCTAAGCGGAATGAAGTTCTGCTGCACTATATTTTGTCATATTCTCTTACCTTGTAGTGCTTGCAGCTGCTTTAAACCGGTGCTCAATGGCTACATTGCTAATTTAAGTTGGCTAAATTCACCAATCTAAGTACCGGAGTGCGGAAAAGGTTATCCACAATAAGATGTTCCTTATTTTAATCTCCTTGGAACTCACTACAAACCACATCACAATAGAAGGTGGGCGCTTGATAAATCAATCAGTCAGGATCCAATTTTCGTAGCATTTTTCGGAAAAAGAAATCCAGTAGCTTCAAATTGATACCCACCGCCGACTTTTTATTGAATTTAAGGCCGTGTGCAACAGCATTTGTATAGACGTGTTATACAGAACAATGTCTAGTTTTGGCATCCCTGCATAATGCGCCCGCTTATGTAGAATGACGATAGAGAATGAACGCTTACCATCACCAAAACCTTTGATGTCAAAACGGATTTTGGCAGCATAATGCGCTGTCTTCCAGTTATGTAACATCGGTCTTGAAAGAATAGTGAAAAACTCTAGGGTCAACATCAGAGGTATGTACAATCCTTCAAAAGTCCGTCTTAACAAGCCTACGCCGACGATAGTATGTACGAAGAATTTTGCGGCTGTTTTAAGAGAAAAATCTTTGGATGATTTTCGGTCCCTTCTGCATAGATAGTAAGTAGACCATGAACTGTACGAGCTGTTTAGAGACACTGACCTAGCCAGAGGAGTGATCTCAGTCCAATGGCTGAGATGAATGGGTCATATAGAGCGGATGGACAACAATGCTCCAGCCTGGAATATCTTCGAATCCACTCCCGATTGTCGACGCAGTAAAGAAATACCTTGACTCAGATGGCGTACGCAGATAGGAGGGGACCTTAACCAAACCTATCTAAAGATTGAGCTGACTAGAGACGCTTGTTAATTGAGGCCCAGATCCACCCCGTGTCATGAAAATTGCACCGTTCCATTGCATTTTTGTAATAATCGCTGCCTACAATTGGATCAATCGTGTATTGGGATGTATTGGGTAGTTGATGTTTCGTCTGGGTTCTAAGCGACATTATTATTTTTCACAGCGAATAGTTTGTTTCTGATGTTGGAGTCAAGTTTTTGAGATTACACTAGTCTACAAAATTTAATTTGTTTTTTCTGTAACAAGAATGAGACACATCATTTCTGGTAAATTATTTTACGATGAATCTAAATCTAGTAACAGAATTGCTCTAGGAGGTCAGAATTTTGAGATATACTAATCTCAAAGTGCTGAAAACACGGTTTTTGGCGATATTTGAAGTAATTTTTTGAGAACAGCAAATTTTTATAATCACAATCACAACATACCGCTACACCACGGTGTTCACCGCATTAGCTATTTTAGGCTAAATACATACAGTGGCGAGCAAAATAATAGCAGTGCTACTTTGAAGGCACCATTTTCCTTAATATTTTTTTTGTGTTTATATTTTTTGCGACTTTTACTGTAATACTATACTTATCAACAATATGCCGTTCACGTGACGTCACATTGTAATGGTTAGCCCTCACTTTTGCGTTGAAATATCAATCGGTAGTGCATCTCATACTTTTTTTAAGGGAGCAAAATAATAGCAGTGCTTATTAGATTTCGGTATACAAATTTTGTTTTGACTTGATTTTTGGATCTAAATTATAGAAAAGTAAGTTAAAACCTTCTATTTTTCAGTTTTTATCAAACTGTAGTAAAACCGATTAAATTGATACGATAAAAGTGGGTCGTGGAATACACTGCACACCATAGAAGCGACAGCTAATTCAATTGCTTATAAAAGTCCTAAAAATGTACAAAAAAATTTAGGAACTCTTAGGTGTAACGCTAAAATGATAAGCAATGCTGCAAAATATGAAATTAAGGTTAAAACTCGCGGCCGAAATAAAATACTGCATCCGTCAATGGTGAAACGTGTTCTAAGGTCTCATCTAGGTCTCTAGGTCTCTAGGACACATCTTTCTGTAGCAGTTACCCAGATGGTGGATTTGCTGTTGAGCCCCTAGTGGGCCAACGGCAGCGCTCACACCCCCGTAGTGGGTTACTGACACCGGTGTACCCGGCCCCTTGTCCTAGGGGTATACAAGGATCTGGCCCTCCAGGTTGGGGGTTGTGCGTGAGGCTAACTACCTAACCACGTAAAAAAAAAAATTTGTTCCGAAACAACCAAAAGCCTCGGAAAAGGACGGATCTACTGTTGACAACCACGCTAAACGAAATAAGGACAACGACGTTCGGATATGTACCTGGAATGTTCGTTCAATGAACGGCGACGGTGCATCCGAACAACTGGCAGAGGCCCTAAACTGCTACAAGGCAGATATAACCGCCATCCAGGAAGTGCGATGGAATGGGCCAGGCAGAAAAATGATGGAAAACTGTGATATCTACTACGGTGACTGCTATACAGAAAATAAACAGCGCTTATTCGGATGCGGATTTGTCATACGCGGCAGACTTAGGCAAGAAGTCTTGAGCTTTCGGCACGTGAGCGAGCGTCTTATGACAATCCGTGTCAAGGCAAAATTCGCCAACATAAGCCTTATATGTGCTCACGCCCCCACAGAAGAAAAAGACGACGCTACCAAAGATAGTTTCTACGAGCTCCTCGACCAAACATACGAGCAATGCCCTAGACATGACGTTAAAATCGTACTGGGCGACTTTAACGCCAAGATAGGAAGAGAGGACATCTTTGGTAGGACGGTTGGAAGGCACAGCCTACACGACACCACGTCCGAAAACGGACTAAGGCTGATTGACTGTGCTGCGGGGCGAAGTGTCAGTATAGCAAGCACACAGTTTCCACATCTCAATATCCATAAGGGGACATGGCGGTTTCCGGATCGAATAACCGTTAACCAAATCGACCACATTGCGATCGACACCAGACATGCCTCCAGTATTATGGATGTCCGAACCTTCCGGGCGGCCAACATTGGCTCGGACCACTACCTTGTTGTAGCCAAGGTACGAATGCGGATATCCACAGCGCCACAACAACGAAATACTGTGAGAAAGTACAATGTCGAAAAGCTACAATCGCAAGACACCGCCAGAGCCTACAGAGAACGCATATCCCGATCTCTTGCTACGAGTCCTACCGCAGCAACAGCTAGTACAGAAGACCAGTGGCAACAGTGCCAGCAAGCCATCATAAGTGCCGCGAATGATGTGCTGGGTTTCACACGACCACCACCACGAAACCCCTGGTTTGATGAAGAGTGCAGACTAGCTAACGCGGAAAAACAACAAGCGTATAAAGCGGCGCTGCAAAGAAGGACTAGATCTGCTCGCATGCTCTACGAGCAAAAGAGACGGGAAGAACATCGGCTTCTTAGAAGGAAAAAGAAAGAGCACGAGAAGCGTGCATTCGAGGATATTGAGAGATGCTACTCCAGGAACAATGTACGGAAGTTTTACCAGAGGGTAAAAAGAATGTGCCAGCAAAACAAATCCCGTACAGAAACCTGTAGAGACGCGGATGGAAACATCGTAGTAGAAACACAGTCGGTGCTGAGAATTTGGAAAGACTACTTCTGCAGACTGTACAATGGCGATGACGACCAAAATTCCGCTGTCAGGCAGAATGAACCATTCAACTTAGATGATGATAGCCAAAACTCCCATCCACCTGATCAAAACGAAGTGCGGATAGTAATATCCAAACTTAAGTCCAACAAGGCTGCTGGACCTGACGGTTTACCCGCAGAGCTATTTAAAGCAGCTGGAGATGACTTGGTAGTGAGCATACACCAACTCATCTCTAAGATTTGGTCAGATGAAAGTATGCCAGATGAATGGAATCTCAGCATCGTTTGCCCGGTTCATAAGAAAGGAGACCCTCTCAACTGCTCCAATTACAGAGGCATCAGTCTCCTGAACATCGCCTACAAGATCCTATCTGCCATATTGTGTGAACGCTTGAAACCTGATTGGGCCCCATCAGTGCGGTTTCAGGCCAGGAAAGTCCACCATAGACCAAATTTTCACACTCAGGCAGATCCTGGAAAAAACCCAAGAAGTCCAAATCGATACCCACCACCTGTTCATCGATTTCAAGGCCGCCTATGACAGCATCTGGAGGGATGAACTGTATAGAGCCATGTCTAGTTTTGACATCCCTGCCAAACTCATCCGTCTGTGCAGGATGACGATGGAGAAAGCTCGCTGCTCCATCAAGGTCGGTAATGACCTCACCGAGACCTTCGATGTCAAAAAAGGATTCAGACAAGGTGATGCGCTGTCATGCGACTTCTTCAACATCATACTTGAAAGAATTGTTCGAAACCCACAAGCCAACACACAAGGAACGATCTTTCAAAAGTCCGTTCAACTACTTGCATACGCCGACGATATTGACATCATTGGTAGAACACAGCGAGCTGTCACCGGTGCGTTCGCGAGTATAGAAATGGAAGCGGCCAAAATGGGTTTAGCGGTAAACGAGGGCAAAACTAAGTATATGCTGTCAACAAAAAGGGACAACCAACATCGACGAATTGGACAGAACGTTACAATAGACAGCTACAACTTTGAGGTAGTAAAGGACTTTGTCTACCTCGGCTCTGCCATAACATCAAAAAATGACATCTCGTCGGAAACCAAACGAAGGATTACTCTTGCCAACCGCTGTTTCTTTGGGCTAAGAAGGCAATTGAGCAGTAAAGTCCTTTCCCAATCGACTAAGGAGACTCTATGTAAGACCCTTATCATCCCAGTCTTGCTATATGGAGCTGAAGCATGGACTTTATCGAAAGCGGATGAAGATCTCCTTGGTCGCTTTGAGAGAAAAATCCTTCGTAGGATATTCGGTCCCGTTTGCGTTGACGGGTTTTGGAGGAGAAGATTCAACGACGAACTGTACGAGCTATACAGCGACATCAGCCTTGTCAAAAAACTGCACATTGGGCGTTTAAGATGGCTAGGACATGTGGAGCGCATGGACATCAGCGCTCCGGCTCGGAGAATATTCAACTCTAACCCGGAGGGTCAGCGCAGCAGAGGACGACCTCGCCTAAGGTGGCGCGACCCACAGTAGTAGAACAAGACCTCAACCAACTTGGAGTGCGCAACTGGAAGCGGTTAGCTAAATACCGGGCTAACTGGAAGAGGTTGTTGGTTGAGGCCTTGGTCCACCCCGGACTGTAGCGCCACCTAAGTAAGTAAGTAAGGATTTGCTGTACTTGACATGTGGTATTCACATTTTTAGAAGACGGCTGAGGCAACACAATCTGAGGCTCGAAGTCCACGACAAGCCCCAGATCTCAAGAAAATGCATGTATCAAAAAGGCTGAGGTTTGCAAAAAAGTATTTGTCGTGCCTCCTGAGAAGTGGAGGAATATAATGTGTACTGATGAGACCAAAACCTTTCTGTATGGCTGAAAAGTATCTCGGCTGTATGTCAGACATCCACCCAATACAAAAAATGATCCAAGATTCACAAAAAAAACTAAAAATAAACTCGGTGGATCTAGTACCATGATTTGGGGATGCTTTTCATAGTATGGTATTGATCCAATATATTGGTATAAAAGTATAATGGAACAGCACTCATACGTTTATATATTGCAGAACATCATGCTGCCATATGCCGAGCACGAAATGCAACAAAACCAGCAACGAGCCGAAAAGCACCAGCTGAACAGCAATGGTTTCAGGATAATATGATTGAGTTCGTAGAGTGACCTGCTCAATATCCCGATCTCCATTCTATTATAAAACTATAGGCCTTATATAAAAGAGATAATGTACTGCACAAAAAACCAAAAAATAACGAGTGGTGGGGGGTAGTTTAGCAGTCTTGGAGATCAATATCACACGAAAGGTGCCATCATCTTGTAGACTCTGTAAAACGGTTTTGCGCAGCTGTAGTAATTAATAAAGGCCATGCCACGAAGGAGTAGTATATACTTAAAAACACCTCATACTAATTTATTTAAATTCAGTATTTTTTTTTTACTTTTTTGATCAAATAAGCTGGTGAAGAAAGCGCACTGCTATTTTTTTGCTCGCCCTTTTTTAAAGTTCTTTTCGACAAAATGCATTTATGTTAGTTTATTTTAATTAAATCAAAAACTAATAAATGTAGATATTATAAGAAAATAACTCATTTTATGCTACTGGTAAAATTTTTTAAAAACTATTGCTTAATTTGTTGTATTTTTCTTCAGTGGCACTGCTGTATATGCAGCTGTATATGTATTATTTTCGAGGGTAAGTTATTAACAAATATTTTGCACAGATTACCTTAGTATAGCTGCTGTTTTCCGCGGTGACTGTTTTCCAGTCGGAAGTTTTTGCAATGTGCAGTAGTGTCCGTGTTGTGGAGAAGAAGACGAAAGCATCGCTCAGTTTATCTGCGACTTTCAGGCTTCATGCTCAATAAGGAACAAATACCTAGGAAGACATATTCTTTTTGGGCATATCCCACTAGCGTTCACACAACACACAGAGCGTTTTTCATGAATCCACATTTTCCTTCTTAACTTTTCCATTCCCCATTACTAACCCCCCAACTCATTTTTTTCTCAGCTCAGTTTCTGAGGAGAATGCAACGGGCCCGACTTGCGGCCTACGTGATGAGTGTATATCTCCCTCACCGTCACAAAACAACCAACCACGATAGGTGCTGTATTTCTACGGCAAAATTCATTTAAAATTCCTCTTTTGCTATACATACATAAGTCTTCTGCTATCGGAACATAACGTGGACAGACATACGAGTATTATGGTCAAGGCTGAGCTGACTTGCTAAATCAATCCAAAAGCTGGCCATGTGCTCTTCAACAGCTCCGCACCCCCAGATGATAGATTCACAGACAGAATACCAAATGGGGACAAAAGAACACCCAAGTAGAGAGACAGCTTTTGTATTTTTAAATTCCATTCGGAAGCTGTATGGTTTATGAAAATATGTATATATTCGAATATTCATTTACGCTTGTGCTCACACGAAACGATCCTCACCGAATTGGGGTTGGCACTTTTAGCCTTGCTTTTTGAGAAGATAAAGCAGCAACACAATACAATTATATTGCAAGTATGAAGGTATATATTCCCCACATCCGAATCGCTTACGCAGATGATTTATGCAGGTCACCCCAAGATGAGGAGCGTTGGTCCTTTTTTTTTGTTTTTGGGCAAACGAAAGCAATTTAATGAGAACTTCATTATATCATGGTTTACATTTCAAAGAACATGTCACACATACCACAAGTACATACACTGAGTGAAATAACAAGGACACTGACGATGACGGTGACGACGGTGGAGGGCGGAGGAATGGGAACATATTTAATTCATTTTCGCTCACATCCTAAAATGTCAACTGAGATGGGCATGAGAGGCCTGAGCGGTTGGGTTTTTATCGCAAATAGGAATCAGATTTAACGTCGTTACATCGCAGTTCCATCGCAAATGACTGCAGACATATCAAATATTAAGCAGCTTCCTTGGACGACGACGAAGACGGTAACGACAGTGGCAGTGCTTGCGTTCGGGTTAAGTGACGCTCGAGGGAATGGCTCAGCTTCGCTCATGACTCTCACCATTCCGCTGGGTTCCCGTGTCGAAGGGTGCGGTGTCCTTGTGCCGCCGGAGTTCATGTCATTTGATTTTATTTCATTGAATGTCCTATACGATGATACACGGCGTACATCGTCTTTATTTATACCCAGTTTTTTTTCCTCCGCTGTTGCCTCAAGTTTCCCTTACAGAGAGAAACACATACATACATACCTATGTATGTATATATATGTTGAAATTGTAATTTAGTCGAAATGATAGGGACATTCGCTTTTATTGGGAGAAGATCCATAAGTAATGAGCAAGGAGGTGATTTTCTTCCATTTTTCTACTCCTGTGTCTAAAGATTTTTATTGGTCACATGTGACATGACCGACATAAAGTTTCCAGCTGTATAGATACTTTGCCATTTTTCTACTTCCGTGCCGTCATTGCACGGCTTCTCTGAATAGCGGTATTTTGTTGTTGTAAGGGCTACCATTTTTCTTTTCCTTTTTTTTTTTTGTGTGTTATGGTGTTGTCGAAGATTAAAGTCATTAAAAGTATCGTCTTTATGGCTTGAAAGGTTTTGACCTCCTCTGGGAGCATATTTTACGCGAGGAGTTTGGAGCTTGTGAGATGATTTCGGCAAGAAAACTCATTAAATGAAACAGTAAAGCCTGCAATTAGATTGACACTGAGCACTTTGATCTGCGTAAAAATAAAAAAAAAAAAAGATTCGCAGGTTAATAGTGTATTAAAACGAGTCGTTTGAATGAGCGGTACTTTTGGCCAAGGGTTGGCAAGTTGACAGTGATAATTTATTTTCAACAGTTTTCTTTTAAATTGGACAAACCAAGAGGATGTTATGGACATTTTTTGCAATGAGAACACTTAGTGACTGTGATACTTTATCTTTTAAGATAATGGCTTTAAATGTTACTTCTGTAGATATGTAGGTCTATCTGCATTTGTGGTCAGACCACAGCCCAGAAATACATACTATATCTCGATCCCTGACACATACATATATGTATGTACAGTCGTTCGGGGCAAGAGTGCATATTTTGGAATTCGGGCTTAAATTCTGAAAAACCTACAACAGGTAACAAACAAACGAGCCTATTATTCGGTAGCTCTATATTTTAGAAACAAATTTAAAATTATTTTAAGTTTTTTTTAATGTTTCATATGTTTTGATCAAAAAACAAATGGAAGTCAAGTTGCGCACTCTTGCCCTGAAGTCAGCGTAAGAGTGCGCAGAGGTATGGGTAAGAGTGCGCAGCCATTTTAAGTAACAATTTTCGTACTTCAAAAGGTTTGAAACTGTGCTTTCACTTAAACTAAATTCTTCGGCGGCCTTCCATGGGCTGCTTTCATTAAGTAGATACGACGCATTTTTCAGGACAAACAAAAACAGAAAGATAGAGCTACAACTTACCACCTACGACTATGATGTGATTGTTGCATCTGACGACAGACCGTAATAGCCCAAAAATTGTTATTATTACAAAAAAAATAAATACTGGGTAAGAAAGCACTGCGCACTCTTACCCACAGAACGACTGCGCATTCTTTCCCTAGACGCTACTTTTTTTTCATTGTGTTGAAAATCTAAGAACGAATAATATAAGCCACTAAAACTGTATCCTAAATCAAACATATGTAAACACTGTTTATGCCTACATACTACTTATGGGGCATCGAGTTGCCAAACTTTCCTGACACACTTTTAAAAATTTACTTTTTTTTTAACAAAATCCGGCTATTCTTTTCTTGTTGTTTTTCTTTGTACTGTGAACTTGTTCTTCATTGGCGGTAAGTGAAGCACACATTTTCTCATTTAGCGATTTCTGCTAATTCTTTCACAGATGGAGAAAATGCCACTGCGTACTCTTACCCGCTGCGCACTCTTACCCCAAACGACTCTACGTCAATAAATACAGCTGCTTGATCTGAGGCATGGAAAAGATGCCGGCTTAGGTTAGGGTAGGTGGTCTGTTCATCCACCGTACTCGGTAAGAACAGATTAGTGTTATTTTTGGAAGCTTCTTCCATATTAAGGAACGCTTTCATTGCGAATTCCTTACTCGCTAGAGATTTCTCAGTATTGCCGATAAATGATTGAGGGACTGTTTCCACTGGAAATGTGAGAGGTCTCTCCGGAATTCGGTATAAAGACCACTTTCACTTCTCTCCAAACTTTTTGTACACAACCGAAGTCGAGCCGGAATGGAATAGTTTAATCAATCAGGGTTCTGTAATGCCATAAGAGTGTTGCCTTTTGGCTGGAATGATTCTATCCGGAACCTCATATTTGTATTGGTATTGGAGGAAGCTCTTTGCAGCGCATTTGAACTTGCGTTCACTCACAACTTCGCTTGAAATGAGAGGAACGTTTAAAGTCATCCTTTCATAAGGCTATTCACACTCTGTTGTGTGACCCGGGAAGTGGGTTTCAATGAGTGGGTGCAGGCGTTCCTCACTAACTGCTTAGGCACCCTAATAGACTCACGATTGAGAACCTGGAGTGGAGCTACGTGCTGAACTAGAAACTAGATGTGTCATTCTACGACACGTAGAATCAATTGATTTCAGATACAATTTCTGGAATAAGAGTTCTAGGTTTTCAGCGGAACTGAGACAGTTAACTTGCTTGTCGCTATAAATTCTGAGCGTGTATTTAGACCTTGCTAGTGTTTATTTTTGACAACACAGAAAATGCGTTGACAGCTGTTACAACTGCATTAGCTTGTCAATTCTGCACTACAAATCATCCATCTCAATAGTGTTTGATTGGTATGGGACAGAAAAAGGGTCTTCCAGGTTACAAAAATAAGCTAAAATGGCTTATCGTTCGAGTTAGTACCGACTGACAGCAGGTGTACCGTTTTTTGGTAAGTTTTACCCAAAAAGTAAATCGATTTTATCCGGTCCACTGGCAATCCGCCATAAAAGTGTTCGATTCCATCCACATTTTTCTACGCGGTATTCGTTCTACAGCTGAGATTCCATTTAATAGTAACCAATTCGTTTAAATTAAGATAATTCTTTAACATGTCAATCCGAGACGTATACTTTCCATTTCAGCTATATGTACGCTCTTGCTCGTACAGGAATGAATTATTCCGTGTTCACTGTTGTAAAACTCATTCCACTTTCCTAAACGGAACTACAATAAAACAACTTCAGCTACTTGGCACCTAAAGCTGCTCTAATGTAGGGATATCCATTTTGTTTCGCCTGCTTTTCTACGGATTTTCTTTTTTGTTCGTCTTTTTTTTGTGTTATCCTTTTTGCATCCTTAAATATTCTCCTGGCGGCGGTCACTTTATTCTCATGCCTAGCCCAACGGTATGCTGTATGCACCTATGTTATGTACTTTTGCATAGATACGTAGTATGGGTACAACAGATACATTTTTATTTTAAGCTCGTAAACCTTTCGTTGAATTCAGCTCTATAGCTACTCGTATCATCATCATCGTCATCATAGTCGGTCGCCATAGTTGAAACTACTGACCTTAAGTGTTTTCTATGCTTTGATGGAGGAAATAAATATATCGCCGGCTCCTTCCGGTTCGTTTAGATTTAACAGAAAAGGGGATGATTTTTTGTTTTGTTATGATTGTTATTATATGACGGCCATTATCAGCACCATCACAATCAGGCATCAGCCTGCCTGCATATTGATTTGAGTTTAATTTATTTGGTTGAATGATGTAGGTACATATGGCGACATATTTTTTTTGATTCTATCTGAGATACTTTTTTGTAAAAATTGCAGAGGCTTTCTTTGTAGATCAATCTTCGTGGACACTGTAATTACACGTATCGTATTTATGAACAAACCTATTTGTCGTTTCGCAAAGAAAACGTACGCGATTTAGGTGAAAAAGAAAAAAAAGAAAAAGCAAAATAGACCTTAACCCTTATGTGTGTGAAGAAAAAAACACCTTAATCCGTGTGACAAGGTACCCGGGTACCTTCATATGAATTCAGTTCAATATTAACGATTTGTTTTATGTTTTGATGGCAATTAGATCAAAAATCATTCACATACATAATATGTTTATGTTTTTGCATCATTTGTTTTTTATTATTTTTATTTTTTTAACGGTTAATGTGTTTTGACGACCTACTATGCCTTTACTTCCAGACTTTGATTTCTCAAAAAACGAAAATCATATGAACATTTTGAAATTAAAAATAGCATAGTATGCATTGAAAAAGAACCGTTTAACACATCAGTATCTGTTGACAGTCGTTACGTGTTGTTTCTTAGTAAATAATTTTCAGTCCAAACGTATTGTAATTTTTTAGTAAATACCTACGTCCTTCATATAATAAAAAGGTACCCAGGTACCTTGTCACACAATTAAAAGTGTTTAATTTTTTTTTTTGGTTCACAATGATCTTCCTATTCGACTTACTGACTTCCAATTAATTAAAATATGTACCAAACATAAAGTTAGGAGCTCTCATAAACTCACGTGCGTATTGCTAACCATTAAAGTAATATAATTGGTGTTTGAAAATTGAAAAGGTACCTCGTCACACACATAAGGGTTAAGGTCGCAGTGCATCCCATCTTTCAACAATAATAATAGCAATATCGTCAAAAGCTTTGTCACTCTCTTGAAACTGTATTATTAACATTTAATCGTTTTTTGTACTTTCGCGCGAAACCACGGTGCATGGACAATTTCTCTAAGCACTAGATTTTCTAAAGTTTGTCAAAAATTTGCATTCTTGGTGTAACTCAGAAATGTGTACCAGAGGTCCATACTGGCTTCAGTACTTCTTTGTATAATTGAAGCTTGTTATCGAGATTGTACTTGGAATATTTGTCTCTATATTTTTGTTTTCAAATTGTTTTTCATTTCTTTTTCATTTATTTTTCACGTGCAACTTCCATTTCAACTTTCCACCCAGTATCATTCCAAGGTATTAAGTTTCGTTTTCGAACTAAATACAGGCCGATTGTATAAACATATATAGAAGATACAGAAACGGGCCAAAACCGCTTTCTGGTGGTAGGTATACCAGCAAGAATTGATAATTTTTTGAATTGCAAGTACTCGCTTCTAATAATTGTGACACGAAAGAGTATACTTCATAGAAAGGCGTTGTAGCGTACACCTTAAACCGAAAGAAACAAAAATTGAATTTCGTTCAGTTTCAAATTGAACTGTCGATTCCCCATAGCTTTGACACAAACCGGACATTTAACGAACATACCTCTAGAATCAATACAATTTGTACCACTGTTCAAACTTGGTTACCACTGAACTATAGTACTCACGCTCAGAAACCACTTTCTTGGCGTGCAGACTTTCTTTTGCGTATAGACAGTGATCGTGGTAGGGTGGTCAAATCCCCCAAAATCGTCCACATCTGGATAAACTCCATACCATCGGAGCTAAAGATCTGAGGTAAGCGTGTTCATTTGCTGGTGCATCCAAATTATTTTTTTTGCTATTACATAATTTCGCATAATACTTCCTTCTGCAGTGATATTGCATCTAGGTAACTAAGTACAGATACCCCCATACGTATCTATATGTGTACGAATATATATTCAATACACGTACCCACATATCAATTTCCACATCTTAAACGCAAAAATAGTCCAAATAAACAGCTGCGGTCACAGGATTGACGAATTAAGGTCCATGCACCCATCAGACATAAAACGAAAGAAACATCGATAAAATAAAACGAAAGGTATGTAACACTCTATACTTTTAGTGCAAGTGTTAATTTTTATTTGGTGTCCACAGATATCTGCGGACGCCCATTACATGTTCGGTTGCGCCTACATTTTCCTAGCTACATAAATATATGTACATATAATATGTAGCAGGAGCCGAAAAGAGAGCGTCCGCAGTCCTTATTATTTTCTTTCATCTCGATTTTGCCTGCTGTGCTACCATCGGTAATATCGATCTTCGCAACGCCGTGCTCTCACGCAGTTCCACTTTTACGCTAAAAGGGAGACAACGTGCGCAAAAATCGATCTGACCTAGTGATAACACACGTGCTCTCGGGATTATTTAACCTCCAGCCTGTATCAATTCACCATCCGTACCATCATTTCCTCATCACACACCGATCAAGTGCAGAAAAACCCCAATTAAAACAAGTGCCCATAGTGTAGTGTTTCCTTTTACTTCGATTACTTATGTGCTATATTACCTTAACCTCAATCCTTGCCCTAATAAGATAGTGATTATATTAATTAGTTAGTGTAAATAATTTTTCTATTCATATCTATATAATATATAAGATTGCCTAAGAAATTTACAAAATTTTAAATATAAAATACACAAACACACACATCATACTCATCTGCTCAACAACGAGGGAAATTTGTGGCCACAACTTTCGCCGTATGGAAAAATTGTAAGTACATGCACAAATTATTTGCATAAGTATTAAATTTCTTTGGCAATTATTTATATCCATATAATATACATATACGTTTCTAAAATTCGTTAAATTACATTGTGCTATACTTATACTTAAACCCGTAAATTTCGTTAAAATAATTATTACTTTACCTACATAAACCTATTGCATAAGAAGTGGATTAAAAGCAAAATCATATAACTACTTACTACCTATTGTTTTGCACATAAACACATTTACCCTATACATACCTACTTATAGTTTCTTACATTTTACATAGTTTCTTGCATTTCTACATGATAATTAATTAAGTTATATATATACTTAAAACCATATATACTTTTGAAGTCTCTTAAAGCAAAAAGCCCTAAACAGTGAAATGCTAAACTTTGACTCTTCAAATTTAATAAATATTGAGTTTTGATCATATGATAATATGAAGCCATTACGCGTTTAACTTCATAGCTATTAAGGTTGTGATCCGGTAGATATTTCGCAAGGGTATCTATTGGGACTATCCTAAACAAAATTGGACAAGGGATAGTCATGGTGCATCTGATCTCATCAGGTGCATAGGGGAGGGCATGTCCGCAATGTTTCACAACACCTGAAACAACATCAGCTTCGTTCGTTCATATACCTCTGTCATCTCTTATCTTTGCCTATTCTCTCTTGAATATTTTTTCTTCTACTTCTACGATACCCAATTAAATTTTGATCCAGGCACGAAAATTATGTGTGCATAGGGAGGCAGCAAGATCCCACCCCACCGTCGAGCTAACGCCGTGCGATCGCAAGCGTGCCTACTGCTGCCAAGGGACTCAGGTCAACCACCACCTACCATCACCAACCCACCTAGCTATGACAGCGTGACCTTTTGTAATTTAAACTTCAAGTCTTCCTGCCACAGCTTATCAAAGGCTTGCAAAGTATCCAGCAATACGCTTGAGCAAATCTTTTCTTCTTCAAGAGCTCTCTCAGTTATGTCATTGATTCTACGCACATTTTTTTGCATACCAGAACAGAGAGACAGGCACATCGGCATAGAGATAGCACACTCAGATGTTAGGTTTAAATTTGAGCAAAGTCTATAGGTGGGTCCAGGATTACTGGAGCGTTATGTATTCGGATTATTTGTATCATTGCTTATGATTCACAGTATTTTGTCCAGATGTTTCTATTTACTGTGGTCGCCTTGGCCGTGGTGGTTAGTGCGTTGGACTACCACGCATGCTGCTCAGGTTCAATTCCAGCCCGGGTCCAATACCTAAAAACCTTCGAATGTCTGACAATCAATCAAAGAGTATCATTTGTCAATGAGCTTCTCAATTCGCCGTTCGGAGTCGGCAAAAAACTGTAGGTCCCTTCCATTGGTGCACAAATATAAACACGCACACACAAATGATTGCGAGAAGTAGGCTACGACTACCACTACGCCAAAACTACACTTCTGGTCAATGCTGGTGATTAGTGAAAAATATTTTTGTTCTCATTACCCCGCTGTTAAGGCTTGTCTTATATTAAAATAAATATTTTTATTATGCATTTTTATTTTGCAAGATAATATGTACAACAAAATGTTTTCATTGTATGGTATAAAATAAAAAAAACAACTGGCATTGCTGCCCCTGAAGCTTTCGGCAAGCTATTAAACCAAATATGTAAATACAGTAGAATCTGCTTAAGACGCTCTTCAAGAGACCAGCAGAAAATATCTGAAGGCGTATGTATTGCGCGGAAAAAGCTAAAAAGTTAGAATGAGTTCAGAAAAGAAATTAAAAATGTATTTTTTGCATTATTTTAAAGAATCGGTTTACTAGTAAGACCGCAGTCGCATCCTTAATTTACATAACTCAAAATAAGAAGCAAGTAAAAGATAAAAAATGAAAAAAGCTGCTTAAATCGTGTCGCTGTTTAAGGGCATTAGTGGAAAATAATAAATATTCAGGCCTATTGCGTATAACGAACGTTTCCCATTCAGATTTACATTGCAGACAAAGTGAACATTTTCCTCGGAATTGATTCATGATAGTCCTGACTAACTGGTTTCGTTTTAGAATTAGAATTCATGTGGGATAAAGAAACTGGTAAAATAGAATGGGAAAGCATGAGCTTCTTAGGTGGATTTTACTGTAGATACTTTGCTGCAGATACTTAGATATAGAAATAGATTTGAATTCAAAATGAAAGAGGACGTGGAGTCCTCTAGCGTTGTTCATTTTAAGGGTTTGAAGATACCCAGAAGCAAGTATTTCGTTCGCTAGTAGGTATATCATATCTGGAACGAAATGTAGATTCGTCTTGGCGCACCCTATTTTAGTAAACCAAATATTTTAAGGTCTTTTGCCTCGTCTTTGCTGAAATGCCTGTCCAGGAAAAAGTTGAACCGCGAAGTGTGTTCTATGCAACACAGGCATAAAAACGAGGTAATGAACAAGTAAAGGTGCAGAGCACGTCGCAAATGTTGTCTTTAAGTCCAATGACGGAGTTGCTATATCACATCGATCTATTCCGTCGCAAGCGAGACAATTACAACGGACATCTGTGAGCATCTTTCAAAACTTGGTTCAGGTTTTCCAGGTTCGCCATTGTTCAAATGAAAAGGTGCAATCCGCAACCGCAACCTATTCTCCAGGTATTCTGCCCTCGAATAAGGTCGCTTTGAAATTATTTGAATGAGAAGTATTCGAGAAACCTATTGAAATTCGTTCAATGTAAACTCTTTACCTACAAATCGACAGGCTTGTTGATCATCGGAAAACAGTTGTAGAGAAGAATAGACAATACCATATGTATTCTATGGACAACCATCCACTTGAATTTTATTTGTAATTACATAAGACTGCTTGTTAAAATAAACACACCTGCAACCAACCCTTATCGTATTCCATTTATTAAGTAGCGTCGTCGAAGCAAAGCGGGTTATATTTACCTTTTAATCAATTTAATTAAAATCTTGTAATTTTTCAAAAGCAATTCACATTGCATGCAAATCAAAGCACTCATAGATATTACTTTCCTCCATTAGATGGAGTCGAAGTCCTTCTTATCTCTGCATGCATTCGGCATTTCCCATGTTGCGCTTCTATAGATTCATTTTATCGAACAATGGCTTCACAAGGATCAGAATAAAACCATCCAAGCTGTTTGCACAGAGAGTGTACATACATATGTATGTATAAGTATGTAGTTTAATTTTATGCAAGCAACCCTATCGCTTGGGTTGATAAATGTACATATTCTTATCTAAAATCTAATTAAGATCTTGAGCGTTGCATACAATCGCACTCACAGGACTCACTACTTTTCGCATTTGGAAACCATGTACATGTGTGTTTTTCTTTTCACATGGAACCCAATTGACCGACATTAGCTAATAATTTAATTATACTCGCATTTTATACCCCCTAGGATGGCTTAAGATTTTGCAACCCATCCCCCCATCTATAGGTTAGGTATGTGTATGTATATGCAACTGAAGACTTCTCATTTCTTCATTTCATTACCATGTAAACTATCGGTAGACATGTGTTACTTAACACTCTTACCCTGAACCATTTCACTTCTAATGAATTCATAAAAGATAACAGTGCAACGTCAAGGGGACAGAAGCAGGTACACATATACACACATATGTATGTATATGTACGTGGAGGGGTTTGTTCATGCAAATAAAATGTTGAAGGCTCATTGCCAACAGGAGACACAAGAAAACACCGAAATTACATTACATAATTAAAACAGTAAACAAAAAAAAAATACATACATCTATACAAAAAAGGACTTTCAATTAGATCCTTGAATATGTATATTTTCTATTTTTCACCTAACTGACATTCGAATGGGGCTTTTTGTTGACTCCGTTAGCAGCGCGTTGTGAACATTTCCAATTACGATTATTAGTGTGTGCGCGCAAGAGTGCTTAGCAAAAAAGGATAGCAGCTTCTTGTGGTTTTTTGCGTGTACTTTCATCCGCAAATAAGTATGAGTATACAGAAACAGAGGGCAGGCGGTTGGTGGCTTAATGCGTGGCTATGCACTGGGTATGGGATTAACTGGGAGCAACAAATCACCCATTTGAGACATCGTTTCCTAGAAACTTGACACAGCGACAAATTCAATTTGCTGCTCAACACTGAGTAGGAAATTAAATTTTGTTATTTTAAGCTAGCTATGTATGTATGTATGTATGTAGGGAAGGTAAACCATACAAAACAAATACTCGTACGTAGGGATGTAGTGATTTATGTTTACCACAAGGCATTTGTGTAGCTTTATTAGCTTGACACCAGTGACACTGATGAAGTGGTATACTCGTAAATACATATGTATGTAAGTAAATATTAATATTTAGTGTTTTTTGTTTCATTAAAAAAAAAAAAACACTTCAACTGTGGCGTCAAATAAAAACCAAAAGCAAGAGTTGAACATAATTTTTCATTAGCCCTTAAATCTACGCACCACAAAACCAAAGTGATGAGCTGCCATAATTCCTGATTAGTCTTCACAATCGATTTATTTCTATTTTCTGAGTCAATCCATCTGAATAAGGAGAATGTAGGTATGTACATATGTGCGTTAAGGTACCATGTAGACTTTGGTGACTAAAGTGTAAGTGTCCTTTCTAAAAAAAAAAACTTTGAATCTACGTTACCAGAAACGAGAAATAAATAAGCAAAATGTATATTAAGTAAAGGATTACGTCCCCTATAGTAAAGCTTTCATAACTTGAAGAACGCTTAACCCACCCACTGGCTTTTGGCTTCCTTGATGGAGTTCGAATAAACTAAGAAATAACACAAAGTTCAGCCTTGAATTTGACGCCGATGCAGAAAGGCAGTTGACACTAAATTTTCCTTTATAATATGGTTCCTTATTCAGGTATTGATGGAAGTTGATAAGATTAACATTCCTCCTAGAAAATGCCGTTGAAATTCATACAAAAGCATTCTTCATCTTGAGCACTACCTACATGGCGATGGCCGAATTCGGGATGCTAGTATGTCGCGTGACGCTGTGCGATATAAAACGCACACACAAATGGTTGCGAGAAGCAGGTCCAGATTCACCCGAGCTGTACCGCCACCTAAGTAAGTAATTCAGTAATTGTATGAAACTTTTCATTCATAAGGAAAAGAAAATATTCGTGAAAATTTCGAAAAAATTGGCGTTAAATAATCGCGCCGTGGCATAGTGGGTTACTTCGAAATGCTGTCTGGGTTCAATCCCCGCTAAAGCCCGAATGTCTGACAAGCATTCGAGAGTAGCCTTTGTCGTGTGGTGAGCTTCTCAACTTGACGTTCGGAGTCGGTATAAATCGGTAGGTCCTTTCCATTCGTGCAAAATATAAAACTCACAGACAAATGGCGGCAAGAAGCAAGGTTCGGCTCTGCATACTGCTGACGCCTAATATTTATTTATTTATTTTAAAAATACACTAATTTTTTCCCCTCTTTCTGATTTTAAGGCCGGTAGTTACAAGCGCTCTTAAATTGATTTTAAAATTAAGTGGCTCTTAGTTTCAAATGTAGTTTTGTCTATGTTAATTCAATTTGCGAAAAGAAGATTTTCAGATTTCCAGATTTAAAACTAAAATGACAGCTGTTTCGAATTTTCGAAGTTATCTAAGGTATTACTGCTCTTAACTTAAGAAGTGTTGGGACCACTCACAAGTATTATGAGCGCACATAAATATGCACCAATATTCGTGAATATGTTTATAAGGCTCTTAGTTTAAGATTGGTCGGTGAATACCGGCCTAAAAACTTTTTCAAATTGAACGCCGTTTTCTGATTTACATATTTGAATTTTAAAAAAGGATTTTAAGTGTGAAGTAATTTATCTTTTTCAGCTATCATCATTCAAATTTTATAGCATAAAATTATCAGAGTGTTGAATTTTCCTATGTTCCCGTCATTCATTAAAACGGTTGAATGGCTTTTCATTATTTTTTTCTTTATGAATAAGGATATTTTAACAAAGACTTTGCCTTTGGCGACCTCTTTTAAGCACATTTTTCATAACAATTTCGTAGATTTCTGATGTTATTTCAGCCCAGTTAATTCGAATGTTGTCCGTTAGCATCAAGGTTGTGGTTGGTTTGTTGTACACTAACTTTGCCTTCAAGTACCCCCATAGCAAAAAATCAGGAGGGGTCAATGCAGGGGATCATGGGAGCCAATCGATATAACCACTTTTTGTAAGTGTGCAATTGCGGGGAAAATGGCTCGCAAAATTTTCATCATAGCACTAGCTGTGTGTGATGCGGCACCGTCTTATTGGAACCACATCTTCTGTACACCAAATTGATGAAATTCGGGTACAAAAAGTTTTCCAAAGTGTCTTAACCCTAGAAGCATAATCTACGTCAATTTGACGTGTGCTCTCGGAATTATTAGTTGCCACACTTTAGCCGATGCGTAGATCGGGATGTACCTTTTAGAATTCTCATTTGTCGCTCAGAGCTTGCATGGGGTTGTCGTTTCATTGAGGTAAGTCACGTTAAAATTGAGATACAGCTACGGTGTACGTCGCGAAGACGTTTGTTCCAACTGCATATAATTTTATTTTATTTATTTTGATTTGTTATTTTTTTAAAAAGACATACATATTATGTAGGTATACATTAAACCTAAATTTAAAGTAAAAAATGTGTTAAAGTAAATACTTTGTTTTTTTGGTGATCTTGAATGATCTTTTAGTTTGCTTTGTTATATAAAAAATAAATACAATTTCAATAAAAAATAAATATATTTCATTTATAAATATTTATATAAATTTATCTTACAGTTATTTTAGACATTCATATTTATAAATAAAATAGTTAATATAGCCGATTTTAAAGTAGACGTTTGACGTATGATTATCCTTAACGTACATAAAAATATGATTATGTTTCTAGGGTCAAATTGAAAGGCATACACTGTTGAAACTTTTAGGCCAATGCCACACAAGTTCCTTTTTCCGCGTTCCCATCAATATGACAGTATACCTGTTATGAAGCGAGAAGTGCACGTAAATCAAAAGTTAGCTGTTAGCTATCACCGTGCATTGCTGTAGTAATAAATTTGAGATTCTGGTTTTCATGGTCATCTATCGGGAAACTTTTGATTTACAAATATTTCTCACTTCATAATAAATATATTCTGTAAGTTTCAGCTCAATCGGATGGTTTTGAAATTTTGGTGTTCCAGCGCCATATATCGGAGAACTTGAGAACTTTTGATGTACGAACATTTCTCAATTCATTACAAATAATATTGTGCAAACACCTAAAAGTTTTTCACAGTGCCCACCTCTTTCGAATGTCTGACAAGCATCAAAGAGTATCATTTGTCACGATTGAGCTTCTCAACTCGCCGTTCGGAGTCGGCAAAAAACTATGGGTCCCTTCCATTCGTGCAAAAATATAACACACACACACAAATGGTTGCGAGAAGCAGGCCCAGGTTCACCTCGAGCTGTAGCGCCAACTAAGTAAGTAAGTTTCAGCTTAATCGTACGGTGAATTTAAAAATGCGGAAAACTTGAATTTTTTTGATGTACGAACACTTAAAACATCAGAAAAGTATATAATGTAAGTTTCAGCTCAATCGGATGGTTAGTTTATGAGTTCTGAGATATCAAACGAACAGCTCATTTTTATATATGAAGACTAGCTGTCCCGCCCGGCTTCGCCCGCGTCCAAAAAATAAAGTGTTTCTTTCAATACATACATTGTCATTTAGTTCAAAGAATCGGATGCTCTGTCTGTCTGTCTGTTTGCATGTCTGTCTGTCTATCAATCTATCTATCTGTCTGTCTTTCAATCTATCTATCTATCTCTCTGGCTGGGTCTCTCTCTGTCTGTCTGTCTGTCTGTCTTTATTAATTGACCAAAATATTTCATATTCACATTTCACCTGAAATTACGAAATTTTGTATGACAGGTACCAGAACCGCCGGTTGTTGAGTAACCGCACTGATGCTATGTTGTATTCTATGTTAAGAAAAACGTACTCTAAACATTTTACCAAAATCGGTTGAGTAGTTTCCGAGTCTATAAAAGGTAAACATAAATATGTACATTGTACATACATTCATTTTTATATATATTGATCTAATAACTTAACTCCAGCGCCACCTATCGGGTCCAGATTTTATGATATAATTTTCTTCGCAATGAACCAACATACATAATATATTGTGAACCTCAACTCTAAAACTAAAAATTTATCTAATGCAAAGCTAATTGATAAACCTTCTCCGAGAAATTAGTAATCTTATACCAAAAGAATCGTTAAAATCTATTCAGCGGTTCTTGAGATCCTTTACTACAAACGTAATATGACACCGATCGGGACTTTGCTTTATGTAAGGATGTAAGTTTAAGGTCCACAATTGAATTCCTTCGACGCTTTAAATCTTAGAGCAGATGTTTCTACAGAGCATCCCAAGACACTACAGTTCCATATATGTACAAGTACATTATGTAGTTAGATTAATCTTACTGTAGAAATGTAATAGTATGATAATTAACAAACAAGCGTAGTACGCAATTTGAGCTAACTTAAAGCGTTCCTCGAAATGGGCAAAGTTTTGTATCTTAAACTATTCTAGGAAACCTATTCTAATTTGAGATAGGGAGCGCCATAATTTTGTGACGCCCATTTGCTAAATGAATGAAGTCCTTTCTCCATCAGTACTACTGCATATCCTTGAGCTCGTGCGAATTATAAAAAAAAGTTGCATCCTATGCCATCTATGTATGTCTTTTTTCGAAGAGTAATAATCATTCAAATTCAGTGATGCGCGCATTTTCACCTGCTGGCAATTACGGTAAACAATTTGGCATTTATAAAATACTGTTGCATACGGTGGTTTAGAGTATGACCACGCTTCGGGTCGAAAGCCAACCCATATAGCGGAAAATCAACCACCAGCCATGAGCTATTCGCAGAACTTGAACTCAAATATAAGTGATTCCAGAATAAACTGGTCCACAATGAAGCTGACCGTTAGTAACCACTTTCCACATGACCGCCGTTGTAATTCAGAGTCTATGCTAAGTTGATTCCGTTATTTTTTTTTTATTTGGTAACAACCTGATCTGTGAGCACATAGTATGTGGTTATGCTCATGCAGCAGAAATCCACAAAAACCGACTGTGAAGCCTCGAGTGAGTTAGCCAGTTCCCAGAATGAGTTTATACTTATTTGTATGCGAGCCACAATAGTGTGTGTGTGTTGACTCAAGCTTAGCAGACATTAATTTTATAATTTATGCCAACAATATTTCGCCATGTGCGCCAAAAAAGAGATTATGCACCCAAATACTTACACACGCTAATACCATATTTGTGCAGTGCGGCGGACCATCAACATATTCTGGGCCATTGCAGGCGCATTTTCCATTCTCTTTCGGTGTTGGCGTGTGTGTGTGTGTGTGTGTGTGTGCTTTTTTCGGCATTTTTATCCTTTTGTTCTCAGCATGTCCGCTTGGAACAACATCAACCCTGCAGTTTGCATCACCCTCCCGTTTGCGCCTTGGGCATTCCTGACATTTATTTACTTTGGATGGCAGACAACAAATTTCAAAAGCACCGCCAAAAGTTACAACAGTCGGATGCATGGCAGCGAGATGAGTTAGGGGTGGTGGCTTGGTGGGTGGTGGAGATCAAACCCTTTGCATAGCTTGGTGCAGCACTCTAATGTGCCCGGGGTTGGAATTAGTACACTGCTTGGTCTTTGTTTCAAAATCGCCGGCCATAGCATATAACCGGCGACCGCACGCCATTTATCATTTTCGGGTGTAAAGTTCTGAAATGCCACCAAGTGAGTGTGTGTGTGTGCGAGGTGCGTTTACTTCATAAACGGATGGTATACTGGTAGCAATTCAAAGCGGGATTATGGCTCTGGCCCACTGTATACGATTCAATAGATTGCGGGGCTTTTAATGCTGTTTTGTAACAAAGTTAACTGCTGGCTTAATTAAGTGGCCTTTAGGATTTTAGAACCTTTGCCGGTGGCAGAGAGACTATGGCATCGGAGTTTACCTCCAGAATTGATGCAGTTGGCCGTATTATTAATGCAATTCTACTGAAATAGTTAGTGCGCTGGAATTTATTAGATAGTTAGGTAAGTGCTGTACAAACTCCATGCCGAGTTGATAAATACACTTCAACATTCGACTTGAACTGGTTTGTCACTCAGCTTATGGATAAAACACCTTCGTGTGAAAGGGTTGAAGCCTGTTGATTTACCTAGCTCGTCGAAATGTCGTTCACTGTTAGACCTGAAATTTAATAGCTCACAACTGATTGACTCAAATTAGTTTTTATTTTAATTGTAGGGATATATGCAGTATGCACGTGGATCCAGTCGTTTTGAAGACTCTGACGACTATAAAGGTGCTGCCTAAGTCCACAGCTCTTCAAACATATTTTGAGATAACAATTTATTATGGAGCAGCTTACGTCGCAACAACGTGTTTTACAGTTCAGTATAGACGACCACCATTTTTTGCAAACATTCATTATAAGTGACCAAGCACATTTCGACTTGGCTGGTTTTGTTAATAAACAGAATAGCCACTATTGGGGCACTGAAAACACTCAATTGATACATTTAAAGCCACTACGCCCTCGTAGAGTAACTACATGGTGCGCCATTTGGGACGGCGCGGCGGTATCATTGGGCCATATTTCTTTGAGGATACTAGAGGCAATACTATAAAAGTTACTGGTGACCACTATTAAAAGTTTTAATGAGAGACATAAGGATAGAAAATTGCCGATATCCAGTGGCGCTTCAATGTTTGGGAATCAGGACTATCTGCTATCTACTACCTAGTTTGAGGTCATACAACTTGTAAAAAATCTGAGCTTAATGTGTTTAGAAATACAGAACTTTGTAATTGAAATGCATCTTCAGTTACACTGTTACAGGAACATTTTTAAATCTCGACGTTTTCTTCATTTATTCCACGCAACTCATTTTGGCCACAATTTCCAGTCGATAGAAACAATTCTACTTCAATAGTGTGCTCGAATCTACCTCTACTGATTAAAGCCACTGCAGTGAAAATTGCTCTTAATTAAAACAACAATACGCAACAAATATTCAAAGCAGAATTCCATTTCAATATGCAGCCAATGTGCGAGTGTTTATTTTGAATATTCTTGAATGTCATGCTGAATTTCATTAAAGGATTCAATAACATATGCTTCACAATGAACTGATACAACACTTACAGCGGCACTCGATTCGAGGACCTCATAAGGGTGTCAGTATTTGTTCACATAAAACTCAATACAACCGTACATACAGTGTCGAGGATGATGGTGGCAGCAGCTGAGTATGAAACGAGTGATGTAACACATATGAACATACTCGTACCCGTACTTCTAGGCAGGAGTTGTGTTCATCTTGAAAATCTGCAAACATATCCTTCACTTGGTCGCTTATGTACTCCAAAAGTGAAATATAACCTCAGGGAAAAAGGGTTCATCTAATAGCACTTGGTTTGTACTTCGTCAACTGCATGTACAGGGGAGAGTAAAAAGGAAGGCAAAAACAAGGAAAAGTAAATGAGAACTGTGGGTGGTAGTTGTTCTTTAAGAAGCTTACTCTATAGATTAATGGAGGTAAGCAAGTAACTCCTGGATGAGGTTGAAAAAAAAAAACACTTGTTTTGGTGGTAATGTCAAAGATGATGGAATCGTCGAATTTTCGAAAAATCACAACTAATTGCTGACAGTGATGGAATTCGATCTCATTCAAAATTCTATAATACCAACTTCCTAACTACATAACAAGGCAGGCCTAAGGCATATACCATCGCAAGGAATACGAGCAAACAAATTATGGAAAAGGAGTAATGAAGCCGCTAGTCAAAAATAAATGAGCTGTTAACCCTATTACTGCCACGCTGTGACTGTGAGTCACTATTCAATTTCAATTCAATATAAATGATTTAAAACATGTTTTAATGTAAAATCAGTTTAATGTATTTTATTATTGGTCATTATGTTACTGATATAAACAACTAATTTTTTTTATGTTTTGGTAATGTTTACTTACTACACAAAATATTAAAAAAGAACATAAACTGCTACGTAGTGACTCTAAGACACTATAACGACGGTGAATTTACATTCATGTTAAAACACGATCTCTGGCAACTATTGATCGATGCTAGATTACGCAGATAAGGTGGTATGTCATATTATGAAAACTTCTGGCATCCTTCATTTGGAAGTCCAATTTATTGGGCTTGCATGTCTAAAATAGATTCGTTGCACTTTTGCGTCTCTCGCGTTCTGATGACAAATCCGCACGATCAACTCGCAGAGCTCAAGATATGTAAATTCGCGCCAATAAGGGACATTTGGTATATTGTCAACAAAGAATTGCGAAAGCATTACATGCCGGGTAGTAACTTGACAATAGATGAACAACTAACAACAGCCTTCAGGGGAAAGGTATTTTGCCAATGTATGCCTTCTAATCCGGATAAATATGGAATGAACATTTGGTGAATTTAATGCCAGCACCAGTTATCCGCTATATGGCATTCCGTACCTCGGAAAAGAATTAATATCCCTACTAAAGTTCTCGAGATGCTACCTTTTGCAAAGACAAACAGGGACGTGACATTCGACAATTATTGCTATCGAAGGGACTAACATGTGTCGGCACATAACGAAAAAATAAAAGATGCACTCCAGCAAATCTTCTACATCATAGAATAAAGGAGGTTGAAAACAACGTGTTTGGCTTTCGTAGAGGCATGACAATGGTTGGCTCCATACCGAAGCAGAGCAGAGCAGTTATGCTTCTGTCAACTATCAAACTATACATTCAAAACAAATTTGTATGTACTATAACCGTACAAAGGGAGGAGTACACTCGCTAAATCAAATGTGCCTGTCACGCTTTTACTGTAAAGCGAAAAATGAGTAGATGGCTTCTCGCACAATTTTATAATATCGTTGACGTGTGTGGTATTGCGACAAAAGTTATTGGGCTGCATTTATCCCCTAACTGGAACCAGGAGAAGCTAAATTCTATTCGAAAACTTTTTTTTGAAACAACTCGCCAAGGCCTTAGTCATTCCAAATATGTATGTCATGTATGTCGAAATCTAACGTAGCTGAGATAGACAAGGTTTTGGAAAACTGATCATCAAATCAATCTTTTTATTTTTTTTTATTTATTTATTTGTATTAAAACTCCTTTTTTTCAATAAATTGAATGAATTATCCATGTATTTTCAATTAGTGTCTCTAAGTCACACCGTGGCAGTTTCCGTTAGTCAGATAGCATGGCAGTAATAGGGTTAAAAAGAACTAGCATATGCATCGCAAGAGTAGTTGCAATCAGTACAGGGCACTGGCCAAGAGGGGACCACGCAGCCAAACTGGCGATCCCTATCAACAATTTCAGTAGAAGTTTGTCTGTGTAAATGTCCGACTCAAGCGAGAGCCAGGCATCGCATACTTTATGATACCAACTCTTGCTAGATGAAATCCAGTATATTTAGTATAAATACTTTTTTTTATTAAGACACAGTATAAATCCAGTATATTCAACAATTTCTTTTTGTTACTTCAATTCATCAAACTGCTGACTAACATCAGCTGACTGCGGCTCTGGCTGCGATTGTTTGAAAGCATACTTGTCCTGAGACGAGATTTTTCGCAACAAATCATTGAACCGAATAAAACTGAACATTGAACGTTAAACGAGAACAAAACCATAAAAAAATGCAAATACATATTTACATTTGACAATCACAACTGAGTACAGCTAAGTATCTTAGGTCTGTTTGGTAACATTGGAATTCGTATGATTTCTGACAAATTCCTGTTTGTTAACCCAAAAGATTCGTAACAATTCGTAAAAGAGAGAGCCAAATGAGAGTGTCAAAAATTTCCCCTCAACTAAGAGCTTCACAAATTCTTACACCAACTATTTCTTTGGCTGAAATGGGCTAACGCTATCAAACCAGCCATTTGGCAGTTTCTGTCAGTGAATTTCTGTCATAAATTTATTGTAAAGTGGAAAACAAAAATGTGGTTCAACGCGATTGGTTACTTCCTTATGAATAATTATCCACTCTCTGAGAGAATTTTTCCCCACTTTTCAAATTATTTGACAGCGTTGGCCGGCCCACTTGACCCAAACAAGTTATCAAATAGACCTCTTGTGTCTTGTGTGTGGTGAAAGAGTGCGTTCGACATGCGTACGAGTGTTGATTTTTGAAAGAGCTTGTTTAGTATTCATAGTACGCACAAACTGATAAAATTTATGAAATTCCAGTACAAAATCCAGTACAAAAATTCATTCAGTATCTGGACCTCGAATCCAGTATGGTACTGGAAAATCCAGTATAGTTGGTATCATTAGGCATACGGCATACCCTTCTTCGACGACCTAGAAAAGGATTCTCTTCATCTTTTTAAACTCCACAGGACATTTATAAGTATCTGAACGCAAATCCGAACGAAAGGGTCAGTTGGGGTATGTTGTATCAAAACGGCACCCTTTTTGCGCTATTTGGGTTTCTTTCCACCGAAACTACCACTTCTACCAACCAACCGTGGCCGCGTTTCTCTGGTACTCAACAACTATTTTCAAGTCACTGACCTCATGCCTTAGCTTAGATGAATTCATATTAATGTCTTCCTTCTACGTATCTGACTAGTGAACTGGTAGTCTTTATTACCGGCGATGCTTTTCTTTCGTACATTGCTTTAAAATGCAATGTCTGGCCTTGGGTTTGAAATAATCTGAATAACGCTAATAGATTGAGGAAAGTGTCTATATCTAGATCTAGTTGTCGAGAAGGATGGAGAAGGGCTCCATCATAAGGTTAGGCTCCATAATTAACGCTGTAAGACCGTGCCAATTAGTGTGCTCATTTCGATACTAACTAGATCTTCTGAGATAGTACCTAAGCCAAAATACTTTCCTCTATACTCATAGACAAGTATTTTCTTTAATTTTATTAGAACGTGTTTTTAGGCAATTCGGCAAACTCATTTACTAGTAACAATGGCTCTAGGTTGGGACTTCCACCTCCTGAGAACGTTTTTCTCATTTAAGATAGACCCAGCCTAGGAATATCGCGAGAGACGATCAAAGTGAATTTCCCTTCTCATTCAAAGGATACGATTTTGCCTTTAGATAAAAGTTGTATACGTGTGTTGGACTTACACTCGTATTTGTATCTACGAGTATACCTTCGTTCATTCCAAGACTTAAAATAGTCGGTTCTTTATAATAAAGTTGACCTTCCACTCGAAAGCTGTAGGACCGCTCTATATGGTAAACCCGATATGTACTCGTGTTATCTACCTACCCCACCTTCCACTGACTGTGGTTCATAAATAACGATGTCACGTCCCTGAAGGCAATTAGCTTATAAATTCTGCAAGTAACCATCCTATTACTTCGAGTGTATTACTTAATTTGGTCCTTGGCTTGTCACATCTCTGACACCGATCGGGCAAGAAAAGTAAACTAACACACGGGTAGAATACGAGTGTATGTCATTTGCAAATAATGTCACTGAAGTTCGAGTTGGAGTTTTTTTTTTTAACGAAGCTCGTACGTAATTAGGGGTAAGAAGTTCATCAGAGATTTTTGTTTTCAGTTGTTTTTTTTTTTTATATATATATGTATCTGCATACTCCATTCCGACCCATTTTTATTATGAATTATCTCCCATGCGGAATATCATTTATCTCTTTTTGTCTTTGCGAATCTGAATATCTGAATATAGGGATGTATAAAACGGATACAAGAAGACCATGGCTTTGAGTGTGTAGTGTACGAGTGAATGCATGAGTCTGTGATCCACTTCGAAGTTTTTATTTTGTGAACCACACACTCACCTCAGATTATTTTAATGATTTTCGGTTTCGGTAACCAACTTGAAAGGTGGATGCAGGTGAATGCTAAGGGGGGTTGTGGGATAAAAAACCAAAAAAAAAAACACATATTTACTGCTCATTTCTCTATGCACTCTCTGGGCACACCACCGTGGCAGATGTACTCCCAAGATAGGTTCACATCGTCCTGCACAGCTACAGCTTTAGTAACGGTACTCCATCTCTCGTGTTTATAATAGTAGGTATCTGTATATCCATTCCACCTTTCGCTAATTAGCTTGGACAGGATAATGAGGGCATACAGTGCTTACGCGAGAGAACCAGCAAACATTACGTTAAGGGGATGAAAGAAAATAAAAAAAAAAAAAAAAACAAGAAAAAAAGGTCGGTCTCGAAGGGAAGGAATAAACAGTGAAAGCGAGAAAGACAGAAGAGAGGAGGAATATAACGTAAATAAAATGAGCGTGCTGGGCCCATGGAGAGGAGCACAAATTTTAATTATTTTTTTATGACAGAAATTTCGCCACTTGTGTACCGTAAAGGATAAACATCCGCATTGAGTTCAAGCGAAAAAACGAACCCAGAATTAGGTAGGTAGATACATAGGTATGTAATGTATGTAGATAGGTATCCCAGCTCTCCTGTCCTGCCGCTGCCGCATTCCGGGCTATCAGGCAAAGCAAGATGGCGTAGGGGCGACCGAGTAACGCGGGGGGGTTGAATTGAAGTTGAAGCCTCCGAGAGTGAGTTTTCTTAATTAGGGGCTTTCGGCTAACTGCGCGACTGGATGGAGATTGTGTGTGCCGTGCCGTCATGAGGGAGTGGCGCGGCGGTGGTGGTGGTGGCACATAAAACCTCGTTTGACATTTAAATGTGTCAACGTCGTATGTATGCCAACATACACCGACACCACTGAGTGACAGCGGATGGAGTTGGAGCTCTTGGCGTAGTGAAAATCATGGTAAGCGGAGCGGCAATCATCATATTTAGCTCCTCAGTCATTAAGAATGCCCTAGCCGTTGGCTGGCCCTTGTCCCTATGTGAACATAAAAATACTTGTACATGTGAACATTGGAGAAAGTAAATTGAAAATTTTACCGTTTTTCGCGTTCTCTTCAATTTACACGGACCCATAAACAATGCAGGGTACATGTAGTATGCTGTTTTGTAGGGATGCTTACTTGGGCAGGGTGTATTAATGTCGCATTAAATTTTTGATTGAGTGGCAGTAGGACGAACGAGAATTGGTGCGAACGAACACTACCGACCGACCGCCACCCCGCCCGCCATGGAAAACATCTTGTTCGACAATTTATCTGCAGTCGTAATGCTGGATAAACATAAAAGAGGAAAAATTATAAAATTTATGTTGCTAGCTTTTTGATTTCCATTTCCATTCTCCATTACTTATGGAGGCTTATGAAATAATTGGATGTTTTCTTGGCCATTGTGATTGTTTGTTTGTTGGTCGAAGATTATTGACAAGAAATGACTTAATCAATGTATGTATGTGCTCTCGTCTCTACGCCGCTACGTTTAGCAAAAAAAAAAAAAACATCGAAGGAATGTTATAAAATTTAATTGTTTGATTGACATCGTTCGGGATACATTTTTCAACAAACTGCTCCGCTTTTTTAATTGATCTGTCAAGAACAGACTGAACTACGCTTCACATCAGTTGTTATAAATTGTCGGCGTATTTTACGCAGTGTTGCCGTAAATTGTATATCAATTCGAAAAAGAAATATTCATGCGAATGAAAGGATGGAAGCAAAATGAATCTACAGCCTAGAACGTCAGTCAAATATTTTGTACATCAGTTTGAAATCAAGGCCTTTGGTTTCATGTGGATACCGGTCTAGTAGGTACTCTAGTTTATAAAAAGTTTTCTTTCAGCTTTCCGCTTTATTTAATAAAAATGGTCGAAAGTATTATATCTTAAAGACGTTTTTGGTACATTCATACATATGTTAATAGGGTCATCCAACAATATCGAAAGTACGGCGTTGTCCGTGGTCCTTACTTTGCTTTAGATGGGGGTGAACTAGGGCCTGCTTCTTGCAACTATTTGTGTGTGCGTGTTATATTTTTGCAGGAATGGAAGGGACCTACAGTTTTTTGCCGACTCCGAACGCTTGGACCCGGCTGGGATTGAAGCCGAGCAGCACGCACTAACCACCATGGCCATGGCGACCACACTTTTTTAAATGTTAACAGTCTTAAAAGTTGAGAACTTAAGCCGAATAATTGGATGAAAACCGCCTTTCAAAATACAAAGTCGTTTTAGAATGTTTACATTTAGGTCAATCATTAAGAACATTTAACATCATTTTTTGCCAAAAAGAAGATTTTTCAGCATTGAAATAAAATGTACATATTTATGTATAGTGTAGCATCATATCGTCAGTTTTTTCAAACGCTTTATTCGACGACATGTACATATGTATATACGTACCTAATACCTACATATATACATACATACATATGTATGTACCGACAAGCTTTCTTTTTTGTCGAAAATCTAGACTTGAAATTAAATTTTTGAAAAATTCAATTTTCCATGGAACTACCGTCTACGATACTCGTAATTTAATTGATTTGAATGCACTTTTTTACTTATTTTTCAGATGATCTTGGAACGATCTTTGCGGCTCTTTCACGAATCTTGAACTTCAGGTCCACCTTAATCTGATGGGAAAGTAGAATAGCAATAAACAAATGCCAAATCTTACTTACTTAGGTGGCGCTACAGTCCGGAGTAGACCAAGGACTTAACCAACAACCCCTTCCAGTTGGCCCGGTGCTAAGCTAACTGCCTCCAGTTAAGCACTTTAAGTTGGTTGAGGTCCTTTTTTATTTGTGCGCGCCACCTTAGGTGGCGGTGCGGTCGTCCTCTGCTGCGCTGACCCTCCGGGTTGGATTCGAATACTCTGCGGACCGGAGGACTGATGTCTATTCGCTCTACATGTCCTAGCCATCTTATACGCTCAATGTGCATGTTTGTCACCAGGCCAATGTCAGTGTACAGCTCCTATAGTTCGTGGTTGAATCTTCTCCTCCAAAACCCTTTAACGCAAAAGGGACCGAATATCTTACGAAAGATTTCTTTCTAAAAAAAAAATCAGAAATTAACTGGAAACTTAATAATTATTTTGACAGATTCCAAACTACTGTCATTATTTTTTTCTTTATTTATTTTTTGGTTGTAAACCCATTAGTATAACATGCATAAGAAATACTAATCTTTAGCTCTACCTGTAACTGTCGTCCTTGTCAGCAATGACTAATTATTTCCGAAACCGTCCTGAAATTCTCATTAATTTACTAGGACTTTTGAAAAAAAAACAGGTCTTTTTAACAGTTCACATTTATTTTAATGTCCTTCCTCTTTTGCAGGGACTTAATCTGATTCAGATATTTGCTGACAACAGCGTCACCATCGCTCCTTACGTCACCATTCATGACTGATTATTATGCATGCGGTCCAGTTTACACAAACATATAAATAAGATCTTAGGCATATCTAACATAATACAGTCGACTCCGCTTAACTGAAACGGCAATTTGCCACAAATTTTATTACACATAAGCGATATTTTCACTTATGCAGACTTCGGATAACTGAAAAATTGTTCCACTTAACCGAAGTTCGGATAACTGAAAAATAGTTTCATTTATCCAATCCGAAAATCAAAGAAGCACTTTCAGTTACATTTGACAGCATTTTTATTTAAATAATAAATGTTTTATTAAACTTTACATTCACAGAACAATGAAGTTAGTGTAAAGTTTTGTGGACGTGTTCAGTTGACGAAATATAACAAATTTTAATAATAGGTACATTCCATAACGCGCGTTCAATAGCTCTCTTTCAGTTATGCGGAGCTGAATAAGTATAATTTATTAATTTCGGATGTCATAATTTTTTCAATTAACCGGGTTTTTCAGTTAAGCGGGTTTCAGTTAAGCGGATTTATTCATATGAGATTTACTTAAAAATGCTCCGTGCTAAATTCAGTATGTCAGTTAACCGATTTTTTCAGTAAAGCGAGGTTAAGATAAGCGGAGTCGACTGTAAATTACTTCAAACCCTAGCTCCACTGTCCAATAAGCTCGAACGTTGACTGCCAGTCGATGGTGGTTCTGATGGTGTATCTGGCGAATGCTGGTGCACTCTAACTGGTAACTAGATTATGGTAGCAATTAGCCAAATGTGCAGAAAAGGCATATGAATAGTATGTAGTCATTTATGCAAAAACCATCAAAGCCTAGTGCATCCTGGCGAGGACATGATTGGCATGTCCTTTGTGTGTTAGAGAACGACAAATCGAGTACTGTAGCACTACTCAACATTGAAGCAGAATTCGTTAGAATTGACGGATAAAATACAACGAACTGAAACCAATTGAGTTCTGCGAAATATAAAATAGGCCAACGCGAGTGGCAAAGGTTTCCCGGAATTTATTTTGGTTTGGAGAGTGTTGGATTAGTAAGCGCTGGGCTGACCTTACCTGCCACCAATGGTAGACCAAAGTAAAAGACAACCGTCTTCTAGTCGAGTGGATCCAAAATGTCTGGTATCTTCAGAGTATTGCCATTTAGATGTAAAAGTACTTGTGTCATTCAACATATTTTAAAACAAAAAACTAAAACAACAACAAAAGTGAAAATCAAATTTTCAACTTGAATTATTTTTCCATTGTTAAACTATTTGGCTGCACTCCAAAATCGAGCATGTCCTTTAGCAATATCCTCCACATGGAGGTGTTTTCCACACAGTTCCAAATTTCTGTTCTGTTAGTGCCATAGAAAAAAATAAAAAAATCAACCCAGCACTCAACATTAGATGAAAAGTACCCAGATAAGAGGATATAAGCGGATTATATCTGCTGCACCCCACCCAAGAGAAGGAACAAAAATTAACCTTTCAATAATGGCCACCAAATTGATACAAATGCTGATCCGTTGCCAAAAGTGCCAAAAGCCATTCCACATATTAAATACTCGCGACAAGAAATTATAATCCAAGCAGATAAAAATGTCCTTGCATTCATTTTCTTGCCGGCGCACACATTCACTTACTCTATCACACTATACTGTCGCCGCCGCCGCCACCTCACTTGGCACACTCGCATGGGGCTCAGGGAATAAAAAAAACTTTCGAAAAAGTCCATAATTCAAAGAAGACTACCGAGGAGACCGGGCGGGATACAACGGGCCAGTGCAAAAACAAAACAAAAAATCCAAAAGTAAAAAAACACGCAAAAACTGAAAATCCATTCGGATTTTTGGCACTTCATAAGCATTCGAGTGTCCTCCAGCTCGAAGAGTCGTCGAGTCGGAGAGCAAGAGGCAAAGGCACAGATTCTAGAGTCCGGTCGTCAGTAATAAGTCTCTGACTGAAAAATAAAAGCACCCGTAAGTTTCCATTTTAAAGGCCTCACCCGGCCTTTTATCCCATAAAAATTTCAAATAAACGATCAGGAAACGAGAAAACGCAAACTTTCAGGATGTGTGAATAGGACTGAAACCCATGTAGAAGAGGATAAATAGTTGCACACACATACAGCGAAGCGCCGCGCCGTATGCGGCCGGACAGATAGACACATGGACACATTTCGTATTACCAGCAAGTCGTAAAGGCTCTTTTCATCATCGGCTCCTGAATTGCCCTGCTGGAGGTTTACACAAATAATCCAATCGCATCATTTAGCCACCAGCATGGGGAGTTTTTGTGCTCTGTGGCGAACTACAAACTTAGGTATACTTCGTATTCGTATATTCGTACATTTGCTTTCCTAGAGAAAATGAAAAAAAATTAAATGGGGTTCAAAAGCAGGATACGAAAGGGCGACAGCAATGGAACGGAAGAGTAAGCGGGAAGCCTTAAATAATCCAGCGACCGACAGCAAACGCCGCCAGAGACTACGGGCCGGCCCGTAAAAGGGTTGGGTGAAATTGTACAATAAAATAAAGTGCGCACTATATAATAAGTATGTGTGACTAACGGTGGGGTGCGCTAGTGATTGTCCTTATGTACGAGTAGTTATGCAAATTTAATCGTCCTTCGTTTCGTTGGTATGGTTAAACGCAAACAAGTTGTATTCGAGGAAGGAGTGAAGGAGGAGGAGAAGAATACTTTTTGAAGATCTATTCTTCCGCATCCTCTACCTCAAAAATCTAAGGCCGCCAAATTTAATGATAAAATCTTTTTGATAATAACAAATGAAATGACATTTTCAAAGGACTAAGATCGAAAAAGGAACGGTTTAGGTATGCATACGTGACCAAATTAAGCTTCCCATTACGGAAGGCCTTAAATTCGATAGGACAAAGAAAAGATGGAGATAAGATTTTAGTGGTTGACGCTTATTGGGGAACTGAAATAATTAGAATTCATATTTTGCTAGATATATTTAATTACTCAATATATCCTTTAGAATGTGATTTGATCAGAATGGAGTGTATACAAATGCCTACCTTCCTATTAGAATATTTTATTTTAAACAATATTTTCCCGTCTGCCTATAAAACGAAAATGTCATAAATATCCTAGAATAATACTTTCCCAAAGTTCAAACAAAAATAGCCTGGGGCAGGATATTCTAAGCTCAACAGCTGCTCATGCCTAAAAAAACTAACATAGAAGGTGATATTTTCTGCAGATTCTGTAACGATGACGAGGATACTCTACTCAGATCATCTACTGAGAAACTGTTAGAAACTATATAACCATAGGAGAGAATGTTCTTCCAAGACAAAAAGGAATTCATCTAATTGCAATTGCTTGCGTTTTTTTACCATTTTGTGCATTGATATCCCTTCGAAAGAACCAAGAAAGATGGAGAAAATACAAAGACACACTCAGGAGGGAATTTCAAAATTTCACGATTTCAAAAATTTGAAGATCTCCACCAAACTCGGCAAAAAATGGTACGTTCCTTCCATTCGTGCAAAAATATAACATGCACACACAAATGATTACGAGAAGTAGGCCCTGGTTCACCTCGAACTTTAGTGCCACCAAAAGAAAGAAAAATAAGAAGACATTCACCGTTGAAAAGAAAAATAGACGCGTTCTTTTAACTCAGTAAATTAGAGCTCTAACTTCAAGCTCAAAGCCTCAGAGTTGAATTCAATAATCATGGTTTGGTGAGGTAATTTACCAAATTTACTGAGTTGTACCTACTACCCAAACCATGATAAACGAAGACGAACAAGTACATTGACTTTCCGCTACCAGCGGGACTAGATGTAGATTATAATAAGAAGAAAACAGGGCTCTCCATCTTACACAAATAAATCCTCAACCATAACGACGTCGAAAGCCCCAACAACGAATGTTCTAGCTTTCATAAGGTAGACGTAACATCTACAGGGTGGCCCAAAAATATTATATGGATTTTATATTTAGAATAGAAAATAATATCTTTTAGTCCACTGAGGGACTTAGTTCTCACTTGATGGGAACTAAATCCTCTTTAGTGAAGTGGAAGTGGACTTCGTTCCCATTCAATGTGGGAATTAAGTTCCGAAAAAACGGTGTAGTTTTCATTCCCTTTAAATGTGAAATAAATTACCACTTTTACCAAGAAGAAGTAAAATAAGAAGTCAGATATTTTGCAACTTTATTAATGAAATAAAAATACACTTCTATGTGAGATTTTTCTTTGATTATTGTCAGAATATTGAAAAGCAGCAGTTAATTTCGAAAATTAGTTAGCAAGACTCTCAAATGAACTATTTTTAGTATGTTTTGACTGCAAAGAGTTAGGATACAAAAAAGTTCTTGCAGTTCTACTTACGTGTTCTGTATAAGCGAAATTAACTATAAATTAAGTTTTTGTACCCACATGATGTGGGCACAACATTTCGCTTTTGAAATTCTAATAAAGCCAAATTAATTAAATTTCGCAATTTGACCTTATTTCATTTCCACGGTCTTTACGTTTCTTTATTTGTCGAATTTTATACTATTATACTTTATCTTATGCTCAAGAACTAAAAATTTAAAGATTCCATTTAAAAGTTAGATATTCATTAGGTGACATCGGTTGCAAAGTTTTGTGCATAAACCCCTCCGCTTGGGGGCAGCATGCCCCCCATACATATTTTATTTCATTGTTGTTACATAAATTGTTGTTGAAAGTTAGTTCCCTCTTCACAATTTTTAGTTAACATTTCTTGAGCCTTGATCTATGTATAATAGGGGACGTATTGCAATCAGACCTCCATAGTTCCAATTTACCGTTACGGAATCATCACTAGCGTTTTCAAAGAAATATGACATTTTTAGCCGAGATAATACACTAAACCATGAATCGAGGTTGATGCATCTGCCGCTTCTAAATAAGTAGTGAATTACGACGCCATTGAGGTATAAATGGGTTAGTAATCAACTTTTCCAAAAAGAAACAGTAATCTTGATTCAATTTTTCTGACAGCGTGTGAGCCTGGCAATCAGTTGCTGACTTAATTAAAATTTATTAGGAAAATAATGAAAATCCCTCCTTGAAATTTTCGGCAATGTCATTCATCCGTTAGATGTTTAGCTGGGACGACTGGCGCGGCAGTTGATATCGAACTCGTTCACAGATATTGTCTCGGGAACACAGGCTGGCATCTCTAGAGTACTTCTTACATTTAAATGACTGCGAAATTCTCGTTGTGTACTTGAGAGGCTGTGCCCAAGGTAAGGTTCGACAGCGAAGATGCTTCTTGAGATCATCCAGTGCAAAAATTAAAAGTTCAAAAATATTAATTCATTCGAAAGTTATGAACTTCAAGAATCTAATCAAACTATTTTTGGGCCACCCTGTATAATACTGAAAGACGCCTAGCCCCGACCCACAGAATACGTTGATCCGTTGCTGCGTCGTTTTCAATTGACAGCTAGATAAAATACATGCAGCCTTATGGATGGTGGCCTTTAACCAACTTTGACGGAGAAAGTAGGTTTACTCTCTATTTTTTAGACTGGTGATCCTGGCAGTGCAGACATTCACAAATTGAGAGAATCTAGGCACATTCATTGGTAGACGCATTGAGAGAATGTTGAGAAACTGTCATCGCCGTTGACTTAAACGTAGGTATGCGACGGATTTTATGGTAAGTCTCTTTCCGGAAAAATATGTGAAGGTCAACGTCTACCTTAAACGATGGATTCTATAGGTCGGGGCCTTTAGAATGTCTACCCGTCAACTGATCGCATTCACTTTTATACATGTCTCTACAAATTTCATACTGTTATAGATAATTAACATCATTCTACAGTTACTTTAATTTAACGATAACTAAAAAGCCCATAAATACTCCTAAACACGAAAATCCAAATACCAATTGAAACATAGATATTAACTAAACATACGAGTATCGCTAATTAAACTCACGCACCGACCTATCGCGCAATAATTCAAATGCCTTAATGAACGGTTACATAACGTACAGGCATGCATGATTGCCCTAGTACAAAATTATTGATACTCGTGCTTATTTCTAAATTCGAAATTCTCCCAAAAAACAAAAAAAAAAAAATAAAATAACAATTTCGGAATTCATGAACCGGGCGCGAATAACAACTAAACAAATTCGTAAACCTAATAAAAATAAATTTTAACAGGATATATATGCGGTGGCAATGTGTAAATACAGGATAATCAAGGACAAAAATTAAATTTCGATTGGGGGTTGAATCGAGTTCGAAGTACGCCCCGGACAGGACCCAACATCAATTTGATTTAATTAAATTTTGGGGCAAAATTGTCAAAGAAAAAAATAACGCGAGTTTTGAAAATAATTAAAATCCCAACCTTTGACCAGGTAAGCTTTTAATAGACCGCTTTTGTGATATTGTCCTACGCAGTTCGAGTTCGAGGTCAAATAAAACTGCGACCATCGCCGCAGCCATCACCATAATATCGCGGATGCATGTTGGCCAACAAAAAAAAAAAAAAAAAATTCAACTGCAATTGTGAGTGAGTGGTGGCGGGTTTGCTCATTTTTTTTGCGGTCTCTTTTGACCCGAAGTTGACAAATTCTCGCGTACATATTGTACACAAAATTGGAAATGATTTATTAAATTTGCACAAATCCCATCAAGCCAAACAAAATCCAAATTTGATCAAACACTCATACAAAAGATATCTTTGCATGTGTATGCGCACAGGTCACCCAGCGTGTAAATATAGAAAGCCAGTCAAGAACAAAGCATAGCATCGGCGACACTCGACCACAGATAAGGACATGTAAATAATATGAGAGTTTAGTAAATTAGTAAACAAAAATAAATTACACAAACCTGGGCCCTATTCCATTTCAATTTGCTGTTTGCAGCCTGCGTGTTACCACTACCAAACTTTGGCAGGTTTCGAGGAACGCGGCAATGCAAACGTACGGATAGTGATGGATTTGTGATGGTTTTGATATCCATGGGGAGTTATGCTTACGAATGCTGAGCATATTTGTCGGTATTGTATTTTTTAATTACATGTTATGAAGTTGGTTTCAGAGTTTACAGTTAAAATAAGCAGCAACAAAACAGAAAGACAGAATTAGAGGTGTATTGCGATCATTAAATGACATTTGTATTCTTAACCCTTTCGACCCCGAATTAATTTAGGCGATGTGAACAATTTTTTAAGACAATAAATTGAGCCTTTACCCTCCATTTAGCGGTGATCCAAAAGGCGGTAGGTCAAACTTTGTGGTCTGACAGACAGCGACATCAACCTGGTCAAAAAAATGCACATTGGGCGTTTAAGATGGCTAGGTCATGTAGAGCGTATGGACATCAATATTCAACTATTACCCGGAAGGTCAGCACAGCGGAGGACGACCTCTCCTAAGGTGGCGCGCACAAGTAGAACAAGACCTCAACCAACTTGAAGTGCGCAACTGGAGGCGGTTAGGTAAGGACCGGGCTAACTGGAAGAGGTTGTTGGTTGAGGCCTTGGTCCACCCTGGACTGTAGCGCCACCTAAGTAAGTAAGTAAGTTACAACGACCAGCTAGAAACTGATCACTCCCAATGCTATTGTCATGAAGTTCACTTATAATGTATTCACAACATACCAACCTGTGGTGTTAAAAAAAATACGGGACTTCGAAGCTAAGACGTTAATGCTGCGCACATGCAACATTGGGGCCGAAAGGGCTAATCTGAATGATTTGGGCTTCTGAGTATTTGGTGGATGACAGGGAGCTAGAAAAAGGGACACAAACAAGATGCTGTGGAGTAAGAAAATGCATATAGTCACATACGGACCACTAAAGTAGGCGTGGGCGAGCGTCGGTCGTTCGGAATACGACACGGCAAACATGCCAACGGTTATAAGATCACCCGTGGATGGTTTGTCTGTCGTTCTGCGCGTCCGGGATTTGCTTGCCTGTCTGGTGAATCCGTTGACTGACTATCGCTTCCTAGAAAAAGACACTGCAACGCTGCACATTCCTTGGCTGGAACAGTGCATTAGCGTCGCATTGTCTTTTCCTATTTTTTGATTCGCAGTCTCCGGTTAGCAGTTGAAACCACAAGGCGCTTCGTATTTTATTATGTGCAATTTCTTAGCTCAAGAATTTCGAAGAATCCCGTGACAGAAATCAAATTCAAATTTTCTGTAGAAAATCACAGCATAGCAATTAGCGGCTAGTTTTTAGCCTGGCTCTTCGACATTGCAAAGAGGATCGAAGTACAGCGAATATTTTCAATAGAGTCTATTAACTATCGGGGCATATCACTCCTTAAGGTCACGTATATGATCCTTTACTACATACTGTCTATGTAAGCATGTCAAGCCTTTCTGCAATATACCAGCTGTCTGATTACTCGGCGGAATATTGATTTTAGCGCGTGGGGTGTCGGTATCGATCTTGGGTAATCCTGGTCTACTCAATACGAAAATAATCCAAATCGACTCTAATTTTTAAAATAAAGACCATCCATTTAATTTGTAAAAAAAAAAAATGGAAATAATGCTATAAAAAATACATATTACAATTTTAATTAGAATAAACAAAAATATATAAAGAAGAGTTTGGATAAACATTTCGTGTGTGATGGTCTACTATATTTTTTTTATCAGGACAGTCGCTTCGTAAGTTCCAGCAGTAGTCTGCCATCATATGGCAATCCCATAGGCCTTGATATCTCTCCTCAATTGTCTCGATATCCAGGTGGAGCCGCTCCACTTATTCTCCAATGTAATCGCCAGATTGTAATGCAATCTATCGAAATGGCTATGCAAATACTCATAATGTAATATATGTATGGTTGTATGAGAAATAACTTCACGAGAATTTACATACTAAGCATGAGAATTAACTTCACCTCAAGTGGGAAATAAGTGCTCTTTTTTGAAGTGAAGTTATTTCTCACTAACTCATATTAGTACGGTTTATCTTGAAAACTAGAGTTAAGTAATTCAAAAAAATAGATTATACACTTGGTTAGGTACTTTTATAACCTTAGTGAATATGGATTTACTCCAAAAGCCAAGTCCACAGAACATATTTTTTTCATGTGTAAACATCTTTATTTTTAACATCTAAGCGCGTGTTAGCAAAATTTCAAGTGGAGTAATTGCAGGATGTTGCCATACGGGGACGAAAATCCGAACAGGTTGACTGCTGCGCATGAAGGCATATGCGATGCTTATAGATGCGATAAGTATGTATATATGTTATGTATAGAATATGCTGCGTTGATGGCGCTATTGTCGCTGCTTCGATACGCGTTAGCCATAGCGACAGCGACAACATGTAAACCGAACTTTTAGTCGATTGTAAAGGTCCATTTATAAAAGTTAGACGGATGTCAGTGGAGGTTAAAAATTAATAATTTGCTTGAATTTTATCGAACATAGACTGGTTATGTGGTCGCCGTGGCCGTGGTGGTTAGTGCGTTGGACTACCACGCAATGCTGCCCGGGTTCAACTCCTGGACGGGTCTAACACCTAAAAGAGTTTTTTCACGGTGCCACCTCTTTCGAATGTCTGACAAGCATCAAAGAGTATCGTTTGTCACGATTGAGCTTCTCAACTCGCCGTTCGGAGTCGGCAAAAAACTGTAGGTCCCTTCCATTCGTGCAAAAATTTAACACGCACACACAAATGGTTGCGAGAAGCAGGCCCCGGTTCACATCGAGCTGTAGCGCCAACTAAGTAAGTATAGACTGGTTATAATTTACTGTTTTTTTCCAATAAAGTGGAGCTTCACACTCCGTGGATGTTTACACATAGCTCGGGACTGTTAAATGGATACAGTCGCATCATTTTTTCTTGTTGTTCCCTGGTATTACCTATCAGCTGTCTGAATGTTGCCATATTGACAAAAAAAAAACCCTATTACATAATATTGGATTAAATAATAATAATATTTGGCCAAGCCTAACTTTCCGCAACCATTTGTGTGTGCGCGTTATAATTTTGCACGAATGGAAGGGACATACAGTTTTGTGCCGTCTCCGAACGGCGAGTTGGGAAGCTTTACATGACAAATGATACACTTGAATGCCTGTCAGACATTCGGAAGAGGTGGGAACTGTGAAAAAATTTTAAGGTGTTTACGGCGGGATTCGAACCCAAGACCGCTGGCTCAGCACTAACCACTTGCACTACGATGTCCACAATATTGGATTATTGATATATAAGTGGGTTTTGATACGTAAGACTGATTATTATTATTGGTTTTTAGCTACACATGTGCTCGTATGTAGCTTTAATCCTCCCCTAAGACTAAGTACAATAATGCTATATGCTTCAACCTAGGTATACTTGAGTCATTTCAAAATTAGACAGCTGCAGGACACAAACAGAAGTACTGTATGCTTAGGCTATTTTCTACCCCATTTCTGGGAAATGGTTTTTTCTTTTTGTGTTTTTGAATAACTTTTGTTCACCTTAATTGCAATAGAATGATTACAAAGTAGAAAAGAGTTGGCCCGCATTATGCTTAATGAATTTTTTTTGTTCTCTTCTAAATTTAATTTTAATTTTAATTCACCTCTCGGAGCAATTCGAATGAAAATGGAAAATGGAAAATTAAATTTTAATTAAGTCCTTAGTAAATGTCAAAATTATGTGTTATGTGTTTTCGATGGAACTTTTTGTTTTTTTGTTTTATAATCAACTACACGGTATTTCAAATGGAACACGTGTATCTTCCATAAGACAAAGAGGCACTGATTTGGGAATACACTTTCTCGGGAGTGTTTTCATTTTCCGTCAAACAAATGCAAATTATTTTCAGGCAGAATAACAATATATAGCTACATAATGTATGTGTCTATGAAAAAGGGAATTTTGAATTTTTATTTCAGGGCACGAGCAAAGAATCGGTTCAAGTGATGTGATTAGCTTCTGAGCTGATAACAAATTGAAGAGTCTTCTGAAAGTTGAATAGCTAATTACTTTCGGTTAAAAGGCAGAGTACCTTAGAGGAAATTTTAATTAAAGATAGGCAGCTAAATGCGGCATCCGTACTTATACCTATATGAATATAATGAGCTGGAAATCCGTGAGCTACAACATAATATGAACGCGTATGAAGAATTTTCAAATACTCGTATTTACCACTATCATTTGGGTAAGATACTTTCTAGGATATCGAAGATTCAATCATGTTTATTTATTTAGTGTTTGAGGTTGTAGAGTGATAAATCCAAGAAGAAGAATGTATCAAATATTGATGTAGCTTCAGGGGTTGCGTTGAATATATTTGTCAGATTGTATGCCGGCATGGGCCCTATGTACTGTTATTGGATAGGAATATGCCCTAAATTCTGGTGTGTTTCTGTGAATGATACCAGAAGCTGTTTGTACAAATTATTAAGGCAGACAAAGACGGTTTGGTTATTTTAATAATTAAGTAATCAAATTCGCGTTTCTAATGATTTTTCGTTTATGTTGGGGAGGGTGGGCACAATAAAGGCATTTGCTTTGTGATACTCGCCAAGATACTCTTTCAATTATTCTTTTCGTTGCAGTGAATGAAAAATAGATCATTATCAGATGCAAGTGGCTTTTTGGAGCACTTTACTACCAAGATGTCATATGGATTAGATAGAAAATAATTCTATGAGAATTTACTCCACTTCCAGTGGGAAATAAATCCACTTTTTGATGAGAACAATTGTTTTCTAAAATGGACAAAAATTGAAGATTATGAGGTGTCATCTATTCCTTTTAAACAATTTTGATTACATGATTGTAAAGAAATATTTAATTTGACTTTCAGCAGAATCAATTCAATTGTCGATCAAGTTGTAAGAACACATACACCGGTTGATACAATTATTGCCATAATTTGTTTAATGCTGACATGGCTAGAACGATTTCCTTAAGTAATCTTTCAGGAGCATTAACATTAAAAAAAAACGATTTTGGGCGTAAGACTTAGTGTGTTATATCGAACGGACGACCGTGCTTTCTCATTATCGGGCCAACATACATACAAAAACAATGCAACCTGTATGCTTAGCATACGTAAGCTCAAGCCCAATTCATTGATTCACTTTAGGTAACTAAAAGCCAATAAACGGATCTTCAGCGTTGGACTCATTACTGTTCATTGTCATCTAATGGTCTTTACCACTTCCAGTGCATTCACGATATTTTTCCCTTTGGTATCTGTTTAGTAATGACTTGGATTTGTTTCGCTGTTGTATAGTACTAGGTACGTGAGCACTTGGGTTGGCCTACGCTTTATCTATGATCCAGTGCGTATATGCTGTGCGTATTGGTCTCGATGAAGGAGTAAAAGGCGTAGTGATAATTCGAAATTAATACATACCTTTTTTATAATCCAAAACTACACCAGGATCCTGTACTTCATGACAAAGCTGAAGAACTAGGCCATTTATAAAATAATTAAAGTAAACAAGTAAATTTGTCCGACGAGCCTTAAAAAAATTTTGAGTTATGATTGAATTTCAGACTGAAAGTTCAGCACGTCTGCTGTGCTATCTATACACATATGCATACGCATGTGTTCAAGGAGACTCTCTGAATTTCTCCACAGATCTTCCCTGACTGCGGTTCCTTATGTTAACGCTGTTTGGGGGAAATCGGTTTCACCCTCTGGGTCTCCACACAGTGATGTCCCAAGATCTCGCTTTCTTCTGCCAGTTGTCTCAACTTCCTCCAGGCATAGTTTACAGGTATCACCTTCTATAAGGCCCGCCATCCTTATGGGATACCCGAAACTCACATGAACTGTAGATAATGCTACTTCGTTCATCGGCTCATGCCTAGAAAGTTTCTCTGAATAGAATAAGTCGGCAGGTTTGTTGCCATTTTAGTCTGTCTGCATTGTTGACCATGTTCTCAGATGTTTCGCCGTGACCCGTTTGTTGATCAGGTTCTCAACCATTTCTCTTTCAATTGAAGGAAATCGTTCCGGTCCGATCAAGTTCGAGGTTGACCCCTGTTTTGCAAAGGAGCACTTTCTCATTTCCCTTGATTCCGATGCGTCCTCTTATCCAAAGCACTGTTACTTCTTTTTTAGATGAACACTCATAAAGCTTCAGTACACAGTCCAGTGACTGTACAGATGATGTTCTGATGTTTTTTTGCTTCATGCTTCTAATCACTACCTATTTGTCTAGTGCTATCACGTCTGCTGTACTATCTATGTGGGTATAGTCATTGACTGGATTTCAAATTATCGTGAGTGTCATTAATAAATAAAAAAAAAAAGCAGCAGACCAAGATGACCTTGTGCTACATCAATTAAGCGTGATTAATCATAAGTAAACCAATTTAACATAGCTGAATGAATTTCTAGTTAAGGTGTAGTGTAGTGCACCCAAACGAGCTTCAGACTCTTTTCATATCAATTGCATTGATTTTCAATTTAGCCGGCACGTTGAGGAAATCCATGTTAGAAAATTCCAATAATAAGAGTATTCAAAACCTCATTCTGATATGCAATAAAAGCTCCCATAAGCGGACACTCATGGTATCTCTAGTTATGAGAGCTGTCCGGTTAAAAGAAAAAATTAAACATATACGCACATAACGTCCGTTTATATGAACGCATTTTGTATGGGAAATTAGAGATAAAAGTTAGTTCCCGAAAATCTAGGTACCCGATTAAGGGAATTGCCTGCTAATTGAAGCTGGCCGCAAGTAGAGCTTTCACTGTAATATAGATGATTTTTTGTTGGTCTTTCCCGTAAATATAAATAAGGTGAAATTGATCTTCTATGGTGTATTGGCGACTTATCACCTTATCACAAGTGTTCCATTAAAGGTGTAGGTAATATCCGCTTAAGTCAAAATAGCCCACATTTTGTTTTTCCAAACATCTCCTGTTTCCAATTATTATCCAGCAGTTCCGAGTAATTCGATTCTATCGTGTTAAAATTCACACGAATTGAGTATAATCCCCTTTCAGAATAATGATGTAAATGGCAATAATGCTCACCACACTCTTGTTGGAATTCCTTTGAAAAAAGCTTGTTTTTAAAACTGCGGATCTAACAACCATTTTACAGCTGTTTATTTTTTCCTTTCTAAGAAACCATTTAAGCGCCTAATGAAGTTGTTAACCACTGAAGTGTACACTACGCACTATTAAAGAAAAAAAGAAACAACCCACCTTATGTTAATTATCCTGCCACCATTGCAAGTGTTCAAACATCCCACGGCAACAATACGGAATAACAATACGGAAACAAACTATAGCTCATTACCACGTTCTTGCTGTCAAGACCCCATGGCGACGGCGATGGTGGATACACGTATAACAACACGAACTCGGGGGGCTTTGACAGGCAACCAGGCGGCAGGCACAAAAGTTAAACCATCAAAAGGACATTTATTGATTTGGCCTGCCAACCCTTGTGTGTTTTCACGCAATACCGAACCACAAAACAATCGAATAACCAAACAGGTCATTTAACGTAGTGAAAACACTGATCCTGGCCGACCTCACTTCGACAGTTGGTGTCAAGAAAAAGACACCTCACAACGATGACATAATTTGCTTCCTTTTTTTTTTGGCGTAACAAACAGGTGAACAGGTGTTTCATTCGGTATCTAGGGACTAGAGGGCATTCATTTCGTAGATACTGATTATTTATCAAGTTCGCTGTGAAGTCATTTTGGGTTCGATTTCGGTTTTCCGTGTGACTCACGCACAGATACACACAAACACAGACACAGCACGGCCATATCAATGATGGTTGATTTCAAAGCGATTGAAATTGATACCCAGGACGAAGGGTCAGGAGTTCAATCTGTATATTGTCATCATCCTGAATTCAAATTACGTATGTATGTGCGTATGTTGGTAGCAGTATCTACCATTAAATGACAAAAGAGGAAGACAAATCCTTAACTTCTCGTTTTAGCTCGAGAGCTTATTCCTTAGCTCATTTTTATTGCTGACACAAGGTGATGGCCGCCTGCCTTCCAATGTTGTATCTGTATCTGTATTTCCTCATTCATAATTGATTGAAAGAAGGTCAAGTAGGAATTTGAGAAGGATACTGAATTGAATGGTTGGATTGTTCTTCGGTGTTCGATGTCCGGAGCGGGAGTCAGTAACGAAGGAATGGGCTAACAGCACGGATGAGAGGATGTAAATAGTAAACACTACCTTACGGTATGTACGTAGGAACCAGGCGTCCTTCTTTAATTTTTATCTCTGGCCAAACATATCAATTCGTCTCTTAAATTTGTTGATCCCATTGAATTGTATAAGCTCTTTGGACCCGAGAATCAATGATGAATGTTGTACTCGTACCTACACCGAAAAACATGGGCAAAAAGGAAGAAAGGTAATGGCAGCAGTTCAACAGAAGTCAGGAGAGTCAACCGTGGAATATTTGATTTTTCCTGTAAGAGCCCGCCCAAAACAAAAAAAAAAAAAAAAACACATCTCCGAGCAGGAGCAGGAGCAGGAGCAGATTGTAGTGAGCGGGAGCAATACATTTGGGAATATCTAGTTGATGGATTTTGTTCCCTTGCCTTTGTCTGTGGAATTGAATATGTTGTAGATACTACTGGTATCATGGGAATCTTGTGAGCAACTTAAAGACAAGTTGATAAAGAGACTTCTTCGTATTAGTACTTGGCTAGAGAAGCATCGACGACGCATGGTAGACACTGTGGATGGTGGATGGTGTGTTATTTTGTGCCTGAGATAAATTGACTAAAGAACTCAGCAAAAGGATGGCTTAACAATGTTACATCTTTCACCCCGATGACTCTTTGATTAGTTATTTATTGAGCTCTTAAGGTAGATACAAGGTTAAAATTAGACAGTGAGTGAGTCTACTGTATAATGTTGTTTAAATTGGATATGCTGAGAGTGTCACTAAGTTAATTTTTAATACTTGGAATTTATTCCAATATTTTAAGATCAATCGAAAGATTGAGAATGAAATGAGACTTATTGGTAAGACTTTCTTCCTTTTTTAATTTTTTTTTTTTTTTTTTTGTAAAAAGGGACAGACATTGCTTTTAGCGCACAATTGGCTTTGGATTACATGCAACAGCATGGGGAATGAAAACTGGGTTTTTTTTGTTTACATTTAAAGCGACGAATGAGAAATCATTACAAAGAGGCAAATAGTTGCATAAATTTACTCGCCATCCGTGAGGATTACCACATTGTGAGATACATTTTCTAACCTTTGATAAACTCAAATGCCTGGCAAAGATTAATCTAAGAAATTTCTAAGCTACCCCTTCTGCATAAGCTAAGAGATTAGGAAGTCTAACAATAAGAATACAATGTGATATTATAGGTTTATTGTGCACTATTGAGCAGGCATAGGGTGACCAGATCCATGCCCACCAAAAAGAGGACACCATCAAAAATCTCACATGAAAAATTGAAGCACAAAAAAAAACAACCAAAATAAAAAAAAATATAATTTATTTTAGTTCATCAAAAAAAAAAAAAAAAACATGAATTTTAATAAATTCAAGTAAAATAAATAAAAATAAATTAAGTCAATCTTAACTTTAAATACAAAATAAAAATAAAATAATGGCTCTAAATAAATTATTGACTGATTATATTTGTCATTTGATCGTATTCTTTTAAAATACCGTTCTATGTATGTACATATTTACTTTTAACAGAAGAAATTGAATTGAATTGAGCTGTCAAATGAGTGTGTTCAGACGATTGTTAAAAAGAAACCATGGATGGCGTTGTACTCAGAAGCGAATGAGTCCAGGACTCCAGGTACAAATATATTTTCACACCAGAAAAATGCAGAAAATTTCTGAATTAGAATTAAAAAAAATGTTTGTTGTAGTTTTGTGATGTTGAAAATTAAGTTAATTGAGAAAAAAAGAGGATAAATTGCATGTTTTTCCAAAAAGATACCAGACATTCTCTTTTTGAAAAAAAGAGGACATGTCCTCTTAAAAGAGGACGTCTGGTCAGCCTAAGCAGACGGATTCATTACCTACCTTTTTTCATTACATTCTTTGTTATGTTCGAACAAATTTGAAGCTTTGCCGCGGGTTGATAGCGAAATCCCGAAAACACAAAACCTCGAATCACAAAATCCCGAACTACGAAATCCCGAATCATGATATCCCGAATTCGAGCGCGCGAATTTCAAACTATTATTTTCTCCAAATTTGGAATATCGTGATTCGTGAATATGCGTCTATTTTTTTGAATGAAATTTTATATATCTCTTTGTGGAACTATTTTCTCATTCTTAAAAGAACGATTTCTACGACTCACCCAACAGCAAAATAAAAACTAAGAACTTAGCAAAACACTATTGACCAGATATAAAAATCATTTGGTTCAGTGCAAACGATGAAAATCAACAAGAGCTTTTCTTTTTGATTCTCATAAAATAATAGCTATAGTTAGTTTAGTTAGTTTATATGACTTTTATTTTCATTTTTAATTCATAACATTCAATATAATTCTAAGTCTATTATGGTTTGGCCTATGGCCGTCTACCAGATTGACAATAGTTACATTTCTATTTTTGTTTTTAACAGAGAACAAAGAAAAAGGCAATATGTATATACATTAAACATTAAAAATCTTCTTCAACTATACATTTTCTATAACGAAGAGCATTTGCACAGTAGTTGAAAAGTAAATCCCAGCCTCGGACTCCATTTAAGATTTCAATTGCTTCATCTAATTCCAGGGTATACGAATCGAAGAATCTCAATCGAATTTCTTTTAAAACTGGGCATATTGCAAGGAAGTGAAATATATCCTCTCGTATCTTCATATTGCAAAGATTGCACAAGACCGGTAGCTCTGGACGGTGTGGAATGAAATTCAAATTTAATAGCTCTCCTCTGATTTTAAAAATTACGCTGATCTTTTCTATTGAGTTACAGTTTAAAAAGTAAGTTTTTTCTGCTAGATCGTATTTCAACTTGCTGTAATATGTCCTATACTGGGAAGACTGTGCTTCCGTTACAAATCGATCATACATAGTTCGACCTACTTTTTGCAATAAGACGTTGAGTTGTGCTTTTAGATGTTCGGGTTGCTCATCGGGTGTTATCGTTATGGTTTCTCCATAGTCTGATGCAAGGCGTTCCCATTCTTGAATGAAGCTTGCTCTACTTCTTATTACACTCTTGAGTACAACTTTTGGCACTCTGTCATTACTCATTGCCATAACTTTTACTATGTAGTCGAAATGTAGTCTCAGTGTTTCCAAGAACATAGGCGGTGCACCAGTCTCTAGATGCAGCATATAATTAGGAGTAGCACGAAATATTCGCTTTAAGAAATACCTAAGAAACTTTTCTATTTCAGCAAAGGAACAGTATCCCCACACCTGCGCTCCATATAAAAGAACTGAAGCTGCAGTTGTGCGAAAGAGTTTCTGCCTCGAGCTATGGCTTAAATACTTGTTGTTGATGCAGCGACCCCATACCGATGAGATTGCTCGTTTGGCTTCAGATAGTTTGGTTTCTAGATGTTTCTTCATATTCAAGTTCGAAGACACCAAAATTCCTAAGTATTTGTATTCGCGAACAACTTCCACCATTTCTTCTTGATACGTCCATCTTTCACTTTGAGAATATCTGCCACCGCCGCCTCTGAACACCATTACCTTCGATTTATTCAAGTTCACGCTAAGGTTCCAGTATTTGCAGTAAACGCTGAGCCTATTCATCATTAGCTGCAACCCATCTACAGTGTCGGAAAGAAAAACGATGTCGTCTGCATACTTAAGAGCCGGAATTTGTATGTTGCCAAACTCGATTCCACCTTTTACAGTATCTGATATGTCGTTGATGAAAAGGATAAACAGTAACGCACTCAAGATACATCCTTGCTTCACTCCCATCGTTGTTGTGAATTCTCCAGAAATGGACTCCCCATACTATACATACGCCACATTATTTGCATACATTGCTCTTAAAATGTTGATTATTTTCGTTGAGAAACCTATATTATATAGTTTGTAGATCAGAGCATCGCGCGCTATGGTGTCGAAAGCCGCTCGAAAGTCAACGAAAAAGGCATATAGTTTTTTATGTTTCTGTTTATATATCTCCGCAATATTAAGTAATGCAAATATTTGATCGACTGTCGAGTAATTCCTTCTAAATCCTGCCTGAAACTCCTGCAAAACTTTTTTATTTTCAACCCAGCAGGTAAGTCTGTTGTATATAAGGGCGGCAAACAGCTTGGCAGAGGTGTTCAGGAAAGATATTCCTCTGTAGTTTGTAGGATCGTTATAGTCACCTTTTTTGTGCAGTGGATAGATAATTGCCTTTTTAAAACTTTCTGGAATATATGCTGATTCAAAGATTCTATTGAATTCCCCTGTAAGCGCAGACATGAATTCATATGTGCAGTTTTTATAGAACTCGTATGGAATTCTGTCATCTCCGGGAGCCTTTCTCGTTTTTGCTTTTATTAAATAATAGCTATACATCACTAAATGAAGAATAATAATTTTTTTTAGGGTTGTTCCGACAGTAAAAATCACGTCACAAAGTTACTCACACTTAACTTAACAAAAAAAACTGAGGAACTTACCAAAACACGCACTATGAACCAGACACAAAAATCGTTTGGTTAGGTGCAACGTATGAGAATCAAGAAGAACAGCTCTTTTTGATTTTCATTACATGCACTTAACAAAACGATTTTGCTAGCAAGTCCATAGTGTGTTCTGATAAGTTTCCTGGTTTTTTCTCTGGGTGATATGGAGAGGTGGTCGGGAAAAAACATTCTTTTAATGTGGAAAAAAATAATTCAGAGCAATAAAAGATTCAATTTTTTTTTTTGCCAAAAAATCCACCGAGAATCGAAAATCCGGATTTTTCACAAAAGTTCATTTTTCGGGATTTTGTAATTCGGGATTTTGTGTTTCGGGATTTTTAGAAATGCGTGAATTTTTTTTCGGGATTTCGTAATTCGGGATTTTGTGACGTTCCCCTTTGCGGCGGACTGATTTGAGGAGCTCCTAAGCTTGCCGCTGGCCTTATATTTAGTCCATATTCAGCTGTGTTCTTATTGACATAAGCGACTCAAAGGTAACGCAAAGGATTCAGCACTGGAAACTATATTGTTCGCCAGATCTTCGAGGTGGTTGAGGCAGTTTACCTCGTTTTTCCGAACGGTAGCAGAATTTAATTGATATTCGTGATGATGTTTGCAACAAAGGCTGTCATTTGGAGTTGACATTTTCATCAAATATCAAAATATCAAATATCAAATTTCAACTAGCGCTTCCCCCCGTTGACGAACTCTGCCATTGAATGAGTTCCTACGTGATTCTATAATTGAAGTTCTTCAAGCTGCACCTTGTTAAGCTTAATGAAGTACATATGTACGTTTCAAATTTGCTTAACAAGCCAACACTACACATTCTTACATGCAAGTATCCGTAATGTCCTTGTTTTACTCCACTGAACAGAACAATAAAGTCGTTTGGTCAACCAAATGAAACTCATTAATATAAAATCAAAGTAAAAATACATTCGACTATGTAAGTAGGTACTTAAAAAAAAGAATAATCACATCCACATCGAAATGCACATGCCCTCCACTTTAAGCAATGACCTCAAAAGTCAGATTCATCTCTGACCCGTTTGAGTGAAGGCCCACAGCTTATTCCATCTGCATTACAAATCAAAAAGAAGCAAAAGACCGGACCCACCTAGCAATGCAAACATGATGCAATTACATCGGCTTCCATGTAATTTATGACTTAATTTAAAATTCCACAGATACATTTAATGATTCGTTCTGCTGCAGCAGAACATAATACGCCAAATACCGCTGCCACCGATGCAATTTTAACACCGACACGCTTCGCTGAAACTCTGATCCTGCTTCGGAGCCCACGAATAGATGTGCGACAGCACTAAACTCCCGATTAATATTTTCGTCCGTATGTGCGGTTTAATTCGTCGTCGTCATGTCGTCTCGCTGCAATACAACATCACTGATACCACCAGTGCTGCCCACGAACATCCTATCGGACAAGTAACACGTTTTTAATTACTTCCTTTTTTTTGTTTTTTCGAACGAGGACGACGAGAGGGATGTGAAATAAATGCGGGTGCGGGTTTTGCGGGTCTGCGTCTAGCCGGAGGAGAGTGTCGGTTCGGTTCTGCTTTACGTGTAGTATGATGTTTGAGACTCATGTTCGTGTTCGGGTTTGCTATTTTGAAAGACCGAGAAAATAACACAAACAACAACATTCAGTCTGTGCATCTGTCTGTCCGTGGGCGAATTAAAAATGTCTTTATTATAATTTTTGTTTTAAACTCTTTTTCGTGAAATTGGTTTCGCATTAATTATATTGTTACTCAGCTTCATATACCGCAACCGCTAGCTACTGTCACTACATCCACCCGTCAAATCCTTTGAAGTCACGCATTTCGATTGGACATGAAATTCAATGAATTTAATTACAAGGATGACACATCCATATTATTGCTTTGTGGACTTGCACCACAAAGGAGGTGTCAAGGAGATATTTGGATGGCAACCATATCATATACATATGTAAATAACCGAACCATTTATCAATCTTTGCTCCCAAAAACACAGGAGTACCGACGAGTTGATGGTCATTACCTTGTTGTTGTTGTTCTTTGAGTGGGAGAGAGTCATTATGTCCAGAATGTGGCTCCACCTATGATGAAGAATAACGACATTGCATTGTTTAGGGGGAAATTTTCTATTGTTCGAGGTTTTTTAAAAAAAAAAATTGTCCAGGAAGAAGCTGTAGCAAAGAGGAACCAAATCATTATTGTGTGCTGAAGTGTGTCCAGACTATACTACGGCATGCTGTTTTGTGAGGATATTACATGTCCTGTGGGTAGACTAGGGCACTTCTGTTCTTCTTTACGGGAGCCATAAATATTTATTGCCGAGGAGGATAAATCATTTTTTAATTAACTTCTTCTGGGATCATCAGCAGTAGGCTAATAAATTTGTTCCATTTTACTGCTGTTTGGGACAGTGGTGACCTATGACATGCCAGGCTTGTGCAGGGGGATAAATATAGTTCAGAAAATTGCTCAGGCCATTCAATGCCGACAGTAAATAAATTCACTTCGAAATATAAATTAAATGGTCATCTGGAAAATATATTGATTTTGAATTCAATCGCTTAGAGTTGTAATCGAAGCTAAGAAATTTTCAAGTGTTTGGAATATTACATCTGCTTGAGTACGTTTGTAAAAAAAAAAACAGAAAAAAGTGCTTGAGATCACCTCGACCTTGAACATTCCAATTGACATCTTCATACTCCATACGATAACTAGTTATGCCAAGTACCGTATCATTCATTTATCCCAACCCAATGATTCGCTTTATCATTTCGACATTACAATTAAAGTCTGCATCTTAAGGCGAAGTTCTGTGAAAGTCCAAAGACAACTTAGTAATTGCCGTAGAGCATAAAGCAAATTACAAGTCGCCTTCAATGTCCCTCCTTCATTTGCGTTTTCTATCTTATTCCATGGTTTCGTCGTCGCCCCCACCCGCAGTCCTACTCAGCTCCTCAATCTCATTTGCGAAAATTTTGTAAAATGCTACACAAAGAAAACTTTCTCCGGAAATTAAATGACAATGAACTTTTTCCACAAGTTAAAATGTCTAGCCGCCGGCTTCGAAACTAACTGTCCTGAAGTTCAGAATTATTTGGCCATATTCAAGGATAATTGAGTGGAACTGTGTTATGAGGAAGATTTCGGAAAATTTTCAAGATATGTAATCGCAAATAAAATAATAGAATGATGGCGGCAAGGTCAACACATTCATTACGTGGGAAATGTCGCTTTCAATCATTTTTGGATAAAATAAAAATGTTGCCGCCTTGAAGATGGAAACAAAACACATCAAAGCTAGGACGACGACAACGTACAATCTTCTACGTATAACAAAAGAGAAAAATAACAGCGTAAGGTCAAACATGTAATTTAATTTAAATAAAATTTCATAAACATTCGACATATGACATGTGTTTTTAAAAAGGAAATAAACTTTCTTAATTTAAAAAAAAAAATAAATACATATTTTATTTTACAATTTTAGTTGTGCTTTAGGCGAACTTATTTATTTTCAAAACCAACAAAATTCTTAATAGTTAAATTTTATTAATAATCACCCCTATCGTGGAATCCGCCGGATCGAAGATTCCTTTCACTTGTTCGATTCACTTTCACTTTAGCTTGGTATCGTAGAAAGAATTATATGTAAATAAAAAAAATTATAAAATGGAGTGCATGCATAGCTCTAATTTTGAATTCGTCAGATGAAGAACAAGAATTATCTTCAAAAAGAATAATAAGCGCATATGTGGGAGGTACAGTGGATGGAACTGCCAGATAAGACGTGTTCTTAAATACACTTGTTCTTTTAAATTCATTTAAAAACCTTTTAATCTTGCAGGTTTATTAAAAATGTTCAACCAAATAAATCGACTTTTTCATAATATGAGGCAAATGGATCTAACTGGGAACTCATTTTTAAATTCTCCCAAAGTGAAGTTAACAGCTTGCCCATGATTTTTTCTGTTCGAAAATAATCATATCTACAGTTTTTAGGCACTAAATTGATCAACATCAGTCTTTTATTTGCTGCAAAATATTTTTTTTTGGGTGCCAACCCAACTCGTATGCCAGCCAAGCTACATAAATGGGGAACCAAGCTCTTTGTGCTTTGCGATCACACGGGCTACTCATATTCGTTCGAAATTTACGATGTGATTTCTGACAACGGACTTGATCTTGGAGCTTCGTCAAATGTCAATCAAATCATTTACTTCATCAATTTATATACTTCGTTGGGTTAGCTGGTAGTATCTCAGAAGCCGCGAAATTTAGAGCTTAGGAACAGTGCGCGAGTTATGGGTTTCTGATATAAAGAGTAAAACACTTTCTTCGAATTCAGAACTAATTTACTAATCAGCTTCACGATCTTTATTGGAATGACAAAATGAATATGTTTAATAGGACAAGACACATAATACAATACATAGAATATAACATAGAACGACCTTTGTACTTTAACTTCACGCAGCGGCTTGATAAAGCGGGAGAGCTGGCTTCTGAGCGTGGTGATATCAGCTTTTGGTGCTTCTTAAACCGATGTTAATTCCGAGGTTTGGGGCACTTGTGTACGTGGCGTTTATGTACATACATTATGCGTGGTACATACTCTGCTGTTGCTATGCACTCTAAGCGCAGAGAGCTGTTGCTTGGTTCGATGTGCTGGGCGGTTGTGTAAGGAGCATGTATGAGTATGTACATTAAGCTGTGCGTGGTGCATACTCCGCTGTTGCTATGCACTGATGGTGTTTATGGTGCATACGTTGCTAGGCGGAGTATGTAACTCCTCCCCTCTTGGAGTGGACTGAACGAGTGAAGTACATGTGATAGCTGGATGAGTGGCAGTACGGTTCATTCTCCCAAAAATAATTAGTATACTTGCATGACACGTCCAACACCGAAAAATATACTCATCGCTCGTAAGGTACATTGGGAAAGAGGAATAAGGAGAGAAAACAAAAATTGGGGAATAAGAAAAACAGGAAAAAGAAAACTAAAGCTTTGACCTTCAACAAAAGTAACTGGGATATTCTTAGTTGCTAGCTTAAAGAGTAATATAGTTTGACCTGTCAACTGCTCTATATAAATAAATGAAAGCATTTTTTTTTTTTTTTTTTTTTTTTTTTATATATATGTATATTGTATTGTATTTGTATTTGTAACCAGTTTTATACATTTGTACATTATGTGTACATAATATGTTACATATATATGTACAAATGTTTATTTGTTCGCGGACCACTTAACTCCAGCAGGTGATCCCAAGTCACTGAATTTCTCCTGAGATGTCGACGAACTTTCGCTTCTTTTTTATTTTGGCTTTATGAACCTTACGCCTATTTGTGTCTACGGTAACCTTTTTGTTTTTCAAAATTTCGTGTTCCAGAAACCTAGGTGCTAGTTTGTTTCTTCTATCGTCAAGCTCGTATATTTTTTCATGTGGAATGTAATGTGATGGATTCTTACGTGTTTCGTTACGCTTACTAATTACACGTTGCTTATGTGCTACATTACGATCGTGTATTATTTTGGTTAGGGCTTCATATGTTTTTGTGTGTTCTCTAAGATAGTCTTGTTCTGTTCTATTATTTGTTTTTAAGGGGAATGGAATATTAGGGTGATAATGGCCAGAAAGTAACTCAAATGGAGTCAATTTTGTTGCTGAGTGTATTGAATTATTGTAGGTAATAACTGCTTCATTTATTATTTCACATATAGGTTTGTTTTTATTTTGATTATAAATGATTCGGACTATTTCGGTTAGTGTGGAATGAAAACGTTCAATAGGCGAGTTTCCCGTCGAACTTTTTGCGCATGTTGTATGCAAAGTTATGTCGTAAAGATCTAAGAATTCCTTAAAGATTGTTGACACGAATTCACTTCCATTATCGGTTACTATTTTCTTGGTGGTGTGAAAAAAAATGTTTAAAGGATTGAATAAGGTTAATACTATTTCTTGAATTTAAAAGGTAGACACTAGAAAATTTGGTAAATTTGTCTATTATAGTTAAAAAATTTTCCTTGTGAACTGAGTAAATATCGGTGTGTAAGATTTCAAAGGGTTTGGAGGGGGATTCAGTAATTTCGAATTTTATTGGTTGTCTATCACGGTCATATTTGAATTTTTGGCAGGTTAAACACTTGTTAATCAATTGGTTTATACGAGTTTTCATATTCGGAAAGTACATTTCTCTCTTGAGGTGCTCAAAAGTCTCATTAATTCCTCTGTGATTTGATTTCTGGTGGTATTCGTTAATTACTTTATCCTGTTCATCTGCTTCAGTTACATCTACAATTTTGTTCCTACATCTAACAAATCTAATCCTAGAATTGCAAAAGTACTTAGAGTAAATATTTTGAAAAGATTTAAATATATCGTCTTCCGCCAAAACTGCTGTTAAGCCTTTTGGGTTAACATAGTCTCTAAATATATTTACTAAAATATCTTTATTACTTATATTACTATGCATTATGGTATGTCTTTTCTTTTTTTGGAAAATTATCTGAAATTTTACATTTAGGTTCGATTTGTTGTTATTTTTAATGAGAATTAATTGGTGAGAAAACTCATTAATTGGACGTTCTGATATAGGAATGCCATCACCAAGGTTCTCTTGTGCAGAGTGAATGGTGGATATACTTTCTTGGTCATCTATATTGTTTTGCATAGACGCTTTATCCAGATTCTCAGTTACACACGCGGTTTCGTGTGTATTAAGTTCAATTCTCGACAAGGCATCGGCGTTCGAATTCTGTTTCCCTTTTTTGTATGTTACGTAATAATCGTATTCCTCCAGCCTAAGTCTCCAGCGTACAAGCTTCGAATTGGGCTCTTTAAGGGAAAATAGCCAAGTGAGGGGCTTATGATCAGTAACTATTTGAAATTTTCTTCCAAATATGTATGGCCGAAAATATTTCGTAGCCCACACAACTGCCAATAACTCCTTTTCAATTGTACTATAGTTCTGCTCGGATTTGGATAAGGTGCGACTTGCGTAACAAATCGGTTTATCCGATCCGAGTGGTCCTTGCGATAGTACGGCACCTATTGCAACATTACTCGCGTCGGTAGTAACGTTGAATGGTTTTGAAAAGTCTGGGTACTGCAAAATTGGCTCGTTGCATAAAAGGTTTTTACAGGTTTCAAAACAGTTAACATATCTTGCATCCAATCTAATACGTCCTTCTTTTCGAAGGCATTCTGTCAAAGGCTTTGTTAGATTTGCAAAATCCCTTATGAACTTCCTATAATACCCCAAAAGTCCTAGAAAGGATTTTATTTGCCTTGTCGTCTTAGGAATGGGGAAATTCTTAATAGCAATTATTTTATTTGGATTAGGTTTCACGCCATCGGCCGTCACTAAATGCCCCAAAAAGGATACCTCCTTTTGAAGAAAGTCAGATTTCTCTACTTGCACTTTTAGATTTGCTTCATCTAGTCTTTTGAAAACTGCAGTTAAGTTTTCTATGTGTTCTTGAAGTGATGTCGAATACACGATGATATCATCCATGTAGACAAGACACACTCTCCCTTGAAGATCCCTCAGCACATTATCCATCACTCGTTGGAAGGTGGATGGTGCATTTTTAAGACCAAATGGCATACGAACGAACTCGTAATGTCCATGGTCAACAGAAAATGCTGTTTTTGGAATATCTTGGGAGTTCACTTCAATCTGATGAAATCCAGAAGCAAGATCTAAGGTGCTGAAGTAAAGGGATTTACCCAACTTGTCTAAAATATCAGTGATATTTGGCAGTGGGTACTTATCGTCAATAGTCTTTTCGTTGAGTTTGCGGTAATCAATGACTAACCGCCATTTTTCGTTACCACTCTTTTTGGGTACGATCCATATTGGTGAAGACCAGGGTGAAAAGCTATGGCGAATTATTCCCTGACTAAGCATTTTAGTTATTTGATCCTGAATTTCTTTTTTATAGATTTGTGGGTACCGATAGGATTTCGTATAGACAGCGATATCGTCTTTTGTTTTTATATTATGTTTTATTTGATTGGAGAATGTTAAATTCTGCCCCTCTCGGAAGAAAATTCTCTCATATTTGTTACATAACCTTTGTATAGCCTCTTTTTCTTCAGTGTTAAGATGATCGGTTTTAATAACTTGATTAATACTATTCTTATTTCCTACTTTTCTATCATAATCTATCGAAAAATTTTGAAATTCAGCGTATTCATTTTTATTCATTAATCGGGCCCTTATTGGTTGCTCAATCACAAAACTCAATGGGGAATCAGAAGTATTTATTACTTCCATGAATGAATACCAATTCTTACATTGATATATGCCCTCAGATATTGTGAGGCCAGGTTGAATTAAAACTGGTTTAATGTATATGTGACCATTTTGCACATCAACTGGTAAATAACATACAACTTTACTAAGACAAGGAACTGTGTATACTTTAGACACTAGATTAGGCTTATATTTTAACTTAATTTTAATATTTTCGGTTTCTATCAATGAATTATGGAGATCTATTTTCATCCCAAGTTTTTTCATAATATCTATACCAATCAACCCATCAAAATAATCATGAAACTTAAATAAGATAAATTCTAGCTCCTTTTTTGTGCCTAACTCTTGTAAACCGTGAAGCCGTATCTGCTTGTTTGCAGAATATGTATTAAAAATTGTTCTTATCTCTATAGGATTAATTAATTCAACTTCGTGAACGTCGATAATTTCTGGATTGATAAATGACCTATTACTTCCAGTATCGATAAGGAACTTTAACTGATGATTAAATTGATTTATAATAATGTATGGTAACAAATGTGAGTCAAAGTTATTTATATCAATAAACCCTATTGGTTCTCCGAGGCTGGTAAGCAAAAATTCTGATCGTCAATCTCATTTTCTAATTGGCCATTCGGCGGTGCTGTAAAGTCCAGATTTTGACAATATTGTGGAGGATATTGGTATGCATTTATTTGATTGGTGTTTTTATTACTAATACCATTATTCCCCTCAATATTGTATAGTTGAGGTCTATACTGTGTTGAACGATTGCCTCTAGTATTATTTCTACTGCGATAGTTGGAAGTGTTTGCGCTTAATGTATCCATGGGTTCGGGAGGAGGAATATTTCGAGTGCTTGGATTTCGACTGATACGTGACCCAAAAGATGATTGACCCCTAATATTTTGAGTTGTTTCTACATTTGGTTGTGGACTTCTAAAAACTGAATTGTAAGTTTGTTGTGGGTTAGTTGGAAACTGTCTGACGGTTGGTTGTTGCATATTGAAATGTTGTCTGTATGATGGGTTTGAGTTAGAGAAATGCTGTCTGAAGGGCTGTGGGCTATTGTAAAATGATTGAGGGTTACTGTAGTTTGGTTGGAGAAAATGGTGCTGTTGTTGACAAGTCTGAGGAGTTGGAAAAAACGATCTTTGAGGCGTATGAAAGTAAGAAGCGTTTTGCTCTTGCAGACAGAAATTTAGTGCTTCTGCTAACCTCTTTGGCCTCATGGCTCTTATGGTGGACCCAAGTGGTTCCTTTAGGCCTGATAAGAAGGTGTTTAAGCTCATTTCCTCGTACAAACTTTGTTTAGCCTTTATAACACTTTGTTCTTTTTCGTGCATCCTTATGTGGTTTATCATTGTGGAAAGGATTTCAATGACTTCTGAATAAAATATTTCAACTGTACGACTATTTTGCCTTAAATTATGTAAATCGCGAATTAAGCTAGTCTCATTACGCTTATCAGAGTAATGAATAGTCAAGTTGTCTTTAATTTCTTTCCAATCTAATGTGGTGCCGTACATATTAAGGACTTCATTTGCTGGGCCTATTATTTTGTTCCTAATTGCCCTTAAAATAATGCTAGCGTATCTAGCATCAGAAACTTCAGACATCAGACCGAAAATCTCTTCGACATTGCTCAAAAAATCATACAGCAACCTGGGATTACCATCGAAATTGGGTAAGTCTTTAACGATATCGGGAATTCGAAATGAATTGAACAGGTTGGAAATGCTTTCATTTGGATTCATTTTAGAACAGTTATTACTACTCGGCTTGTTATAAGTATTGAAAAAGCTTTTATTTGCAGTGAATTTAATATTGCCGTTATCAATAGCTGATGCACAATCTATATTAGACAATTGAATTGGTTTTAACTCTAAACTCCCGTCACTACGCACTGCACTGTATGGATAATATTTAAAAGCTTTAATTTTCTTTTGGTGTTGAAGGGACATACGGAAATTCAGCGATAAGTATAAAAATCGATATTGGACTTACCAAACAATCAACAAATTATTTTGTCCTCTTGTCTAATTTGTTTGAGACATCCAGTCGTTGAAGGCAGCGTAGGTTAATCGATAATCCTCCAATAATCCGTCGAAGTGGTTTTTTCTGTCGAGCTCCGTTAGTTTTTTTTTTGTTTCACAAATTCGATTTTCACTTTTCGAAATTCCTTTAAATCTTAACTTTATTTTATTTTATTTTTTTACAATTTAATTTCGACTTAAAATTATTGAAAATGACTGCGCCAGTTATGGGTTTCTGATATAAAGAGTAAAACACTTTCTTCGAATTCAGAACTAATTTACTAATCAGCTTCACGATCTTTATTGGAATGACAAAATGAATATGTTTAATAGGACAAGACACATAATACAATACATAGAATATAACATAGAACGACCTTTGTACTTTAACTTCACGCAGCGGCTTGATAAAGCGGGAGAGCTGGCTTCTGAGCGTGGTGATATCAGCTTTTGGTGCTTCTTAAACCGATGTTAATTCCGAGGTTTGGGGCACTTGTGTACGTGGCGTTTATGTACATACATTATGCGTGGTACATACTCTGCTGTTGCTATGCACTCTAAGCGCAGAGAGCTGTTGCTTGGTTCGATGTGCTGGGCGGTTGTGTAAGGAGCATGTATGAGTATGTACATTAAGCTGTGCGTGGTGCATACTCCGCTGTTGCTATGCACTGATGGTGTTTATGGTGCATACGTTGCTAGGCGGAGTATGTAACTCGCGCGAATCGTGTGCAAACATAAAATTGTCGAGTGATGTTGAGTTGTCGAAACAAAATGTTTATCGAGGGTACTCCGAAAAATACGTCGCCAAGGCTACATAGGTTGCCGGTGATGAGGTATTGTGCTACAAATCAAGCGACGTGTCATAAAATTAAAATTAAAACTATGCTGATAATACCGATTCTTTTTACGCTCAACTCGTTTTCTGGAATCCTGATAGTGACAGTAAGCGTAAGTCTGATATCGCATTTAAAAATGTGGTATGATTTGTTTACGACCTGCGAGAATGATCATGTCTCTGAATACACTGTCAGTGTCTTCAATATGCTTATTCAACCTAAAATTAAAGAAAAGTGCCCAGTATCTCTTTCAGAGACAACAAATAACTCATTCAGTCAGAAGTATTCTACAAAGTTTGAAATATAATGTCACACGCAAACAGGGATAGCTTGAAAAGGATCTTAAAGAATATTTTACAACTAAGTATTGAATAAGTCATACAAACATTTTTGAATATAAATTTGTACAAGAAATATTAAAATTCACGACTGCGCTGAAAATAATACTTGGTAAGTAAACATGACGCGCCTAATCTTAACGATCTTGGAGGAGACCATGGCTCGGCGGTCCATCTCTTCAATCCCACTTGTACTTCTATTTCATTACCTTCACTTTATCACTTTCACTATTCCCACAAACCGGTCTTAGACTGAGTTTCAACACAACCTGAAATAGTTAACTTGCCAGACAATATCATCCAAAGCATCATTAATAACGGTTTTTTACAGAAAGAACACAAGATGATGTGGTCGCCGTGGCCGTGGTGGTTAGTGCTTTGGACTACTATGCATGCTGCCCGGGTTCAATCCCAGCAAAAACACCTAAAAGTTTTTTCACGGTGCCACCTCTTTCGAATGTCGGACAAGCAATCAAAGAGTATCATTTGTCATGAGAAGCTTCTCAACTCGCCGTTCGGAGTCGGCTAAAAACTGTAGGTCCCTTCCATTTCGTGGAAAAATTAACACGCACACACATATGGTTGTGAGAAGGTAGGCTTGGTTCTGTATAGGACTACTGACCCGTATATTTATTTATTCTATTTTATACAAGATGATATTTACCTAAAATTATGTATTTCTAATTCCCTAATAAATTATATCTTGTCTACCAAAAAAAGTGCATTTATTTTCCACTTACGGTGAAGTAAATTCCCATTTGAAATAACTGTCTGTGAAGATATTCGCTGCATGGACAAAAGTTTACAATGTATGTTTTTTGTTTTGTTTTATTTAATTTTAATTTTCTATTTATTTGTTTATTTTTTGTATACAGATGCTACTTTGGTAGAAGCACCAACCGCAGTTATTGCAACTGTTTTAATTTTAATTAATTGCGTGAATAAATATGGTACTGTGCATGTAAGAAAAATATTGAAATAGTTTACCCCAGCGTTAAAAAATTAGGTCGTGGGTCGCACTGGCCCCTTCTGCCTAGACGATTCTCTCCTCAACTAGTGAGCAATCTGAAATTTTTTACCGCATTATCTCTCCGAGGTGATCTTATGACAAATCTTCGAAATATGTACCTTTACTTAACAACTAACTTTTCTTCAATCTTCAGTCAGATCTTACAACATCAAAAGACATTGTGTGTACACAAATGTTGATAAATAAGAAAACAAAAGACTATCTGAGCTGAATATCTTAATAGTGAATCAATTGATAGCACGTTATATTAATTTAACTACCACTCAGCAACTGTAAAATATTTTTAAGCATTTAAATGTGGCATGAAATAAATCACTTACATATGTATGTACTGTACGTATATGGGATAGGTATGTACCAAATATAACTTTGTTTTGTGGCCATTACCGTATTGTGCATTTTCATTAACTCTAATTAAATTTCACATCAAAACCGAAATGTATCCATTCGATTTGTATGCAAATAAAAATAAATATTGAAAAATAGTTAACAGAAAAAAAATAAATAAAATCATATCCACAGTGTATGTGAAAAGATAACTAACACTTCGTGCACAAGTTCTTACTTAATTGGCGCTACAGCTCGAGGTGAACCTAGGCCTGCTTCTCGCAACCATTTGTGTGAGCGCGTTATATTTTTGCACGAATGGAAGGGACCTACAGTTTTTTGCCGACTCCGAACGGCGAGTTGAGAAGCTCAATCGTGACATATGATACTCTTTGATGCTTGTCAGACATTCGAAAGAGGTGGGCACTGTGAAAAACTTTTAGGCGTTTGCGGCGAGAGTTCTATGGCTCAAGTTCTATGGCTCAAGTTCTATGGCATTATGAAGCTACCGTTAGTATAGTGGATATTTCGACATTGGGATAAAGTGGGAAGGGCTGGGATATGGTTGTGAATTAATTTGAGTCCAACCTAGCTTCTCATAGCGAATGATGAGACTTAAGAGCTTAATACTCTCAACAAGAAACTAGAAAAGGCATTAAAACCAAATAATTTATCCAGTCGCCCCGAACCGATTTTGTAAATAATAAATGACTAATTAAAAAAAAATCTTAGTTTTGAAAACATTGTCCGTAGTCGCCAGATTTTTAAAAAAAGGACAATTTGCTCCACAATACGTTTTTGAATCATTTAAGCTATTTTGGTTCCCGTGTGTGAAAGCATTGTTTTCAGACACAAATTTTTGTTAAAGCAAGTACATACATAGGTAAGGTATACACATATATATGTATGTATGTATATGTATGTAAAGAAGACCAAACATTTTACGACAAACTTAGGCAACAAAAAAGATTGAACCAATGAAGACGAAATGTGCACCTTCAAAGTACACTCGCTGAAATGTTACACGTATGGGACGAAAATGGTCGATAGTACCAGAGTAGGTATTTTGTAGAACAATGTTCAATACCAACGGCCACCGATTACGATTTCCACGTAACAGAAGGCAAAATCCAGCTGGAAGTAAAGGAAGTATTTATTTCTTATTTCTAATAGCCAGGCGGCTATCAAGGCCCTAAGCTTATGGACAATCATGTCTGAATTGGTGGAAATGTGCCTAAACGAATTCACAACTTCAATGGGTGTCCGACCACGTGGGAGCAGACGGCAATTAAGAGAACTGGCAAGGAAGGACCTAATATCCCCGTTCTGTGGGATGGGCGAAAACCGTGAACAAACCATGGAAGAGAAACTAGTGCCAGACTCTAGAATTTACCTCATGGACTAAAACAAGCTAAGATGATACTCGGGAACTACATATTATCGTAAAGGATCCAAACTATGTTATACTTAAGGCCTCCCTACTCAGACAAGGAAGAGACTATCTTCCTTCACTGAACCCACTAAAAATTTATCAGAGTGCAGCACTGGTGCAGATTCGAGAGACCGGTCTCCAGTTGGGGAACATAATAGATTCCCTATTTTCTTCATAATAATCATAAATAAACTTGTACCTGTATAATTTCAATAAAAAGTAAAAATAGAAGTAAGCTTTGCTAGATCTGCTCCCACTAGAGGTAAATTTCCGGAAATATGCCGACTAGATAAAGAAAGGTATCCGAAATGTGGTGCCGTGGCGTTGTGGTAAGTGCGTTGGACTATTACGTAACGCATGCTACTTGGGTTCAATCCTAGCAAGAGTTTTTTTTTCGTGGTACCATCTCTTTCGAATTTCTGAAAAACATTCAAGAATATCATTTGTCACGGTGAGCTTCTCAACTCGCCATTCGGAGTTGGCAAAAAACTGTAGGTCCCTTCCTTTCGTGGAAATATAACACGCATATACAAATGGTTGCGAAAAACAGACCCTGGTTCATCCCGAACTGTAGCGCCGCCTAAGAAAGAAAGAATAATGACCTGAACAATGTCTTTTGTTCTCGATGCCCGCTCAGCCTTTCGTCATGTTTGGGGATACTGAGCAACAAGATCGCTGAGAAACTGGTGAATCTGGATCAGAACATAATTATTGGTGCCAATCTGGCGGTAGACGTACACTGGATTAATTATTATATGGAGTCTATTCATATCGAGACATGAGTAATTTGTGAAGAGTGCAGTCTTCTCAGTCTCCTCAGTTTGGGATATAGAGACTCAGTCTGGAACAAAACGCTTGAGAATCATAGGTATCATCGAAGACCCAATGTTCAGATCATGAGGATGGTTAGATTAGGTAGAGAGGGGTGTGTGATTGAACGAGCAATCATTTCTACTCGGAGACCCGAATGTCCATTGTGAATCCCCTAATAGTTTGGGAGTAAATGCGCTTTTTACCAACTCGTAAGCCAGTTTGTGCTCTTGATGAATCGTAGAAGATCCGATATCTTAGAATTTCCGAGTTCTGTTATGTCTTTCAGGAATCTATGACCTAAAGTACGGAGGCGTCGCTCTTGGAGGGCGGGACATTAGCAGAGCAGATGTTGGATCGATTCGCTTTCGTCCAGATCTCCGCAGCTTCTACAGATATCGTTGGACTCAGGTAGCCATTTGCTTGTCATATGACCTATGGCACAGTGTCCTGTGGTTATTCCGGTGATTGAGCGTATGGAGGATCATGAGGATACTCGAAAACATTTTCTCTGTCAGTGTTCTACTTCTGCAGGACTAAGACTTGGGCTCAGAACACGATTAATTCTCTTTTGTTCGCTGATTTTCTTCGTTTCATTAAAAGGACGAAGAAACGTAACTAGCGAACAGTGTATTAAAATGGATCGCATAAGTGTCTGCATTTTCATCCCCCACACCCCACCACACCAACAACAACAACTTATTTGAAACGTGATGTTTTAATGCAATAGGTCGTTTTTAAATATTGTATACCTATAACAAATGCAAAATGATTACCAAAATAATAACATGTACAAAAATTCATAAAAGTGATACACAACTTTCTATCCCTACTTTCATTTGACGTTGTTATGCTTATTATTGGTAGGTATTAAAAAAAAGGAAAAAATTCCACCGCAAATGATGCGTATAAATTGCATGCAATCCTGAGTCCTCGGATTGTGGCGGCTTCTCGATTTTCACACCTCGACTATTCGCATGAACAAGTAACTGTTATTAATTTGGTATGACCTGTGAATATTATTATCGGTTTCAGTGCATTTCCAAGCATACTGGTTGACATTCCAAATTAACCACCACACGGTACCTTCTCATATATACACACTTTTATGTATGTTCGAATATACAACTCCTTGCCAATCGCTCCTGCTCGTGTCGTGAGTTATGAAAAGGGATTTAATTATATTTTTGCATCCTTTTTTTTTTGTTCGCCTCTAAATGAATAATAGTCGCGATATACACACAACACATGCATACTTTTTCTTGTTTTTTTTTTTGTATCGCACTATCCCATTAAAGAACCCATCAGGAGGACTTTTCTGTCGTCCTTTTGGAAATATATTTCACAGAAAGCGAAAAAAAGGAAAAGAAAATCATTGTGAACTTAATGTGAGTTATTGTATTCAAATAACCTTCTAGTGCTTAATGTACCGAAAAATAAGTTAAATAATTCATGTTGGATAAAATATTACACATGCACATACCCGTACGATAAATCTGTAGCCAGGCGCGCATCGGCAAAATATAGGGTGATGCACAGGGTGAATATATAAATTCCGCATTATGTGATTATGGCACCCAATTGCCATCGCTCGCTGCATATAAGCAATACACTGGAAATATATGGCAACAGCGCTAGAGATAGTGTGATGATTGGTAGCGAACTAGCTCGATGGGATAGCAAGGACGAGGAGGGTGTGGGGATTCGGTGGCGGCTACAACATGCATCCGGGTATGTGAACGTGTATTAAATGTCCCTTTTTATTTTTCACTGCCATTAAATCGAAAATCGAATAAATTTTACAGTTTTTCCTTTGGGTCCTTTTTTGTGGACACATTTTCAATGGCTCCGCGGGGTGAGGTAGCTGATGGGAGAAAGTTGAAAGCTTATTTCCATAAAATTACTTTGAATTTCACACATCAGCAGAATTGTTTATTTTATTGTCCTGTTTTATGATTTGTTTGCGGTCCGACATAAATGAAATGTTGATGGCAGGAGACCGGTGTTTCTGGACAAGAGATTCGTTGTGATTGTGCATAAAACTGGAATGTTTGCGTGTGTGTGTGTCGGTGAAAAGTGCTGAAAAGTTCAAAATTATTTTATAGTTTTTTCTACTGTGGGTATGAGTTTCGTGTATAAAAAATTTAAAGCGATTTCCTGAGGTAGTTAAGTTAAATTATCACTTAGGAACATGAACGTGTAAGGTCTGCTGGTCAGCATGTTCGTATCTTTTCGGCAATAGGTTTTGTTTTATTTAAGTTTTTTTTTAAAACCAATAAAAAATTGAAACACTACTACGGCTATAATTGTTTGAAATTAGTTTTTTTTTAACGCTATTTTGAAATCGGACAAATTTTTTTCTGCCAAGTTTTGAAACCTGGATTTTTGTGCTACTACTACAAATTTTGTCCTGAGTCCATTTTTAACGTTTCCAACGACCTGGGAGCACTCCATATATTTTTTCATAATTTTTTTCAAAAGTCAACGAGTTATTTTCAAGCTATTTTCATTTATTTATTTTATTTTTATCTGCCTGGACATTGTTTTCTATGCCATTTTTGTTGACAACTGCTTCTTGAAAGTAGTCAATTTCGTGCTAAATTATACTTGTTTAGCCTATAAAAGAATCACGCTTTATTTTATGTGAATAATCTTGCCACATCTAGCCCTCAGTCATTTACCATTTACTTACGTTTTTTTATTCGTGGGGTAAAATTTTACCCCAGGCTTTAAAACTTGTAAATGGACCTTGCCCCTGTACTAGGGTTAAATATTAAAAGCCGCATTTTATTTAATCAGTGGATTAACCTAGATCAATGTTCTGCTACAATAACGGAGAAGAAGGCGCGGACAGCCTATTTTTAAAGGGATAGCTTGACAAGTCTGTTGAACGTAAAAATTACTACCGTAATAAAGGTAATAATGCAAATACACACTTTAAGCGTGCTGTGGCACGGGCTCTGGCATCTACTCAAGAGAACCGGAGCTTAATACATACGTGTCTTAGACTTCCATATAACTGTAGTGCATTTCAGGCAGAGGTCATAGCTGTGCGGAGAGTAGCGAAGCTGTTGGTGGCGAAGCTAATAACGGATAACTTTATTATGATCTACATATGTACATCGACAGTCAGGCCGCGCTCAGAGCACTAGAATCGTGTATCGTTAAATCGACAATTGTAGAAGAAGAAAAGAAGAAGAAGAAGAAGAAGAAGAAGCTCTGTGCTTAAGTCACTAACCAGATACAACAGGGCCAAACAATATTGGTTGCCTGCACACTCTGGCGTAGAAGGAAATAAACTTGCAGATGAACAAGCAAGGAAGGGGGGGGGGGGGGGGCACTGCTCATAACCGAGATTGTCGAGAGATCATCGCCATCATGCAACACCAGGGCAAAACCCAACAGCAAAGTCATAAGAATGGCGGACCAGAGATGGGCAATAATAGAGGGGCATAGGGTATCCAAGGCTCTTTGGCCGACCATAGACTGTAAAAGGACCAGGGTAATCCGTGGACTAAATAGATAAAAGTTAAGAACCCTAATAGGAATATTCTCCGGGCACTGTCTCTTGAGGAAATATGCCAAGAGAATGGGACTTACAAACACGGATGATTGCAGATACTGCAATGACATACATCAGATGATATCGAACATATCCTTTGCGATTGTTAGGCCATTGCTGGTTCTCGAAATCTCTTTAATACACTGAAAGAAGCTGAAAAAACTGTCCATAATCATATAATTGAAATTTTGTAGGGATATCAAATGTTTGGACGGAAATGTTTCAGTTTAGGTAACATCCTGCTATGGTACCAGGGGTTTGCGATGGGCCCATTATGGTGCCTTGTGTTTTATGATATCTGAGCCCCTTTCAATCTAACCTTACCTGAGTGTGCTGTGGCATATTCGAATCCCAGTATGAAACAAGCGGTTATCAGTTTTTCTGAAGCTTATCTCAATTTGCCGGCCTTAACTGTAGTTCCCTTCCTTTATTGTGAAAAATTCACAAATGCTTGCGAGAAGCTAGACTGAACCCAAATCTATTATATAAAAATTAATGTCACTCAGAAAAAAAAGTTGTTATCACAACAATTTTATACTTTGTCACAAGAATAAACGTTGGTTAAAATCTGCTCAACAACTAAAATTGTTAGTTTAAGAATTCTCGGTGTTAAGTACTACATAAGAATAAAAGTTCTTACATCAAGAAGCAAAGAAAAAAAAAATTTACATTTAAGATCTTACATTTTTGTGCCAAATGAGGTCTTGTTAAAAAGAATTAACAATAAAAAAGTTGCAACAAGAATAAAGAATAGTCAAGAATTTAAAAACGTGAATTGTTGTCTTAACCCTTATGTGTGTAACGAGGTACCCTTATGTGTGTGACGAGGGTACCTTTTCAATTTTCAAACACCAATTATATTACTTTGATGGTTAGCTATACGCACGTGAGTTTATGAGAGCTCCTAACTTTATGTTTGGTACGTATTTTAATTAATTGGAAGTCAGTAAGTCGAATAGGAAGATCACCATGAACCAAACAAAATTAAACACCTTAAACCGTGTGACAAGGTACCTGGGTACCTTTTTATATGAGGGACGTATTTACTAAAAAATTACAATACGTTTGGACTGAAAATTATTTACAATGAAACCACACGTAACGACTGTCAACAGATACTGATGTATTAAACGGTTGTTTTTTAATGCATACTATGCTATTTTTAATTTCAAAGTGTTCATATGATTTTCGTTTTTTGATAAATCAAAGTCTGCAAGTAAAGGCATAGTAGTGTCGTCAAAACACATTAACCGTTAAAAAAATGAAAATAATAAAAAACAAATGATGCAAAAACATAAACATATTATGTATGTGAATGATTTTTGATCTGATTGCCATCAAAACATAAAACAAATCGTTAATATTTAACTGAATTCATATGAAGGTACCCGGGTATCTTGTCACACGGATTAAGGTGTTTTTTTCTTCACACACATAAGGGTTAAGAAATTTATTTTTGGCAGAAATTGAGAATAACGTAAATTATTGCTTCAAGGAAATCAAAGTTAACCAATATTAACAATGTCAAAAATACTTACCCTGGGTTGGAATTTTAAATTAAAAAAACTGAAAATCAAGAGCTTCGTTCTAATAATTTTATTTTAAGTTTTATTATCATATACATATGTGTACAAAAACAAATACCTCAAACCAACCATGCCACTATTATCGTTGTGCCTAAAGTTGCGGACAGCTTCGCCATAAGCTTCGAAATTCTTTCCGATCTGGTGATTGTAGTTAAGACTTGCACTGGTTCCATATCGATCGCTGCGTTCCAATCCTCCACCGATTTAAATGAATTGAAACTGCAAAGGCCTATTAAAATAAGGAAAAATTATCAATCATTGCAATAAGACGATTTGAAATTTATCACTTACCAATTCGCAGTTGTTGCTAGGATATTCAAAGTTATCCTTTGAATTTGCATTTTTGAGTTTAAGTTCTTATTATTAAAAATTCACTTTTTTACTGATCTGTACTCACGAAAAATTCACAACGCAATGTAAGAAAACGCAAAGAAAAGTAATTATAATTTCCGACGACAAGAATACTTCATTCTTAACTCGACAACAAATTGTTGCGCGAAGATATGATTTGTTGAGAAATCAAGAATTTATTTTGTTGCCTAAAGAATTAATTTTTGATTTGATAATATAATTCTTAAACACCAATGTGAAGAAGAATTCTTTTCCACCAAGAATTTTTTTTTTTGATGCAACTTTTTTAATTGTTAATAAGTCGACGGTTGAAAATATTTGGATGGAGAACAAATTGTTAAGCCGAACATTTTCCGCAGTTATTGTCAAACAACAATGTATTTCTTTTACCTTAAGTATGATATTGTTATGAAAATAATTTTTATTCTTGAAAAGTTAAAAATTTAGATTGTTGTTTCAAAAAAAACATTTTTGATTCGACTATCAAATCTCAAATAGAAATATTTAAAAATAAAATACTTGAGAAAACACTTTTCTTTTTAATCTATCAATTTTTACGCTTTTGATAAAATGTTAACACTTACAAATATTTAACCTGAGTATGAGATTTTTGATACAACACCTTCAAACCATATATTCTAAAAATACATTTGTTGCCACAAGAACTAGTATTCACTGGCAACAATTTTCAGCTAACAATTTCTTAACAATTGAAAATTTTTGTTTCAACAATGTTTTTTTTTCTGAGTGTATGTATGTTTGTTTGTTTGTCTTTTATAGACTCGCAAAATACCCAACCGATCTTGGTGAAATTTTCAGAGTACGTTTTTCTTAATATATAATACAACATTGCATCAGTGCTTTTACTCAACAACTGGTGTTTTTGGTACCTGTCATACAAAATTACGTAATTTAAGGTGAAATGTGAATATGAATCATTTCGGTCAATTAATATAGACATACAGACAGACAGGCAGGCAGATAGATAGATAGGTAGACAGAGGCAGACAGACATATAGGTAGACAGAGACAGACAGACAGGCAGAGGGACACACAGACAGACAGATAGATAGTTAGACAGAGACAGCGCGGGCAACGCCGGGCGGGCAAATTTTGAAAAGATAGGTGTAGCGAAGCGCACCGGGTTACGGCTAGTATTATTATACATAATTATTATTAATTCTCTAAATCTGTGTAAACCTTTTTAATGCTCCCTTTCAAGTGAGCTTGAACTTAGAAAATATTCACTGCTGAGTCTGCATAGATATAGTTATACATATATGGGTTTAAACCATAAACACTAACGTTAATCCATATACATTTATATCTGAAGAACGATGTTATCTCTGTACATATTCGCCAAGAAGCTCGGACTCATAGCCACGGATATTTGCAGGTACTGCAATGAATGTCAGGGAATAGCAAGACTTTTTAGGCTTCTACCTTTTTAGTAACCTTGAGGAGGTATGCCAAATCAACCATTAACTCGTTCTATAATTTTGCAGGCTAATTTAATGCTTTGAGGAAATTGTGGCAGTTAATGTGCCATCTTTGGATGGATTCTTAGGCGATCACAATGGGCCCACTCCTGGTGTTTTTGGATGGCTTAGCCTCACCACCCCTCTCAACTTAACTTAACTTAACCTATGTACATATTCACCCAAAACAATTCAGATTCGTTTTTTTTTTGTATTTGTATTTTCCTAGTATGTAATTCGAAAACGTAGGCATTTAGGAAATATTAATTCAAGAATTCCAGCATTTAAGCATTTGCAATATCTACCTGTTAGACGACTATATTTGGCTATTCTGCTCTTGTTCCCACTAGAAAGCGAACATACGTCAGTCAGTTTCCCTCTCATATTACATTTAGGAATTGCTTGACAACCGTTGTAGGTTATACCAAGGCAGAACCTTTCCTTTTGGCTGCACAACTAAAACTAACCACAATTGACTTCGCATATTCGTATTCAGTTTTAGTTATGTAAGTACGTTATGCTGATAATCTGGAATATTCCTCGAGACTGTTTTCTTATCTTTTTGATAAATATATAACGAATGTAATGTACTTGCTTACTTACTTAGATGGTGCTACAGTCCGAAATGGACCAAGCCCTCAAACAGCAACCCTTTCCAGTTATGCCAGCGCGCGAGTTACAGTGGATCAAAAAAGTATTGCCAATACTTTTTTGATCCACTGTATATTAGGACACTTATCCGACCCCACGCAGCATACAGAAATCCTTTTGAGTACACCGATCTACATAGTACCACCACGCACTCAAGATGAAACAGATGGACCACCTCTGAAGGATATTTTTGGAAGAGCAGATGGACCACCTCTGAGGGGTATATTCTAAAGTACCACATGCGGAAGCAAATGTAGAATAGAAATGCAAGCCGATGCTAAGAATTCAGTTTAAGTAAAACAGTAGAAGAATAAAGATCAATTCTTTTGAAAACCAAAAACTTATTTCGCGCCTAGCTAACTCCAAGTTGATTGAGGTGTTCGCGTTGACTATTAGCGATTGAATTCTGAAAAATAATGCGAAATATAAAAACCAAACTCAAGAGAATTTAAGTTATATTTCTCCCTATAGCTCGAAACACTTTATCCAGCGATGCTCCAACTTCTTTAACCCATCCAAAAAATAGGTTTTCTCGAGGTCTGCAAAGTAGGCCTCCGTAGTGGTGATGACCTACTCATTTGAAAATTCACGGACAAGCTTGCTTCCACACGTGGTCAAAACAAAACTACGAGTCCGATTCCGCTGAAATTGACAGTAGCCGTCTAAGAGAATGTACTAGACGATAGTAAATCTCTCTTGCGATACTGGCACCATCGGGCAGTGAGGCTAAGTACTTATCGGACCGCCCTCGTGTGTACGTATGTATATACAGGGTTTTTCAACAGGGACGCTACAAAAGTAGAGCGATAGGGACAGCATGGTGGGCATGCAAAAGAAATCGAGTTCCATATATAATGGCATCGAACGTACTTTCACAAGAATAAAGAATTTCATTGATATCCAAACCGTTTTTGTTTTATTTAAAAAAAACTTTTGTAGCGCTCTTATTGAAAAACCCTTTATGTACGTGATTTATTTTGTCCTCGTTTACCACCGTTCCCATTATTGGCGTACCCATTATCATTATGACCGACAGTGAACCTTCTCCCCAGATGAATTCGACAATAGGTTATCCTTCTGACATCCAATATTATGAACGATTTTAAAAAACAAAAAAAAAAAAACATCGAGTTAGCTAAGAAGTTATAGGCTATATATGTATGTATGTATATGTACGTTATCAAGTATTACAGGCTCGTTACTTGCTAATATGAAAGACTGGATAACAAGCCATAAGATTAACATCCGATGTAGTACTTACATTATGTAGATACATTCATGCAAAGGAAGGTATTTGATACGCTTTGTACTAACTTCTACTGTAATATTATTAACATTTATACAAAAAGATACATACGGCTCTACTCCTACTGACGTTGATTTAAAATAATTTAAATTTGTGAGAGATTAACAATTTATAATATTGTTTCTACGGAAACGAGTTAACTCACGATTTGTTACTCGTTTACGCTCGTCGCCAAAAAAAAGGTTTCATTAGCAGTGGGGCCCTATTAAAAGTTTTTTTTTTTGTGAATTATTTGGCGAATTTGATTTTACATAAATGTACTCCCGGAGTGTAGATTGCAATCATAGAAGTTTTAATGACATCATTCGAAGGTTTACTTTAGCAAAGTGTAAAAAGTAATGAAACCCGCATGAATGATTTACAAAATCAAAGCAGACTTTTATTGTATTCAGGATTCGCTTAGGTTTATTTTTAAGTAAAAATGAGTTAAAATAAATTTTATTTATATGAATTTAAATATGAAATATATTTAATGAAAGTGGATTTGATAGTAAATTTATAAAGATAAATAATTTGATTTTAGCTCTAAAATATGTACATATCGCCCGTCGCTCTTGTTATTAAAATAAGATAAGTCGTAACATAGTAGATGTACTGGAATCTGAATCTGAACTTGAAAGCAGTAAGGTTATATTTTTGCAAATACCTTGTTCGAAACTAGCTTTATATTGCATCTGGCTTTCAAGCGGAAAGCTATTCTTATGGCGATATCAATTGCGATAAACATGCAACATGCTGCACTTAAGGAGTTGCTTAATCCCTTAACCACTTTCATATTAATTTGGGGAATACAAAACCATGACATTTGGGTCTTAAGTCGTTACAAGATAACAAGGAATAACATAGCTTGCAAAACTTGTTTGACAAAAATGAATATGAATATCTGTGTAGCAGAAATAGCAACTATGCTTAGATCCGCAAAATCCATTGACAGAAATTTAAGCCTCTGATAGGCCCCAATGTCCTTGTTCACCTATTATGTATCATATTACATCTTCTAATGGTTAGAAAAATTATACCTTATGCCATTGTCGATTTTTAAAAAGCTAACAAAAATAAAACAACAAAAAATCTAGAGTACTCAAAGTATCTGCAGCAAAGTATCTACAGTATATTCCCTGAAGTGAGTGAGCTCCGTCGTCGTTGTTGTCATAAAAATTAACGTTCCTCTAGAGAAATCGCTAAGTACCTGCTACCTGCCTATCAAGGTTCACCTGCGGGCCATCCTACTTGCCTTTTCTAATGAAGAAACGAGGTCGAAAAGTGTAAAAGTTACACACAACACTTCATTGTAGCTTGCAGGTTGCCAGTTTCATAATAATTTCGCGTGAAAATTGTCGAAGAAGCAGTTGGTGTGTGGCTTGAGGGTGGGCTTTTTCCCAGTAAAATGCGTAGCTGGGGTTCTTGATGGGCGCAATTAAGCTAAGCAAAAAAAAAAAAAAAAATAACAAAAACAAAAACAAAAACGAAAAAAACGCATCATTTCACTGCGACGCCGAAACGCCGCCGCCGACACTGCCGCGTGTTAGTTGCGTTGTAGGGGTAAGTAGGTGAACACCATCTAGGTAAACGCTAGGGCTGCTAACGAAGGTGTGTACACTTTAATTAAAAGTGGTTACACAGGGAAATAATCATAATTTTAATTAAGTAATGGTAAATAACCATTTTTGAGTGTTTTGTGCACGCGTTTTTTTTTTTATTCTCCAGCTCTTCTTCTATTCTTGCTTAGGTGTCTTTTTTTATTTTTGAAAGCATAAAAACTTGAGCTTTGTGATCGTTTAGCACATACACACACGTACACATATAAAAACCACACCCAAAGGGTGGGGGTCGGCGAAGTGGGATTATGAACACAGGAATTTCGTAAGCAGGAACTGAGTCCTTGCACATAAGTTTTTATTGGTTTACCACGAAATTTCCAACGAGTGTACTAATGTGCGCTTGGGGGATATGAAATTTTCATGAGCAGTATCGGGGAATGTCTGGCACTTGGTTTTTTTTTCCACCGTGTAGTCTTGTCAATTCGGTGTGTTGTATTTGGATTACTTAACAGTACTTAGTCACTCACTTAAAGCGTAAAATGGCTGACGATAAGATCCGCCAAGAAGTTGTGTTGGGATTTTTTGTTGAAAAGCATTTTTCGTAATCGATTTCGATCTAAGAGAATGTGGAGGAGAATATTCTATTCGAAAGTCATTTGATTAACTTTTAATTCAATCACTAGGGATAAAGAATTTTGCCTGAATTTGTTAATTAAAAAATGAGTACAATAAAAAAATTCCTTGAAACAAAACAGCAATGAAAAGTAAAATAATAATTAAATTTTTCTAAACAGAAGGTAGCTACATAATACAAATAAAGTTGAATTTCTTTTCGCGTGGTCAAGTTGGCGGACTTTTTTTTTTCTTTCAAATATTAAAAAAAAATTCAAAGTTACACAAATAAAAATTACTCATGAATTAAAAATGAGAAAACATTTAAGAATGTGTGAATTGCAAATTAGACATAAACATTTCAGACCTCACATAATGTTTGAAGTATGAATGTATCAGCTATCTTGACTGAGATATGCTTGCATACAGTGGTTGTCATAGATTAATAACACTACTAAATATACCTAAACAAAATCGAATGGATGCCATTAATTGTTGCTCATATGCGCACCTCATGTAGAAGAGCTGTAAATACCGCCACCTTTCTTAAATTGTATGCTTTGATAGGAGCAGTGATCTCGGGCCGTGAAGCATTGCACTATAAAAATCCAACCTCAGACCTTAAAGGTAGCAAATGGTACATGGATGGATCAAAGGTGGACACCGGGGTGGGTATGAGAAAATATCCGAGCATATTTCAAACGGAAACTAATGCCATTCAAGTCAATTAACATCATCCTCGAGATGGAAATGAAAATGCCGACAAACTAGCTAAAAAAAATGTTGGACTGATTACTGATTACTGGACCTAGGGTTTTCGCTAGGCTAAAGGAGCCAATCCATAAATCACCTACTCCTCATTAGGAATGATATCAATAAATTAGTGGGATCTCTAACGGGACATTACCATCTTCGATATCACTTATACAAAAAAGATCTCATACAGGAAACCGCATGTCGTCTCTGCGTGGAAGACGATGAAACTGTGGAACATATTCTATGTGACTGCATGGCACTGTACACTGGTATGTACCTTAAAGAGACAACAATTCCTTTGAGATCTCCAAACTCTCAGGAGGTTTTTAAATTCTCTACTAAAGACAACAATGTAAGAAGATAGCCCCATCTTCAATTTCAGCAAAGCCAACCTTTTTTTGAGTGAGTGAAGAACAAGAACAAACCACTGAAAATTGAACTGCATTACTAGAACAAAGCAAATCATTTCACAAAAAAAGTGAGCGTCGCCTACAATTTGCGAGACAAAATACTAAAAGAAACAAGTGATCTAGACTAATGAGTCCAAGTTCGACAAACCAAGAACATAAAGACAGTTAAACATGGTGGATATAGTATATGCATAAAGGTCTGGACAGCATTTTGACAGGTTTGGATTAGTCTGCTTAAAATGCCGAACTCGAGCCGACTCTGGGAAAGAAAGAGATACAAATGCTTAAGAAAATTGCCAAGACGTTGGAGATATACATATTAACCTTTACCGACCCATACAAAATTACACACTAAAAAGCCCATAGGTGGATACCACCAAATATTTCGGTGCGTTTTACATAGAAATCATTCGATCATGTTTGTAGAAAGTGTGCGTAATAACGAAAATAACTAATTAGGATAATGTCTGAGTACATTCTCTCCTTACTCTTTGTAGTGATCAACGATCACAGGGTTAGAGTCAAAGTCAAGTCTTTGTTTTGAATTGTTAATCACCGATTGCAGTGTTGCGGTAAGAGATTTCTTAATTTCTTTTGTGTTTGTATTGTCTATAAGTGGCGAAGGAACAAATTTGTGAATTGTACTACAATGTTTTGGCCGGAGTGTCACCATAGAGAACATCTTCACATCATTACCTCTGCTAAATAATCTCAGGAGCAATGGATTGACCTTGCTGAGGACGCTTCGGAAAGATGAACCATATATCCCAATAGCGATGCAGCCATCGAAAGACCGCGAAATCTGATCAACTTTGTTTGATTTTAGAGCCGAAGCAACGATATATTCATATATCCGGAAGAAGAAGAAAGCCATAATTTTGATATCCAGCATACATTACTATGGGACAATCGATACCACAACTGCATCTATAAAACTACAAATCATATTTGAATATAACTCGACTAACGGTGGAGTAGATATAATGGAGTTATACGAATAAACGTAAAACTAATTGGTGACATTTCGCGTTATTCTACAATATAATTGATGTTCCTGTTTGAGAGCATGATCCAGAAAATGTCCGAAAACATCTTCGCAAACTCTTCCTGAAATAACTGGCTCGAGATATATGCTTGCCATCGATTTTAGTTCGGTGCTTAGATCCGCTGACAACGCGGTTCTATTTATCAAAACAGCCATGGGAAGCGTGCTCGGCTCGCAAATCGGAAGTGTGCACTTCCATTTCGCTTCCACAACCAATCGAAGAATGAGATTGCACCGGTCGTGTTCGAAGAAGCAAAGTATTTGCAAAAAATGCTATAATGATATTCGAATCGAGAGAAAATGTCGGAAACGTTGCCAAAATTGTTGTAATACTGTTTACAACCTCTTGCATATTACACCTGCTCTGGTTATTTGCTTGGATTGTACTAACAATCACCCCAATTATGCAAGTCGCATTTGAGAGTCACATACGAACATAGTCGTATTTTGTTATTATGGAAGTCGTGTCACTACGAACATACTCGTACGCTAATGACTTTTCAGCTGTCAACAGAATCGGATGCCATCGCATACGACTTTCGGCTGATATCAGCTATTATGCAAGTCGTATTTAGTCGTATTTTGAACGTTTTTAGTGGTATTTTCTTCGGCTGCGATTTCTTAAGTGACTCTGTACAAAATTCAACGAACATGAAAAATAAACAATTGTATACTCTTGAATGGAAACGATTTAATGTTTTTGGAAGTTATTTTACTACTTAAATCACTTTTACTTTCTAAAATACTTAAAAACAGCAACCAATTCGAAGCTTTGGTATATGCTACGAAGATTAATGTCGGCATCGCAAAAGACAGATGTGTGCTACACGTTCATCTAAAAGATGAACAAATGGTTGTCGACAGAATAGTTTTATTAAACTGCAATGGTCAATTATTTTTTTAGTTAGAAAATTGTAATTTAAATTTCGGAAAATACATCCATATATACATACATACATACACAATGAATTTGGCACTTATTGCGTTTCAACTATCTCTTAATAATCTGTGAATATAATTCCGTTTAAGGATATTCCTTCATGTGCTCATTAAAGAATAAACCTATTGAGTTTGTGGTGACATCTTTCGGGAGCAGTTGTAATAAGACATCTCCTGGACCTCGCCGGCAAGGAAACCAGTACTGACAGGAAAAAGTTCAGTTTGAAGTGCGACGTAATGCGTTGCTAACATGCAGCAACTTATATGGAGTCGTATTCAACGCATACGACTTGCATAATAACAAACGAAATACAATACGATGCGAGTACGACTTGAAGTGAGATACGAGATACGACTTGCATAATTGGGGTGAATATCTCAAAAAAAAATTATATTACAAAAAAAAAAGTTTCTATACAAAATGTACAATAGTACTATAGTCACTTCCGCCATTGGTTTGAAAAATGGTAAAAAACCACATGTTCTTTTCACTTTTTTAAACAACTTTTAGTTTTTATTGCGTAAAAATGGTCTAGAGATGTCATGGGATCTTAAAAAAAGCGGAACACTGAAGAAAAAAATATTTAGGTTTGAATGTCTAAAAAAGTACCCGGGTACCACCTGTGGGTCGGTGAGGGTTAAATAGTATGTCAGTTGAACGTTGTCGGAATTTGGACGCCATTTTGCCGAAATACTGCAAAGCTTTCAAGTGATTTATCTCATTTTTGTTTATTTTTCTTTTTTTCGTATTTTTTTTTTTATTCTTTCTTATTAAATTTATTTGAAAAACCAAACGAATTCCATTTGTTTTTTTTTTTTAAAATGTCTGCACCGAATAGGGCTTAATGTTTTGGAATGACATTTAATGCAAAGTTGAAAAAGAAGCCACCGTGGAAAATGATCTAGGAATCGCTACATTCAAAGTTTGCCAGAGTATAAACCGATTACCAGAATACATCATTAAAACAATCCCTTAAATTTGCTGAGAAAAATGACTACACCCGTCTAAGAAGAAGGAACTTTCAAAGTCAAATTTTCTCATTCCATGAAATTAAAACAAAGTATGATCGGTTAAATAACCTTAGTAGTGTCCAGACCATAAAGGAATTATAAGGCCAATGAAAAATCCACATGACAGCTGTAACTTTATCTGGATAAGGTATATTTTGACTATTTGGATAAAAGCCGTGAATGGCAGAACAAAAAACTGATTGAGATACACTTCGAAATGCTGCCACATTCGCACCATTCCAATATGAAAAGAAGGCGAATTGATTATTAATATTAGACGACACACGGTTCACGTCAAATGATTTTGAAAACACGACGATTTTGTTATGTTTGACATATTAGCTATTCTTATATTTTGAATATCTAAGAAGTTTCAAAACTGCATAGAGGAAGAAATAAAAGCTTAAAAAGCATGTTTCAAAAATTAAAAAAAAAAATACTGTACTGCTTTACTTTACTATCCTCGTTTTTTCCAAGAGCTAATTATTTTGACTTGTATCTTGGGCAATAAATTAAAGCGCTTATATCGATTGAAACCGAAATCTTGTTATTTTTTTATCGTCTTATATGTATTTTTAAAATCAAGGTTTTATGGCTCAAAGTGCACAGATACTTTTTTTTGACTTAACGAGCTCACCCGCCCAAGGTGTAACTGTGTTTATGTTGGGATGCTAAGCCAATACACTTTGAGCTATTGTCAATGGCACTGTCACCGCAGAAGTCAACTGCCGGCCAACTTCTATTCTGATTTAGTACGACACTAGAACAGAATCAGCCAGTTCTAATTAATTGAAAGGATATTCTATTTCATCAGAATAACTCTTGCTCTCATACAGATAAGCCCACCTCCACAAAGTTATGGGAACTCGGTTGGGTAATAATGATGCATCCGTCTTATTCTCCAAGAGGGTCGGTGGTCAGTATTTCTTCTTTCTAACAGTCTAGCAAATTATTTAAAGATGACATTCATTTCCCAGAAGCGGGGAGAAGGGTTACCTTATAAAGAAAATTACAGTGACGATTAAGTATTTGGCATTTGTTGCAAATCATTTCACATTAAAAAGCTATTCCTGAATGTTAAAGTAACCACATTGCAAAAATGTATACATCACAATTTATTTAAAACTAGCTGTCTCGCCCGGCTTCGCCCGTGTCTAAAAAATATAGTGTTTCTTACAATACATATATTGTCATTTAGTTTAAAGAATCAAAGACAGTGCGATCGCAACCCAAGATTTGCAATCTACCAATAAATACAATCCACAAACAAAGTGTGGATGTTAGTATGGATTGTAGATGCATATTTGTATTTTGAATAAGTGACATTTCGCAGAAAGAGACATTCGTAAGTGTGTTGTAATTTTGGATTAATTTAAGAAATACAGTGGTGGTCCAATATAACGAATGATATAATGTCCAGTTGCATTCGCTATATCGAAAAATTCGTAATATTGAACACATTTTCCTTGTACGAAACATTAAATAAATGTACAAATACAGTTTCTAATTCACAACACTTTATTTAGTTTATTCATAAAGTCAACAAAACAAGTTAAAAAGTAGAAAAAAAGTAAAAAAAAAACAAAACAAATTTATAAGTTTTCTTTCCTTTTCCAAAAAGCAATCGCCAATAAGGACATGCTTTTGCAAACGTTCAACGCAGAAATTTGTAGCTATTGCCCGTAGACTTATTAGAACAAGTTATTCAGAACTTCCAACGTTGTTCTATTTGGCCCTTCTTGAAGAAACATTTCAGTACTGTTCCAAGATTTCAAATCCTCCGCTTAGCTGAACTATATCTAAGCCAATAGTTGGATCAAGAAGCTTACCTTCGGTTGCATGTACAATACCCAAATTTTTCCATCGACCGTTTCCTAAACATTTTTGTATTTCTTAGGTAAATCTGTCTCTTTCTATTTTTTACAGCATGTACACAGAATATTGTAGCAACATTCGTTATATCGAAATATAATTTTTTGTTCGTTCGCTATATAGAGCAGATAATGCATTTGAAAAAAGTGTACGTTATAACGATCATTCGTTATATCGGCATTCGTTATACTGGACCACCACTGTATATTACATACATTTGAATTATATTAAAAAGTGGTCTATACTTATCACAGGATGTTAAGTAACAGGTGTACGAAGTTTTACTTCGTTGTGTGCATTAGTTTTTGTGTTTATCTTTGATGAAGTTTGACAGGTAAAAGCGTGATATTGAGATTTATATATTAAGTATGATAGACTAATTAATATTCTAAAATTCTATACCTGGAAAACATTCAATATTACTGAATCAACCCGCTAAGGAATAAGCAAATAATTGTTTGCTTTTACTTTGCCTGAGAACGACTTCAGGTGTTTTCCAACTGTGAACCCTTATTAAAATGAATTTAATTTTATGCAATTTTATACAAATGAATTATGTCGTTTACGCTTCGTTAAATATCTTTTCGACATTAATTCACTTTGCATCAATTATATTAAAATTATAAAACCGAAACTATAGTTTTTTCAGATGCATATTTATAATGGAATAATAATTCATTGGATGTTATCCTGCAATAAGGATAGTCATAAAAATTAAAAGAGCCTACATGAAAAAAAACAATTCAATTCAAAAAGTTGTAAAATAATTAAAAAATATAAGATAACAATTTAAAAGAAAAAAAAAAAACATCAAACATCAAACAGAAGAAAGGGATACAAGAAACAAAGGCAAAAAATAATTTATTCCTTACCCAGTTGTACGGCTTTTGTCGTGCTTGTATTATGTGTACTCTTTCTTTCATTTATTTGTGCATACAATCATAAGCTTCATTTTCCATTCGCTGGATATTCTTTTTTAGTTTTTTTTTTTTTGAATCTCTTCATTTTGCTTTAGTGGTGAAAATAACAACAGTTGAGCTGAAAAACAAAAACCTACGAAACGAAACATGGAAAAAAAATTAAAGCGAATAGAGAGCTGAGCTATTCAGCATAAATCCTTGAGCCAGGCTGAGTTAAGTTGAGATGCCCTATCTTTTATTCTGTTTCTTTTTTTTTTGTTGCCTTGTTTACTAAGTCCTGCTTAGCAATAGGCAGAGGAAAGGCAAAAGAAAGCAGAAAAAACGAGCTGAAATGAAAAAAGGACGAATATGAATATCATACTGCCCTATACATATTCATAACTTGGGCGAGAAATAAAAGACTTACATTCCTCTCCAGTTCAGGTTCTGTGTTTGTTTTCGCTTTCTCATTTTATTTACTCCTTTGTGTACGATATGAGATGTTGTGTGTTTGAATGAGTGTAACTAGGTCTATAATGAAATTTATAATTTTTTTGGGATACGGTGGCGAATGCGTGTTATTTTTGTTCCTTTTAATTGATTTCATAAGTTTCATCCTCACGAATGTTCGGCTATAGAAATGATTTCATTTAATTTTTAATGCATTTTTTATTCGTTAATTCAAGTTTTCCTTACGTGCTAGACAAAAGTGCTTAAAACTAGACTAACTAACTTAAATAGAAAGGATTTGACTGCTTTTGTGACAGGAATTGGGAAATCACCAGTGTCGCTAGGCGTATACGTAATATTTTTAATCGATTTAAACTCAAATCATTGACGACCTTAAAACGGTTATCTGTGTATTTAAACTGAAGGACAAAGGAAATTCACAAAGTATTAAATTACAAGAAAATGTTTAGTTGGCAAAGGAAATGCCAAACATTTATTAAAAGTGTATAAATGTTGCAGCAACATTTTACAATGTACCTAAACAGTATCGCGAATATGCCTCCAATCTTTATAGTGGATTGGATTTCCTGTCACAATTCATTACAAGACATCAAACTTGTAAAAATCTCCTTCAGTCTTCAATGTCTTTCAATGAATTGAAGAAATCTCCTTGAATAGCGGGAAATTAGGCAGGGGAGGCATTTAACCAACTCGATATGTGTGAGGGGTAAATTGTGTCCAAACACGAAAGGACCAGGGTAATTCTGAGGAAATTTGTTTTGTTCTTGGTTCGAGTGATGTTTAAGGGTGGATATTTTATAAAAGAAAGTTCACAAATATAAAAGAAGGAATTCTCTTGTTTTGAAATGTACGTAGCGATTATTTCTATCGTAAAGAATCTTATATTAAAATCTCAAAAGTAAAAATTCCCGAGTAAGTCCCGAGGGAATTTCCTTTTTTCGGTATTAAAAGTCCACTGGAACTCCGTACAATCTCTCTCTACTATCGAATTCTATCCGAAAAGGAACAAATGTTCAGATTTTGCGCATTAGATTCTAGCTTCCGAATGCGATTCTCACGGATGACTATTTTAGCCTCTTCTCTTTTAAGGTGAATTGTGAATAACAAACATGCCGACTACCACTACAAGCGAACGTTTTACTGTTTCAGCGAGAAAAAGAGAGCGAATTTCGCTATAAATTATTAATGAGCGCAAAAATGTACACGCATACAACTAGATATTGTAAATACTTTGTGTGGGTTCTATGTTGTTTTATTTTATACACTCTCAAAAGTTACGAATCTAGTTTCATAGGAATGCGTTTTCTTAAACCGTTATACATGTGCACTTTCTTCGGAATATTTGGTACGAGTTTTCTCGCAAAGTGAAAAGGAAAAAACCGCTTACTCTCCGAAACTCATCTCTGTGTGTACTATACTATTATTGTATGTTTCGTGGGCACACACAATTACTATCATCATCACCATCGCCATCGCTATCGTCGTCGTCGTTGTCCTCGTCGTCGTCGCTGTTGTGGTTGTCACGGCTTTTTTCATGTCGTCGTGTGTCCTCGTGGGTTTTTAACAGTTTTTCCTTTTTTTTTGCTCATACAGAAAGTGAAAAACTTCGAAAAAGCTTTAGTTAGAACAGCGTCGCCTTACGGTTTAGTACGTTATTTATTTAGGATCCTGTTGTGTGTAACTGTTATTATTGCGGCTCTCTTGGTATAGTTCCTGTTATCCTCTGGTGTTTATTATTATTATTATCATTGTTATCAGAATAATTGGCATATTCACATTGACAATTATTTAAGAAATAAGCAAACAACGAAAGAATTTAAAATACTTAATTTTTCTAACATTCTTTAACTTTGTATCTTCATCTCTATAATCTGACCAAAGATTGTAGAAGAATTAAATAATAATGAGAATTTTTATTTAAAAAAAAAAAAACAGAAATTATGATTATTTCGCTGCAAACACAAACAATAATATTGCTACACTAGCGCCACTGAAATTGTGTTTAAACGTACAGGTTCTACCGCATGACATGACAAACTCTGACCTGAGCTCAGATTGTCTTCAGCTCTGATAACAGGAAGTTGCATTCGTTGAGAGGTCCGTGTTTTTAGCTGCAATATTTAGCGGTCTTTCGCGTGGGTTAAAATATTTAAAACCAAAGACTGTCAGAGATTTCCGTTTGGTATTTAAAAAAAGGAGATTTGTCGAATTTAAAAGATTTATTCCTTCTTTCGGTCGGGCGATTGTGTTTCGGTAAATTTCACTCCCGAGGTGAATTAAAAAAAAACCTTTTCTAAATACATATTCACGGATTTTACATTTTTTTGAAGTATCCTCTGTGAAAAGTGTCAAAAAATATAGAGAAATAAAAAAAGTTCAATTCAATCAAAATAAAGTCACAAATCAAATCAAAAAGCAGAAAAAATTGTGTTTGTCAGTAATCAACAGCAAAGGAAAATAATGTTGGCAATGTCAACATTGATGATGCCAGCGCCAACAATGACAATTGGGGCACCGCAAATAACAATGGGCCCCCATAAGCCGCCTGAAGCTAAATTGCTGGCTATCCATCCAGCGCACAGTCAGGCACAACATCAACAGCAACAGCAAATCCAACATAATGGACAGCATCCACAGCAACAGACACAGCAAGCACAACAACAACAGCAGCAACAACAACAGCAACAACAACAACAGCAACAACAACAACAGCAGCAGCAGCAACAGCAGCAGCAAATAACGTCAAGTACTAAACCAGGTGAGTTTTTTTATTTCATATATATTTAAGAAAAAGAATTTATTTATTTATTTAGTTTAAGGCTTAAATCCAAAGCAATCTATTTCTTGTTCCGTAATTACGAAAGGATGTTTTGTTCTTTCGTATTTTTTCCAACTTCTCAGAGTGCTTGTTTCTTTTTATTGGCCTCACAGGAAATTACTTTGCCCTTTTCGGGTGAGAAAATATAAAGGGTGAGGCTAAAACTCAAGGACTTAGGTGTGATGGCTGTGTGCGGCTTGTTGGTTTTGGAAGCTTAAGAAAATTGTCATCCTTCAATATACTGTAGGAAGCTGGAAGCGTCTCCCTTCAAGTAAGTCGGTGAAGATGCTATTCGTCGCGGACCAAGTAACTGAACCACAATTATCTGGTTGAGATGGAAAGTTAGACGAAACGTGAAACGGCAGTGTGGCGTTGTTTCGGGGATGAGAAAAACTCCAGTCCGTTTATATTTTCTTGGACAGAAATTAGTTTTCTTGTTTGAAGGACGTTTTGTCTGTGATAACAGAAAATCTGATGAAAATCCCCTTTCGCTTGAGTGTTGAGGACTTAAAGCGGATTGTTGGGATAAGTAAACTGTTTGAGATGGTGTTGGAATTAATAATCCCAGAAATATATTTTCCGGGATAATGGTCTAGATAGCCTTTCGAAATTTCATTTAAATCAGTGTGAATCTCAAACAATATGAAGACAGAGTTTTGAAGGAAAAACTTCAAAATAATTTAGAGGCTCTTAAAAATTTTAAAAAATTGTGTACAAACTGGGTTACAATTATTTAAAATTAGACAGGGGAAATAATAGCCGTCGACTACTTCTTATAGTAAATCCGAACAAACCATTATTAACATTGTTGCGTTACGAAATTTATTCTTCAAAAATTGCAGCTAAATATTTTAGTTTAGACCTAATTTCTGGATAAAATAAATCCAATGATTTTTTTGTAATATAATAAATAAGTTATTTTCTTCTTTCTGATTTTTTGATTCCAAGAACCAAAACTTTAGAATTGCATCGATAAAATTCTTGAAAAAACCGTAGACCTCGGGATTGCCCATTTTGTAGAATATGATTAAAGTATTAAGCTTCATTCACATTTTTTTCAAATAAAAATTAAAAGTATTAGCGGGGTACACACGATACGACCGATCTAACGGACTTGGTCGGATGGATGTCTGACAGACCGATGTCGGTAGCGAACACATTGTCCGACATGTTGTCCGACTTCGACTGGATTTGAAAGAGGTCGGACATACTGAGAGCAGCGCTTATGATTGATGAAATTCTAGAAGAACAAATTTAAGAGAGAGAAGAAAGGAAAGGAAAAAAGGAAGAAGGAAGATTTTATAATGTTTATTTGCTAACAGAACTACAATATTGGATTCTCCAGGCGATTATCAGAATTGTTTATATTTCCAATTTTTTTTCTCCAAAATTCCAAATTTCCATACACAGGCATTTTTAATTCTCCTACATCAACCACACAACTTGAAATACATTTCAAAAATGAAATTTGCTCTAGGTCGGACGAACAAATGTATACATTATTAGATATGTCCGTCCGACCACAAAAAAATCAAAAATATTTGAAAACCATCCGACATGTCCATCCGACCGGTCATTTCGAGCGTACACATTGCCAGATCTGGTCGGACAGACCAAGTCTGTCAGATCGGTCGTATCATGTGTACCACCCTATTGACATTAAAAGTAATCTGTTTCAATTTAATGTTAGTATCATACTTCATACTTATATTAAAAATTCTTTTATATTAAGATGTTGGTAGTTTTGTTTGTATTGTCGTAAGCTGTCTTTCTTCGATTCCTTTGTCCAACGATCATCACTAATTCTAAAATTCATTAATTTAGCAACTATTTCGTATTATATTGAGTTTGAATAGTAGAAAGAAGTAAATAAAGTATTTTCTTTGTAAAAAACTTACTTTTGGGGCACAATAACGATCGTCGTCATCGAATAATAATTAATTCAATTCATTTAATTGCTAATAAAAACATGTATTTAATATGTATCATAATTCACTCTTAAAAATAACGAGTAAATTTAAATCTGGCGCTTCTTTTAGATTAGACTATTCTCCATATTATTATATTTTGAATTCGCCTTACAATTGAATAATGTAAAATAACGTAACATCTCTCGACTCATTTTTTGTATAAATAGTCGCAAAAAAAATAAAAGAATCTTTTTCTTGAATTCGCAACCCTTAGGGCAAAAACTATTGGTTTTCTTTCGTCGCTTTCGCTTATTATTTTTATTATTATTATTATTATTTATTATTCATGAATTCTTAATTTAATTTAACAAAATTTGTTTACTTAATCTACCATAACAATATAAAATGATAATTAAGAATAAGTAGTGACATTATTATTTAATAGAAATTAAATAGTGGTTATGCCACTTCGTAAAATAATTCTTTAAATGTGGGGCGAACAGTATTTAATTCATATATAAACTAAATTTTTTACAATAAAAAAGCAGAAAGAAAATAAGGTAAGGAGATAAGCAAAGATATATAACAATTCAAAATATATAACAATTCAATTTGTGAATTTCAAATGATCAAAACCGAGAAGCCATATTTTAACTTTTTTTAAGTAGACGGACATGGATCTAATGACTCGAATGCTTATAGGAAGTCTATTAAATAACTTACAAGACACAACGGAGTAGAAATTTTTAAATAAAGTGGTGCGAAAAGTAGGTATGACGACGACATTCATTGAATTGCTTCGCAAAAGGCGGCTATTAGAAATTGGACTTTGTAAATAGTCACCCCTCATAAAAAAGACTTTAGAAACTTTAAAAAAGTACAAATGCTTTAGTGGCAGAATTTTCAATTTTCTAAATAAAACCATAGAACGAGTCAAACGATTTGTCCCACATAATTTCCTAATGGCGCACTTTTGTAAAACGGTTAATGGCTGTAGTTTAGTTTGGTAGGTACCCCCCCAGCAACTTATGCCGTACTGTAATCTTGATTCAAATATTCCACAATACATATACCATTTTTAGAGTTTTATTATTACAGAATTTTCTGAGACGATAAAAGCTTCTAACAGCTGATCGGAGATACTGTTTCAAAATTGAAGAATGTTCGGACCAACTCATATTTTTGTCAATTGTAATACCTAAATATTTAAACTGACTTACCGATTCAATTTTAAAACAATTCAAGTCACAAGATGCTTGATTATGAAACATTGTACAAACACAATTTGACACGTTAGAGCTAGCACAATTTTTCGCATGAAAGTAGATTTCAAACTCAGGGAACTCTTGTAAACATAGGCTGAAGTTCATCAATTTGGTTTTAGTACTGACAATTAGTTTGTGTTCTGCAAACCATATTCCCAAAAGGTGAACATCGTGATTTAGATCAGCACTTAAGTCCAAAGGATTATCTGAGCGATAAGCAATGCCAAGATCATCAGCAAAGGCTGTTAGTTTTCCTATAAATGGTTGACTAAACAACGAGTTTATGTATATCAAGAGTAGTATTGGACCAAGAACTGATCCCTGAGGCACACCTAAGTTCAAAGTTTTAGACCTACTAACAAAATCATCTATTTTGACTCGTTGGATTCTATTCTTCAAATACGATTTAAACCAATTATATACATAGTCGGTTATTATTATTAATAGTCGGTCATCCAACTCGTCCAATCGTTCGAAGTCGAGTTGATTTATCTTTCCCCTTTTCGCAACCGCTGAAAGACATAGTTCAACGCATCAACCAGGATTTGTCCGTCCTCCTCGTAGGAAATAATAGAGATCCCATGGTTGACGGTCATATAGTCGGTACGGTCACACTAACAAAATAAAGCATGCCATATGCCGTCAGCCGTCAAGTGGGAATCATAGCGCAAGTAGTTAGTGCGTCGGACTACTGAGCCAGCGGTCTTGGGTTCGAATTCCGCCGCAAACACCTAAAAGTTTTTCACAGTGCCCACCTCTTTCGAATGTCTGACAAGCATCAAAGAGTATCATTTGTCACGATTGAGCTTCTCAACTCGCCGTTCGTAGTCAGCAAAAAACTGTAGGTCCCTTCCATTCGTGCAAGAATATAACACGCACACACAAATGGTTGCGAGAAGCAGGCCCAGGTTCACCTCGAGCTGTAGCGCCAACTAAGTAAGTAAGTATATGCCGTCAGCCAAGTGAGAGAGATTTGCAATTTTTAACATATTATGTAGTTATTAAATTTAAGCTCAGAATTAGACAGTAAAATGTTAATATATTGGAAAATTCTAATTTTTCCCATTGACTTAAGATTTCGATATCGATAGAGCAATCTGATTTCCTGAAAGAGAATGAGGTTAATTTAACGTTGATTTACATTTGCAAATATAAGTAGAGCTAGTTAATCAAAAGAGGAGTTACTGGAATTTACGAAATTCACTTTATACCATAATAGTTATCGGTTTCATTAAGTCCTTTTACCAGTCTTATATGCGGTTTTACAATTCTGTTCATTTGACGTTGACATAGAAATTGAATTAAATTAGGTCGTATTAATAAAACCTGACTTTACTCAAATATGTATGTAGCAATTGCTAAAATAAAGCAATAAAGCATTTGCTCGGATTCGTATAGGAAGGAACTTTCTTGTGCATTTGCTTTGTTCAAAAATTGCGTTTGGTCAGATTCGTATGAATAAAGGGCATAAATCTAAGCATTTGCTAGGAGAATTCTAAGTCTGCGTTTAAACTGACTCGTAGCGTTTGCTTCGTATATTTGACTCATAATTTGAATGAATTGCCATGCTATTTTGTCTGGATGTAACATCGACATCGTCATAGCCATCTGATTCTCTTTAAACACGATACACAGAAACTCTAGTCATCGTCAGTCTTGTTCAATTCGTCGATCAAATTTTTTGATCCATTTCGTTTGCATTTTATTTTTTTTATTTTATGTATGAAAAATCATTTGTTGGCATGCCATATATTTATATGCTGTCTAATGTCAAGCAAATGCTCACTTCGAATAATCGAACTTGCTTAGTTAGTTAAACCTTAGTTTTATTCATACCAATTTCGAGCAAATGATAAATGTCTTTACTCTCAGAGATTTTACTCAAGTAATTGCTTGTTTTTATCATTACGACCATTTTTTACTTTAGACGTGTTTATTTGTGATTTATTTTATGTTTATGTGTACTTTTTAGTCATCAACAAATTCTTTGCCCAGTGTACCTACTCTTCTAATTTATTTTAATAATAGTGGTTGCTCGTCTAGCGTTGCCATCGCCCAAAAAAGGTCGCGTTAATTATCGTGTAATAGAAAGGAAGGAATAGAAATGATAGGAAGAAATCACTGCTCTTCTATTTTTCAATTTCCATTAAGTTTGAAAAAATAATTGTAGAAATAATCTAGAGTCAATATACATTATACTTTTCTTTATAAACTGAACTTACTGGTTGTTCCCGATAGATGACACGATGAGACAAAAATTTTATGAATATAAAGGGTGATTTTTTAAGAGGTTGAGAACTTTTTTTAAAAAAAAAACACAAAAAATTCGAAAAAATGAATGAAATATTTATTTGAATCGATAGTTTGAACCTTGCAATTTAATGTTTAAAGATAATTTCATGCAAATGTTGACCGCGGCTGCGTCTCAGGTAGCCCATCCGCTGAGTCCAATTTTGGCATACTCTTTCACACATATCGGCCGGTATCTCACGAATGAATGCACGGATGTTGGCTTCCAGTGCGTCAATCGAAGCGGGCTTGTCCCTATAGACATTAGCCTTGACATACCCCCACAAAAAATAATCTAATGGTGTCAAATCGCACGATCTAGGCGGCCAATTGACCGGCCCGAAACGTGAAATTAACTGTTCACCAAACTCGCCTCGCAATTGCGCCATTGTTTCGCGTGCTGTGTGGCATGTGGCACCGTCTTATTGAAACCACATATCATGCAAGTCAAGAACTTCCATTTCGGGCAAAAAAAAGTTTGTTATCATCGCTCGGTAGCGTTCACCATTCCGAATCGACATTTCGCGGTCTTCTGTCACACTAGCTGATACGGCCGCAATATTTTCTTCACTACGCACAGAACGTAAACGTGTTGGTGGTTTAATGTCCAACAAAGTAAATTTGGTGCGAAATTTGGTCACAATCTTCCGAATAGACTGCTCAGAAGGTCGAGAATGCCGATCATAAAATGGAAGCAGCGCGCGATGAACATTTCGAACCGAGCACGAATTTTGATAGTAAAATTCAATAATTTGCAAGCGTTGTTCATTTGTAAGACGATCCATGGTTAAATTGCAAACCAAACTGAAGCTGTTTGACAGTGACACAAGGTACTAAACACACGTCAGCTGTCAAAACCAGTGTTGCCAAAACCAAACCAGCTAAAAAATCACCCTTTATAATACCTCATCTATTTTGTGTGGTAGTTTTCTGTTCCCGTTGTTCAAAAGTTGTTCTGAATGTTGACATTAAATGTATTTTTTTTTTGCACATAATGTCAAAGATGTTAGGTCTTGAGGCAGGCTTTAAACTCATCTGTTGGTCTTGATCGTGGTCTATCGGAATCACACAATAATAAGATTACTGTCCCACCGAATGGTTGCCCCAATACAACAAAAATATAGAAATTGTTAATAACTTGACCCCAGCGCCACCTATCGAATTTTTCTTTCCGTAAGAACTTCATTCGGACTATAACGAACTATTAAAAATAAAAATGAGCCAAATCGCTTACCAACGATCATCATTTCATTTTTATTATACAGAAAATTGAACATACACCAACCCTGGAGGTACACACTTATTTTGTATACATAAGGGACATGGTACTGCAAGTTATCATTCTTTAAAAGTCGATTGTGTCATCGATGAAGCATGTACTTCCAGGTACAAGTGCATTCCAAATCTGTATTTGGATTATTTATATGTGACCTAAACTTCAAGTGCGGTAGTCAAACTATAGCCTCAAAAATCGTCGAGTATGTATCCAAGCTGCTTCGGGCATGGAAGTAATTAATTCTCTCCAAGATATTATATAAGTAGGTACTCGATAGGTATATTGAAGTTGGCTTTGTAAGGTTTTCATTCTAAAAGTCGCACGAATGGTTATCTCAATTTATATCAACCTTTCCGGTAGAAATTCATTTCATGATGTTATATTGTGTTCCATTAAAAGTATATCGTTTTTGCTATTTAATCTAATCCATTTATGTATTGACGAATTGCAAACTTACAGCGCATTTGATGCATCGCAACCATTTGTGCAAGACGCTGACTTGGAAACTTATCCTCCTATAACTTTAAGGAAGTGCAGAACGTGCAATCTCAATGTAAAAATATACAATGGTGACAGTATAATATGTAGTTTGGAGTATGTTCCGGGAGTCTGAAGATTTTTTTAATAAAATATCTAATAAGTTTTTCTGCATCTTCATATTGACAAATATCTGAATATACTCGTAAATCTCTTTTTTTTTTTACCTTCATACTCAGACTCAGAGCAAGAACTTGTTGTATTGCTTTTACAAAGGTAAAAGGTTTATATTAAAATCGAAAATGATTCTAAGAATGCATACCTACCTCTTTCTAGCTTTGATGAAATATTTTTTCTATCTGTCGTTGCATTCTTCCATTTTATATGAACATTCGACTAAAGAGCTATGGCATCTACAATAGAAGATTTGATGGTTTTCACTGCTATTTCTTCTAATATTGCACAGAATAGAGTTGATGCAATTGGTTCTCTTTGTCATTTTTCAAGGTCAAAAGCTACACCTTTATTTTTTTAGTTTCCAATGGCATTTTCTAAAGCTTTTCATACTCTCATTTTTACATCTTCTACAGAATCAAAGGCCAAACTGAGTTGGCATACTTTCACCTTTTTTTTGAATTTTTTAGATTCATATTATTTATCAAATCAAAAGATAGATCAGTTTGTATTCTAAACACAGATAATCATTACTTAAAACACCGGGATGGTTGTGATTTCTAGCAACAGAAACTTTATTATGGCAGATGAATTGCTTACATCATTACTCACACCCACGAGCTTCCTGTTTTTTTCTTGCAACTCAATCTCTAATCTCATTACATCAGCGAAATTTATTGCTCATTAACATTATCAGAGAAGCAAAACGTGCTAAAACGGGATAGCAAATCATTGTGTTCTACTTTTTTTAATTTAACTGGAAATAATGGTGATTCATTTTTATTTACTCATCCTCTTTGACCTTTAATTACTTCCGTGTAATTGAAGAAATTAGGCACAGTTAGCTGTGGAAAAGGCGTTGTCACATGTTCAACCAAGTTTTTTTTTCACTAGCATGCATATCTACATTTTTGAAAAACAAATCATATTGCACCTTTCTCCTGAGGTAGGAGTTTGAAAATCTTCGTCTTCTAAAGGCATTACGAAGCGGAATGTGTCTTCATTTAAAATTATTTTATATTTGAAAATTCTACAATTCATCTGTAGACCTGAGCTACCTACCTACATATGTATATAAATAAATTCTGCTCAGTCAACCCAGCAGTTGGGAAACTCCCTTGTCGCTTGCATTTTATGTAAACACCCGTATCCTGGAGACTAAAACCCAAAGTTAATGAAATTTCATAAAAAACACATCTTCTAGATCTTCTGCCCATATTTATTTATTTATTTGGAACAGTTCAAAAGAATCATTTTCATATTTCACAGTATTCCGCGAGCTTTTCAGAACAACGCCAATTGGCTGCAGGCACTACTTGTCAGTAGATAAGATACAAACAAAGCAATACGATGAAAGATACGTTCATTTTTAATTCAAAAATTATTTCTCCATGGAATTTATTTTAATTTTGAGAGGAGTTTCTCATTTTCAACTACAATTTTTATTTTGCTACCATTCCCAATGCCGAAGTATCTACAATGATTTTAGAACTTCAGATAAAAGTACACATGTATCCAGATCTACCAATAAGCCTAGCCTCTCGCAACCATTTGTTTGTGCGTGTTATTTTTTCCACGAAATGGAAGGGACCTACGGTTTTTTGCCGACTCCGAACCGCGAGTTGAGAAGCTTCTCATGACAAATGATGCTCTTTGATTGCTTGTCAGACATTCGAAAGAGGTGGTACTGTGAAAAAAATGTGTTTTTGCTGGGATTGAACCCGGGCAGCGTGCGTAGTATTCCAACGCACTAACCACAACGGCCACGGCGACCACAAATTTTGCTATCACTCAGCAAAAAATAACTCACTGACGTTCTAACACTCCTGTGTGACTTCTATAGAGAACGCGACGATGGTATATTTCCAATGCCCTAAGTTTGCCATTGAATGATCTACTCGCTTTTTTGCACCAGTCTTCGAGTCTGAGGGCTATAGTTCGTGTGCCTATGCCCGCCCAACAAAAGAAAATAAAAGAAAATCTTTAAGACATTTTTGTTTTTACTTATGGTGAACAAGATTTGCATAGCAATCTCCATGGATATTTATTTTTAATCAAATTGCAAATACATAATAAAATAAATTTCAGTACTAAAACTCGTCCTTTTTTACTGTTTTGCAAACAACTGTTGATTTAGTGGATTGAATGACACAAAACACATCTTTTCATGGTTGACAAGTTATCCTTGTTGTGCGTTCGCCTTTTTTATTTTTATAATATTTGTGAAATTATCGGAATTGTAAACTAAGAAAACCAGGTGCTAGTAGACGGAATATAAAAAAATTAATATCTTGACGTTTTTATAGCCGACAACAATATATGTATTACGGATAGTTTAAAAAAGCTCAACTACCATGTTAGAATTTAAAAGGCTTTACAAAATACTAAAAGGTAATACAACACGAGTTAATATCAACGCGTGGACAATTTTAACAAAGAAACGGATCATTTATAAATCTATCTAAATTTTTTTAAAAATAAAACAAATCCACCAGTCTCTGATATCTTAAGGGTTTTTTGTAATAAATATACCATTTCATAGTATTTTAGTTATCTGCCGTTCTAAAAAATGCAAAAAATGCTAAAGCCACTTAATGCTCAGATGGAAAAATATGTACTATCCAAGCTACAATCACAGCACAGTAGCCAGGCTGCAACTAACCCACGATACAATTTTGTTCTTCATAAAAAAAAATAACTCGAAGCCACAGAGCTGAGGCAATATTTGACGCTACACAGGATAAACTAAGCAAATACCCCAATACGAGGGCAAACCTGATGTTGATTCCTAAAAGTCACGAATCGATCGGATTGAGTTTATGTATTCGATTCTAATTCTAACGCACCCCACGGCCAAATCCCCATTTTAAATTTAAACAGGATCTAGAAAAATCCACCCGTATCCGTTGCTTTGGTAGAGATCGCTACCAGATTGGCCGGATACTGTAGCGGCAGGGTTGGGTTAATGTGTCTGGCTGTGCAAATACTAAATGGATGCGAAATCTCTTTGACCATATATGAATGTATGTTTACCAATCGGAAAATAAATGCGGACTAGAGGGAGTTGTATCAACTGCTGTGTTCCTGTATCTTTTTTGTTGAAACATACATACATGCATTTCCGTGTTGTGTTTTGTGTATGTGAAGGTGCTGATGGCAACAAGGCAGGCGGTGTAAATATTTGCCCTCGGTTTTGGCTATGATTGCGATTTTTTTTTCTTTCATTTTCTATTGTCAATTGTATTTTAATTTTTTCTTGTGATTGTTTTTGTCTGCATAGCATTTGATTTAATTTTTTTTAATTTTAAAGGGTTATTCAAATTGATATGCTGAGACTTGTATATTTACTTAAGACCGCAAAGGTAAACAGTATTCATGTTTGAATGATAACTTTTATGTTACAACTGCTTCCATACCTACAAATATTGGAACATTTCAGTAACAATGTTCTTCTTATCGGGTAGTATAGCGTATTATTGTTCCTAGCTTAGCGCGCCCATTAGCTTTACAATGAATTCCCTGGAATGTCTCTGTGCCCCGGCACTCAGAAAAGGTGAATATTAAACTGGTTAGCCATCTCTTTAAGGTGGTGGAGGTGGTCATAGAAGTGGGTGAGGATTCTGGCACTAAACCAACATACATACGTACATACCCATATGTCATTTTAGTCAATAAATAAAGAATTTTTTAATAGCCTGACTTCAGCATCACCTATCGAATTTTTCTTGCTATAAGAACTTTGTCCTGATAATTACGAATACAACAACAAAAAAATAAGCCAAATAGATCGATGCGTTCTCAAGTGATGATCTTTATCATACATGCGGTAATTGATTTTATTTATAGATCTAGGCCCACGGGGGTTCTTGTGTGTGATCTCTAAAGCTGTTCCCGAGATTTGATGTCAAAGTGTTTCTGGCATATTTTATTGTATAAACTTTCAGGAACTCGCCACCTGTTCATAATGATTTATTCGAACCTCTGCAACCATTTTTAAGTCAAATTGCCTAAAATAGCTTTGAGGGGCTTCATTTGATTATATGCATCCGTAAGAGTTATCATCACGATTTAATTTTTAATCACACAAAGTTAAAGTGAAAGAATATCAAAGCAATGGAAAAAACTTGACATTTTGAAGACACCAAAAGAACCCATTCAAAATAAAATTTTCGAAATTAAGATACATACACAAAAAACGATGCTGCTACAATCAAGAAAATTCATGAGTTCATTTCGAATCCGGACTTGTCCCTTATAAACGACACACATAAGAACTTATGTACATACATATGTATAGGCTGACAGCCTTTCGCAATTAAATTAAAAAGTTACATTCATGTCGGAAGGGATATATTATAATTCTCCGCTGACCGACGCTAACGAGTATGTACATCATACTTGATATCAAAATGCATCTGTTTGTAAATAAGAAAAAAAAAAAAGAAATGTATACGCAAACGAACTCAAGAAATTAATGGAACACAATATGAGAACCTCTGCTTCAAATGTTGAAAATGAAAAAATTAGTCCTTTTTTTCCTTTCTAAAAGGAGTTCCGGAATTTCTTCACATTTTATGTTCAAGAGTTTGAGTGTGGGATATCAGACGGGAATTAAATCTGTGGGCTGTAGTCTGCAATCGTAGCGTGGCGTGGCGCCAACCTCACAATAATTGTTCAGACATTTAATAATGTTTCAATGAAACTGCGACGACGACGTTAATATTTTTTATGGCATTGAAGTCGGTCAGGAAACCACAATCCAACTCAACACAAACACATGCCATTTGGTGGCGCTTTGTGACAAGGACTATTTTTCTTCATTTCGCTATACACCATACATAGGTACTCTAACTTTGATATAAGGAATGGAAAAGGAAGACAAAGTCTTGCTTCTCCCGAGTCACTGTTTACAAGATTGCAATAAGCCATAAAAACTATTTGCAAAAGTAATGTATCTTGAAATTCTTGGAAACATTTTTATTTCTTCTTCTCTTTCAAAAATACTTTTTTCTGTTTATTTCAAAAAAAAAAAAAATTGCTGAACATTTTTGTGATTATTCTGATATAAATTTTGTGCAATTTGGCTATATACGAATTATGTTATTCGCTACAACAGTATAGCAAGATAAGGAGAGCGAAAAGATTTTTGTTAATGAAAAAAGTTTCGCAAGTAAATTCCAAAGATACTTACAAATAATTTTCCCATTAACAAGTACGGTGAATAGCTTAAGAGCTTTTCCACTTAAAATTCACAGATTTCCTATTTATTTGCTAAAATTAGCATCAGATTGCTATTCAATTTGAGAATCTGGAAATTTTACAAATTAATTGGTTTTGATTTTTGATCTTTCGACAGTGGAAAGTATTTATATTTGATGGAGGTTTGTTTCCTTTCCTTTTTATAAAGTTCCACGTGCTAAATATTTCTTTTTGTGATTTATTTATAAGAAGTTTCTTTTTCTTTATGCTTGACTTTGAATTGTCGATGGATATTTCCATCGTATAGGGACACAGTTTAAATGGAAGGCTTTGTTGGACAATTTTGGAGCTTATTAAAATTTTTTCGGATTTTTATGGCCTTAACTTGAAACTGCATTATTTGAGTAAAAGTAGCCCAAAAAGGGCATTGAAATCAATTAGTTTGAGAAGTCGCTTGAGGATAGATTTGTAAATATTACAGTTTCCAGAGATCGAACACCTTTGTCATGTCTTCCGTAGACCTTTTGGTTTTCCTACCGTTGACAATTTAACTCTCATCAGCAATTCGGACAATTCTTGATTTATTTGACACGGGGCTTGATCGGGCAATTCATCCAATTCTTCATCTTCGAACTTTTTCGGCTGTTTTAAAACATATATTCAAAAACACCTCCCTTATCAGGACCAATCCAAGATCGACAAATAATTTTTATTTCTTTGTTAATAATCTCGTTGTGGAAAGTTTTTATATTCAAAATAAATTCCCATAGCATTTAATCCATCAGTGATTGCAGTCTTTGATTGTGCAATATAGCGTGCTTTTTAACTATATTGTTACTTCGGTAACCGTTTCAATTTGCAGGTCACGGTGTAAGTCGTTGTTTCGTATATACATACATAATGTACCATGGGGCATTTACTATTCCACGTAGGACTTTAATTTGGAATGTCTGAAGAATTTGAATATTGTTTTTTTTTTTAACAGCCCCATAATTGGATGACGTGGACGTACAGGCTTAATTATCTATTTATTTAGATTTTGTTCGCAGTAGACAGCTCTGAACTGCGTCCTAGTAACCAGTACATTTTTCTATACTTTATGTTCAACTCGTCTCTTTTTTATTTCTTAACTAGCTGGCCCGTGCTCGCTTTGCTTCGCCTGCCTACCACATTTATGGGATGTAGTTGATGGAATTTTGATTTACTTTGCTGTCTTAACCCATTTTGGCCCGAGTGGGTAGTTTTCTACCCAGATTTTTATAATTTTTTCTCCAGAGGATTAATGACTGTTTGTAAAATGTTTCTATTTAAATGTAATTTTAGTAGTGTTAGTTACCATTTTGTTTTTCATTCTTCTCCCCACCCCTCTCTTTTAACACTATGATTGGGGCCTAAAATGTAGGCTTCAAAAAAGCATTTACAAAAAAAATAAAAAAAATATTATAAATATATGAACAATAAAATATAATGTCTATTCTATGACGTCAATATAAAGTACTAAACATTTGTATCATTACTTTATGTGTTCCGTGTATCAGACCTGACAGATCAACGTTCAAAAATTGATGGGTAGTTTTCTACCCAACGGGCCAATATGTAAGAATTTTTTTCATTTTAAGACAAGTCATGTATAACATTGAAACAATTTGAAATTACCGTTTTTTGTTTATTTATTTGTTCCGCATTTCGAGGTGATTCATCCAGATTCAGTATTTAGTCAAGATAACAAATGGTGTACTAGTAGATATCATAGATTAAAACAACAACAATGGAGGAGATTATGGCCTTGCTTTAGTCACCTGATGAAGAAGATTATGTGGTCAATAAGGTGCACAGAACGGAATACGCAAATGTTGTGTATGTACCTTCAAAAGTCGACAATGCACTCCTTTTAATAGATTTTGGTGGAACTTTGGAGCTAGAATATTTAGAGGAGGGTGGTTTACATGCTCATGAGGCAGAGTCGGAGACCAGATTGGAGCCACCTTTTAATCATTGTCAGAATAACGTATCTTTAAGTATTCTTAACGTGGAAGTGGATGCTGAAGCAGCCTGAATTTAATCTATATCACAGCTATTGGGTATTATACTCCGCTAAAGCAGGTATAAAATATGCTAAAACGCTCTTTTATTACCTATCATTGTCGTAGGTTAGGTGGTAAATCGTCATCTCAGTTGATTTCTCTTTTCCATACTAATGGCATTACCGAAATGATAAAAGTATTTAATAACCAATATGCGGCACAACATAATGCACAGCTTCAATTCAAACTGCACGAATTGAAGAGATTCTTGGATACACCGTTCCGCAATGAATACCATACACTTCCTCCATGGAAATTGTATGTACCGGTCAATTCAGCATACATTTCGAGTTTCAATTGCGAAGAATCTTTCAATGTCGATATTTGAATCAATCAAATGACTTATTCATTTATCAGACAACACAACACAACAAGTTCGATCGGATACATTTGCCAAAATAAGACGGCTCATCAATCACCGTAGGCGATTATTGAGGTATTCACAGTAAAAAGTAGTGGTGACCAATTTTTGTCAATACATCTTCCAACATGATGCTCAATGCATGAGAATTGCTTGTTTTGGTCACGAAATCGGGAAATGTCAAGCCACAATTGGAGCTAAGAGACCATGTGTCTAAGGAGGTTTTGAGAGCAGACCGCAATCGCCCATCCACATGCATAATACAATATTTCGATGGTAGCATTAGTGACAAAAGCGCTGCAAAATTCGTCACAGTAAGGCGCCCTCTATTTGTATAAAGTGTATTATTAGCTAGTTTGCATTCTAAATGCTTCGGAAAATATACTACAAACATAGTTATTTACCCCTACGTACTACTTATAACTTAGCTATTTAATTTATGCAATGTTGATTTTCTTGAAATAATTTTTTTTTCTATACTTATTGGCCCAGTGGGTAGTAAACTACCCAGGTCATAACAGGTAAACGGTTAAAGAGAAAAATGTTTTTTTAACATTTTTGGTTTGATGGGGTCCATATGAGCTACTTTTGAAAATATCGTGAAAAAATTTCCACAGGAACTGGTACCGGGCCAAAATGGGTTAATAGACCAAGAGCCCGCAGTAATTCTCGGTTGTAAATAGTAACCAAAAGAGTCACTGTTACTCTTATCACGATTCCTCCGATAAATCCGAACATGAAGAGGAATATAGGGTGTCCCAGTTTAGAGGAAATTATAATCCATTAACTGTAAATTCCTGCAGATTAGCGAACAAAAAATCGTATGACACTGGGGTATATTTTCAGCCCGTCGAAGTAAGGGACCTCCGATTCGGTGGTACGACCACTTTAAATGATATTACTTCTGAACTACTACAGATACAAAAACAATTTCTTAAATTTCGGAGAGGCAATTAGGAGCGCATACGAAATGTTAAAGACTTTATGTACATCTATGCAGTCATAAAAAAGTTATGGCCCCTTAAACTCAAAATTTTGAAAATTGTTTGTTCCAATTTCTTACCTTAAATGCATTTTTCTCAAAGCGTTTACTTCATAAAAAGCTCTTTTTTTAACTACACTTTTATCTTTGGCGAATTCTCTAAAAATTATGTCAAACCACTTTTTCACGTACGGCTAACAGAGGTGGTAGTAAAAGCCATTTTTCGTCAGATAAAAATGATAAAAAACCATGCCAAACAATACATATTTCATATTGAAAGCAGGAATTTTTTCTTTCGGGTTCTTGGCAGCGAAATATTCCCATGTGGACCATTTTGCTGGCCACTTGCTGTATCAATTTGATGTAATCGAGCATTCCATTTTAATTTTGCATTTCGACTTATTCGCCCAATATCAGGCCGATTTGATCGCTATCTAATTTTCGCTGAAAAATTGACTATATTCCGCTTTGAAATATAATTGCCAATGCCAACTAAATGATAAAAGATAAAACAGAACAGATAAAGAAGAAGAACCCTGCAAAAAAAGATTAAAACTCAATTCCAATCCAACTCAATAACCTTAAAATTGCACTCAAGTATAACACACGAAATACAATTACACGAATACGACACACCCCTTTACAAAACTTTACCAGCTGCATACCTGCCTTACTCAACTAACTTTTGTAGTGTATACACACATATGTACATGAACATTATGTAAACAAAACAGAAAGAAAAAAAATACGCACCAATAAAACCTTTGCGCTTGAGCGCTCACGCTGAGCAGAGCAGACACATACACAAATTCATTCCACTCAGATTTAACGCGTATTCATAGGAAAAACGAGAAATACAAATTACGAAGAGAGATCGAAAGGAAACCAAAAGAAGAAAACACCACTGAGATTGGTTTCAGAACAGTGATCAATTAACAAATTAATTAAAAAAGGCATTTTGCAAAGATGTTATTAATATTGCTCAGCTTGTAGAGCACGTATAAATATAATTTTGGACTTAAAAGACGCGTATTTTAAAGCTCTTAAAACTGATCTAAATTTCAATAAAATAGACGAAGGAGAAGTTTTCTTTTTTTAGGTTCAAAGTCTAATTATTGAATTTCTTGGTTTTTGCATTTAAAATCAGATATTTTTTATGCACGAATCTGCTCCTTATCAAAACCTAATCAACACAAAAAAAAACTATCAAAATCCGTTTAGCCGTTTGCTGTGTAGGTCCATGCAAAGGAATTTTCACTTTGTTTTATATTATTAGGGATGTGTTCTTTCCACCTCAACTTAGCATCTAGGGTCATTCCAAGGTACTTAGCTATATTAGCATATGGAATGATTTGGTTTCTAATAAATATGGGAAGATTGTTTATCTTTCTATTGGTGAAGTTTATATGAGCTGATTTTTCCTCGTTAAGTTTTATACGCCATTTTTCCGTCCAGTCTTCAAACTCTATTGACTGCGTTCTACTGCTTCTCTGTAGCCTTCACGACGCATTTGTCTGATAATATTTAGAATGGAAGTGTCATCTGCGAAGGTAGCTATCATCGCGTTATTATCTGACGGAATATCTCTTGTATACAATAGATACAGGGTTGGTCCAATAACACTTCCTTGTGGAACACCTGCTTCAATTTTCATTAATAGTGAATACTCTTGTCCATAACGAACTTGAAACAGTCGATCCGAAATGTAACTGAATTATATAGTATTGTCTATGTAAGTCCTTATGTAATTTAAACTCTAGAGCTTTATGCTAAGCCTTGAAAGTCCTGAGCTACATCTTAAAAACATACAAACCACTTCCAACCCATTTGTTCAGCTAGACGCTAGAGTATGGTCACCATAAACTTCCAATTTTTAAAATAAAGTAATGAAGTTAAACTCCTCCCAAAAACAATCTAGCTACATATTCGATAAATTACAAAGTGCTGTTATTTATACTCCAACCAAATGACATACAGGCATATACTGAAACAGCTATTTTATTGAAAATATTTGGCTTAGGAAATACATGAAGGATGTACTACCTACACCATCTCTGGTAAAACGCTACGAATTAATTTTAACTCCCGATATTAAAATCTATACCTAATTAAAGTTACAAATGTTGGCGAATGATTGCAAATTGTTTACTTCCTGGAGCAAATATAGACAAATATTTACTTACTGTTACTTGAAATAATTGACTTAACAAAGCAAACTGGATAATATTCCAATCACTCAATCATACGAGGGCGTCCTTGCAGTTAATTTGACACTATCATTATAATCACTTAGAGCTCTCCAACGAACACTTAGGTAATTTGTTCAATAAAAAATTGTCTAGCTACAAACGCCTAATTTACCTCAATTTTCATAAGTGTGGCGTTGAGTCAATACAGGCAAATTATATCCGTACAATATCAAGCACAAACTATTGCAACTATGTTAGAAGTCACACATTTCCTGGTCATCATAACATTTAAATGTTGGCAACAAACACGAAGGGGAAATTACAACATTATTTGTAATTATCCATGAATTTCACCCCAGTTCTCTGTTTTTATGGACACTTTACTCCAATTACGTCTGTCATCAGCTTGATATACTAATCTATTTAAGAACCACTTTCCGAGCGAAAATTAGTTAAAAAAAAATTAATATAAATCTTCAAATCCAATTAGGCAAGGAAAATTATCCAAGCTAATAATTGTTTAATAAACCCACTAATTGACAGCTCCTCCTTAAATACCAGAAATAATTTATCAGTTTTCTTCAGGCGAAACACCACAATCACCACCACTAGACTACGGCCATCGGTAAGGGTATAAATGTTGCGTAGAACAAAAAAAAAAAAAAAAAATAGGGAGAAAAAAATCCAAAATCATTCCTAATGGCATCCTATCAATTCCAAAGCCGATTAATGCCAATCAGAATTTGTTGATGGAATTTTTGCTTAAGCAATTGTTTCAGCAAATCGCCTAGAAATGGTTAGAGATACACTTGAATACATCGTAATTACAAATTATAAAAAATAAGGATATAATGTACATTGTATAAACACCAATTCCTCCACCTGATATTGGCCGAGGAATTGTTTCGTCGTAAAATTGCATAATGCTGTTTTTTCAGGTTGCACCCCGGGTTGTTTTACTTAAATAGACGGGGCTACTAGCGTGCACGATTTGCATCTGACTAAATAACTCAGGAATATGCCTACGTACTAAAACATTACTTCTAGAACTCTTAAAGCAGAACTGCTATTTGCTATTACGTCGCGTAGCTGGTTAGACTCTTTAGTACGCTCCTATTCGTTATTCTGCATTCTTAGACGTTCGATCCTCCTCAGTTCGATAAGGACAGAATTATTTCATATGGATTTGGCTCTGCCACTATTTCATATCAATCTCGCAGTTCGATTCTTCATAAGTGTGGACATTGGAAAATTACATGATCTGCATCCTTTTCCTAGTTCGGACAAATTGGTGTGCAGATGTGTCCGCGGGGAGCGAAATGAGTTAAATAAAATTGCTTTTTTCACTCATAAACGTTATAATTAATTTTGTAATAATAAAAGATAAACACGTCTGATCGCCGTCGCTGCAGGTATCCAAAAGAGAAAGAGCCAGGCTGGAAAGAGGTGTAGTGACAACTTCAAAAGAAGATGGCTGGTCGTAGCTCTGTTCGCATATTACGCCTGCAATCTGTGGTGAATTCTATGTTGTGGGGGTCGCCATTGGCGACGATTCATATTTGTATCCAGGCACATCTTGTGCTGTATATAGTACATATATGCTATTGTCGGTTAGGAACTGGGTACTTTAGACATTTAAGTCTACCAATTTTTCACTCAGATTTTATGTTGGGGATAAGTCGATGTGTCTATCATCCATTAGTGGCGTTATCCCGAAATCTTCAAATTCCTTCACCTTCCTTAAGCTCTAGTGTCTTCCAGGTGGAAGTACTTGCAATCAAGAGGCATATAAGGAGCTTTTTTTCGGCACTTGATCCTCAAAGGAAGTAGAAATAATTGTAGATAATAAGTCAGCTATTCACTTTTTCGTCCAAATTGGTAGAACAGTGCAAGGGGACATTTTCCTAGACAAGCAGCCAGTTTCACTGGCCAATCGGCACTCACGCTTGTAGCTTAAGTATACCATTGGGCTCACATTGTCGCAGCTGCGAGAGTAGGCCTGCTTAAAAAGCCTTTTCCACTTCCTCTGTGAATTTCCGATACTAGCAAAAGCCAGATTGCATACACTCAGCATTTTAAAATTCTGTATCCTCAACTTCACAGGATGGATTTGAAAAACACACACAAACAACTCTATTAATCCGTGGTACCATGCGCTCATTGTGTTCCAGAAGTTTTGCCATTTCTGTATTGAGAGTGCGCTTTTCACGTTTTGGATTGCGCCAGTTGCTCTTGTTGTCGATTAGCAAGTTCTCTCGGTCCTAAGAGCGCAAAAAGTTCTGAGTCCAAATACTCGTGATATCTTTTTCCTACATTTTTTGGCTAGCCCACACTGGAAACGCTTAGGGCTGCATCTACTGAATCCACTTATTTGTGTTTTTCCGATATTTTAGCTATATGAGAAAATGGCTGAATAAATTTTGATAATTTCTTCTTCATTGATTCTTCGAACAGGTTAACATGATGGCAAATTTATAAGCTGTTCCTACATGCACTGAATAAAGCTTGTGAATACTCCAAACTAAGTGTTCTAAAATCGGCCTTGAAAGCACATGCTTGGATGGGAGCAAAAAATATGTTTTGCAGTTCTTTTCCTCAAAAAATAAACAAAAATGTTTATATGGGTTAATACTCTGCTTCGAACCCGCAATCTCAATCCCTATTTCCTTGGCTATTAATTGTATTGTATTATAAGTGGTAAGCACATTCTATATTGCAGGACAAAATAATTTTCAAATATATTCCAATAAGTGACCTATCTCGAGACATAATTTTTAATTAAAATATTAATTTCAAATGTGCTTAGCGATACATGCGATGAAACCATATTTTCCTGGATAAGTTTGTGGCAGGTCTCGATGGGTGGTTGTTACCAGATTTCCTGGACATTTTGCCATATTGCTTTTCATTAATCGAAATGCGCGTTGAGAGACGCCTTTTCATGTTAACTCACCTCTTTCGATGAGTATTTTGGATCATTGTGTTGTTAGAAACACCATATCAACGGGATACTTCCATCTGCATATGGCAGCATAACCTTTTCTAAAATACGTAAAATGAGGTTAGCCCAATTCCACGAGAAACATCTCCACATCATGATTTTGCCATGTTTCACAGTCTTCTGCGTCATGTTCCCTTCCTTTGATGCGACGAACGTTTCTTGCAGATTTACTGAATAACAAAAATTCACCTGTATTCCAATGCTCCACAGGATACTACGCTCTTTTTTCCACCTGTTGCACACCATGTACGATGAGTTTCAACGAAAACTTTACTCATTCTAATTTTTTCCATAAAAGGGGAAATTTGCAGGCTACTCCGCCAAGTAGCTTAGCATATCAGTTTACGCTGAATTGTGCGGGAAAACACATTAATGATCATATCTGCGGCAATGACCATTGAAGACCCACTATATTGGCGGAGATCTTGGTCTTCCTCGGCTACAGAGTAGTGCCTACGACCCATTTACCCCTTAACTGATGTCGTGAAAAACATAAACGCTTCTATAGTCGTGGGGTCCATTGGACCCGCCTGTTTCAAAAGGTGATTAAAATTAAAGTATTTATTTTTTTAATGTTCTTTTTTATCAAACTTAACGATTACAAATGTCATTTTTCAAAATTAGCGGCAGGAACATTTGTTTTTATTTAAAATTTGCACTTATATTAATAAGTCTCAATATACCTATCATAAAAACATGTAATTTCAATGGGTCCACTGAACCCACGACATCTGTTAAGGGTTAAAATGTACATTGATACCAATTATCCAGTTAAGTCGTTTTAAAGGTTTATTAACAAAATAACTTTTAAGTACACGACAATTGAAAAGCTTGCACGAATATTGGTTTATCAAATATTCGCCTTAAACCTGTCAAAATCTCGTCACAATGTCGTTGAATTCATAAAAAAAAAAGGAGAATTACCAGAGTAAAAAAATGTTAACTCATCATTTAAGAAAACACGGATTTTTTATTTACCAAGCGGATCCAAAATAAAAAAAGATACCGACTCATGATCCATTATCACAAAAGCATTATGTTTAGCCCATTATAGCTCCAAGCATACGATGACAATAGCTAAATAAAATGATTGTGCCGATGGTGACAGGAAGTGCGTAGAAAATCAAGGGAGCGAAAATTCGAACATTTTTCTGTGCTGATAAATCTCCCATTCTATACAAGCTGTACTGCGGTCATAAGACTTCCTAAGGCTGTTGGATTATGGGCTTCTAACCTCTTTTGTAAAAATTCCCGCAGTCAGTTATTCACTGGAATTCAAGTCTAGCAACTAAGAATTAAGATGGCCACTTGCATATTCTGACTCGTAAACCATTCAATTGTTTTTTATGATTTATAGTATTGAGAGCATCATCTGGTTGGAAAATAATTACTCGATGGGTTCTGTTTCCGGCATTTATTCGATAGGATGTCTTTAAGGAGGTCCTCCAAACAGAAATACCTCTCCTATGCCCCATATCGCCATATTGTAGTCCCACTTTGTTAAGTCATAATTTTGTTATTTGCACTTGTGAACGTAGACAGCTCTAGGCGTTTCAAAAATCTGTAAATAGGCATCCGGCGTCACGTCGTTTCTTGTTCTCCTTAGAAAACCAATATTATTTTTGCAACCCCTTATGCTAGGTTTCCACTTGTCGATTTGAAATTGACAAACGACGTATTTTTACGGCAATTAGAAAATTTGCAAGTGAAAATAATGAAAAACTGCTTATTTATCATTACAGTAGAACCTCGATTATCCGTGTTCTGATAATCCGTGTTTCTCGCTAATCTGTGCGTACCAGGTATTTCGCTAATTCGTGTAAAATCCTCAGATTGTAACTCGGTTATCCGGGCCGAGTATGTATTTTGCATGCAAAAGTCAGGGAATCCGAATTTGTAACAAACAGTATTTCCTTTATTTGATTATATTTCTGTTTAGCTATTTGAGAAGCAGGTAATATTGTAGTGCAACAGTTGTTTCTCTGCATATTTTGTACCGGATAATCTGAAACACTGAACAATTCATTTTAAAATTATAAATGAAAACTACTGAATTTTTGTTTTCATACGAAATTTGACAAATTTTAATAATTGTTTACTTATGATTATGACCTATCTTACTAAAGTGAGCCATAAGACCACAATCGCCGGGTCAAAAGTCCACAGAATTTTCGTGTGGACTTTTGACTCACCTGGGTGGGTTATAAGTGCACAATTGGTTAGTGGACCTATAAACCACCAAGGTGGGTCAAAAGTCCATTGTGGACTTTTGATATGTGGACTTATGACCCTGCGCCCTTAAATATACGTCGTTTGTCAATTTCAAATCGACAAGTGGAAACATAGCCTTAGTAATTCTCCTATAGTCATCGCAGATAATCTAAAACGATGGCGTTTATGGAACTTAGCCGTTAGTTCAGAAGAAGTTTTCTGACAATTTTCAAAGACTCTCTGAAAAGCCTTACAGCATGTTGAATGACTGCACGTGGACTACTGAGCGAGAGTTGGACGTTGGTTTAGTAGTTCTAGCAATGTATTATTTGACAGGCCTGGAAAAACCAAGGTAGATAAGTAGAAGTAGTGGTTTCGGTAAAAAAACATAATTAGCGCTACGAGAGAACTTTTTTGAGAAAACAACTTAACCCTTATTCTCCTACCGTCCTCATATGAGGACGCAAATGGAGTGTGCGGCAAATTCTCGTAAACTATAACTGTGGTTTGCTCCGAATAGCTAGTTAGTGCAAGGGAATACTACTTTAGCTGAAAAAATACTTTCAGCTCATAAAGTTGATACGGGTTGCACACAGAATCAGGTTGAAAAGTGGTAATTATGAAAAGTGTAATTGTGTCACTTATTTTCAACCATATCACATTCTGTAAATTTTATTTATTCCTGTTTTGAAAGCTGTGAAATATGTTAAGCTGTTTTATTTTGTTGTAAAATCTTTGTTCTTTACAAATGCAATTGAATTTTTAAAATTACTTTTGTTGTTTGCATACGACAACCACTAACACCCTTTTTAACTATCATATTAAAAATTTGGATTTAGTTTCATACATGTTGGTCCATTAAGAGATACAGTGGCGTGTTTCAAAACTTTTGGATAAGTATTTCGTTACTCCGGAGAATAAGGGTTAAGTGACCTGTTTGGATTTCTTTTTGAGATAATTGTATCCATTCTGTGAACTTGAAATGGATCAGTTTTCTTATCTTTTCCGTGGATATCTCCTTTTAGTCTCGAAGAAGTATGCTCTGCCTGACTTTTGCTAGAATCAGACATTTGCAAAGAAAGTGAGTAAGAGATAATTTTTCTTGGCGGATACCTAGCTTGTCGGCATATTTCCCTATGCCCAGAACTTATGGCCACTTCTTTTGAGATTTGACGTAATATGTCAAACTGGCCAACCTTAGACAGGCTATTTTACAAAGAGAATATTGCATTTAACGATACCTATATATAACTAGTGAGCTTTTAAGGATTGTCCCTCGCTTGGCTTCATCAGTTCGCTCGTTGCCTTTTATGGTACTATGACTTAGAACCCAGAGTTAAAGTTACTCAAGCCTGATTGCCCAAGCGATTAAATTTTTTCTGGCATTCGTCAATCAGTCTTGAAGATTAAAAAGTGGAAATTATTACTTTAATTACGGATTGACTATCTGCTACAATGGCGATGTTATGTTTGGGTATTGGATGGCTTATTAAATTGCGACAGTCCTCAAGAATCGTTACTTGCTCCACCTGGAAAACACTGAAGAAATTCGGCAAACAGCTCATTTTCGAATCATTCCGTGTATTCTCCATTCCTCTCTGGTCGGAACATTTCTCGTCATTTATTGATAACGGAATTCTGAGAAATCAAATATATCCACCTATCTGCCGTAGATTTTCGTAAAGTGTAATTTCAACGCCGCGCCGCGCCGTTTGTGGCTGTTATCATTGCTACATAATTTCACTACCGTTAAATATATTAATTTGAACGTACTTTCGTACTTCCAATGGAGGAGTGACGCTAAAGTTGAACTTTCATAAAGTTTTTTACAGTTTGCAAATTTTTTTCGACTCTACATTTATTTTTGCAGTTCCAAATAGCAGTTAAGTCCTAACAGCATTTTGGACAGGGAGGGAGCTTCGAATTGAATACTTGTTGTCGGTGCATTTCGTTTCGACAAGAAATCAATTTATCAACTTAATTTCAATTTTCAATTCCCTTTAGTTGCAGATACGACAAGCACGTTGTCTCACATTAGAGGCATGTGACAAAAAAAAATGAGGGTAAAAGTTCATCCCTTTAAAGATAATGAATGATTTCTCAATAGGGTGGAAACATGATAAAAGCATTTTTTTGTGCTCTCTACCCCGCTACTAATGATTCTTGAAGTTTATTTCTTATTTTTGCTTTTTTCATAATTTTAAGTTTCACCCCGAGAGTGTGAGGAGCGAAAAGTCATCTAGGAAAATAGAAAACAATGATCAATGAACCATAGAGCGGTATTAATAATTCGAACATTCGTGTATACATCCATATAATCAAATCAGAAATGGAAAGAGCTCATAGTTCAATGATGACGAAGAGGACGAACCGAAAGTGGAACAAATGAAAGGCGAACGATTCAGTTTTGGGGGTAGGTAGATATAAATATACCAAATAGAATGCGGACTCTAATGAATTTCAATTGATTGAAGTTGATTATTTGTTGTCGACAAATTCGTCCTTGTTGTTCGCATTTGCAATTTGGTTTGGTTTTTTATTGGGAGATACTATTCTTTTATTTGTATTTTAAATAGGTTAGATGTGAAATTTCTCGGTCAATAGAATATTATACGTATTCATATACTTAAATGACCAGTTCATGTGTGTGGATATTGAGTGATTGATAGGGGATGAAGTCACTTGGTTACCAAAAAAATCCTGATCAACAAAGAAGGGAGTAAAACAAATTCTTACCGCAAAAATTACTCATTTTAGATAAAGCTGTAAATAATTTGAAGAATATGCAAATATACACATTAGCTTCTCTGTCTTTCTTTCAGTATCATGAGCTGTTTAAGAACTTATAATCATGACAGATGGCGCGCCGTGGCATAGTGGTAGGTATGTTGGACCCCCACGCATGGTATCCGGATTCCATCAGAATAAACATCCAAAATTATTCACGGTATCACCTTTTCCGAATGGCTAACAAGCATTCAAGAAAATCATTTTTCATGAAGAGCTTCTCTACTTACAGAGGCATCAGTCTGCTCAACATCGCCTACAAGATCTTATCTGCCATATTGTGCGAACGCCTGAAACCTTTCGCCAACAACCTGATTGGCCCCTATCAGTGCGGTTTCAGGTCAGGAAAGAAAAAAATACGAGCTGTACCTGTCAACAAACTGCGCATTGGGCATTTAAGATGGCTAGGATATGTAGACCGTATCGAAATCAACGCTCTGGCTCGGAGAATATTCGATTCTAACCCGGAGGGTCTGCGCACAAGTAGAACAAGACTGCGAATCACATCGAAAAATAGTACGGTAGCGCTAGCTTGGCTCTGTCACTGTAACTGTTTGAAGTAAATAACAATGGAATAACATTACTTAGAAGAAGTACAAACATAACAGCTCCCTCTTAGGTCATTCTAACAGCAGCGATAAATATGTGCGTAGATAGGGTCAAAGATGAAGCTATTGACACCAAATGCCTTTGATGTTTAAATATAAATAATTGCAAATTGCAAATTAACCCAATCTTGGACGGAACCTAACCTTAATTGTGGAAAATCATTCGAAAACTTCCTAACACAATACATGCTCCAATTGATTGCTTGCCTTAAGATAGAACTACGTTCCTTCAAAATTCACAGATTCTTTCCTTACTTTTTTATGAAAAAGATAATCAATTTCTATATTGGCTCCAATTTAAAACGAAACTATCGAACGCAGTCTGAGAATGCATATACATACATACTTCGCCGGAACACACGCTCACAACTTAACATTACATCACAAGGAATAATTAAAGTCAAAGAATTTCACTTTAAACTGTTTACCAGTAACTTTTGAACGTAACTTAATCAATCAACACCCATTGGGAAGTGAAAAGTTCTACACAGCCATCGCTACCGATGCTACTGCTGGCGTACATGGCGTATACGTAATTTTCCTTCTAATTTCTTAGCTCGGGGAAGTTTCTAGCTCCCTCGCGTCGTTAATGAGCAAAAACTAATCCGAACTAAGCGGAATCCTCACTCCTACGCCATCGTGTCGATAGTTTGTTTTAAGCGCTCTGAGTCCTCCTAATAGGACATAGCGAAATTCTCATCCCGCTCACTGGAACGATGGGTGGGGAGGGGTAGAGGTTTGTATAGCAATCCAAACCCTGCCTGCACTTAATTTATGTCTTTCGATATAGCTTTGCAATGTGATGCATTCCACTACCGTTAAGCAATCCCTTTTGCTTGATGTTTCCCAAAAGTTTATCCTATCTGTAAAATACGAACGGTGGCACAAGGATATTGTATCTTCTTTCCTTTAAAATATGAATTCGTTAGTTGAAGAGTAGGTGTTGTTTTATTTATTTATTTTTTATCTTGCCTTGAGACTTCTTTTATTCTGACTCCCATTCTTTAATAGATTATGTGGCTTTAATTGCAAAGACGAATATAAGATTAGCTTCTACTGGGAGCCGTTTGGTTTACTACACCATGCTGACTTCCTTCGAATCCTTCTTGGCTTATTTCCGACTTCCAGCAATGTAAGAAATCTCACTCTCACTTCACGGTATTAAATTCACTACCACTGGTGAATTTCTTCCACGAAAATAGCGAGGAGGATTCTATCCTTTCTCAGCTGGAAACAAAGAAAACGTACATCCTGTACACTCGTGTGTATTTGTGTAAACTATGTAGAACGAAGGAATAAATCTCATCAGTATAGCTAACCAATAAAACTAAACTTATCTCCAAAGGACTCTCTTGTGAAGGTATCTATCCTGCTGGCTGTTGGCCGCACTGAGCATGTACAACAAGAAACGTGAAGTGAAGCAAGTGAAATTACTCTACGGTGTATAGTTTCTAGATGCTTATTTTTTCTTATTACCCACCGGCAGCCACGACTACGACTATCATTGTTGGTTTTTCTATTGAAGTCTAGCTAAGCCACTACTACTACTGGCGGTGGTGGTGGTAGGATACGGTAGAGGGGTTAAGCGATTAGGCAATGATTTGCAATTTTATTGAAAATCGCTAATCGATTAATGATGAAAAATTGAGAAAGCGAACAAAAAGAATAAAACAGGAGGAGGATTTTTTATTAATCGAAATTAAATCCGGCCGATGTTGGGTCGTCGTTGTCGTCGTCTATGATACAGTAGGAGTTGGAGAAATAAAGGTCCTTAAGAGTTTAAATTTACAAATTACGTCATAGAATCGAGATTTTAGTGGGGTTCCATGGGGTATGTTTAAAAATCAATTAAAATAAATGGTTTTACTTATAGGGAGTGGTTGAATTGTTGCCAATATTTGTAGCCTTTTGCAAGGCATTGCTAGCGAATGGTAAGCTTTTTAAGTGATTTGTGGGTGTTATCTTAAAATAAATGACTTATTCCTCGGCTCTGAAGAAACCATGCAATAGAACCTCTGTTGAAGGAATCAGCAAGGTTAAGAAGGATTTGCTTGTTTGTGGCAGGTCATACTTTCCCATTTCTACCGCAGGTCTCTAGAAAAATGTAAAGGAACTCGAACAATTTCCGAGCGCAAACTGATCAGTACCGTCATCCTTTACCAGTAGATTAGATATCTTTTAGGTTTCTTATTTGAGAACGTTAGCATGGTTTGTGTCCCACAGACTTGCTCTCTCGCTGGATCAGTGAACCATAACGCCTATAATGTTAACTACAAGATTATTTTATTGTGCTCCTTATGAGAGTATGTGAATAATGACTGGATTGCTGTTTAAATATTCATACGATTTATGAATTCTGACTTTGCTTTTCTACTAGCAGGTATAAGTCGACATTATGTTCAAATATGTATTTATATTTAACATCAACTTAAAACAATTTTACATGTATAAAAACTAACGTGGTATGATCCGGACAGTCGATAGAGAAAGTGAAATTTTGCAGATGCAGCGAAACGATGACAGCGGGTTCCACTCCGTCCCACACTTGACATTCCACATGGCAGAACAACTTGTTGATTTCTTTTTTTTTAGTTTTATCTTTTAATCAGTTCTCAGTTTTTGAGTTGAAGTATGAAACTGTATCCCGCCTATACAAAGCAATTTCATAGACGTGAAAAAAGTTACAAAACATGTATTAGTTTCTTAGGGTTTCGACTGAAGTTCCACAGGGGTTAGTTCTTAGGCCACTTATCTTCTATCTGTACATAAATGAGCTTCCATAAATAATTCAGCACTGATATATGGGATTTTTCAAGTCGACCCATTAAGTACTTGAAGTCCTGTGTTTGGAAGGAATCTTCTTGTGATTTAACCCAGCAAAGTCGAAGACCATCTCTAGCCGCTTTTCATCAGAAGAATTTTTGCAAGATCCACTTCTTCAGATGTTAGATAGAAGCCCAGCATTGAAAAACAGAAACAACTCTAGGTAGTATTTTACTGCCAATAATCAACTCGTTCTCTTAGTTCTCTGTGGGCACCGTAGCGTAAGTAGTTAGAGCGTCGGACTACTGAGCCAGTGGTCTTGGGTTCGAATCCCGCCGCAAACACCTAAAAAAGTTTTTCACAGTGCCCACCTCTTCCGAATGCCTGACAAGCATTCAAGAGTATCATTTTTCATGTAAAAGCTTCCCAACCCGCCGTTCGGAGACGGCAGAAAACTGTAGGTCCCTCCATTCGTGCAAAAATATAACGCGCACACACAAACGGTTGCGGGAAGCTAGGCTTGGTTCTACCTAGGACTGCTGAAGCCAAATATTTATTTTTTTTTCTCTTAGTTCTCTAGATCGATAAGAAGAAGCAGGTGAGACTGCAGATCTTTGCCAAAATTTCACATATTTAGAAGTAAAAATATGTGCGTTGATTTCAAAGAACAATGACGAGTTGCACACATCTGAGACTCAACCGTAGTACCGTAGTATAGTGGTTAGTGCGCTGGACTACTAGGTATGCAATTCTTACCTTGCAGTAAGCACCCAAAAGTTTTTTCACGGCGCCACCTCTTTGGACAAGCATTCAAAGAATATCATTTGTCATGGGGAGCTTCTCAACTCGCTGTTCGGAGTCGGCAAAAAACTGTAGCTCCCTGCATTCGTGCAAAAATAGGCCCTGGTTCACCCCGAATTGTAGCGCCACCTTAGGAAGAAGGAAAGAAGACTATCCCTTAACCTCCTTCGCTGAGAGTTCGAGTTCAAAATACAGATTTGGTTTTTTTACTTAAATATCAGATCAGCAGCCTTGGATTCATGCAGGGGGTTCAGGATAACCCTCATGTAGGGTTCTTTTGACGTCATTGATCATTAGAAGAAACAAAAAACACAAAAAGCTTATCTACATCGACACATACCCTCTGTCCCCCATTTTTTTTTTTTTTTTTGTTTGCCAATTGTGCACTCCATTCGTTACCCAATTTCAAATTACTCTTCAATGTCGCCGAATTGATGCGTGAAGATGGAAGGACCATGAATTATTTCTCTCAATTTATCCCACCAAATCGGATTTCTTTCACTTCCTTATACACCACAAACACATACACATATCCATGTACATCTTTTTATTTTATTTTACTTTTTTTTCATTAATCAAATCACACGAATTCGATCCGTACACACAAAAAAAAAAGAAAGAAAAACGAAAGGGAAATAGAAAATAAACCCCTGAGGTGGCTGTGTGGTTTTTATTTATTCACCCTTCGAATCTAGGATTTTTTATTACGGGATTTCTTTACCAAAACCAAATCGAAAAAAATCAAAAAAAAAAAAAAATAAAAGGTTCCCAATTTCTCAGCGAGCGGAATTAAAAACGTTCCTCCTTCAATATTCTATGTCTAAATTATTCCAATTCAAATTTCCGGAATAATACGGATTCAAGGTGAACTTTGGCAAGGATAGCACAAATAACGAGAGAACATCTGCAAAAGAGTATGATGGAAGAAAAACGAACAAAAATACAACGGAAAAACAGATAAGTTGAGACGATTTCCTAGCTGATGTAGGTAAGTTTGTTTGCACACAAACACCGTGATTGGAAGGATGGCGGCGACGATATCATAGACTACACTGTCACCCAGTGCTTATCACCTCCTATGATACTGCCACCTTTGTCACCATCACCAATACCAATCGAATTTTTATCATTTCCTTTGAGTTTCTTGTAAGCGAACGAAGGTACGAGTGTTTGTCTCGTTAGCCCCCGCTGCACACACCGCCCATATCCTTTTTTTCCATTCATCTCCTCTCTTCCTTTGTATTTTATGTGGCGAAAAATCCAAATGAACGAATGATGTGAACTTCGTTTTGGGTCGGTTTGTATGTGTGTATGTGTGTGTGTGCTGCTCATCGTAATCGTTGCTGTTGTCATCCTAATGGGAATTTCCTTTTGAATTGGAATCCTGCGAAGCATAAAATCGAGTTACCTTTAAGTGATACCTACGTATATAAATTCGAGACGTTTTTTTGTGTGATTTCTCTTGTCATATTGTCTCAGCCCGGGCCGGGCTGTGCCTATCATTCAGGTGGCATAAAAGGAAGATATCCGTGTACGTGTACGTACGTATGAACGTCATCATTACTAGTAAGGGGAACAGACGGCGGGCGTAAGGTCGTTGATCGTGTGAACACATTTAAGGGAAATAATAAATAAAAAAAAACGAGCCATATTTTGGGAACTTGAATTATTGGATTGCCTTCAATTATTTCATACATCGTTCAATACTATATTCGGTTGCTATTGCTACCACGTTCAGGATAATGTCCCCACTTTTTTATTTATTTGTAGCGAGGAAGTCTCCCAAAGGCGTTTTTGTTCGAAAACGTATTTTGAACATTCTGTTCCGTAAATAGACACATTTTATGAATGACTTATTTTTTTTGATTGAATTACATTAATTTAGATTTGATTAATTTAACTAGGTATTTCGGGAAAGGTTGTTAACGGTTTTTGACTTTGATGGGAGTTTTGGAAATGTGTCATATTATTGCGAGTGATTTATTGTTTTTTTTTTTTTTATATATGTACATATGAAGCTAAATGTTGTGTCAACTTATAAGCTGATTTAAACTCAGGTAAAATAATTATTAACTCACCGTGGCCGTGGTGGTTAGTGCATTGGACTACTACGCAATGCTGCCCGGGTTCAATCCCAGCCCGGATCTAACACCTAAAGAGTTTTTTCACGGTTCCACCTCTTTCGAATGCCTGACAAACATCAAAGAGTATCATTTTTCATGATTGAGCTTCTCAACTCGCCGTTCGGAGTCGGCAAAAATCTGTGGGGTGATGAGTTTCTTCATCGACGATGTGAACTCGCATAAGTTTGCCGGAAACGATAAAAGTCCAGTCGAAACATCAACAGGAATTTGGCCATGGGTCGTTCTGCAATGCGACTCTCATGTTCGTGGTCAATTTCAACTTCATGACATGCCACAAAGACGACGAATTCAGGCATGCATTAAGTTCATCGGCAGCAGTAGATTTCGGGATGACGGAAGGAGTTTGACGAAAATCTCCATAACCCCACCAAATCGTCTCGTGTACGTCCTCCAAGGTTTGATCGTCTAATAGGATGCATTAGTCAAGCAAATAACTCTTCCTAAAAAACAACAGTCGTTTTTGATTAATCCTATTCAAAAGAACTCAATATCGCATTGAATTTCAATTGATCGTGATGCTTGTACCGTTTGCGGATGTGATCCGCGATATACGACTATACAGAATCAGTGTAATGATACGCAAAACTTGAATAAATTGCAGCAATAAAAATAGCATATTTGCTCAATAGAAAATGACAATGCAAAAAGAATACCTGTCAACTTGCGCACAGCCTTAGTCAACGTATAACACCATGTATGGGGTTGAGGCATTGATCGCAGCACAGCGCCATCTTTTATTTATCTCGTTAACTTCTCCACCCAAAATGAACGCAAAACGTCTTTTATCACAATGAATTTCACAATTATCCGAAATTTTCCAAGCTTCACAACCAACGAATTTTTCACCATTTTATCATGCGATAAAACGCAAAATTTCGTCGAAAAAAAAATACAATTTTTCGCGTTTTTCCAGGATTTTCCGAGTTTTCCACTAAGAATTTTATATTTTTCTATTCGAAAAGCCATTCCGGAACAATTGCACACAAAATTCCATACATTTAGATTTTTACAATTTCCCGACTTTTCCGGAGGGGCTCAACAACAAATTGAGCCAAATCGGCCCAGCCGTTCTCAATTGAAGAATTACTATACATTTTTCACACCCTTTTTATATACGAGTATATAGAGATGAGTCTTCCTCTGAAGGGAGTAAATTTATAAATAAACTGTGAGAATGAACCAAACTCCATTTAATTTGGCTCATCATATATGGGTGGGCGTGGGCGAATCACAAAAGTGAAGCGTCTGCTGTTATCTCTAATAGTGAGTGGTCGCTTCACAAAATTGATTCGGCCTGCAAACTGCGAAATTAAATTAATACGTACATAGTATATGTATCCATTGCAGCAATTGTGCCTGTTGCAACATTGTCATCAATCTCCGATATGACTACATACGTTGTCATTGTCTCCAGATATGACTCGCTATATATAAATAAAAGGCTATACAACTGCTGCACATGTGCATTTTGAATATGTCAAACTTTTCCCGCGTTTTTTTTTTTGACAGAATTGTAGTAGGAACGTATATTCTGCTAACATGTTTACGAGATCGTTTTCCATTTCCTCAAAAAACTACTAAAATTAAGCAGGGTTGTGAGATTCCGCAATTGACTTATGAAGTGCCATTTCGTACATCTAAAGTGACTTTATTGTGTAGTTTCAGGGCTGGTAGCATAATCTTTCCGTACTTCTTTCAAAGCAATAAAGGTGAGATATTTACGGTTATGGATATGCGGTATTGCACTATGTTTACTTAACTTGGAAAATCGCTAAGTAGATTGCCACCAACATCATTCCATTTAATATCTTTAGACCTCTTCCCATGAGGTTATGCGCAAGGGATGTGTCTATGCTAACCATCCACAACCCCTGAGCCCATTTAAATCGAGATTACTAGAGCCCAGTCTTTGCGAAAAAGTACATAATCGAAAATTTAAGTAAGCGGAACATGATCTGTTAGCGATCCGTTATGAATATTTGAATGGTGTTATATTCCATATCCGCCTAGTCTATATTAAACACAAAAAAGTCTAAAACTTTATTTCTTTTTGACTCTATTATATATATTATAGGGACTAGTTGAACCCGTGCTCGCCTTGATTCGCATTGTTAGGGCTTTCTCATGCATACAAATATGCAATTTCAGTGGAAGCGAAGAAACATCAAAGTATTTGTCTAAGTCCACAAAAGTGTTTAATAAATTTTGTTGATTAACTGCGTTTCTTCAAAAACGTTTCAATGTGTAACTTTCAGCCCCTAAGTGCAGATTTCATAGTTCTCCCTGCACCGCACCGTAGCCCGTCGACACTTCCGCCTCTACCAGATGTCGTTGCAGAATTGTAACTCTAGGTCGGTTGCCGTTACATATTTTAGGCGGGCTCAAGTTTCTTAGAAGAATAGAAGGTACACCTACTTTTAGTTTTAATTTATGTGATGGAAGTTTTTTGCCAACTCCGAACGGCGAGTTGAGAAGCTCAATCGTGACAAATGATACTCTTTGATGCTTGTCAGACATTCGAAAGAGGTGGGCACTGTGAAAAGCTTTTAGGTGTTTGCGGCGGGATTCGAACACAAGACCGCTGGCTCAGTAGTCCGACGCACTAACCACATGCGCTACGGTGACCACAGGATGGAGCAGATAGAGACATTAAAAATTCGACCAGATAGCTGGCTGTTACTTCTTGGTCAACAACCCGGTAGATTGAAATACTTACATTCTCACTTTGACCATCCACACGTGAAAAGGCAACAAAATAGCTCGCTCACAAAGCTAAGAATTCTCATGGCTTATTAGTTGTGATATATAACGGTAAAAGGATGAGATAAGTTCTTCAGTAGAAGGCACAAATAATATGATAGATTTACTTTTCCATTTTCTTCTGGAAGCGTTCCTCCACCAATTCTAAGTAACAAAACAGAAAAATTTGTGCGTTTGGATTGCCGCCTGTTCGTGCCCGCATATTAACGGTTAAGTACATTTGAGTAACACTGGACCCCAGAGCCCAGAGACTTGACTTTTTCAGACAGTCATTTACTTCGTCATTTTTTGTGCCTCGTGCTACTACTCATAACGTTCCCTAAAGTTTATCCTGTTAGGTTTTGTTAACGATTTTCACTGCCTTACGGTACATTCATCCCACACAATAAGACAACAGTCACGGAATATTCGAGCTTTATCAGTATTCCGGTGAATAACGTAGCTTAGTTACTAACCCTAACAAAGCCACAACCAAGAGCAATATTACCTTGGCTTCGTATCAATGAACAACCAATAGTTCCCAGCTGATAAGTTTATATGTACATACATATATGAACCAAAACTAGCTCTTAAAGCAACAGGAGTTCATTTTGGGTAGAATATTTGCTTTTGATAGTTTTTTTTTTTTAATTTGTTAATAACATTAATAAACTAAAAATGCAATTCACTGCTCTTTCTTTTGACACCTCATTTGTTAAGATTGCTTGAGTGTGAGAGCCGCAAATGGTTGTACAGCACATTGAAGTGCAAGCCATATAATCACGTTAGAGCGCGCACATATACTCACACACACACACACTATTGCAACGATACCCACTGCTGCCCGGCTGCTGGCAGTGGTCTCCACTGAAAATTGTGGGCGATGCTTTGAATAATTGTTTTGAAAACTGTTCAGCTTCAGGACAACGCAGAAGGATCTTGTACATCTCAAATGATTGGGGGACAGATCTACTAATTTCACCTATTTTTTGTTTTTCAATCCGATAAGCCATTATCTAGTTAGGGCTGTATAATCATAATATTCGTCGCCGATATACAGTTATTTTGACTAATATGTAAGAACCAGTAAGCTGCGCAAAAAATTACATAGCTTGGGATAATCCCGGGTATTTAGGAAGCATTTCAAAAAAAGTTTCATCGAAATCTGTCCAGCGGTTTTCACGCCATTAGATAACCAACAAAAAAACCTCTACAGTTTTATAATATTTATAGATGCATACTATTCAAATTAAATTTAACTTAATTTAATGTGCATTTCTTTAAAATAAAAACTTAATTTATCTTTCTTTTCTTGCAGGTAAATACCAACTAGCAATATTCTGTGATAATATTCCGTAAGTGTATAAGGAACACGCTGATTAGTTATTAAATTTTGTTAACGGATGTGAAAAAGTCTCAACTCTTAAATGTAATTACCTTAAACGTTGTGAATAGTTTTGAAAGTACATACGTCCATATGCTTGTAACGGTAAATCGGTAATTTTCAAATCATCAAAATAAATTATCTCAATTATCCTATCAATTCAAGCTTCTACATGTAGTTTGGTTGTATTGAGGATGTCATTCTTGACCTAAATAGGTAGAGTTTGTGCAAAGTAAAAGAGTGGAAAAGTATATTTTAAACTTTCTCAATTAACTCTAGAAGAAGTTTAAAATTCAGAAACCTTAAAGAGCTTAATTGCAGTTTTTTCATATTTAAGAAACCTTTTAACTTTTAAAAAACAATTCGAAAGATCGTGTTTGTATAAACCTGATATCCGGTTTTTTTCAAGGATCAATTCTCCCTTTTTATTTATTTCAATATCGCTGTCATCATTACTTCCGTTAAAATTATTTACCATTAAACTTAGATGGAAATTTAAACATCGCTGCCATAACTTTCAACACCTTTTTTCTCGCCTCGTAAAGTAGCCAAATAAACCGACATAGAAACGGGTTTTCGAGAAAATACACACAAATTGAAAAATCCTACCTGGAAACTCCTGAAAACTAAAAAATAAAAACAAAATAAGCAAACAAAAACTTCAATATTCTGACCCGTTTTCTTCGGCAAAAGTTTTTGAAACGCTTTTCGTTTTATGCCCACCCCACCTCTTTACGCTGTATGTATTGTAGGTATACGTGTTCATGCACTTCTTCAATATTTAATATTCAAACTCAAAGCAAAACCCTAACGAACAGTACCAATTGCAACTTGGACTTCATACAAAATGAATAAAGAAGTAAACATTGTGATGCACCAAGAAGAAAAACGGGAAACTTTATCAAAATCCTGCTCCATAATGTACAGCTAGCTAAAAGAGAAGAAGACTGCATATCTGGTGGTCGTGGTAATGGTGTAGGTGCTATTGAAGCACAAAGAGGTAGAAGTACGAGTAGTATGGAACTTTTTCATTCCAAAAAGTTGTGAAAACTTCCAAACTGTTGTTTCTCCCTCAGCATGTTCTGCTGCACAAGTTTGTTTTAGCTGCTGGAAACGTTAAGGTCTGTTAGAAAGTCTCTACATGTATGTGTATGTGTTAAAAATTGTCCTTAAGAGATTCCCGGTGACTAAGAGCACACAAACTATACACATAAGATCGTGTTGTTTTTCATGTGCGTTGAGAGGTCTAAAGAAATGTGTTTCCCGTACTTGGGTACTATTATACCGTTGTATACAACCCGCCAATTATTTTTGTATGAATTTTTAATGTCACAGAAGTACGGTGGTAAAGTTTGAACCATTCCAGGATTGTTTAATCACATACTCGTCTCTTTAACAGGTGGAAGGTTTATTAAGCTTGCACAAATAAGGAAGATGTTTTTATCTTCTGTCTCTGCGTGGCAGAATATAGGCGGTATTTAATAGTTTTGGGAATTTATCTTGGCGGACTGTTTAGTGATGGTCAATGCGATCCTAATAAGGGAGATGGACAAGACATTTAGCGGTTTGAAAACGAGTTCCACAATAGTCTCCCAATGTTATCTTAAAGAATTGCCAGAGGTTATAAACTGTGCAAACTTGAAGGATCACGCAATGTCGGTTTATTTAATCTCATACTGGAACAGATTGTGCACAGCTGGGCCAGTTTTTTGTTTTTTGAAAAGAATATCGAAATGGATGTGCTCACCCCTATCATTAAATCCGCCGGATACACTACCTTATCTACATCCCTTTCTATGTTTTCGAAATCAGCTGTTTTCTGATTTGACACTTTAAAAGGCGATTGTGGTGTGAAAACAAAAATCTAAGAAATAAAAAATTATAAATAAATACTTTTTTTGGTTTTACTTTAAGCTTTTGTTTTGCGATATTTCGCATTCCAATGTCGTGTTTTATTTATTTTATTTTTAAAGTTCAACGTTTCTTGTATATACATTTATTTCCATTAAAATGTCCTTGTTTTGGTCGCATGTGTTGTCTAATGATCTGTGCATTCTACGTATGGCTGAAGTAAGTTCATCATTTGGTTGTTTCTGCATTTTCAACGTTCAAAGTTTCTGGCAGTGACCAGGCCAATTCTGTGCCAGTACCATTCTTTTGAACTTCTGCTGCCTGTTCCGGATCCTCCATCTTTAAACTACTCTTGGGGTTGATCCAACGAAAAGCGTAGTTATACGACAACTTGATTCCCTTTACATAACTTTGGCGACTTTATACGATACGCGTCGAGTCCAGACTTGAACATTTATACACACTCTTATCCTTCCCGATTTGTGACCACACCAGAGAAGATTGGAATTCTGTCCCGTTTGCATTGCATTGCATTGCATTCGGTCCCGTTTGGTTTTTACCGAAAATAAGATCGATCCAATGGTGGATGTTATGCCACACTATTTCTGATTCCATTTGTTTGTTTCTGCACTTTCAACGTTCAAAATTTTTCGCAGTAAAAAAAAAACCCACAGCAAAAGCACCAGATCCGCAACGATTTTCTCGCGGATCGGAAACGTCAAACTTTGTATGGAGAGATTCGATCCGTTCGTTTTCAATGATCAAGTGAAAAGTTGTTCACATAACCGACAAGTGAACGATTCCCTTCGAACGGATTCAATGATGCCGATTTTCGAGTTTTCGTGAATCATTCCCCCCGGCGGATTTATTGATAGGGGTGACTATATCAAGAAACCATCCACTGCGTAGGGCACGCATTCAGAGTTCCAACTTCCAACTAGGAGTTACCCTTATAATGACCTTATAATGACAAACCTCAGTAATGACAAAGCTTCTAACTCGGAAAATCAAACCCAAGTTTCATAGAACGCTGCGCCTATGACCCCAAAGCCCGATGTTTATTGTTATTTTGTTTATATTCCGACTTTTATCCATTCTCTAAATTCTAAAATGTGGTTCAAAATGACTATTCATACATTGCTGAGACCTTTTCCAACCCACCAAACGTTTAGTTGGCCAAAGATATAACCTGTGACCGATTTTTAGGTTCTACGTGCAACTAACATAAAACTGGAAAATTAAAACAAACAAAAAAGAAATTGCAAAAACGAAGTGGAGTAGAGAAAAGTTACTGAACTGAAAGCTTTTTTCCTTCTCTATTCGTTGCATCCAAAACTCTTGCTTTTCATACGACAATAGTTTAAAAAATCCTTCAACTAAAAACCTAAAAAACAAGGCACTCTAATTATGCCTGTTGCCACAAGCTGCCATATTACCAGGATTTCATCCTGAACTGAAAGTTATTATCATAATAATACCACAAGCTAAGGATTTCGGCCTCTTCTGACTTACACTGGCACAACCTCGAACAGGCCTCCAACGCTCCAACTTCATCAGGAGTAATTACTCAGCTAGTAACTGAGAATGATATACTTTCCTTTTCTTAGTTTTTTTTTTAGTTTTTTTTAAGAATGTGAAATGGTTTCTTGTGTTCTTCTAGCTAGTAACGTCTAATGAAGGTTATTGTCTTCTACGTAAACGGAAAAGGCTATGATTATGCAGTATAACGGTATTTCATGTGGAAGGAGAAATTTTCGTAAAAGCCAACAAAGTGTGCATTGCATGTATATTTGCTACGAAAAAAAAAAATACGGAAACAAAACACGACACACAACGACGACAACATCAACGAACAACGGCATTTGCCCCAAAGCAAAGTGGCAAAATAAAATGTTTAATATTCCAAAAAGGACCATCATAAGGGAGAGAGTGGTGGATGGAGGTAGGATACCATGAGACAGGTCCCTTTTTGAAATGTTATTCATAGAGTGGGTTTTGTTTTTCTTTTTTTTATTTTGAATGGGTTTTCTAAAATTGTGCATCAATTTGGACCGAATGTATGTATGTGTGTTTGTGGATATTAATCGCTAGATATGCAAAAATTCAGAGCGAGCGAGATAGAGAACGAGATCGTTCAGCTTGATACACAGAAGCATGTATTTCTGCCATAATTCTTCAAGACACGACAATCTACAGTCTGCTCTGTTGCTCTAACCACAGCCTTGTCGTCTGTATATGGAAATTATTCAGTAGCACACTGGCTGGTGAAAGTATTCCAGCATGTTGGGTTTGAGTTTTTGTTTTTGGATTTATATTAACATGTTCCATCTCACGGATATGACATTTGACAGAAGTTCTGGTGGCATAAACATTTTTCTGTTTTCTAAATTTTCTAAATTTCCAAGACAAATTCGAATGATTCGCACTGCATTGAATGACTTCAGTGATTCGTTATGATTCATCACAACGCATACTTCTTGTTAGGTGTTATAGAGAGCCATTTACCAGTAATGTTTGCACCTTTTTGACGTCTATGCCCATGGATGGAATAAGACGGATCGATATTTGTTTACAGATTATACACAATCAGTAAAGTCTTCTAGAACAGCCTCTATCTGACGACTTGTCTAAATAAAAATGTTCATACAATTCCAACCATCAAATTTGATTAAATAAACTGTCATCTTTGACAATCGGCTAGCGTCAAATCTATCTTTGCATATAAACAGTCTTAATTTAAATGTGTTGCAGCGGTAAAAAGGGCCAACTTCTGAAACTTTAAGATACAAGATGTCAACTTTTCAGTTCCACTGTACTTCAAAATGTATCTATTACTTCTCGCACGAATCTAACAGCAGATAAAGTGTTGCAGCACGTAGAAGCTGGATAAATATTCTCTTTTCCTTAAAAAAAGATTGGGAGTGGGACATAGAAAAATTTCCGTCATTCTCTAATTTTTTTTTTTTTTTTTTTTTCATTTTTCAACTTCTGTAGTTTTTTGCAATTCAGGCAGGATATCTTCACGGAGTCGCTTTTCTAGATAGCTGCTGCCTGCCTACGTGAATATGTGTAACCAGTGTTGATTTGCTTCTTCTTTGACGACGAATGGGCACTACGAGACAAAAAATGTAAAAGGAAAAATCTTTTTCCACTTCAATTTAAAAGGAAAAAAAATCCTTGCAATTGCAGAAACAGCTGCAGCGCACGCAATAAATCATTCATCGTCGGGGTTGAATGGTTATACCCGTTCTCGTATTCCATTCGTCGACATAGCATTTCGTACTCTTGTGGAACTGTGGAAGCTTTTGATTCTCTAAATTCTGCATCTTTCTCTCTACCGAACGGTTGCTTGATGTCTTGTGCTATTCTTAGTTTACCGTTTGTTTGATTGTTTTCCATTAATATTCACACACACACACACACACATACACTAGCGCATGCATCGCTTAATATGAACAAATTTGCATATTCATGTGAATATCCTTATGGCTCTAAATGGTATATTTAAGCATAGAGAATAACGTTATGTTGTCCAAGAGTCGAGAGAAAATTGAACTGTACATGGTATACGTATAATCCACCTGGTTGGATACAAAGAAAAAGCATAACGACCTTCGTATCTTCTTCGTCATCAAATTGCATCTCATCATGGTGTGTGATTTATCTATGGCGATATTATTCCCGGTGTGGTAACAAACAGATGATGAAAAGGTTAGCTGGGCTCGTCGCCCGGCATCGGCAGCAGATGGGGTGCGCAGAAAAAATAATTTCGAATTGAATATGAGAAATAATGTGTACGATGTTAGTCTATGGAGATGAAGTACTTTTCCCGATCACTTTCACTTTGTTTTGTTTTTTTATACAGCGGAGAGTACTTGCACAACGATGATATTCAAGGACGATTGTTTTTTTTTTTCTCATTTTACTCTATGAGTGTAATGTGCAGGAAAACTTGTCATTTCAATATTTATCACATGCACAAGGGTGTTTTTCTAAAAAAAAAGATATTTTCATTATGGAAAAACAGTTTTGAAAAATGTATAGCATTTGGATTGAAATAAATTAGGCCTAGTCATGATGCTTTCTCAAATACACTGGATTAATAATAGGCAGCGGGTAATATTTCATACTGCGGACAAACATTTTCGAAGATTTATGCATATACATACGTGGTGGCCACAGAATTAGAAACGATAATCGCTAACGCATATACATACATAAGTAATGGATTCTTTTTTTACAAGCTACATATATTCTGATAAGCTAGTACCGTTATTAGATTACTATTCAATTGTTTATTCTTTTAATATTTATTAACGAGCTCAAGTGTTTATCAAACTGGCACGATTGCAGAAAGTTCGGCTATGGTTACAATTCGCTGTGGACAGAGAATTAGAAACGATTTTTTCAAGTGAAACTTTGTACAAAATACTTTGATTTTCGTGACGTAAAATATGTTTCTTTATTTGTTTTGAATTGCTTGTGAATATTAATTAATATACCGTAAAAAAAATTGGTAAAAATAAATCTTGTACTGCAGAAATTTGAAAGCTAATAGCCCAGAGCTATCAAAATGAAAATATGTCGATAGCGTCAATAGGGAAAAGGTTTAGTTGCTCAAAAAAGATTGTTTTCAGAGCAATACAAATCTTTAAGAAGATCGGAAGTTTTGAAACCCCCAAAAGAAAGGAGATTGAACGAAAAACTACTCCAAAGGAAGACAGGTTAATTTGACGAACAAGTAAGGCCAATACTATTCTTGCGTCTACGAAAATTAGGGAGATTGTTGAACCTCAAATTTACCAAGAACTATTAGCTAGGAACATTAGGCGTCGCCTTTTGAACCATAATCTCCGTGGATGCATAACCCGCAAAAACCGCATATGTCAACGAAGAACATAAAGAAGGGACTTGATTTTGCGAAACTGAATATCCGAAAACCATTCGGATTCCTGAAAAAAGTGCTTTGGAGCGACGAACCCGAATTAATCTTGTTTAGATCCGTTGGTAAAGTGTATGTCAGGCATCCTCCACACACAGAATTGCATCCTAAGTACACGCTTAAGACCGTAAAGCATGCAGGAGGAAACTTAATGGTTTGGGGTGCATTATCTTCATTCGGTGTGGGTCCAATAGTGTGTATAAGTGGTCAAATGGATTAAAACATTTTCAGAGGCATACTAGAAAATACAATGGAACGCTATTGTTTCGAAAATATGCCAATAACTTATGTTTTCCAACACTAAAATGATCGAAAGCATACTTCACAAACTGTGAAGTAATGGCTTACGGATAACTAAGCTGATGCTTAAGATTGGCCCGCTCAAAGTTCCGACATAATCCCAATTGAAAACCTGTTGGCCAACTTTAAAAGAGGATTAAAAGCCAAACATTTTAAAAATTTTGATGAGCTTTTCCAAAACATTAAGGATATCTGATTCAATAGGCAACCAATAAGATGCCGCACTTTAGTGAAAAGTTTTTAACAAAGATTGGCTGCCTTTTGAAATAATAAAGCCTGTTCCACTAAATACTAATTTTTCCATAAGTTCTGTGAACAAATTTCCATGGATTTAATTTTTTATTTTCGTTTCTAATTCTGTGACCAACTCAAATTTTATCTAAAAATGGTTTTTAATTAATATTCTTTCTTTATACTTTACTAACAAAAATAACTAAATTGCTAAACAAATATCCTATCCCATGACTCAAATATAAAACCACTGTTTTATCTTAACATTATTCTCAGTAATAGTTTATTTTGTTTAAAACTAATATAAACTTGTCGTTTCTAATTCTGTGACCACCACTGTATATGGTCACCAAAAAAAATAGCAGACTTTTTAGTTGCTCATAAATCTAACATAGGGAACTCCTTTTTCAATTAACTACGAATCTAGTGGGCTTTCTAAAGAAACTAGTACCATAAGTACAACGAATTCTTAACGATGTCTTAATAAAATAAGGCTTGTCTCTCGTTATTGTTCTCCATGTGCTCGCGCAGTAATACAACGGCAGAACGCAACATTTTAACCGACATTTTTAAATGAAGTTCATTTTTGTAGTTTCTAAATTCAAAATTTTGATAAAAGTCTATCCAAATTGTAATGCAGTTTCAATGATATCAAAAAATTAAAGCAAGCATTTGTCAAAAAATAATTTGGATCGTTTAACTACCTGAGCGGTTGAATTGCTGCATCTTACAAGAATAAGAGTTCTGTGGTAGGTATCTCTGTATCGCGATTTAAGCACAGATTATGGTCGTCAAAATTGCCAAATATCGATGGCGTAAGACCTGCTTAATGCTTGATCAACTGATAACTTAGTCGCTGTGAGAATTTCAGTGGCCGGATCCGAATACCCAGGATCAGGACCATGCTTCACGACTGGGCATTTTCTACAGCTCCATCTGGCATATTTAGTGCTTGGATTTAAGGCTCTTAGCATCAAAATGTACATCCGCCACAAGTGACAGTTTGATGAGCATGAGACGACATGGTCAAATGATAACCAATGTTTTTTGTGGTTAGATTGGAGATATAAATTTCACAGATCACATGGCATGTGATTTCAACCAGATTTGCCAGACACAGTCAAATTTGGCTTTTTTCCCCGAAATTTCGAGATTTCGCGACATCAATTCGCTCTCAAGGTAGTGAGATCTTACCCCATTGGGTTTCTTTTTGTAGGGATATGCAATACTAGTGTGCCCATGCGAGAACTCTCGCGAGAGAAAATCCAACCCCCAAAATCCAAACTTCCCATCCAACATCAGAACTTTCCATGTAATTTCCATCTGTCAACTGATGGAATTCCCGGGAAATCATACAGGAAGTGTTTATTCTCTTGGGAGTTCATTTTGGGTAAAATATTTGTTTTGAACGGTTTTTTAATTTGTTAAAATTTATAAATTGAAAGCGCAATTCATCAGTGCTACAGGAAATTCTCTTTCTTTTGACACCTCACTCGTTAAGATTGGTTAAGTATGAGAGCCGTAAATGGTACCTATACTACAGAAATAAGATACATGATTTACTCAAGAGTATCACTTCTCGTGGGTAATACGCCGCTGCGCCGTTCAAACACGTCAAAAAAATGTTGGTCTCTTCCATTCGTGCAAAAACAGGTAACACGCGCACAGATACGGTTGCGAGAACCTTATCGGGGTTCTTTATAGAACTTCTGACTTCGGATATTTATATGTATTTTATTTTTATACGTAACGGTTAATATTATATTTAAATTTCTCATACAACTTATAAGAAATAAAATCACTTGCTCAACTTGGCTTAACATTTTCAACTGAATCTGATGGCACTGAAGAGAAAATCAGAGAAACCATATCTGTAAGTACGTGTATAACATATGTCTATTGCTGTCTCAGATTAAATTTCAAAGAGTAGGCAGTGGGGAAACGCCCTAACTTTTCCACCAAAAAACCAAGCCATATTATGATAAGCTTTCTCAAAGAATTGATGAAATAATACCCAACATTCATTCACTGCCAAAAACCTTCATCGGAATAAAGATGTAATAATTGAAATGTCAAACGCTATTGGAAAAACCTAAGACTGACAAATAACACCCACTTCACAAATAGCAGCAAACATTCAAATGGCCGGGTAAACTACTCGACGGTAACCCTGAGCACGGCGCAAAATAGACACAGTTAAACCACAACAACCACCAACACCACCCCCACCAACCATAGTCGGAATTTATTTACGATAACGCAGCTCTAGAGCACTGTTGCCGCACTATTAGCACTGCGTATATATTGATCTACCTACAAAGCGTCGTCAGTTTTTTTTCTCCCCCCATCCTTTCCTCGGGGGTTAACAACGGGGTAATATAGAGTTGTTGTTCACCTGCCACAAAGGAAATCGCACCCTCTTTATGCAATTGCTCTGATTTTATCACAATCCTTTCGATGAAAGTCGTCGCTCGGCGGAGGCACGGGCATTGTACAACCACTATACCCTTCATCATCATTACTATCATCATCTAACTAAGTGGTGCAAGTGGGTTCTTCATACATACATACATACAAACGAGTATGTTTAAATAGACACACACTCCTTTGCGCCAGAATGGTGGAATACTGTAGAACGCGAGGGGGTGGTTCATTTTGTATTCGATTGAACCCTACCAACCCGCATAATTACGAAATATTTTGATGAGTTTGTCACAAGCGGGGGGTTGAAATTAATTTATGGTAATTTCCACATGCTACAAGCGTAAGTTCCGTTGAGTATATTAGCCGTATATAATTAGGATTTTGTGCAGTCCCTTTCTAGATTGGAGTCTAAGCTTTTGCCGCCACTTCACAGTCAAGTCCAATAACCTCTGTCTATGTGCGGATGTTCATTGTAATTATCATCATCACTATCCGAAGGAGAAGGACGCTCTTCTCAGATTTCTTTGATCTATTTTGCACCCTGTAGCGGCGAGCCGATACACAATGAACTTAAATTATCCTCACCACCCCGGGGGTGATTTTCTTTTACGTTTTGGTTTTTTGGTTTTTTTTTTTTTTTTTTGTGAAAATTTATTTAAGTGTCCAATTTCGACGAAACGATAAAATCCCCAAGTGATTTTGACACACCAGACCTTGCCTGTTTGAGGTAATTTTAACGCCCTGGACGGGGATTCTATATTTTTCAACTTTTGTGAAATCTTAACGGTATTCTAAGGGGAAATTAATACATATTACCGCTGCACAGGAAAGCGACCACAATGAAATGAAAATGATAGACAAAAACTCAAATATGCCTCAGGGACATCTCTCATAAGAAATATAATTAAGAAATCTGGCCGACGACGACACGCCAAATTCATTGTCAAATGGCTTGACGCTCAGGAAATACAGCATCCCATGTTATATCCAAAAGAATGTATGTACTCACTTATTGGGTTTTATTTGTAGCAAATGCCCGCAGGGTTGCGTTGAGATTGAATTTTGTAAATTAGACTTTTGTGCGAGTAAATTTTAGGTGGACAGTGGGTGATTCCAAAGGAGGCACGAGACTCCCCACCCGCCGTATGTTTTGTTATTTTTATGAAAGCAATTTAATAATAATTTTGACTAATAAACGGAAGCCATGTTCAAATACCACAACAGATTCTGCATTTTAAATGTTACCTACTTTTGTAAGCGGTTTAATTAGTTTTTATTTAATTTTATAAATGTACACGCATTGTACGTTTGTACAACCGTCATTTTGGTCAGATTCATTGGTAGAATCTACTTCAATACATATTTACAAAATTGTGGGATGTAACTTTTTTAGTCACTTTTTTGTCTAAAAATATAAATAGATATGAAATAAACTATTTAATGAGTTTTCTCTTTCATTTGACATTTCCGCTTGCGGGTTTTCAATTTTCCATACATACCTACACTCGTGAACATATTTAAAAAAAAAAACAAAAAAACAAAAAAACAAAAAAACAAAAACCCAATGTCCTGTCAAATCCACAAATAATCAATTTGCTGTTTCTGAAATGTATTCAGGGCTTTGAGGGTATTAAATATTTAAATTTAACAGAATGAGTATTCAAAATGAATTGGGTTGACAGGTTGTAAAAGTTAAATAAAGAAAAAAGCCGCAACATCTCAATAAAAACTAAAGTGTGCGTATAGGTAGGTACTTATTATTTAGTAGAAATACCGCTTGATTTGATTGGAATCATTGATAACATCACAACCAAAGTAGCATCGGTGGTCTAGCGCACGTTACTCTGGCTAGCGTACCGAGCGGACACTCTAATTTCCACTCAGGTCCTAGACACTTTGATAAAAAATCGGCAGAAAAATGAAACGGGACCCAATATGGCGGTCGGTTTCAACTATCTCTCAAACACATATATCAAAAACATAGCTACGTATTTGAGAGTCAAAGTTGTTTTAATTATGCAGTAATTATATTAATGTTAATGCAACAACAGTTCCGTAATTTTTTTCGACTTCTAGAGTAACTTCTGGTATTGTCCAATACCCATTTCTATTATGGACTTAACGGACAAAGTGTTAGATTTAATGCATCCAAATTTCCTAAGGTTCAATATAGAAGTATAAACGGCCATTCGGTATCCTTGGGTGGAATTCTGATTGTTACAATAGAGTATTTTGACAAAAATGTGCTCCGACCTCGAACTCATTTTTTTTTTTAAGTTGTGGGTAATGTGGTATACTTTTTTTTAGCCGAAAAGTTTTAAGACGGGTAATGTGGTATACTATACCACTGGCTAGTGTTCCAAATTAGCCGAAACTGAATATTTTTACCAAAAAGTAGGTATAATAAAATATAAAATTAAGCTGTTAAAGTAAAACTTGCAGTTATTCAACGTAAATGAAACATTGCTTTTTCCTAATAACTGATCATTTGGTTTCAAATAGAATTTCTCACTGCACACAATTATGTTTTGTTTTGCTGAAAAAAATTCGAATACAGACTAAAACTTTTAAGGTTTTTAACTCTTTAAATATTTTTTTTTTTAACTGGATTAAATACACATGCTACTCTCCCTACCGTCACTAACTGCTGATGTAAAAAGAGTTACCAAACTGAGCTTAGTTTTCGATAAAACACACATTACCCGCATATTCCACAATACCCGAAGTTACTATAATATGCACTTAAAAACTTTCTTTATAGCAGGACTACTTTGAACAATGCATTATTTTATTTAAATGTTAAAATGGTTCAATTTCTTTAGCAATATAAATGCTTATAAAGGCTGATTTTAAAAAGCGCTTAGAAAAATTCAATACTCTGAATACTGTATAATCATTTAACACCTAAGCAACTTATATAGTGAGCACCGTGAGTTACATGTCGTCACCGAGCGAATAAAACAAATTGAAAAAGGAGGAAATTTTTAAATAAATAAAAAAAAACAATTGTGTTAAAAGTTCAACTTTATTCATTGATCATAGTCCACCAACTGAACTAATTTTACTTACAAAACTATTCCTTAACCGTACTTAATATAACACTTAATATAACACTTACAATTAACTTATATACAGATTTTACACACACAAGAAAGAACAATAACAACCAACGCCTAATCACGCTCTCAACACATGCTTTTAACTACTGACGCTTTCGAAAGTGCAGTCAGCTCGTGTACAGTACATATAAGTAGAATCATTGCAGGCTAACGGCACAGCCGACGCGGCGTGGCTAAGCCAGCTTGCGACAACTCGCTTGTAGCTTAATATGCCGTTTAGATACTGCACGCTTTCGAAAGTGCAGCCAGAGATAGAGCATCATAACTCGTGGTGTAATGGTACTGGCAAGTGCGTTAGACTACTAAGCAATGCTGTACGGGTCCATTCACAGCAAACACCTAAAAGTTTTCTCATGGTGTCACTTATTTCCGATGTCTGACAAGAATTCAAAGAGTAATAAACTCGCCATTCGGAGTCGGCAAAAAACTGTAGGTCCCTTCCATTCGTGCAAAAAAAAAATAACATGCATACACAATTAGTAGCGAAAAGCGCCATCTAAAGAAGAAAGAAGAATTTATACACTGTTATAACACCGATTTAAATGATACTCGCTAAGGGGAGACTAATAATACAAAAAGCTATCGATTCATGCCGCAATTGCGTAGGTTTACTTGGATTTAATCACCACCGCTCTGTGAAGAGTAACACAAAAGTGGAGAGGATTTCCCCTTTAAATATAATCTGCCATGGTTATTAAACTCATTGGTTGACTAATGACCTAGCAAAATCGATATCTTCGATGTTTCAAAAATGATTATATTGAATCCATAAGTGCATCTTAGTTGATCTCCATTTAATTGTAATCTCTTTCAATCGCCGACAAGGAAATCGATTAAGAGCCTCATTTTTTCATTTGGGAAGTTGGGTCATAAAACATAGTCCATATTGAATTTTAAAAGTTCGTCGGGACTTAAAAATAAATGAAAAACAGTTTAACAAAGCTCTGCGTGATTCGCTGGCTTGTTTCCAAAGATTCTTTAAAATTTTTAGTTCGAGTTGACGTCTGGATGATGTATATCGATGATTTAATTATGACCAAGAAAATTAAAAAAAAAAAAAACAGAACTTGGCCTAACAGTAAATCCTAAACAAATATGCCAAATATGGGCACGCTGTCAAAGTGTTTTTTTTTATTATCAGGTCGACAGCCTCAGTGTTCTAGCATAATAGTACATAATGAAGTAAAACTTCGTATTCCAGTTCATTAATATCCTGTGCCTATTATAGGCCGATTTTTAAATTAATTTATTCGCAATATTATTTAAATTAATGCAAAAATAAAAACACTCTAACAAATGCCACTTTCTTGCGAAATGTCATTTATTCAAACTACAAATACTTTGAATCCACACTTGTGGATTGTATATATTGATAAATTGCAAACCTTGGGGTGCGATTCTTCGAACAAAATGACAATGTATGTATTGTAAGTAACGCTATAGTTTTCAGATACGGGCGAAGCCGGCAGGACAGCTAGTACTTTTATAAACCAGCCCCTTATGCCAGACTGTGTCAAAGGTTTTTTCCACATCAAGCATAACCATACCCGTTGAGCATTTTTCAGCGAGAATGTTCTTGACGTGCCTAGCTATTCTTAGTACCTGTTGTGACGTACTATGAGATTTCCTGACGGAATTACATTATGCTCCTCCAGAAACTTTAAAAGGGTTAATTTCGCGGCTTTCTGGGTTTCAGTATTGGTATTACCTTATCCATTTTCCATTTAAGAGGAAAATACTGCAATCTCAAGCAGTTCTAGTAAAATGTAATAATATAAAATAGGAACATTTTTTTTATGTAAAATAGGTCATGTGGGCTTGGAAGTAAGAATATCCCAGATATTTGTTTTCAAAAAACACTTATCACCGAAACTTTTTAACTCAGATATATGAAAACATCATAGTTTTTACTCGTAGATATTTAGCTAAATAATATAGCAAAACAATAGCGATGGTTATATTTTGCATGGTTTAAAACAAATGGTACGGAACCCTTACGGCCATATTATTAACTTTGGGTATAAATCAAGTGTAAATGAATTTGAAGCACGATAATTTAACCCGCTTTTTTAAATACGAAAATTTAAACCGATATGTTCATTTCATTCACTCCAAAAAGAATCGACCCTAGCAACTGTCGGCGTTCACCATCCACCGCGCGAACCGCCGCACACAGGCGGATTTTCCAAAAAACATGGCCATAACTATAAAAAAACAAAAATGCAATTTGTTCCTTTTTTTCATGCCAACTTTTTAATATATTACTTAAGAATATTATCTGATTGATCCTGCTTAATTCACTGCAACCATTGTTTCGGTTGATGCTTCGAAAGTGGAAGCTTTTGTGAAGCACGTGCAGTACCATATTGGGTGTTTGATAACTGGTGTATTTGCTTTGTTTTTTTTTTAATTTTCTGTGTGAACTTATAAAATAAATTAAATTGGAATTTGTTGATAGTGGTAAGTAGAATAATTGTAATGCAAAATTTTTAAGTAATTTGAAGTTTTATGTAGATTTTAAAGCCCTCAAAAATAAGGCCTTTTAAGACCAAAAATATAATTTTACTTTTCTGTTTCATAAAGGTTTTCCCGCCTTTTCCGGTTATATAAAATAGCTTAAAATTTACCTAAATACTTGCTTATTCAGGAATCACCATAAACAGTTGCAAAAGTTTGCGATGTTGCAAGATATCGTCAAGTAAAGTTTGTATAAAAAAATATATTATAAGCGATTTGACATTTTTTTATTTCTTTTATAGTTTATTTAAATCAAATTAAATTTTTTTCTCTTTATTTTTTTTTATCATCTTCTTATTTTTCATACAATTTTTTTATTTTTTTTCTATTTTTTTTCTATTTTTCTAATATAATAAAGTTTTACAAAATTACGTGTTAATTCACTAAAAATATATTTTTTACTTGTTTTCTGATAAACTTAAATAATAATTAACTATCAAAAAAAAAAAAAATAATTTTGTCACTGTTTTTTGGAAAATCCGCCTGTGTGCGTCGTCGGATTTATTTGATCTTTCAGTTAAAGATAGATAGAGACAGATAGAGTTAAAGGTCGCCGTGGCCATGGTGGTTTGTGCGTTGGACTACTACGCAATGCTGCCCGGGTTCAAGTCCAGACCGGGTCTAACACCTAAAGAGTTTTTTCACGGCACCACCTCTTTCGAATGCCTGACAAGCATCGAAGAGTATCATTTGTCACGATTAAGCTTTTCAACTCGCCGTTCGGAGTCGGCAAAAAATTATAGGTCCCTCGCATTCGTGCAAAAATAACACGCACACACAAATGGTTGCGAGAAGCAGGCCCAGGTTCACCTCGAGCTGTAGCGCCAACTAAGTAAGTAGTAAAAGGACTCGCACCAGTTGATAGCTATAGAGTGTACCGTCCAGCCGATGAGATGAAATCAAGTCGGACATCTAATTTAATTGATGAGGTGGTGTCTCTGTCGACCACTGCTCTAACAATGGCTGCAGTGGCTCTTCAAAAAATCAAAGACATCAACATTTCATCAAACACAAAAAGTGACTTCATCGAAAAGAGTCAATATCATAAAATTGAGTTTTAAGCCGAGTTAAAGTACTTAAACTCGTTCCAACCAGGTTTATCCAACTGGGTTTAAGTGAGAGTTTAACGAGGAAATATTGTGGACTTGGGTTTTAATTTTCGAGTTAAACTCACTTCAACCCGGATGTAAGTTTTATTCCGGCTTAAAGTGACTAAATAATATGGTCGTTAATGTGTTAGTCCGACGTGCAATGGGCCGATATTAGATTTTTCAATAACTTACGAAAATTTCGTCGGATGCTTAGTGAGTGGCTGCAATTAGTTCGTCTATGTCCTCAATTTGTCTGCAACCAAGTAAGTCAGGTTCAGACATTTTTATTTTTATTCAAATCTAGTGAATAGGACAATAAAGGTTAAACTTTAGCACTTACTATAATTGTAAACCAGAAACAGAAGAAGAGGCAAATCACAAAAGTAACAGGTTTTGTCGAGATGTTGTTGCCTGTTGAATTCTTACCTTAGATTCATCTGAAAGCCCTTGTTCTCTATAGGCATTTATTTTCGCTGTCTCCCCTCCAACCGTGAAATCGAAAATTAAGTGTTTCAAGTCTTCATGCTTTTTTTGGTAAAAAAAAAAATTAAAAATTCCGTGAGTTTTATTTGTTGTCTGTCTTGAGAAAACCTACAAATATCGTACTTAGTTCGAAAAAAGGTAAATTTCTGCAAACAGTTAGATAATATGAAAAACGGACCTCCTTAAATAAAAACAATAACTTCAATCTAGTGAATCGAAGGCACTCGAGCCCACATCAATTAGTGAGCGATTCCATAAAGAGGATTAACCCAACACCTCGATTTGTCTTACGGTTCACAGCAATTACACATGCCCACCTTTTACAGTTATTGTAAACGCATATGCAACAGTCGAAAATCAATATCCTTCCAAGTCACGACAATGACTGAATATGAAATTCGTTATAATATCCTGGCTGCCCCTTCGATTTCTATTATTGTTCACCTTCACACCATCTCCCATGCAATTATAAACCGCATATCCATACGTACATACATATGTCCTCGTACTCACATAACCAAGTAATCAGCAGTTGTAGCTGTTCAATAGCAATCGATGTGAAAGGATTACTTCACTTAATCCTCTGTTTGCATACAAACTCAACTCTCAACCCGATTCGGTTGGTCTGGCGCGCCTTTGCTATAATTCTGTCGAGTCGATTATTGAATAAACCTTGTGTATGCCTGCATGTGTGCCTCGCAGCCTTAGACATTACTATTTACTCTGGCAGTCGAGTTAACTGCCATCACGTACGGAAATGTATTTAAATTCTCAAGTTTATAGAGAGGTTGCAATGACAGTTCCAAACAGACAAACAAAGGAAAGCAATTCAAAATTCCACCAACGCCAATGAAACTAATTCAATTATAATCTAAATTATTGATTAAGGACTTATAAGGTTCGTAATGCGGTTGACTCGGTTTTCAACAATTAAATGGCGCCCAACGACCCACCACCACCACTTAACGTTTTGTTTGTTCGATGCTGATGAGAAAATTAGCACAACTGGTTGAGATTTCATTTAGTTTGCATTCTGTCAAGGACGTGCGCCCATATCTTGATTCGCTAACCGCACTAATCATGGTATTTGCAGCACCTGCAATAAAATATAAAACTAAAACAGTTCTAAATTAAAATTCAGGGTATGTCTAACACACATACAACTCGTTTATTTAGCTTTTATTAAATGAATAAATAAATCTCAACTTGGTCGCCAACTCTCCCTCTCTGATTAATTAGAACACATGACATCGGATTGCTGCAGCTCCTTCGCCACCACCACCATCATCACGACGATGACGATGACGACAACTATGGAAAGGACTACCAGTACAGGGGCTAATTCTTATTTATAAAATGAATGAAAGAGAGAGAAGGGGGAGCCAACTTTACGCTTCAAATTTCCTTGTTTATCCTTGTACAACATGCATGCATCATCTATAACTGCTGTCAAAACACCCCTAGTTATAAGAATCTTTATTTATGTCCACATGCACATACCTATGAACGGCTATGCTTCAAGGACCTCAAACAGAGAAGGAATACGAGTATTTGTGTGTATGTGTGTGTGTGAGTGCTTGGCTAAGGGCATTCCATGTATGGATTGTGCACGAGGACTTATTTCGTCGTGACAGTAGAGAAACGACGACAAGTGCTAAAGAGGCTCTTTGTGCGATTGTGATTGTTGCGTGCCAAAGAATTTACTTGGTATAGTCTTTAGTTTATGTCTGTAGTTTTGTTAAAATCACTGAAATTCTATAAAATAAGATATTTACCGCTATAATATTTTGACTCCTCATGGCCTGAAATGTGCTATTCAACCACTTTGGAAGCTAACGTAAATCATTTAGGGGCGAGTGGGTTTTTCTATTTAGCCAAACAAAGAAGAGTGGTTACAGGATGCTTCTGGTCATAAGATCTTTTAAGAGGTAATTGACTTGGATGAAGAAGTATTGGCATATACGTAGCCACATAGCAGCTACCAAACGTTTTTTTAGCCAGTTTGACCTCTCTTATCTAGTTTCTTAGAAGGATTTCTTTCACTTGATCTCTCTTTACAAGATTAGGATTGAGTTTACTGCGTATCTGGTAGGCTTAAAAGTTCCAGAAGAGCTCAGCCCTGGTGTTTATGCATTTTACGTAAACTAACACTGATTTCTTTGATATACACATTTCCAGAATAGCTTGCAAGTTATTGCTGTTTCCAGTTGCCAAGACTAAAGTCTTAACCGGTGGTTCGGAGTTGCTTTCGAACCAGGTGAAGAAGACTCTTTTGCTGGAAAGTTTTTTTTATTCACCCAATATGTCCGTTTGCATATTACAATAGCTTGAAGAGTGATCCTTGACAGATAGGATCAAAAAATTTACCAGAAGCTTGCGCAGTCGTTCGATTTTTATCAGGCTTTCAGCTTTGTTGAGTTAGACTGGCAAGACAAGTTTTTTTTTAAACATGCCTTTTGTAGTACAACTTTTAGCCCCAACTGTTTGGATAAACCAGACTGACAATAGGTATTTCAAATAAATGTAGCCTCGGTTGACAGTGATATCTTGGCCGACGGACTGACTTCGATAGCAGGTATTGATCTTTGTATCAGAGCTTCTCAAACAAAGATACCCATTGCGTCTTCTTATGAACTTTTCAACATCTCCACGATTGTTCCGAACTCAATTTTCGTTTACATTGTATCATGTGATAGGATCTGGATCCACCATCCCAAGGCAAAAAAAGCAGTAAAGTCCCGCAAAAATCATCCCCCATCCAGTTTCAAGCTCAATACAATATAAAGGGAATTATACTGATTGATTCCTTGCAGCATAAAATCACACTCACGGAGGTTTGTCATGCCAGTCTGTTTGAACAATAATCCTTTAATGTCCTTCAGAATGTAGTTACCTTAGTCCGTTGCTATTTTTGTTATTTATTTCTTTATTTATTTAACTATTCAACGTTCGGTGTGGTACTCTTTTTGCACGACTTCACCCATCCCCAAGTTGCATTTTGCACCGGCCGCAGTTATAATTGTAGATCTCAAGTGCTTATCTGTTCACAGTATTCTTCAAACCTTGCCCCAATAAAATTTTTCTGTTTCCGAATCATGTCAAAAAATTCGATATTCGTCTGATAAAGAAATACATGGATTTAGTTCTTAGTATTGGATAGCTGATATTCAAACTGGTTCTCCAACGAATCCAAGGAAACTGCTTTTTTTGAAGCTATAAACACTTTTGTTCCCATATTGTTCATTGGAAACAGCAAACAGTTTTATTTGACTTAGATGGTTTCAAAGCTCACCTATCATATTGAAAGCTAGGATAATGCGTCAGGCTAAAAGAGCCATTAAACCCTTCCAAAATAAGTCCAGAATCAACCTATGTACATACTTCTCAGTAGAAATTCCAATTCATAATAAATGCATGCCTTAAGCTCCGATATGTACCACATCATTGAAAAATAGCAGAAGTCATTGTTATACCCAAGCAAGGTAAGCCACCATCAGAAGTAACATCTTATAGGCCAATATCGCTAATACCAATTATGGCAAAAGTTTTCGAAAAACTGCTTCTGAAGAGGTTAAGTAAAATTATTGAAGAAAGAAAACTTATTCCAAATCATCAGTTTGGATTTAGAAATAAACATTCCACGATAGACCAAGTGCATCGAATTACAGATATAGTGGAAAAAGCACTGGAAGAAAACAAGTGTGTTCTGCTCTATTTTAAGATGTTGCTCAAGCCTTTGACAAGGTTTGGCATGAGGGACTTGAGTACAAACTACATAGGGATTTACCTAGACAGTACTACGAAATACTGAAATCATATATTTCAGATCGACTCTTTAGAGTACGATACGAACAAGAATATTCGGAACTGAAGGAAATCGAAGCCGGTTTTCCACAAGGAAGTGTCTTAGCACCTACCTTGTATTTGTTATACAAGTTATTTTAGTACTATTATTTACTATTTACACTTTCTATTTTAACTCTTACAATATTTCAAATAATAAATAATCACTAATTTTTTTTTTTGGTTACTCACAAAAATTTCATTCTTATTGCTGTTTTTTTTTCGTTGGTTAATCCTTTTGGGTTGAGTCTCCTTCTTTGTTGATTGGTGAGGTCCTAAATAATCCTTATTGAGTTGCTTGTTCAGGTTCTTATTAAGTTGGGCGCCAATTATTTTAGTACTGATTCTTCAGTCTACGACTGATTGTTTTGAGTTTTTTTATGAAAAAATGACTTTTCGGTTGCGCAGTCTATGACCGTCTGTCTTTTATTATTCTTATTTACTTAATTCTAACAATGTATTTCTTATGCTAAGTAAGGGAAATGGTTAGTGCATGGGGTAAAGTGGAAAGTGCTGACAGTGAATTTGATCAAGGTGAATGGTTGAACGGCTGGGAAGTGCTGACAGTGAATTGCATCAAGGTGAATGGGTGAATGAGCTTGGGGTGAATATATGGGAAAGGAAGGGAAGTACGGAGGTGTCCGGTGTCCGGTTATGTTGTGTTGGATGCTTGATGTTCGTGTGTGTTAACTTACACCAGGCATATTCCTGTAGATGAAAATGCTTTCAGGGCTACCTTTGCAGATGACACTGCAATATTGGTGCCTGATAAATGCATTGTTAAAGCTACAGAAATCCTGCAAAATGCAGTCAACAAAGTTAGACTTTGGACGCAGCAATGGCGTATCAAACTTATTGAGTCAAAATCAACTCATATAAACTTTACAAATAAAAAGTTCAACAATGTTCCAATATTCATTAATAACCTAGTTGTACCTTACGCCAATACAGCCAAATACCTTGGAATGACTTTGGATGCGAAATTAAAATGGAAAGAGCACATCAAAAAGAAAAGAGAAGAACTGAACTTGAAATACAGAAAAATGTACTGGTTACTGGGAAGAAACTCAGACCTATCTATCCAAAACAAAATATGCTATATAAGCAAGTACTGAAGCCTGTATGGACGTATGGCATCCAATTATGGGGCTGTACAAAGAAAACAAATACAGAAACCATACAAAATTTCCAAAACAAAATCTTTCGTGGAATAATAAATGCCCCTTGGTACATAAGAAATAGCGACTTGCATCGTGACCTACAAATAGACATGATTTCAGAAGCACGCTCTTTCACATAACCAGCGCCTTGAAAATCACATTAACTTCGAGATGGAGACCGTCTTAAATGTAAGGGACAATATTCGGAGATTGAGAAGAACAAAGCCTCACGAGTTATTGGTCTAAAAACTATGGGAAAGCAACATAAATTATAACTTTAAACTTCCCCCAATGCGCGATTTAAATTCAAGAATAAAAAGTCATTTGTCGATCTTTCAAAGATTGGTTTTGATTCCCAGGTATTTTTGGTGAGGTAAGAATCCCACTCGCTTGGTACCGATGAACTACCGAGTGTCTTTTGAAGATTTCCACCTGGAGGCGAAAAAACTAGACCTTAGCAAAATAGGTCTTATTCGGGAAACTTTGCATGGAAGATGACGAAACTGCGGAACATATTTTATGTGACTGCATGGCACTCTGTGCCCTCAGGAGACAGGAATTTCGTAAAATCTCCCAGTGAGATCCTCAACTTCATCAAAAGAATTGAGCCTTTTCTGGTTCTCTGAACTAACTTTGTGGTACAATAGATCTTTGAGGTCGCTGTACCCTCCGCAACTGGCGGGTCAGAATCAATTCACAAATAAGTAGACGTCTACAAATCAAACAATTGTATACATACCTATGACGTGAGGGCAAAATAAATAATGCGAGTTGCATACTCAACGTTCCAAAATATGTAGGTATAGCATAGCTATGTGTGGCATCCGATTACTCGATTCATTTATGCGCAATGGTTCCACATGCCACACACATACAAATAATATGCTTTTTCAACTACATATATACAATTTTGTCTAAAAGACGATATGTAAAATTACGACACAAGCACACAATTATGTGGTTTTTATACACGTCGTCGTCGTTGTCCCTACTAGCTTAGGAGTTTCCGACAACAGTAATTGAGCTTCGTTTTGCTTTTTAACAGGTTTTCGTTGTTCTTGTGGTATTGCAGAAATTCATAAAGCTATTGAGCATCAAGTGGCATGATTTAAGTTATAATACATAGTAAAGATCAGTTCATGTATAATTTACAAGCTTAAGGTCAGCTTAACTACAACTAGTCTGCATTTGCCATAAAACGTGAGGCTATAAGCTCTAATCATTAAATTGCAATAAAATACCAAAACTTAGGGCTTCATAAAAGGTTGATAACGTAGAAACTTCTATAACATTCATCGTATTACCGTAACTGAGCCTGTTCTTAAGAGTATTTCCTGTCCCACTCGTCTATCTTTTCGGCCGAATCAAGTTCAGTTAGGCAATTGTATCCGTGTGACGACCACAAATCCAATTCTTTTGGGATTCATCCATCACAACAACAAAAAAAAAAAACCGAAGAAGAGAATTTCCAAAAAATCCTGCCCATACACAATAACTTGTAAAATTGTCAACATCCTCATCTTGGCTACAAACTATTCGCAATAAAAACCTAAGTGATGCAATAAAATTTAAAAAGTTTTTCCATTTGACAGAGTAAATTTCCCTAAAAAAAGGACACAATACTCTGCCTTACACGGTCGTAAAAAAATGTCCTTTCTTACGTTAGCTTCTGGACTGAAATCGATAACATTTTATATATGTATGTATACGTTCCACTCCTTACCCCGTCATGTGAAAGACAGTAATTGGTAGAGCTTTTAAAATTTTTGCTTAGCTCTTCAAAACACATACAGGATATTATATCCTTGATAAAGAACCAAAAAACGTACACACAAAACAACAATACCATTAAGTAGTTTATGTATGTACAGATACCAAGGGGTGCTGAAGGATATTTATCCACTGACCATTGTAGCATAATGATTTACCTTATGTTGGTCAACGGTACGAAGATGAGAGAAGTTTACCTAATAGGGGCTCCCTCAATCGTGTTGGACAGCGGACATTTTTGTTTGTCTCGACTGCCTACATACAAATATCCTTTGCAGGCATCTATATATATATTTTTTTTTTTTTGAAATTTATGTTTGCCAATAGATATTGATATTGGTTGCGGTTTATTGCGTTGTATCCTTTCATCTTGTTTGGATTTTTTTTTTTTATTTTATGTATAGTGACCGAAGGGACATATAAATGGGTCTTAGGCCTTTTCATCTAAGGTAAGTTGGGTAAGAAAATAAATAAATTGCGGTATTTGATTGCGGAAAAAGAACAAAGCCAAAAAAAGGATATACAGAGTACGTGTATGTATTATAATGTCGCCTGACCGGTGATGTGTTTGTTTTTGTTCGTCTTCCACGTTCTTTTTCCTGCAAAGGCTACTCGTATGTGTGTACATTGCAGTATATTGTGTAATTAGCTAATTGTGGCCTTGTTCTAAATTGTTTGTAATTTTTCTTTCGCCGTCCCTTTGATTGAGAAGTCTATTGTCAATTAGGCTAGCAAACCGAAAACAATCATAAATTAGTTTGGACATACCACTATCGATCTCACTCTCATAATAGGTATAAGGAGAAATGAAAGTGTGAATGACCATACATGTAGAAAACCGTTAATTAATTTAAGTGTGGACATTAGGTACCCAGCGGGAAAAAAAGCACTTCAGAAGGACTTTGTAAGCGCATAAAAAGAAGCTCAAAGCGCTTACTGACTATATGACCCGTCATTTCGTTCATCATATGATGTCCGCAGACGTAAGCGCTTACGGTAGATCCGTATGAAGCGCTACTAACGTGCTTCAAAAGATGGCAATGGAAAGCGCTTGCGCTAACATCAGTATGAAGCGCTGCCTACATCCTTCAGAAGAAGGCAATGGAAAGCGCTTACGCCAACATTAGTATGAAGCGCTGCTAAGGCAATGGAAAGGGCTGACTCTACGATACCGTTAAAGCACATATGAAGCAAGAAGAATTCCTATAGTTCAAGTACAAATTTTATTAAAACAATTCAATATTTTATATATGTTTTATTTAAAAAAATAGTCTAAAAAACTTTAAACTAGTACAATACAGTTTTTATTGAATACACTTTTTCTTGAATAGCTACACTTTTTCTTCAAAAATGGAAAAACTGCAGAACGTATCTAACCTCTGCAAAAATCACTTCAAAAATGATCCTATGTCGACTGAATGCAATTCATAAAGAAATATGCTGCAGATGCTGTCTAGATAATATGATTTTCTAGAATCTAAAGGAATCGCCTTGTAAGCATTCAATACGATTTTAACATGGAAGTGCTTATAAGCAGCTTCTGCCGGATATGCAGGGTAAGCGCTTACACACTGCATCCCATGGAAGCGCTTACTTTCTTTCTCGCCGGGTATGAACAGTAAGCCCACTTACTGGATTCTTGTTAGCATGATTAAACATGCTGTCTGGACAGCCGTCGCGTCGTATGTATCGAAATGCTTCTTTTAAGCTTCTAAATGATGTTATTGAAAGCAGTCCCTTATACGATGCATATTTTGTACTAGGTGCTTTCACAAAGCTTCCTAGAGTTATGAAGAGTAAGCGCTTACTCTCTGCATACTTGGGTTGCGCTTACTATTTTTCCCGCTGGGTAGGTATATAAAAAAGAAAATTTTCGCAGACCAATTTATTTGAATGCTTACTTACTTATATACTTAGGTGGCGCCACAGTCCGGGGTGGGCCAAAGCCTTAACCAACAACAGTTTGAATGTCCTTTTATAATTTTTAGCTTAAATCAATCATCTGAGGTTCATTTTCCAGTGATGTCTAAAAAAGTTGCGGTCTGTGTACCTATACCTTGATTTTTAGAAGGTAAGGTGCGGTCTTACTATTCCCATGATCTATGTCCACGACTGCAGCAACTCATTTCTGTGAAATAACCTTATATGCGGGTATATATGTTCATCCTACCGACAAATTAAGGATGTCACTTCTAGCTAAAATTTTAAGTTTGTACATCATGAACTGATTAGCTTGGCAGTTGGCTATACAGATTTCGGTGATAATTAAATACCCGTAAGACATAAGAGTCCTGAAATATGGTTCACTTCGACCATAACTGGTTCTATGTCTGGGTTGAAAAAGAACTTTAAGACCTCTTAACAGCTTTTCGGGAGCATAACTGGGCACCCGAGATAAAAAGACAGGGCCTTTTATTACGGTTATACAGCATGTCAGTACATTATGGGCATGTCTTCTTACGGTAAGGTAAATAGATATTTTCATGCACTGTTGGAGGGCTCAAAATTCCAATGCATTTTTTAAAAAATGAACTTTGTCAACCGCCTCTCAAATCTCTGTTTACGATCTGAATGCATCTGATAAATAGAATTCCACATAATACAAAAGTAAACTTACTGTCAATAATGAATCCAAGATCCTTAATATGATTTATATATTTTTAAAGACGTCAAGACGATAGTCATAAAATGATCTTATAAAATAGATAATTATTAATTTGTATATATTAAACCTGAGGCATTTTTATTTAGGTCTGACTGGTTGTCATTTTGTATAATCGGTTTTCAAGAGAAATCTTGAGATAATTTGAAGGCATTAAGCATTGGCAGGCATTTATGCTCAAAAATGAAAATAATAAAGAAAGCCTACATGGCTACTCCAAAAGTAGAGGCGATAGCTCTTGACAGATAAATAGCGATGAAATCTCCAGCTCAGCATTCCAAAGTAAAATCCAATATGTTCCAGTTCACTGAATCAAAGGCTTAACTAAAATCTGTTCGATAAACACCAACTTAGGATCCAAATTTCAACAACTTCATTGACTGGAAACACAAGAGCTAAGATGTTACCCGGTTAAGCTTGCAGATTGCTGTCGCAAAGGGCTGAGTTGCTGGCCACAAAACGAGAAGGCTTATGAGCTTGCGAGAAATGGTTCAAAATAAGAACTCGCTGTCTTACTTAGTAGGAGTAATCACAAGACATTACCATACTCGGCACCATACCAAAAAATTAACCCTAAATGAAAATTATCTTTGTATCTTTATATATATATACATACTTATAAGAATGAGCTGTTCGTTTGATACCTCAAAACTCATAAACTAACCATTCGATTGAGCTGAAACTTACACTATATACTTTCTATGATGAAGTGTTCGTACATAAAAAAATTCAGGTTTTCCGGTAGATAGCGCTGAGACTCAAAAAATGTTAAACTCACCGTACGATTAAGCTGAAACTTTAGCGGCCCGTAAACACTAAAACATGGTACGAGTAAATATAGTGTCACTAAAACTCGCAGACGATGAAACTAAACTGATACCAATTCACTCGAACTTTGGTTGAACACATCTCCTCCACCTGTCAAGTTAGTTTGTCAGTCAGTTTTTCTTTGCAAATGTTGATAGACAAGCACGCAGATACTCAAACATGGTATCAGCAACACAAACCCCGCCCATAAACATCCCCAAAATTTGAAAATTTAATTTTTAGTGAGACCGAATTTGATGTTGGTGAGACCAAAACATTGGTACGCGTACCACTCCGCAAACGATCAACATCAGCTGAAACTTGGTTTGTTTTACATGTTTACTCGTACAACGTTTTAGTGTTTACCTTGCCTTACACAATATATTTCTAATGAAGTGAGAAATGTTCGTACATCAAAATATTTCAAGTTTCTCGATAGATGGCGCTGGAACTGCAAAATTTCAAAACCATCCGATTGATTATAAAGTGAGAAATGTTTGTAAATGAAAAAGTTTCACGTTTTCCAATGGATGGCGCTGAAAATCAAAATCGCAAATTATTACTACAGCAATGCACGGTGACTTTTGATTTGCATGCACTTCTCGCTTCATAACGAATATATTGTGGAAGTTTCACCTTAATCGGATGATAAATTTTTAAGTTTTAAACACTTAAACGAACAGGTTATTCTTATGATATGAACTAGTGATTGTTGGGCCAGTTCCTATATTATTAACCGAAAAGTTCATATATCCGTATTAATTTTGTTTTTTTTTTCCTTTTTTGTAAAATGGGTAAAAAATAAAATTAAAGTATTATTTAATGCACAGAAATTAAAAATGAATAATGAATTTTAAAATTTTTCAGTTAAACTCTGTCGAAAATGTTGGATATTATTGCGTTTGGACAGTTTTCTTGAATCCGAATAGTGTTGCCGGCATTTAATTCTCCACCAGAGTCATTACCATTTTTAATGTCAGGAAAATTGATTCAAAATTATATTTACGTGCATTCATATGTAAATATGTACATCAAATAGACGAAATTTAAATTCGTTCATATACGTTAAGGTTACATATCCGATTCCATGCACTTCTTGAACTACATTTGCAAATACAATTCGTGCTTCCAGATGACATCGTTCGGTGCACCAAAAGTCACTCAAAAAAAAGTCTATGACATAAACACTGTTCTCAATGAGTATAGCGAAGCGCACAGGGTTACCATTAGTATAATAAATATAAGCAGCCCACAGGACTCTTCCAAGTGATATTTAAATTTTTGAGAGAAGACATTTCTTTCACGATATAAAGGAGTTCTCTGCTAAACCGGTGGATGACATTTGCAACTTAATTAACCCTTAACTAGTATCGTGGGTCAAGTGGACCCTGCCGCTAATTTTTAAAAATTACATTTGTAATTGTTAAGTTTAAAGTTTGATAAAAAAATAAAAACATTTAAAAAATTTAATACTTTTATTTTATAAAACAGATGGGTCCAATGGACCCCACGCCTATAGAAGCGTTATTTTTTTTCACGACATCAGTTAAGGGTTAAGGCTTCAGGTTGGGTTTAGACTTTTAAGATAGGTAAATATCCGCGCAGGGGGCTTAGTTGTGGCCTTGGTTGAAACACATCTTCTCAACATACCTACTGTAGCCGAGCTTTAATGTAAAAATTAGAGTCGTTTAAAATTCAACAGTGTGAATGTAGAATTGATAACATTTTAATAATCGATCAGTGTAAACCACCTCTTGAACTGTCAAAATAATTTCTGAGTTTTCGGCATCTTCATTTCTTTAATAATTTCCGTTGGAGCCATTCGTGCACAAGTGTAAGTATCGCGTAATCCTTTTTAGTCTTGAATGTAACTTTAACTATTTCAATAGGAAAATAGAATAATCACAAAAGCAAAAGCATTTTTTGTGCGTCCTCGGGCTCAACACCTATCCTAACCATTTTTAATGAGACATCTAAATTCACAAACTCGCGAAATCCGCTAGTTTATTTCCAAAGATGTACGGTGTAGCGGAAAATTCAGATTTTTCAACTGAATGATATTCTCATCGAGAAGGAAAACGGAAAAGACCACATTTTCTTTTCAAGTATTTAGCCTTACATTCTAACAAGATCGAACTGATGTGATCTAATTTTTGCATGAATATTATTTGAGGCGATTTTTAAATAACGTTTTCATCTACAACTCAAATTGGTGACAATTTAGTGTGGGGCGATTTTTATTTCTTCTTCATTCGTCCAATACTCTTTTTGTTCAAGTTACGAGTGCTTAATCTTGAAGCTCCTCCAAAGAGTTCTAAGCTAATGCACCTGTTGTCCAATATGAGGGCCACAAATGTTTATTATTTAATCAGCTAACCTAACCTAACCTAACTGTTAACAACTTTTTCAACAAAACCCCAACTAAATCGATTGTGGTGCATTATCTTGTGAATTCATTGATTAGAGTGCTCTTTTAAACTACCAAAGTTTGCCTCCTGCCGCCCACCTCCTGGTCCCCACAAAACTAATTACAAATTACGAAATTATAAAACAAACAAAAAATCCATCCTTGTTGGTCCAAAATCAACCTAAATGAACTACGGAAAAGTTTTTCTTTTCAGCAGCCGCCTGCTGCAGAAAGTAAATATGTACGTGCTGGCAGAACACCACTCCTGCAATACAAAGTGCAAGCACTAAATGGGCGCCAACTGTTCCCCAAATTTAATTCAAAAATATTCGTAAATCGTTTTACATACAACTCGGTGGGGGCTTGTGTTCATTTAAAATCCTTTGCTTTTATTGTTTGTGTGTGTTTGAAGTTAGTCCGGTCTTTCGGTTGGCTCTTTAAGCGTTGGCACTTAATTTAGTGAAATATACTATCCCTTGTTACATGTGTGTATTTTCGGATTCGTCTCGCCTTTCCTCTGCATTAAACTAAATATTCCGATGCGATAGACAACACTTGCACATATGTGTATGTATATAAAAACCGGGATAAGTAGCCAATCGCAGCCAAGTGTCTGATGGCCCCTTTGAGGTACAAAGGGGCGAGCTCAATGCTCGGTTCCTTAAGTTAGACCAACTCAGTTGTTGGCATCGGAGATACAAAAATAAATTATGTACAGGAGAAAAAAATAATAATAAAAAAAAAAAACGAAAATAGGACGAGCGAAAAAAAAACAACGCAATCGCCTTGCATAGCATTAAAAGTTTAATTTTCATCCAAAGAGAGAGAGGACCACCACAGCCACGCTACCACTATGCCACGTAGCGCACAGCGAGACAAGTTCAATTTCATTTGGATGACAGTATCCTGGCAGCAGCAAAGAAGAGTGTAACCAGGGGTAAGGCATTTTTGTACAAGGCAACCCTGGTGCCTGAAACTTTACTGTTTTTCATTTATTTTTATACACATACATATATTTTTTTTGTTATTAAGTATACGTCCCCAGCAATGGTGTGGACTTTGCTGTGTGTAGCGAAAGCAATGTATGCAGAGCCAGTTAAATGTGCATCTAGCATCCTTAACTCACATTACCGTTTTCTGTTATTTTCTCCATTTGGTTTTTTTCTTGCGTTTTATTTTCATGCCATTTTCCTTTGTCTCATTTCACGGATATCCTTTTGCAGCAAAAGAAAGGCGACTACGAAAGACAACAAAAAAGAAAAACGAGGTTCATTCAACAATATCAGTGTCTTTCTAAAAGACACTTTTTTTTTTTGGTATTTTTCAAGATATTTTTCTTATAATGCAGGTCCTTTATCCTTATCAGAATTTCCATTGTGCTTTGTGTGTTCCATCATATACACTTGTCCTCTCGTCTCTTATTTATTTTTTTTATATCGTGTCGTCCAGTGTCCTTTTTTGGCGAAAAGACAAGGAAATATCCGTGGTTGTTGGCGGGAATGAAAAAAGGACAGCAGCGCGGCGGCAAATATAGCAAAACAAAAAAAAAAGAAAAATAACTGAGCAAAGACTTGTTAATATTCGGGACGATATTTTCTTAAATTAATTCAAAGTTCTTTCTTTTGCTTTCGTTTTTTCTCAATTTTAAGAACCAGCGTCATGGAGTGAGATTTTCTCTAGATGGCTCTATTTTAAAAAGGGAACTTTTTGCTTTAAAGCATTAATTTTTGCGGACTCTTGTTTTAGAGAAACAACGAGAGAACAAAAAAGGAAGACAATTTGCTTTTAATGGTCGTCGTAAGGATGAATTTAGTAATTTGTAAGATTGCGTTTTGATGAAGAGAATAAGTGGAAACAATGAATACTAAAGGCGATATGGTTGCTTTGGCAATTAATAACTCGTTTGACGTATTATGGGAGTTTAAGTTTCTAAAGAAACATCTTCGAACGCGGGGGAAATCTGATTTATCTTATCGGTGTTGAGTGAAATATTTTGTTTTCTTTTAATGGGTGGGTGCTTTAAAATTTGTGTTCCTTACACAACCAACCCAGTAATTAAATTATCGATGTATTGTCATCTTTAGGGTAATTCAACTACCCATCTTCTTTAAGAATGGTTTGCTGAACATTGAAAGTTTTTCTTGATTGTTTTACTTTTAATTAGTTGCTATGATCGTTGGGAGTGAATTGATATGATCACAGAGACCAGAAGAATTTTGCTTCGTCATCAATCCCGTACTAATTCACAAAAGCATTTCAGCTGTCAGCTCTAAAAAATATCTTCCACACATTTTGCAGCGATCACTACTATTGCCGAATATGTTTACTGACGAATAAGTCAGTCATAAAGCTTTATATGTTCGTTGTTACATCCCTGCTCTTTGGCTAAGCTCTTAATCCGATCCAAACACCATAAATCGAAGTTAATGTTGAATAAATGAAGTGATGTTTGTCTAAGCCCAAAATCTGCCCATTCTCAGTTTATGTGTTAACAAAAACCACCCGTTGTTCTTATCACATTAGAAGTCATCCCGAATACTGCAAAAAGTCTTGAGTTGCCTTAAAGAATGCAAGAAATAATTTAGGCCCTCTATATTAGGTAAAATTAATATGGCCTACATTAGCCTCTAGCTCAAGTATAATGCTTGTTTCTGGCCAGGAATCAAACCTGTACAGATAGGATACACAAAAAATGAGGTAACAAATAAGGTGGCGCTACAGCTCGGTGTGAACATGGGCCTGCTGGTGCCGTGAAATAAGGTCGAAGGAAATAAGGTCGAATCGACTTTATTTCCATAAATATTGGAAATAATATCGAACTGCACTAATTTCTATGTTCGACTTTATTTCCATAGTGTAAGAGTAATTATGTCGAAAATAAGAATGGTAATAGAGCAGAACATAAAAATAATTTGGGTCTGCTTTAATGGCAGAATGGAAATGGCAATAATGTAGATATGCATTTGGAAATAAATGCGAAAGCTGAAATCGGATAGGTAATAAAGCAGAAAAGAGGTTGGAAATAAAGTCGAAATTCAGTTTCATGCAATTGATAACAAAATGCACAAGTAAACACAAAAGAAATGGTCTCTTTCTCTTTGTAAATAACGTTATTTCTGTCATATGTAATAGAAATTTGTCTGCATTTTACGTTATACAGATTTTACGATAAGCTTACTTTAACTTGATCTGTTAATATAAATGTGGGTCCTAAAGCGTAAAGAAGTAGGTACATGCATAGAAGTTTGTTTTGGCAGGAATCGCGACCAACTCAAAATATCATGGCTGAAAAAAGTGAAGTGCTGGATGGTGAAGTGTTGGAATATGAAATAATTCCAGGTATGAGGAAAAATAGCAAACTGGTTTTTAAAGCGTCAACTAACCAAATCTATAATATAAATAAAGCTTCCGGTAATTTGAAATACTATGTGTGTTATAGAAAAGATTGTCATTCAAGGGTAGTTGTTGACTTTAACGATGATCGCTTTTGTCGAAAGCCAAAAAATAGTTTAGACCATAACCATGAACATCAACAAGAGTTTTATGATAAATTGATTTTAGTGAACTCGATTAAAAATGAGTGCAAGAACGTGTCCTTGAAGCGGTCAAACATCAGAGAAATTTTTGATGAACAATGCCAAACCGAGAGCCTAGTTGACCAGTTAACTCAGAAAGAAACATTTATTATAACAACAAAAAACACTTGAGTAACATGTAGTAACACAATATGAGTAACATGTATAGTACATATGTGCTTACGTACCTATGTATATTCACAAAAATTTCCTGTTTATAAATACCTCTTCTTACTATGTTTTTTGTGGACAAAAACATATCTAGTTTTTGTTATAGCTTGGAAAATTCAATATATTATGTTCGCGTGCATTTATTTATCCCTTTTTAATCTACATATATGTAATGTACTTGAACGTTTATGTAAAACTGCGTTTTTGTATTTGGAAATAATGTCGAATATTGCTGGAAATAAAGTTGAAAATATTTTTCCCAGATAGGAAAGAAAGTCGATTACAGAAATTTCAATCGACATTATTACTCTTTTCAACTATCATAATTGGAAATAAAGTCGAACATAGAAATTGGTGCAGTTCGATATTATTTCCAATATTTATGGAAATAAAGTCGATTCGGCATTATTTCCATCTACCTTATTTCACGGCACCGGGCCTGCTTCTCACAACCATTTGTATGTGCGTGTTATATTTTACATGAATGGAAGGGACCTACAGTTTTTGCCGACACTGAACGGCGAATTGAGAAGCTCATTGATAAATGATACTCTTTGAATGCTTGTCAGACATTCGAAAGAGGTGGGCACTGTGAAAAACGTTTAGGTGTTTACGGCGGGATTCGAACCCAAGACCGCTGGCTCAGTAGTCCGACGCACTAACCACTTACGCTACGGTGCCCATATTAGCCTCTAGCTCGAGTATAATGCTTGTTTCTGGTCAGGCATCAAACCTGAACAGACAGAATATACAAAACATGAGGTAACATATAACTACGAATATAATACATTCCAATAGTTAAACCAATATTTATTTGTAAAACCAAATTTCAATTGTTGCCACAGGCAGACGACATTTGTGTCATGTCTTATCTTATTCAGTACATACATATCTATAAATAACCAAAATTGTTAAAAACTTTGATTTGAATAAACGATCTATCTATCTATCTATCTATCTATCTATCTATCTATAACTACGAGGGATAGACAGGCCAAATTTAAATCAAACGTAAACATCGTAGATACGTTTTGTTGAATTACCATACATTTTTCACACCATTTTTATATATTAGATAACACTAGTTTACACAATTAAATTTTTGTATTGTTGTTTGAATGAGACACATAATTTCTTGCAGATTATTTGACACTGAATCTAAATCTGCCAACAGAATTTCTCTAGAACGTCAGAATTTTGAGATATACCCATCTCAATGTACTAAAAAAACGGTTTTTGGGGATATTTGAAGTTATTTTTTGAGACCAGTAAATTCAGTCATTTCTAACTAAAGCATCCTTAAATTCATCCTTAAAATCCCATTTTAGTTTGTTTCGCCACGAGGTTTTTTTCTTTTAGACTTTTTTAAGTCTATATAGATTTGAAAAAAAAACACGCCTAATATCTCCGCTTTTATCTTCCTGAATTTCCTTACGGTCTGCACTGTAAAGGTACGTACATATGTATATAAAGAGTGTCCCATTAGAGATTTCACCATGTTAAGTGTTAATAAAACAAAAAAATTTAATATAATTATTGAGGAATTCGAATTATAATTTAGTGTTTATTTAGTGCATTCTTTCTCTTTAGTTATTACTATATTTATAAAGACTTGTAGATTACACGAAGCTATTAAGTCAATTACTTTTTAATTTATTCATACGGCGCGCGTTGGCTCCATTCAAATTGGGAATTTAAGCCACAAGAATGTCAAGAGTGAAATTTATTCACTCTAATATTGAACATACATACATAATGTATATAAATGTAATATTCCATTACAACCAACATTTATTTAAAAAAAAAAATTAAAACGATTCATCAAAAAGTCGTTGGCGTATACTTAACTTTTTTTTGTTTCTTACCTACAGGCTTCTTCGAAACTCATACGTAAACCATCAAGAGTTCTAAGTATTTCCATATAATTAAATTCCGATGAAATTCAAAGAAAAATATTATTTTTCCCATTATGCAAAATTTTAACCGCTCAAACGTTCATCTTCCAGAAAGGAAAAATTATAAAATGAAAAAATAGACGTGCTTTTCTACCTGCCAAAAGTCCAAAGTAATATCCCACGTGCCAAACTTTTTTTAATTTTATTTTATTAGCAGCGGCACTGCATTCTACATAATTTCATTCTAAAAATAAAAGGACTCGTGGAAAAATACTAATTAAAAATCATTAATTAATGTTTAATGAATTATGTATTTATATTCAGTCCCTCATTAACTGAGATGCACCCTTTACCCATATTTACTTTAAATTAATTTCTACAGTCAATACATCAGTGAGAATGACCCTTAACGGTATTACACCCAGCTAACTGCCAGGACATTGTGAATATTATTTTGACACAGATTTTTCTCCTATGTTGCCACACACTTCTTCTCTGTATGAGTGGGGGAGGGAGGGAGAAACAGAGAAATGTGGCGACACTAGAATCCATTAAAGGCAAACACTGAAAAACACATTTCGTCCTTAGTTAAGCACTTCAACCACTAAGAACTTGTCTTCGTGTTGAGTTGAGTTGAGTGAATGAATATATATAAAAAAAAATTGGAAGGATGTTGCTGCTGCCACAAAGAAAAAAAGAGGGAACGGAACATTCTATTATGCAAATTGTGTCACGTTCCCTTCTCGCCTTACACAGTATCATTATTTAATTTACCCTAAAATAATTAAGACGCTCTAACGGGAGCCAGCCAACATCAGAGCTGGCGCTCGTTTCCTACTTACAGTAAGCACTTTGAGTTGAGTCCCGGTGAGTCGTCCTCTGTGTGTGGGTGTAGCGTCGGTAAGGGTTTGCTTGGCTCGTCAGCCGAAGGATTTGTTGGCGTCACCCAACTGTACCCATGGAAACCCACACAAAAAGGAGGAGCAGGATAAGAGGGGAAGTTATTTTGACAAAGATGTAATAAAGGACGATGATTGCTAGCGGATGTTCCCAAATGTGCGCGCCTATTTTTGTTGTTTCTTGAATGAATAATTTTCAGCGGTGTGTTGTTTCTTTTGAAAAAGAAAAGAAAAATGCCATCCTTGCTCACGTAAAAGGTCTCCTTAAACAAAAAAAATATATATATTGATTTAGGCTCTTCGTCATGAGTCCTTTTGAAGCCACCATTCCTTATTTCGCTCTTGTCGATGATCCACTCATTTGAGACACTCTACAGGATGATTGATTTAAGGATGCTCACCTTTTAACAAATTGATGTTTAAATTCCAGTGGGCTTCTCTGTCTTCTGAAAAAGTTTCGCATTCATCCGTTGCCTTTGGTCCGTGTACTTTTTGCCGTTTTAAGGAAGAATAAATACGAGCAGCGTATCGTATTGCTCTGAGCTGTCTTTAAGTCCATGATGGCGGTGATTAAATAGACAGGCACATGATTGAAAAGTTTATGCGCACAATTTTGTGACTGAAAAGCTTTGGGATTTGGGAATTTAAAGTTTGGGTTTGGTGTTTTTTGTTTTTTTTTTTTTTTTTGTATAGTTAGGGTCGGGTCTCCTTGAAGTAGGGCGTTGCCTTTATTGATGTTGAATGGTAAATTAACTTGTTTAATTTTCCCCAGAGTGTCACTTTGATGTTTTCAACGTTATTTTCAGTGGATCCAGGTGCCCCCTGGAGAAAAGTTTTGCCATCGTTCTCGGGCAGAGGGGGGGAAGGGGGGGGTGGGGATTTCGGAGCTGCTTAAAATTCAAATTAATTATATTTTCTTGTCCTTTTTTAGTTCGTATTTGCGTTGCCCCTGTGTTTGGTATCGAAGCAGGATAAAGTTTTACACTTAATTTTATGTTTCGGTATAATATGAGAAGAGTGTGTGTGTATACAACAAGGTTCTTTGATTCGAAAGTTTATCCAGCTTTGAACCCGACGCTGTGTTTATGGTTATTATGTCAATACAGGGTCAACCTTATAAATGAGAAGGTGCTTCAGCAGGACAATTTAAATAGAGTTAATCGTGAGAGAGATGGACGAGTATTTGTTAATGAAAATACTTGAAAAGTATTTATTGAGAAACAGAAAGAGTTCAGAGTGAAGAAATCAAGTGGAAAATCCTTGAAAATATGATAAAAGTGGAGCATCTGGATAAAATAATCCAATTTAGGTTATTTGTGAAACTCACAAATTTTGTTCAATCGTTACCCTTGAAATTAATCAGAAGGACACTTCAGATTCCAAATGCGCATTTGAAATATACGAGGCATTTCATAAAGATTTTTTTAGCCGTGTGCAAGGGAGAGAGCATAAATTCAATGATGACAGGAAACTTAACCTTTCCGCGAAGAGAAAGGTTACTTTGCATTACTTTCTGTGCTTCTATTTGACTATGGTTATGGGACTACACCGAAGGCATTGTTCCTGCAAGCCTTTCGGAGGCAGGAAGTCTTTTGGAGGATCAGATTTGTGTAAAGTCGTCGAGTTTCAAAATGTTTGAACCGCGTTTATAACTATTCAAAAAGGGGATCGACCAACAGTTAAGGTTTTTCTAAAGCACTATACATACGTTCTGGGATCATATCTACTGAGAAAGTTTATTGAATGGTTTCCTTTTTATCACACATTTTTGAATAAATTTCACTCTCTAAGAAAGTAACTACAAAGGACCTTTTATAGTTAGCCTTGTAGTTATCTGTAAATATTAGTCCAGACCGAACGAAACATTTCACAAACATTGCTTTAAAAATGTTTCCTGATTGTTTCCCATTTGCTTCAGAAACATTTCAAAAATGATTCTAAAATGTTTCTTTCGGTGTGGACGCGATAAAAACTTTCCTCAAATATTTCTGAAATTTTTCCGTTTTATCCATTTTTGCACTGGAAGTTGATGGAATCAAATGAAGTAGGATTAAAAGCGTCGTGCTTCAGCGTTATGAAAATTTTAGTTCATTCTGAGAAAAATAAAACAAAAAGTGCCGAAGATATTAAAAGTAGAGAAAATTCAGAAGGATTGAAATTATTTCAAAATCTCAAAATCGAAAGTGTATTAAGTTTATTAAGGATCCCAAGAGAATATTTAACACAAATAGATTTATATAACAATGTCGATGTACATTTATGAAAATTTAAACATTTTACTACATTCAATTCAAATGAGAAATATTAGAGACATTATGTATTTAAAAAAAAAAGTGTTAAATTCCTATTTTCAATACTCAAAAATACTACTGGGGTGACCTTGAAAGAGAATATTGATTTATTTTTTTAAATTATTTTTATTAATTATTACTTACTTACTTAGGTGGCGCTACAGTTCGGGGTGAACCAAGGCCTCAACCAACAACCTCTTCCAGTTAGCCCTGTCCTTAGCTAGCCGCTTCCAGTTGCGCACGTCAAGTTGGCTGAGGTCTTGTTCTACTTGTGTGCGCCACCTTAGGCGAGGTCGTCCTCTGCTGCGCTGACCCTCCGGGTAAGAGTAGAATATTCTCCGAGCCGGAGCGTTGATGTCCATACGCTCAACATGTCCTAGCCATCTTAAACGCCCAATGTGCAGTTTTTTGACCAGGTTGATGTCGCTGTACAGATCGTACAGTTCCTGGTTGAATCTTCTCCTCCAGAACCCGTCAACGCAAACAGGATCGAATAACTTATGAAGGATTTTTCTCTCGAAACGACCAGGAATATCTTCATCCGCTTTCGATAAAGTCCATGCTTCAGCTCCATATAGCAAGACTGAGATGATAAGGGTCTTATATAGAGTCTCCTTAGTCGATCGAGAAAGGACTTTACTATTCAATTGCCCTCTTAGCCAGAAACAGCCAGAAACAGCGAGAGCAATCCTTCGTTTGATTTCCGACGAGATGTCATTTTTTGAAGTTATGGCAGAGCCGAGGTAGACAAAGTCCTTTACTACCTCGAAGTTGTAGCTGTCTATTGCGACGTTCTGTCCAATTCGTCGATGTTGGGTGTCCCTTTTTGTTGAGAACATATATTTTGTTTTGCCATCGTTTACCGCTAATCCCATTTTAGCCGCTTCCATTTCTATACTCGCGAACGCACCGGTGACAGCTCGCTGTGTTCTACCAATGATGTCAATATTGTCGGCGTATACAAGTAGTTGAACGGACTTTTGAAAAATCGTTCCTTGTGTGTTGGCTTGTGAGTTTCGAACAATTCTTTCAAGTATGATGTTGAAGAAGTCGCATGACAGCGCGTCACCTTACCTGAATCCTTTTTTGACATCGAAGGTCTCGGTGAGGTCATTACCGACCTTGATGGAGCAGCGAGCTTTCTCCATCGTCATCCTGCACAGACGGATGAGTTTGGCAGTGATGTCAAAACTAGACATGGCTCTATACAGTTCATCCCTCCATATGCTGTCATAGGCGCCCTTGAAATCGATGAACAGGTGGTGGGTATCGACTTGGACTTCTTGGGTTTTTTCCAGGATCTGCCTGAGTGTGAAAATTTGGTCTATGGTGGACTTTCCTGGCCTGAAACCGCACTGATAGGGGCCAATCAGGTTGTTGATGAAAAGCTTCAGGCGTTCACACAGTATGGCAGACAGGATCTTGTAGGCGGTATTGAAGAGACTGATGCCTTTGTAATTGGAGCAGTTGAGGGGGTATCCTTTCTTGTGGACCGGGCAGACGATGTTGAGATTCCATTCATCTGGCATACTTTCATCTGACCAAACATTGGAGATGAGTTGGTGTATGCTCACTACCAAGTCATCCCCAGCTGCTTTAAATAGCTCTGCGGTGGACTGACAGGGCCAGAAGCCTTGTTGGACTCTAGCCTGGATATTGCTATCCGCACTTCGTTTTGATCAGGTGGATAGGGGTTTTGGCTATCATCATCTAAATTGAACGGTGAATTCTGCCTAATAGCGGAGTATTGGTCTTCATCGCCATTATACAGTCTGCAGAAGTAGTCTTTCCATATTCTCAGCACCGATTGTGTTTCCACTACGATATTTCCATCCGCATCTCTACAGGTTTCTGTACGGGATTTGTTTTGCTGGCACATTCTTTTTACCCTCTGGTAGAACTTCCGTACATTGTTCCTGGAGTAGCATCTCTCAATATCCTCGAATGCACGCTTCTCGTGTTCTTCCTTTTTCCTTCTTATTATTTATTTTAATTAGTTTAAGTTGATACAGTAATTTTGCGAGGGTGTCAAGTGATGACTTTGAGTTTCTTATTAATTTGATCGGTTCTTGGATTAGAAAACAAGAAATGAGCTACAGTCTAAAAAACGACGTCTCGCATTTACTCTTCTATTTCTGGCCACTGGTGATTATATCACTCTTTGATGTATTTATTTAAAATGTATAGGGTACCTTCCTTCAGTTTTTTTTAAGAAGAAAGGCGTCTATTTCGTTTCTCTTATTTATTTAAAAAAAGAAAACAAAGTTACAGATACTTGATTATTCTCAATCATGGGTAAACGCCATTGCAAGCTCACAATCGCCAAATTAGGTACAAAATAACAATCGGACAAAACATTCTAGGTATTTACCTTAGTGCTCTGTTCTGTTTGACTGATTTGAGTCGAAGAAGTTATAAAGAACATTATGACTGCTATTTTATAGCATCGAAATAAAGCTTTTACAAAGTGATCTTAACGAAAGCTTTAATTACATTACTAAGGTGATATACACGTATTAGACCAATTTTATTCCTTTATATAGATCAATGTAGGTTGTAAATGCCGTATCTCTGATGAGGGCGTTTTTTAAAACAGTATTTTTTGGACGGTTCTCAATAACCGAACGATGAATTTGTAAAATAATGAGATACAACCAGGAAGAGGAAAACCAGTGTCCTACGTTATACTCAATGATACTGCATTTCCTTTGCATACTCATGTGTTAAGAACATTTAGCGGTACTCACCCAAAATGTTTCTTGGAGCGAATTTTCAATGAAACAGATGCTAACAAGAGCATGAAATGTTTCAGGAAATTAATTTAAATAATTTCATCCTCATTACTCCAAAGCTTTCCTGAAATTTTTATTTTTATCTTCAATGATGAGATGAAACGAAACAATGATTTTCAGAGTATAGCCGTGGTCGTATGCCGTTACAATAACGTACTCATATAATTGCGCATTCATCGGACAAAGCGGCATGCGACCACCATGCGATTATACTCTGAAAATCATTGTTTCGTTTCATCTTGTTTCGTACTTTTTAGTTGGTTTTTTCCGTAGTCGGGTTTTAGTTTTTTAAACTTAAATTTTTATTTACAACTTTTTAGTTTCAAAAAATATGTAGTGTATGTACATACATATGTATAAGTAAGCAATGTCGTGTTCTACTTGTCAAACCCTTTCATTTGATACCCATATTAGGGATGTAGTAAAGATAGCGGAAATCCACCATCTTGGGGGCGTCCGCCATAGCCTAGGACACTCTCCGGATAAAGATGAATCCAACGACACCTCATTTGTTGAAAGCGGTTCCACAGTTTAGGCTGTACGAGGTCACATCCTTACATACATACAAACAAACAAACAAACAAACCCAGCCTGTTAAAATCATAACTCTGCCTCTGCGTAGTCGGGTAAAAAACCACACTTTCTGCACGAGAAACAAAAATAATTCTCCATTGCGTTCCCATTCGAAAAACATTTCAGAAGCATCCACACCGAAAAAAACATTTCGGAAACATTCAGAAATGTTTCGGCAATGTTTCTGAAATGTTTTTAAAATGTCTCTGAAATGTTTCGTTCGGTTTGTACACACCTTTAGGTTTAATCCTCGATTCCTTCATCAATATTTGGTTACTGTCAGTTTAGAACGATAGGGAAATCTTTTCTAATTGGGTATTGATATGTCTTTTTCAGGATTTCTGATTGTAATTCTCCTCGCCGCGCCGTGTTTTAATGTAGTCAGTTCCTATTTCCCAGTTTGGGGCCTCGCTAGATGTGTATTCCAATTGCAGTTTAATACTCTTAACTTCCTTGTTGAATTGTGCTATTTTATCATTTATTCTAAATAATTATATTTGTTCCATGCAGCATCATACAGCGCTTATCGCTTAAAAAACAACAACAAATGAAAAACAAACACTTCTGTTTTCTCATAAAAAAAAAGATCTTATAGTATGTGTACGCGTATACCAACTCCATGTCTTATTTTATCCACTCCTGCTACACAGCATAACTGATGTTGGAGTTAACACAAACTTCATATCTATTTGTAAGCCATTTAAAAACCTTTCAAGTTATCCCCCTCAAAAGAGATTAATGTCATTAGTTTTGACGGTTACGTTCGGAGTTAATCCCGTCAAAAGTTTCAAGTAGCATTTTGGAAAAGAGATTTGCCATACTAAATATTTACCTCCACTGCATACTCCATTAAGCCAAATTCACCGCTTAAATGAAACGTAAATCAAACTTTGAATAAAATAAAATAAAAAACCCCTTTCACTGTCAAATTTTAATGATATTTTTTCCAACTCTTGTTTATTTTCCATTTCAGGTGAGCCAAATGGTAACCCATTGAACCATGTCAGTCAGTTGTGTGTGCGTGAGTGAGTACTAATAACGACTTCATTCCATACTAACCTACCAATAAATAAACGTGTGCATGCAATTCACCTCTTACCATATCGATTGTCAGCTCTTTCCATCGCCCACCAGCCCCGGCATGAAATCGCTGCTTCATGTTTGAACTCCAGTTATGTCTGTAAATGTGTGAAATATGCAATAAAAAACAACAACAGAAAAAATTACACTCCATAAGGACACACAGAAAACATACTCGTATCGTCATTACCACCCCACATGACGCCATAACTCAGCAATAACTCTTTATTTCTGATGTTTAAATGGCTCGCAAACAAAACACGATGCAGCCAATGATGTCAATTGGTCTGTTCGATGGTATGTCGACATTTTACAACACAAGACACACTCAGATAGTACAACATAATGTCCTCATTCTAACCCCACTATAGGCACGCAAAGTACTCGTATATCGCTTTGTTTGTATGATAAAAAATAAAGAAAAAAAAAATAATAATAAACTATTGTTGTCCTGTTGCCCTCTTGCGGTTGTCCGAAAACAACTTTTACTGACATTTCTACAACGCATTGGGGAATAATAAATTATTTGGTGGCTTTTCTCTACCCATTTCGGCTCCGCTCCTGTTATGAATCTATCACCAGGAGTATACAAAATATAATGCAAGGGTTGGAACATAAATCTTGAAACCACATCGATGTAAAGTATCTGTCCTAAAGAGCGACCGAACCATGCTACTACAGATACAGATGCGGAGTGTTCCAGTTTTCAGACAGAGTGTGTATACTGTGGGACATATTAAAGGACATAATGTAGTCATTAGGGAATTTTCAATTTCCAACATTTGGTACTCGTACGAGGCATGGTAAAATGTAGAAATTTAATAGATCAGCTCACTGTTGAATAATTCAAGGAACACTGATAGCGACCGATAAATCCGTGCCCAGTCACAAATGGAATCCTGCGACTATAGATAGATTTGTATTCCAAACTGCGCTGTTTGGCGGTTTGTTGGTTGACTATGTGTAATTTTCGTGAGCACTTAGCATGGTTGTTAAATGGTAACTAGTATGTAGTGCAAGTAAAAATTAAATATTTATTTCATTCAGAGTAAGCTCAAAAAATGTTAGCGAAATTAATATTTTTAACTTTTCATTTGTTATTGATTGAATTGCTTTATTTACACAAAACTTCAGGCTTTATATTTTCAGGCTAATATTTGTAATTTATATTACTAAATAAAAAAAAATTAATTTACTGCGTAGACTTTACTACAGGGTCGTAGTCAATGTATTAATAATTTTTTTTTAAATAATCCCAAATAACGATTTAATTATCCTTATGTATGTGCTTCAGTTTTCTACAAGATATCTTCAGATATTCGTCAAAAGTGAGTCCCTCTCATAAACAACAAACTATTACATATTTAAACTCATGAAACCTATGCAAAGGATATGTTTTCATAATCTCGAGACACTGTTTAATTCCATCCTTAGTTTCCTTGAGCTGCAACTGTCTTAAGGGTTCCGTACCAAAAAAAATGGAAAAACACAATCATAACGGTCTCTCACAGGCATTTATTCATCACAGTAAAAGTTGAACATTGGATCTTGAAAATAGGCATAGAATATGTACGATATTCTCTGCTATACCTAAATCGCTGCAGTATCAGTCCATGCACTGAAAAAATTATCGTACATAATATCAATGAACGGCATTCATACAGCAAAATTCATTCATTTTTAAGAAAAATTCATTGATCTTATGTACAAAATCATAAAAAAATAAAATGTTCTTATGAACGATTGTTTGTATGAAATCGCGTTCATAAAAATATTTGCATGAGAAATTTCGGGTATGAGCTCTGATTCTTATTTTTAATAAATTTTTTCATAAGCGTATGAACTATTCATACAACTGTCCATCACGAGTTTTAAGAATAAATACATTGGATTAATGAAAATAATCTTTGAATTAAAGAAAAAAAGAAAATGAATGCATAGATTTATACGCATTATGTATCTCTTCTCAAAAAGTATGTATAAAGTCATAAGCAGTATACCGATTCATAAGGGGTATGTATTTTGTTCATAAACTGTAAGTATAGATACATACTCAAAGGTTTCGAATGTGTTAATAGTTATACACACAATGCATTCGTATTTACTTTATGGCTTTGGCGTAGTGGTAGCGTCGTCGCTTGTCACGCAGAAGGTTCAAATCCAGATTTATGTAAGTATTTATTTCTATAAAAAAAAAAATAAAATAATTTGAACAGTTTCAGAAGTTAATAATAAAACCTACTACTACGAAAAGGCATAACACTGGCAGTAGGAGGATAGTATGGCATGGCTGAAAGAATTCACCACACAAAAACTATAATAAGAAACATCTGTAAAAACTTCTGTGAAACATATGCAATTACAAAAAAAAAAAAACAACTCTCCAGTTATCATAGACACCAACCCATAGAGTAGTTGAAACCTTACAAATGAGTTTCCTACCACTACGCCGATCTGCTTTTTTTCATCTGTCTGTCTCTCCTCTCCTTCATGTGCTCGTGCTAATTTATGAATGTCATTCATTAATTTTATGCATAGATTCTTACTTTTTATGAACGATTCATAGTTGTATGAATATATTCATAAACGTATGAACGGGGATACATGTTCTGTAAGAATTTGATGTTTAGCTCAATTTTAATGAACTTTTTCATTTAGAATATGAAATTTTTCATTTATATCATGTACCTTTTTGGTTCAGTGTGTTTGTTAGTCCGATACTCTTGGCTTGTTTACCCAAAATGCAGAGCCCAGTCAGTGTTCCTATAGCTCCTTGCTAACTTATCGGCGGCGGCATACTTACTACCCTCTATCTCATAGTGACCAGGCACCCAATATAGTTTTACTTGGCTTTTTATGCATTGTTTGACAGCTCTTGACTAAACCAACTCAGAGATACATGATTCTAGTGCCTTTAGCGCAACCTGACTGTCGATGTACATAAATACCTATATCGATGCCGGACTTTAGTTTTAGCTTCAGTAGCCTAAGTATCCTAAATTCGCTTAAAGACCGAGTTCCACACAAATAATACCGGCCCTGTAACGCTTGTAATTTTAAACTCTTTCATAAACACGGCGATTTGTATTTATTTGATTAAATTTGCTGTACAATAAGAAATACATTCTTAAAGAGTGCACAGTTTGCATATGGTATATTACATTGAAACAAATTATATATATAATAACAATAAACAATAAAAATAGAATGAAAACAAGTGAAAGAAAAAAAGAAAGAAAAGGCAAATGGCATGAATGAAAAATTGCCTACGAGATATAACACAAGTGTAAGCATTAGGTCTGATACACATAGATCGATGAGATTGTGAAAATACGACTTTACTAAACAAATAACCAAGCTGCTTTTGGTATACAATTTTGAAAAGCATAGTGCAAGCTCGAAAGTTTAAATATTGTTCAAGACTGCATCCTAGTATTTGTCGGGAGTAGCTAGAAACATGATCGTATTTACGCAAATTGTATAGAAATCTTGCAATTGCTTTGGAGGCAACGTTTAACTTACGTTTTGAATTAGAATCTGTGCTGGCGAACAATTCACAGCCATACATGATGAGAGGTACAATCAAGGCCTTTACCAATTTCAGTTTAACAGCTGTCGGTAGAGTTTCTCGACATACTGATAGACCCCGTAGAGCACCATAAATTCTAGATACCACGGAGTTAATGTGGTCACTCCAAATCAGATTGCCAATAAGGATAATGCCAAGATTTTTAATCTTAGAAACTATTTCAACTTGAACACCACTTAATAATATAGGAGGGAGGCGAGACGAGACGATTTAATCTTTGAAGGATTCCAAAGAAGTCTATTATCAGAAGACCATTTGACCATAGAAACGAGGTCCTCATTCATTCTTTCAACGGCATCATCCATCAGACCAATAGGAAAGTGTGTAAATTTGTACATCATCAGCATAAATATGGAAATGACAATTACGTATCACGAGAGGTAGATCATTAATGAACATAGAAATGTCTGTCTCTACGCACAGTGTTTAATGCCGCTAATCTTCCCAGTATATTTGTCCTTTTGAGAGCCTTCCACCAGAACTTGTGCCTCATACGTGAGTCAATCTTAACATATAGTCTGTCATGATTGCCGGCTTGAGGTCTCATGTTATTCCTGTTTATGTTTTTTTTTTTTTTTTTTAAATAATCGCATTATAGGATTCCTACGAATGGTTGATCTCGTAGTAAGTATTAAGCAGTAACATCGGCCAAATGTTCACTACGGCTTCGTTTGTCAAAGTTGAGGATGACATCCAAGCGAAATTGTTCCCCTATTCCACCAATATGCCATGTTTTCTCGTTCTTTAGCTCTCGAATTCTTGCTGGTTGATAAGCATGGACCTTACTTTTGAAATAACCCCAAAGAAAGAAGTCCAATCTCAATGGCCAATTGAAACTGCTGTTTCGCGAGATAATGCGTCACGGGTATTCCTCGTGCAATAAAGTTATTTTTGCAGTGTGGCACTTTGTACCGTTTTGTTGAAACCACATAGGGTCAACATCCATATCATCCAATCTGGGTCATAAAAAGAACTCGTCACATGACGGCACTTTCGCGTACGGCAGCAATGTTCTAATTGCTTATTTAATTGTTGTCCGACAGGCAGACATTTACGAGTAACAGGTATCAGTTGATATTTTAACTTGCCCGGTGTCATGAGTCCAAATAAGTGGTGGACGGTAAGTTGGGGTTTTCGAAAGTAAATACTAAGATTACACAATTACTAACTCACCAAATTCCTTATGGTTTATATCTTTTATTTTAATCAAAAGGCGACACAATTCTTCAAATTTCTGAGATAAATAATTTTCACATAATATTTTATTCCTATTTCATTGTTTTTTTTTTCTCGAATAATCAACACATTATAAAAAAAAATATAGAACCAAGTCAACTCATCGCTTATTTCTACATTAATGTTTTCTCTCTTAAGAAAATGTTTTTTTTTTTTTTTGCTTTCGACAATGGAGACAAAAAGAAAATGACAAATGACAAAATTCTGTAAGAGAAAAACGACCGAAGGAGAAAAAAAAACAACATTATCCTTGGGATGTAGTTTTTTTTCCTGTGAATTTTTCCTTTTAATTTTTTTCCCACCATACTTTTGTGAATTGCTATCGTTTTAATTTTTACATGGAAAGCAGATTTACTCAAGCACTTTGCATAAAATCCACATTTTTCAATGTCATCTACGGGTCCATTGTCCCCGGGAACCAGAAAAATGTGCCACTAGTGGTAATACGGAATATGGGGGTAAGAAATTACCGACGAACAAAAAATGACACGAACTTTAGACGCAGCTTTAATTTATGGATTCCTGTCATACTACTCGTAGTTCGGGATGAGGTAGTAAGACTTGTCTTTCCAAAGACAGGATAAATAAAAACAAAAAATATCCATTTTATGGTCCACAGATGAGATGTTTAATGTTATTGCACTTCAGTTGTTTCGAGAAGGTAACAAATTGGTTTACCAAAACAAAATATCAATTATTATCTGTTTCAGCATGATTGACATGATAAATTGAACGTTGCGTCATAATCATAAAATTTGACCTTCAAGAGGTTTTTTGTGACAAGTTGATGTAATTAATAATATTCTTTTATTCAGATGGCAAACCAGGGATAAGGCTGAGCAATCATATTTTATTACTTCCAACTGTCAAACCATGGGAGCCTTTATAAATCGAGGGTATATTCTCTCGAATAGGTCATCTCACATGTAAGTATTTAGTTTCGCATTTTATAGAGAACTTAAAAGCCACTCTATTAGGGAGGCAACGTACGATTAATTCTGGTTCCTGCTAAGTGTAGGTGGATATTTACCTATGAAGTAAATATAGAAAATGATTATTAATATAAATTTATTCTCAAATCTTCATCTGGCGTTAAGTTTTTCTTTCCGGAAGCCCCTTTCCCTTCCAACATCAGTTTGTCTAATTTCTTATTCAATTGCAGTGCAAACTTTGTATATTGTTTTGAAGCTTTCATAATCAAAAACATACAGAAAAGCTTCATTCCGCCTGGAACGGATCATATCCCTATGTGTTTAACAACTCCAGGAACCTGTTTGTTATCACAATAAAAAAAAATCGATTTTTTGCATACTCGAAGGGTGTCTGCAGACAGAAGGCCGTGATCGAAACGTCTTGGACCACCATATTTGTTGACAGTGCTCTCAACTCATTCAGTGCTCGCCGTGGGCAATATGCAAATTAATAATTATTCATGTTTTGAGTTTAAGTTTTAAAAAACTTTATGTCGTTCCGATGTGGAACCTTTGAGTTTAGGTTTTAACCCTGGAAAGATAATCTGCGTCAAAATGACTCACCCGCGAGCGAAATATACCGCTCTTTTGCTAATTATTACGAATCACGGGATGGGCGTTCGTGACTTTCTAGCGAGTAGATATCTAGAGCAGAAAACTCCCGTGCCATTGAGTTAAGTCTTATCAATTTGGAAATACTCAGAACCCTGTGAGTAAATTTTATACATGAGTGTCATTTTATACATCAAAATATGATTATCTTTCTAGGGTTAAAAAAACTTTATTTCGTTCCAATGTGGAACCGCTTGGTTATAAAACTAAACTGAATTTACAATTTCGATTTCTTTATATTTATAGCTATATTTTTGCAGAGGTTGACGAAACATAATCTCATAATTATTTCATCATAGTTGCATCAGACAAATGCCTCATAAGGAAGCACTTGTCTATCGTTTATCTAGTATTAAATATCGCTCTTTGTACAAATGATCTAGTCAGCAGCTTCAGAATGAAGCATCCTCTATTTGTTCAAAATATCATTTATCTATTTCTATGTCTATTTATTTGGTATCTATTAGAAAATAATTAATGCTGACAATGACATTAATTCAGTTATATCATAGGGTAAAGCGTCATATTAACTTGCACTATCAAAAATTGCTTTAAAGCACCAGATGATGGAACTGTACTAAATGTTCTGTCAACTAAATAATTTCGCGAAAGTTCTTTTGACTTTGATATTGCCTCAATTATTTTGGCTGACGTAAATATGGAACACGCAAAATCTTCTTCTATTATCGTGTCTCGATAAAAAGGGAATTCGGCATTCCAACGGGACATTCCAAAATGTTGTTTAATGTTTTCATTTTTGAAAACTTGAATAACAACCTGAAAATCGTTTGGTGATTTTGGAAAAACTTCCTTCTTAATGTTGAGCAACTGTCTCCGCATTCGACCGAACTCAACCGATGTCGAGGCTTTCGGGTAAGTTTGGCATTGTTCATCAAAAATTTCTCTGATGTTTGACCGCTTCAAGGACACGTTCTTGCACTCATTTTTAATCGAGTTCACTAAAATCAATTTATCATAAAACTCTTGTTGATGTTCATGGTTATGGTCTAAACTATTTTTTGGCTTTCGACAAAAGCGATCATCGTTAAAGTCAACAACTACCCTTGAATGACAATCTTTTCTATAACACACATAGTATTTCAAATTACCGGAAGCTTTATTTATATTATAGATTTGGTTAGTTGACGCTTTAAAAACCAGTTTGCTATTTTTCCTCATACCTGGAATTATTTCATATTCCAACACTTCACCATCCAACACTTCACTATCCAGCACTTCACTTTTTCAGCGATGATATTTTGACTTGGTCGCGATTTCTGTCAAAATAAACTTCTATGCACGTGCCTACTTCCTTACACTTCGGGACCCACATTTATATTGACAGATCAAGTTAAAGTAAACTTATCGTAAAATCTGCATAACGTTAAATGCAGACAAATTTCTATTACCTCTGAGCTCTGACAGAAATAACGTTATTTACAAAGAGAAAGAGAACATTTCTTTTGTGTTTGCTTGTTGTGCATTGTTTTTATCATTGCATGAAACTGAATTTCGACTTTATTTCCAACCTCTTTTCTACTTTATTACCAATCTGACTTTAGCTTTCGCATTTATTTCCAAATGCATATCTACATTATTGCCACTTCCATTCTGCCATTAAAGCAGACTCAAATTATTTGTATGTTCTGCTCTATTACCATTCTTATTTTCGACACAATTACTCTTACATTATGGAAATAAAGTCGAACATAGAAATTGGTGCAGTTCGATATTATTTCTAATATTTATGGAAATAAAGTCGATTCGACATTATTTCCTTCGATTTTATTTCACGGCACCGAGCTCAACTCCTGGACTTTTGAATTAAACTACATTTTTGATATAGTATTACTCACCATTTAAATGCATTTTTTCTAAGTTATTTTTTCGTATTCAACTATGGAACTATGGACGTTTTCTGGGGTAAAGCAATGATTACATCTCTGAAAAATGTTTTATTAACTGCCATTAAGCGACTTTTCTCTGCAAAATGTGTTTAACGATCCTTTACCCAAATCGTTCGAGAACAGTCGGCCGATTGTTTGTCTAGTGTGCGCACTCACTACCAATTCGACTATTTAATCGGTGTGCGCACTAACCAGCCCAACCCGACCAAACTATCGGCCGATAGAAAGTCTGTAGTGTACAGGGGCTTTTACAGTCTAAAAGGCTTGATTTCCTTAAACAGAGGTAGTTTTTTAAATCATTTTGATTTTATGTAGGTACTTATCTAGTTGAAATCAAAGCTAGCAGTGTCCGTTTGAAAGCTAACCAATCTTCCGATATCATCCCTCTTGAGGTTTAGTGATAATTTTGAACTATTTTGGAAGGGTTTAATCGATCTTTAAGCTTGTCGAAAACCATGGGTATTTCCTCAGTAAGATAAACATTTAATGATCTCCCAACTTTTGGTCGTTGAAAGGTTCTGTATCACTAGCTTAACCCTGTCCTGCCAGTTCATCGGCTTTATCATTTCCATCGATACACATATGCCCTGAATAATACTGAAGCAGTGTATTTCTGATTTAGAGTCAAACAGATAAGAGCTTAAGACTTCAGTTCTGTTCGACTATCAGTGAGTATACAAATGATACAAATGGTGGTACCAAAGGTTGGTATTCGCATAGTCTTCAATGGCAAAGAGTCATTGTCAATAAAAGCTTCAATGGCTGTGGGGCATGTTCGCATGCACCTGAGATTCATGCAAGCCTCTGAACATGTTGCAGGCTTTATCATGGTGGATTTTTTTTCCTTTTTAAGTATGGAACCCCAGAGCATATCTAGGATAGCAAAGGGGCTACTAGAATAGATCTACTCTGAGCTTTGGTGGATAATTTCATTTAGAAAGACAGTACTTAACATTTCAAGACTGTTTTCTAATCCTTCAACTATGCACCTAATCGTACTTGTATTTCAAATCAGTTTATGGATCCCAAAGTTGCAAATCTGAATATATTCAAAGAATCCCTTAAGCTCATGTTAGAAAAAAGCGTAGAGTCTCTCATTGCCACAAGCCGGAACAATCAAAAAAAATATTCATAAGAAAACTGTACACAGCTGAGTTTAAAGCTTATCTATGGTTGGTGAGAAGGCGCGTTCGGTCATTCAAAAATACTGCTTCTTTGCATCAGTGTCTTCCTGCCTGGTATAGCTTATATCCTTACCTGCGTACCTTCGCGTTGGTGCGATACTCAAGTTCTAATTATTATTACGGATTTAGACTTCGATAGAGATTATAAATCTCAGGTTTTCAAAAACTTTTATCTTCAGAATTTTTATTAGCTTTCAAAAAACCACTTTTAGTATTAATAAATGAGTACACATACACATATACTCGTATTCGTTTCTCATATCTGTGCATTTCCTGTTCACAGCAGTGGGCACTTAATTGATTTAACTATAGAGAATCCTTTGAGAATTAACGTACCAAAACCAACATCGAAACCACTGTGGACACGCCAAGATAAATGACTGGACTCGACACAGGCTACCACTTTGATTTAATAAATTCGAAGGCTTGCCTGGAGTGCATGACTGGAGTCTGCATTTTATCCGACCCCATATCAAAGTGGACCGACCCACCGAGTTAGAGTGTAATGAGGCAGACATATTCAGTCCGCAAAGAGACTACTCTGGCGGAACTTGAATGTATCCGTAGAAACCAGCCCCCCATTTGTCGTAATTTAATTTTATCTCCTCATGTGTCGTCTGGGTAAAGGATAATGTTTCAGCGAAAAATGGATTTCTGACATCCAGGCGCGCAGTAGTAGAGGTCACCGACAGGAAACAGCCACAAAATGCAATTGCCATGACGACGAATCCTGGACAGAAAAAATATATATATGTATATATTACAACCCTTGCCCACATCATTCACACTCATATGCGAGTTGGTACACACTCGTATAACTGCTGTATGTACGTTCATTTGTAGGTCCAATCAACTGGAGCTTAAATATCAAAAATTGAAGAAAAAGGACAAGAGTTCAGGATAAAACCGTATGCGAGGATACAAAAATAATTCATCAAAGTGTCAAAAAAAATTGTTCACCCAGAGATAGATTGATGGTCGGGGTTCAGTTGTTGGATGAGTTGTTGTATCTATCAGATAGTTTCTGCTGGTACTGGAGAGCTATAGTGAGTGATGGGATCTGGATATGTACGCTCGCTCGTCTGTGTGTTTGTCTAGTTAGTGAGGGCCAAACACGGTGTTTTTTTTTTCTCCCCATTTTATGTCCTCTTTTTCTATGGTTTCAACGCAATACCCAAAAGCTGCTGCTGTATGGAAACAAAAGTTTGATGTATGTTTGGGGTTGAATGTCGACTGCCACAAATCAAACATTTTTCGAATGACATTGAGTGGGTCCTATTTGTTGGGCTTTTGTTTTTTGCTTTTGTTTCACTCTCTCTCATCCTTTTTTTTGCTAGATACTCTTTTTGCAATCGATTAATCTGAGTTTGTTAAGTGACAAAGCGGATGGATGTACTCGTACGTACGAGTATTGTAATTCATCAGGATGAGATATGATTTATAGCCTGAAGTTTTTTAAGCGATTTTCTAAACACAAAGGTTCTTGTTTCTATTTTCTATTTTTTGTTTTTGGTTTCGAAAATATTTACTGAATTTGTATTGAAGGTTTATGGAACTTATTACTTATTGGATTGGAATTAATAAATTATGAGGGGGTCACAGGATTGGTTCCTTTGAGTGTAGTAGTATGTTATTATAATCTATTTGGTTTCATCATAAGTATCTGCAGTAGCTTACAGCTTGATTGGGAACATTTTGTTTCAAGATTTAGTCACGCGATTCCACGTATCATAAATCTGATACAACGATGATTCAAAGATAGAAAATGGTGGAACCGGTGCTGGAGTCTATGGGTTCAGGTTTCAAAGAGCTTGGTAAGTCACCCAGCAGGTGTACTCCATTCAGAGGGTTTCTAGTCTAGAATTTTGAAAAAAAAAATTCATATTTTTAAAGATAAGACCTTCAAAAATATATCCTCCAAACGTTTCCTGAATCATCCAACAGAAAGTTTCTTATAACACTATGAATTCTCAGAAAGTCATTATGTGAAGTTCGTTGTAACGTACTTTCTCGAAACTATTTTTTTTTTTTTTTTTTTTTTTATTTTCTTTATCTTTAACTTGAAATTGTTAAATATAAACTTTGTAAAATTTTTTTGATACTTAACATTAGATTTTAAATCTAGAAGTATTTTGTTAAATTCCTTTTCAAAATGAAATAAATAAATAAATAAATACTTTTTTCAACACGTCTGACGTGATTTCTCAAGTTCTTATGAACTGATTAACTTAAAATTTGGCGCGGAATTTCTTTTTATATCCCTCTATCGTTGGAACTATTAATTTTGTTTTGTTTTCTACTATTTTTAAAAATTTAAGACTTAGAAAAAAGGGTTTTTCAAACAGCCACCATTTTGTGAAAAACATTTTTTTATTTCCGTACTTCAGACGATAGTGACATTCTCATTGATTAAGAATCTTTTTTTTCTTTTATTTTTTCTGATCACCAGAAGGGCTGGAATCATTTTCACCACCCCAGTTTACCAGCCTGTAATTTTTTTGATTTTCAAATCGAAAAATACCAGGTAAAAATATTCTTTGTTCTTTTTTTATTGAATTTTAAAAAATACCCAAAGTTCGTACCGCTTGACTAGAATACCCCCTTAAGTTATGTGTTCGAGTATTCTTACGACTGAAGAAACGGTGCCCACATTAACATCCTCTCGGATACCCAAGTAGCCTTAAGATCATTTTCCGTAATGCCAGAACTGGTATGGGACTGTTCAGCCTCCTCGTAGACCTGGCCAAATAAAACATTGTCACTGTTGCCTGGATACCAGGTCACGAGCGCTTGCAAGGGTTATTAAAGTGCAAATTGTCTGCCTGAGCCCTTCTTCGGGGTATCTCCATACACTCAAAACTTAATAGGAAATTAATAATCTTGCCGAATACTGAACAAAATCCAAGGCCTGAAGACAAGGCAAAAAATGCATAACCCCAGATCGCGGCAAGTACAAAAGTCTTCTTAAGCTTAATAAATAGGATAATCTTAACTGGTTTTCTAGCCAAATGTACCACCTCAAAAAAATAGGATTCTCCGACGATGACTCCCGTCGACTCTGCGGAGAAGAAAAGCAGACATCTCAGCACCTGAAGGTAGGTAGAAGTGGTGGTTTCGATGGAAGAAAACCCTGATGGCGCAAAAGGACGACATTTTGATACCACAGCCTCAGGTGACCCGTTTATTCGAAGGTAGTTTGAGATATTCATGTCCACCCTGTGGAGTTTAGGAAAAGGATCAGTTCTCCAAACGTTTTCTCGGATATCGGTAGTCGAAGAAAAGTAAGCTCAGTATGCATTGCCTGGCTCTCGCTGGAGCTGGACATTTGCACAGAAAGTGAATAGGCCACTCCTTTTCATTTTCATCGTTTGGGTCGGTTTGGCTTTTGGTCAGTGCCCTGGGCTAACTCTCACTACTCTTGCGATGTCTACCGGAGTTCTTTCTAGCAATTCAACCTGCTGTAATTTGGCCATATCTTTCTGGATATGACACAGTTTGTCAGACTGGTCCACCAGACTGGCTGTGACAAAAGGTAGAGCACTCTAAATGTAAATAGCATTTCTGAGCTCGAAAGAAATATTGAAAATTAAACCCAGAACTGTGCTTAGATTTATAGAGGCTCTGCTCATCGCTATATTGAAAAAATAAGGGTCTGCAAAATAGATATATTTTGGTCATGGTCCACAACATTAAGGTATTACTAGTGTACCAGTGCGAGGAATCTCGCATGTAGAAACCCTATACCCGTAGGTATAGGTAATAATATTTTGTTCGTAATAACTTTACTCATCTACCATTTTTTTTTGTTTATACTGATGAACAAAACTTCGTTGATAAGCTTTCGATCAGTGTTAGAATCATTGAAATCGGTGCAGAAATAAACTGTCAGAAGGAATGACAAGCTCTTGCGCTAGCGATTAAATTATATATGTAGATATTACCTTTTATTGCAAAGGGTATCACTTTGTCGAGAAGAATCCGTAGACAGCTCATGCTTATTCTCTAATTTTTGACCCAAAATCCGCTAATCCTATTTTTTCAGTTTCCTTTGTTATAATTTTGGTTGTTTCTCGCTCAGGAATTTCCTCGACGACCATGTGAACTTTAACCTTATCTATCCACTGCCGCTTAAAGCTTTCAGATTTGGAAAATATTTGGCCTGATGAAGTCGGAACCAAAAAAAAGTTTTCAAATCTTACCTTTTTATAATACCCATTTCAAACTCTCTGTTTATGTTGAAACTTCCTACAAAATCGCTATGAAATAGCTAATAATAAAATGATTTGCTTTTGCAGAACATTTTTCTTGGCGAACAGACTGTATTGTTTTCTTTGAAGGGAAATGGCTTCATACTAGCAACTCGGCCATAAAATCTGGCGTTCCATCGGTCCGGTATTCTTATTTAAATACTTTTCTGCTTGAATTGTCAATTGCCAATTAGGTAAGGATTTTGTTGTATTCGTCGGATGATCCACCCATCAGACCTAAAGACATATGCATATAGCTCAAAGATAACGACTTATATACTCTCGGTAGGTAATAACCGTTTAAATATTGTTATTCAGGATTATTTGCTTCGGATTTTACTTAAAGCGGATTACACAAACATAAATATAAAAAAAAAACATATTCACATAGAAGTTAATAAAAACGAAGGACATACGACACGAATATCAATCCATTTGGTACGCCATATTATTTCTGTTTTCATTGGGACATCTATAAATTACAACCAGATACAGATACATCCAGTTCCATTGTAAAATATTCGTGTTTTACTTACCGCACCTCTTCGCACCGGACACCAGATTCTCAAATTATGTACTCGAATGTATTTTTAACATCCGTTAAAATCGAAGACAATAATTATTATTTCTTATATTTTTTGTTATTTTCTTAATCTGAATTTCTATATGATTATGTCTGTAACTGTACCTACTCCATTCAATGAAATGTAAATATGCATCTCTGGCTATATGAATGAACATTATATTGTGGTATTGGTTCGCTTTTTCTGTGATATTTCCGGGCGTTCACTTTGGTTTGTGTTTTCCATTGACAGCGTAAAAACAAAGAATTATGTAAAACAAAAACGCCATGAAACAATAAAAGGTTAAATAAAATTATCATGCCATTGTCTTTCTTGCTGACGAACTTAAATGCGATATTTTTTAACGGCAATAACAATTGCTACCGCTATGAAATGACATCCTTTCCATGCGATATTCCTTTCAACTGAAACAGCAAATATTAATAATATTGGTTTGTATTCTTCATATACATTTCCTTTTCTTTTTAAATTAACATCCCTTACGCTTACGTTGGCTTTAAGAAAAAACAAAAAACAATTGTTTCCTTATGCTACCTTCACATCTTTTCAAACTCGGTGAAGGTTATTGGTATCGAGTGGGTGGTGGGAAGTACTAAACAAAAAACGGTTTCATATTGACGTAAAAATAAATTGGTGATAATAAGTCATTTTATGGCAGAAAATGTTTAAAAAAAATCACGTTTAATGGCGTTTTTCTCTGTTTTTATGTTGGAAATTGGCTTTTTTTTTTTTACCTAAATTCTGTCACAAAAAACGTTGGGATTTCTGAAGTTTAAATATATTCAGAATTGGAAGTTACGTAGGTATAAATCGGTTATTTTTTTTTTCTTTTGACTTTTTGTTATCGATAAAAAAATATTTGAGTGATGAACTGGAAATACATACACACAGCCACACTCCTACATACTACATTATGCGTAAGTCGTAAATATAAGATTTTATTATGAAACTACTTTATAACACTATCAGGAAAGTAGACTTTATTATCCTGTTTGTCTTATTTCTAGGTCGTATAAAAGTGATTGAAATTCGGTTGAAAAACTCAAAGATCGATAATCATTTCACTCAACACTATAGAGAAAGATGTACATAAATATTTATGTGTTATCCCAATACGCTGAAACTTATCGAATAAATAAATTGTTATTTTTTGTTAGCGTCTTAGATCCTTTATAGATCTATATGCATATGTAGTTAGATATTCGAATGACTTTCTTTTTTAATGAAGAAATGAGTGTTAACCTTCACATTGTCATTATACACCTGGGTATAGACCCCGATTTTCAATTTCGAAAAAATTCGAGGTTTTTTCACTAAGTCTAAAAGCGCTTCTGCTCAGTGACTAAAATTGTGAGTTCTATTGTAAAATGGAAAATTATTTTTAAAAAAAATAAATATTCACTAAGTTTTTGGAATTTTGTACCTTTTTTCGACCACCTTGATGGTATAAACCTGGGTATAGAAATTAGTTTTTCATATGTTTTCTGTAGGAACCGTCAAAAATGTTATTATGTTTCTATTTAATTTTGTGCACAGACTTCACAATTAAATAGCCAATATATGTACAAACGTCTATGTATATGTACATGCATACATAGTATGCATATATATGTACGTCATACATATTATAGTAAAATTTTTCGACCATATGGATCGGTGAGGGCTATTTATCGCTATGAAGTAGAAAAAGCATTACATATGTACAATACATACATATGTATTTAGTTATTGATTCTATTGAATTCTTACATAGGATAGGTTGATATCATAGATACATAGTTACTAAATAAAAGTACACATATAGATAGAATAACAATTTCAAAAGCACATTGAGTGTGGCATTCTTTACATTTTGCTTTTGTAAGGATGTGCACTTGGCAAACTATTCTTTTGTACTGGACGCAGACTTTGCTGGAGTCCGTATAGCACATAAATCATTGGGATTGCGACGGTCAGGTACATCTCGACCCATCAAATCATTCAGATTGCAAGGAACATTCCGCGGTTCTCGTAGCTCCTAGACTGAGATACCTAGCCTAGTATGCATTCTACAGCACTTTTTGATCGAGTGCAGCTCATAGCTCTTGGAATCTGAGCTCTTTTATTGCTGGGCGGAGTGCAATAGTGCTAGCAAAAAAAAAAGAAATAACCGGCCAAGCGCGAGTCAGACTCGCATTCAAAGAGTTCCATATTCTTACTTTTTTATAATACATATTACCGAAAAGAAAAATAATATTGTTATTTTGCTCTTGGCAAATGCTACAAATTATGACGAATGATAAAACGTCTTCTTGCTTTTGATAGCTAAAAATGATGCGAAATACAGCCCATTTTGTGAGGATGTTTCTAAATATATACATACATATGTGCAAGTGCATATGTATGCATTACAGTTTTTTGAAACAGATCTGTTAGCTTTGTTCTAGTTTCCTTATCGATACAGAATGATAGGTTGTCTCAAATATGTGGACACCGTAATGTATAAGTGTGCCAAAAGTATATAGATATTTTAGATAAAGAGCGAACTAATAATGGTTCCGTATTATAATATGGGAACCCTAAAAACCAATTATGTAAATATAATAACCCGAATACTTCCTTAGACTGACAACCTCAACCATTGAATTGAACTAAATAGATAAGAAAACTTTATAACCTGAATGAACACAAGTTTCACTCCATAAAAGGTCTGTTTGGTGTGTTTTTTGTAATCGAAATAGGACATCTGTCAAATAGTAAATAATTTGAAAAGTGGGGGAAAATCCTCTCAGAAACTTCTTATTGCACAAACAAAAATGAAGATTGACATTTCACGAATTGTCAGATGGCTGTTTGATAGATGTCGCTCGGTGACTCCATGGATGTGGTGTAGCACGATTTCGCAGTAGGGGACATTTTTTGACACTCTCATTTGGCTCTCTATTCTCTTGATTTTTGACAGATTCAGTAATTTTACTGCACACCAAACAGACCTTAAATAACCTAGCTACTTACGGTTTCTTTTAAATATTAGCTTACGTCTAGGGCGTAATGTCCCTTAACGCAACTGCATTGAATTGTGAAACAAATAAAGCACGACAAAACACAAATCACAAATAACAATCATTTAACTGAAAAAAAAATAATAAAAATTCCATACAAAACATATGAGAGTTATATTTCTACACCCGGGTGTTTGCTGTCAAGATTAGGAGTTTTTTTTACTGGCGACAATGTGAAGGTTAATAGAATCTTTTCTGTAGAAACAATTTATAAGATATCAAGCATCGCCACTTCGTTGTGATAGTCATACCCAATAAGAATAAGATGCACTTTAAAACATAACGGAAACTATTCTGAAAAGTATTTAATACTGGATATTTTTCAATCTTCAATTCAGTTTATTTCTTTATCGATTCGTTAAAGATAAAAATTCACCTTTTCAACATGGAAATCAGCGGGAAATCAACTGCAACAAATCTTACACTTTTTACGAATTTTAGTATTAATTCCATGGAAAAGGGAAGTCAAGTAGATGCTAGATGCACTGACTTTTCAAAGGCATTTGACTGAGTAAACCACACAGTACTGCTAAGTAAGCTAGAGTCCTTGGGTATCCATTCTAAACTGTTGAACTGGTTGAAAAGTTATTTGAAACTTCGAGTCCAATACGTTAAAATTTGTTCTATTATTTCGGAACAAAATTCAAATTACTCGGGAGTACCTCAAGGCAGCCATCTGGGTCCACTCTTATTTCTGCTATTTATAAACGATTTACTTCGTTGTATTATATATTATATATTCTTATTGTTTGATGATTTAAAGATATATAAAGTGATAAAATCCAGTGACGATTGCACTCAACTCCAAATTGATCTAGATTGCTTATCTAAATGGTGTATTTCGAATGAACATTCCTTAAACATTGGCAAATGCTGCATACTTTCATCGTTCTACCCTATTATGTTTGACTATAATATTTCGAGTATAGATCTCAATAGGGTATATAACCATAAAAATTTGGGGGTTATGTTTGATTCCAAGTTGGATTTCAAAATGCATATGGACTACATTATCTCTAGAGGTAACTCCATGCTTGGGTTTTTGTGTAGGAACTCTAAGGACTTCGTATGTCCATGCACGATAAAGTCTCTTTTCGTTAGTCTTGTTCGTACAGTTTTGGAGTATTGCTGCGTGGTTTGGTCTCCATGCTATAAAAACGCTGCATATCGGATTCAGAGAATACAGAAGAGATTCATAAGATATTCACTTCGCATCACAGTTGGACATTGCCATTGCCACAATACCTAACTCGATGTGTTATTTTAGATATAAAAACACTTGAAGCCAGGAGGATTTACTTTCTGGTTTATAAACGGGTTTAATAACGGACCATATTAATTGTCCCGCTTTATTTGCATTATTTAGAAATAACACTCCAGTTATTTTTTCTTATCCCACAGCATTCAACTAACTATGGTTGCAATGAGCCTGTAACAAAAGCCTGTCAACACTTTAACACTAGAAAGACGGGAAAATCTTCTTACCAAGAAAGACGGCAAGGGTCAAGGGCTGGGATTGAAGCCGAGCAGCATTCGTAGTAGTCCAACGCACTAACCACCACGGCCACCATTATTGCAGTTTGCATTATTAACTAATTTTGTATAAAAAGCGAGTTAAAGACAAGAACAAGTATCGGACCAAGCACAGAACCTTGAGGAACCCCTACAAGTAGGGCTGAGTAGGCCTTTAGTTTTAACTCTTTTAGATAGATGAGATAAATAAGAACGGAACCAATTATGTATCGTACCCCTTAAACCACCTTATGATGTGGGAGTGAGTAGAACAGAACAACAAATTGTTTACTGGACTTCAAGGTACATACAGAATTTAGAAGATACACTGACTGACAAATGCTTTTCCATTTGGAAAACCAAATTTGTGAGAATGGTAAAATAAAATATCTTGAAAATGGTTTCGCCGACTTAAAAACAGTTTGCGCAATTCTGAAAACTTTTTTAAATATTCAAAAAACTGCGGTTGTAAAGGGCTAACTATGCACCTAATTTCTTTGACCATAACAACTAGAAAAAAATCATATACCTATTTAAACAAATAAAAAATGTTGTTTAGTTCTTTAATTTTACTAAAGTAAAGTGTGAAAAATTATATCTTTCAAATTAATCCTTTCAGCGTGTTCACAAATGTGTGCTCTTTTAACAGCATTTTGTATGACATTTTCTAACATGTTTATTTCCAGCGCAATATTATAAGCCGCGTTTTTTTTCAAATCTATATAGATTTCGAAAAAGCTTTCCATACAAAAATAAGACTGGATAATTATCCAGGCTAAGGTTTTGTTGTATTTTACATTGAAAACATGTTGCGGAAACATGTTTAGCCTATATAAGTTTAAAAAAAAACACGCCTATTGTATGTTGCCAGGGCGATCAAATATGGTGACCTTGGTGGCCATCGCAAATCCCCTGTTCAGAAAACGTTCTCTTAGAAGGCTTTTATTGTATGGGCCCTGGCCCCATGTTACTGGAACAACATTCCCTAATCTTGACAAGAACAAATTCAGGATTATAAGGTCACTGTCAACGATCGTCCTTTATTATCCTCAAAGAAATATAAACCGATGATACGATTTATAGATATTGCGCACCAAACGGTGACTCACGTGGAGACTTTGAGAGTGGATCTCTAGACCTCCTATTAAGAATATTTCTCAAAAACTGTGAAAAAGCCAAAAATGACAAGTTAATTCGGATTTTCAAAACGTCTATTCTTGTCATTACTCTTTTTTCGATCAAAGCAAAACGTTTACTTTATATTAGCTGCCTGTAGTATCAATATTGTATCATAATAAAAAGTGCTGAATGTTGCCAGAAGGAGTGCTCCAAAACATTTCCCCTGACATATGGCACACCCATGCTATTTCACTCTATATCAATGACTATCAATCGACTAATGGCCCTAATGTAATAAAAGCATGTGCATTAAATATCTTAATGCTCAACATTACGAATTTAATGGGTACTTTTCAATTGTTACACACTTAGGCATACATACTTTCAGTTCTCCAGAGTTTTCCTATGGCAGAAGATGATAAGAACCCATTTGACTTATACCAACACTAAGTGCTCCGGACAATTGCCTTTTAAAATGTTGACAACAAAAATAGAATCAAAAAAACTGCAAGGACATTTTTCTCACGATCAACAAGCATGCTCCTCAAATATCAACATTTTAAAAGTTTTGTGTCCCAAAATTCAAACGAAAACGACTTTTCAGCACTTTCTGAGCCATTTTAACTTCGCATGTAGGTATGTATGTAAATATGCGCGCCAAAGTGTTTAAACCAACAAACTATACTTCCTTGGCCATCGCCATTCCGTAGTTTTGGAATATCAGGTGCCGGATAAAACTGAACTTACCTCAGTGCTTACATAAAATAAAGGAGTGGATGACAAGGTAACTCGTATGTGTGTGTGCAAGGATGCAAAAATACAGAGTACCTATACGGATAAATAAATAAAACTTCAATCTGACTGAATTTTTTATTTAATTTCAGAACTGTTGCAGAATGTTCTTTTTTCTGACTGCCTGTCCTGTTTTTTCTTTGTTTTCTTTTTTTTTATTTTTGACTCACCCTGTAGTCAGATGTTCGACTGTTACTTCTTTTTACTAGTAAGTAAACCAAGTGCACATTCACTTTATTTCGAAAATATGGTTTGCGGATTACTTCTCCGTCGGAAAAATGCGAGAGAAATTGCAAAACAACAAGGAAAATACTGTCTAAAGATGAGATAGGCGGCGGGGAGGGTTGGAGTTTGGATTCTGGGAAATGGAAAATGTTTTGCATTTTTATTTTTTTTTAAGTTTTTTTTTACATTTTCTTTTGGTGTTTTGTAGTCATTCTTTCACATCTCTTCTTCTTCCATTTTTCATTTAATTTTTCGTGGTGGTGCTGTTTCATGCCGTACGTCGGGTTGACTGTTTACTTTGCTACGGGGTTAGTTCACCCTTTGCCACCAATAAACAAAAAAGGAGTCAGTATCCTTTTGGCAGAACAAAACAAAAAAAAAAAACAGAACGGAGTACAGAAACAACAGAGGGATAATAAACATACCACACATACATACATACAGACACGCGGGAAAGCATAAACCCACACTCAATTGGAAAAGTCTAGAGATGGCGCAGGGATTTTCCATCTACTTACAAAAGGGATGGTATGTCAGTGGGCCGCTACACATTTGTGTGTGTGTATGCAGTCGGTGCAGTGAGTAAAGCTTACAGGATTACTGACAAGGATTATACACATATACACATACAGAAGAACGTGCATTCACATTTCGTGTTTCACCCGAAAATTGTATTTATGAAGAAATCCGATAGCAGTCTTCACTATACACTGTATACGTACTACATACATACATATTACATATCTTTGGAAAGCGATCCGCCACGCTTCATAATTTCCCATCCAAATATTGTTCATCCGGCTTCATCGTCATCGTGGGTGTGTTCTGTTGGTTTATTATTATTATTTTTTTTTTTTCTTTGCGGAAGACTATCATAACTCACATTCCCCGCCCCATTCCATTACCAATTTGTATCCTTTCGCTGAATTCATGTGCATAGCATTCGAACATCCTTTTAACATACATCAAGCATTCTCGATCGTTTTATTTATGTTCTCCGATGGTTCTCCGAGCTTAAGTTGCCTGAAAGTGCGAGGAGCGATGGTGGACGATGATGGTGGTGATGGTGACAATGCAGCTACATCATATCTGTATGTACCAGTAACCCTCCCATGCTGATAATGCGGCTGGGTTTGCCTCCTGCTGCTTCAGACAATATGGGGAGTGACGATGATGCAGCTTAATGCATATACATGTTCGAATATTCGTAAATAAACAGTGGCGAGCACAGAGTAACCGCATTACATAAACTTGCCAAGTGTTTGTGATATTTACTGAAAAACAAATGCGGTGTACATATTCATGCACAAAACAGTAACCGCCGCATATGTAATGCACATAATCGTATAGCTCCGACTATATAATATTTCCATGAAAGTTGTTTATACTTTGATTTTTTTTTTTATCAAATATGTACTGCTCGTATGAGGATGGAACAATCCCATTTTGAAATCCCTCATTACAGCGTACTTTCGCTCAGCTTCGAGTATGAATTTGTAATAGTGACGCAAATGCCGTGTGTATGTTGACATACGGGTTATATGTAGTTTCCATAGTGGTAGTTTAGTGATCACTAGTATTTGTTTAAAAAACGCAAAATACAACAATGAACACTCAGAAAAAAAAGTTGTTATCACAACAATTTTATACTTTGTCACAAGAATAAACGTTGGTTAAAATCTACTCCACAACTAAAATTGTTGATTCAAGAATTCTTGGTGTTACTTACAACATAAGAATGAACGTTCTTACATCAAGAAACAATGTAAGACATCAAGAAAAAGAAGTTCTTACATTTAAGAATTAACATTGTTGTGCCAAATGAGATCTTGTTAAAAAGAATTAACAATAAAATACTTGCACCAATAATAAAGAATAGTTAAGAATTCAAAAACGTCAATTCTTAAAGGTACTTACGCTGAATATGCAAATGCTTAATAAGAATCAAAAATATAAGTTGTTGCTTCAAGGAAACGAATGTTAGCCTGGAATCAAAAATACTTACCCTTGCTAAGACTGAAAATCAAGAGCTTATAATTAAAAAATTTAAAAATGACCACATTCGTTTTAATAATTTTATTTTAAGAATACCCAAATATTCTGATTTTTTACATATCGACGGTTAACTATGAATACCTCCTATGTCGCATTTTGTAAACTTTACAGGAGACACAAAAAACTGCATATTTTCCTAAAACGAAAACGCCCGATTGTGAAATTTGGCAAAGTACTATCAATATTGGAACTCTATCAGGTGAATGGTTTTAAATACTAAAAATTGCGTTTTTCATATAAAAAAAGAAGTTAGGAGATATTCATATAAAAAAAAACAAAACTTTTTATGCTGATAGGAGAAATTCAATTATTTATTTCACATTGTGTGCTATCAAAGCATTATTTTCGAAATAATTACCCTTATTCCGAAAACATAAAAAAATTGTTCACTTTCCCTCCAAGTGGAAATCTTCAAAAAACACTCGGTAGTTCATCGGTACCAAGCGAGTGGGAGATTCTTACCACAATCTTTGAAAGATTGACATGATTTTTCTTTCTTGAATTCAAATCTCATTGGGGGAAGTTTATAGTTATAATCACCCTGTGATCCGACCGGATTGAAAACGAACGGATTTACAAGGGATGAATTTGGAAAAATGCGTTAATTTCGAATTCTTCACTTGTAATTCCATTAGTTTTCAATCCGGTCGGAATTAATCACAGTGGTGAATATGTACTTTCCTGTAGTTTTTAGACCATTAACTCGTGAGGCTTTGTTCTTCTCAATCTCCGAATATTGTCTCTTAGATTTAAGACGGTCTCCATCTTGGAGTTAATGTGATTTTTAAGACGCTGGTTGTGTGAAAGAGCGTGCTTTCTAACCACTTCTGAAGGACTTTGTTTTGGAAATTTTGTATGGTTTCTGTATTTGTTTTCTTTATACAGCCCCACAATTGGATGCCATACGTCCATACAGGCTTCAGTACTTGCTTATATAGCATTACATATTTAGTTCTAGATAGATAGGTCTGAGTTTGTTTCCAGAAGCCAGTACATTTTTCTATATTTCAAGTTCAGTTCATCTCTTCTCTTTTTGATGTGATCTTTCTATTTTAACTTCGCGGTCAAATTCATTCCAAGGTATTTAGCCGTATTGGCGTGAGGCACAACTAGATTTTAATGAATATTGGAACATTGTGAAACTTTGTATATATAAAGTTTATATGAGTAGATTTTGACTCATTGGTACGCCATTGCTGCGTCCAAATTCTATCTTTGTTGACTGCGTTTTGCAGGATTTCTGTTGCCTTAATAATGCATTTATCAGGAACCAATATTGCAGTGTCATCTGCAAAGCTACCCATGAAAGCATTGTCATCTGCTGGAATATCTCTGGTGTATTACAAATACAAGATAGGTTCATGAATTTCAACCACTGATCCCACATCGAGTACCGGCTTAACAGTCATTTCATCGGTACTGGGAAAGATGCTTGTAACTAGCTCAACAGTCATTTCGATGGTTCTGGGGAAAGTTGTAGCCTTTTGAGACCGCGCCATATCGAGGCATTTCTGTGCTCGAGACCACATTTTACTTAAAAATAAAGAGCATTCGTAATCTATAACTTAATAAACCTACCAAGAACGGTCCACTTAAATAAGAATTTGTGCTACAATCGGCAATTTATTAATTTAAGAACTGAAAAAAACATTCAAACGTCAATACTAATCCGTTGATAGGAGATATTATGTCTAGCGATATTACCAAACAAAAAACCTCCTAACATACTTTGCACTAGTTTTATGAGTTTAATTGTTTATTATTGTAATAAAAGCATTAAATTTTATAACAATGATATTAAGGAATATTAAGTTCTACGCAAAACAGAAAATAGTTAAACAAAATACTTTCATTCAATAAGATATAGCTTAAAAACTTCTGGTGAGTGCTTGTACCTACACAAAGTCTGAAGCAAATGTGATGATAGGAGATATTTTAAGCGCCAGAATGATAGGAGGTATTAAAAGTCGCCTTTAAAGACATTTTGACAGCTGATATAAGTATAATAAATGCATTCAACTATGCAGATGAAAATTCTACAAAAACTACATCAAAAAGTGAATTTCACAAAAAATGTGAGTTAGGAGGTATTCATAGTTAACCGTCGATATGTATGTGTAGATGGATATGTACAAAAACAAATTAACTTCAATAATTATAATTACTCTTCAGACGATATTCGGCAATCCTCCAATGCACTGATTCCATCCATGGGAATTCCACAACTTTACTTAAGTTTACAAATGTCTAAGTTTCCACTATCAAAATTGTATATTTGACTGGCTTCTACATTATTAATCTGCATTTTTAAGTTGAAGAAATCTTTATTTTTTTTTTTAATTCACTCACTTATTGAACTTCACTCACGAAAGATTCGCAACACAATGTAAGAAAACGCAAAGAAAAGTAGTTATAATTTCCGACGATAAGAATAATTCATTCTTAAGTCGACAACAAATTGTTGCGCGAAGATATGATTTGTTGAGAATTCAAGAATTTATTTTGTTGCCTAAAGAATTAATTTTTGATTTGATAATATAATTCTTATAATTCTTCTTTAATGTGAAGAAGCATTCTTTTCCACCAAGAATTTTTTTTTTTTTTGATGCAACTATTTTAATTATTAAGAGTCAACAGTTTCAAATATTTGGATGGAGAACAAATTGTTAGGTTTAACATTTTCCGCAGTTATTGTCAAACAACAATGTATTTCTTTTACCTTAAGTATGAAATTGTTATGAAAAGAATTTGTGTTCTTGAAAATTAAAAATGTTTGATTGTTGTTTAAAAAAAAACATTTTTGATTCGAGTATCCAATCTCAAATAGAAATATTTAAAAACAAAATACTTGAAAAAACACTTTTCTTTTTAATCTAACAATTTTTCGCTTTTGATAATATGTTAACAATTACAAATATTTGTCTTGAGTATGAGATTTTTGATACAACAACCTGAAACCAAATATTCTAAAAATAAATTTGCTGCCGCAAGAACTTGTATTTACTCGCAACAATTTTCAGCTTACAATTTTTTAACAATTATTGTTTCAACAATGTTTTTTTTCTGAGTGAATGCGTTGTCTTACAATGGTGTGTTGAAAGAGGCCTTTCCATACTTTCATAACCTTTTTGGACCACTGCGATGGATTTATCAATATGATAATGCGCCAATACGTACAGCGCGGCTTGTTAAAAGCCAATCTGTGGGGCTATTAACCTGTCGCCCTACTCACCGGATATGAACATCATCGAAAATGTTTGGGGATGGTTAACACGTCAAGTGTATGGATCAGGAAAACAATATTCGAGTATACCTGAACTAACACAAGCCATCGAATTAGCTTGGAGCTAGATTTCGCTAAATTATTTGGGCAATTTGTATGCATCCCTTCCAAACCGGATGTGTGAAGTTTTAAAGCAGAAAGGTGGCTCAACACACTATTAAAACTATTTCTTTTTTATCTAAAATACTCCAATTACCACAAATGTTAGTAATATTTGTGTTAAAAGGAATCAGAATTCTCTAAAATGCTTTTTTCGTAACAGTGTCCTATTCAAGTTGCGCAAAATTGGGTCCCTGCATTTTGCCGATTTTTGGTTAATAATTTTTTGTTAATACTTAAAGCTTTAGCAATAAATTTTCCTTGTGATCAAATTACAACAGTGAAATTAACATTAATTTAAAAAAAAAATTAATTCTTTAGCATGGGCACCGTAGCGCAAGTGGTTAGTACGTTGGACTACTGAGCCAGCGGTCTTGGGTTCGAATCCCGCCGCAAACACCAAAAAATGTTTTTCACAGTGCCCACCTCTTCCGAATGCCTGACAAGCATTCAAGAGTATCATTTATCATGTCAAAGCCTCCCAACTCGCCGTTCGGAGATGGCAGAAAACTGTAGGTCCCTTCCATTCGTGCAAAAATATAAAAATATAACGGTTGCGGGAAGCTAGGCTTGGTTCTACCTAGGACTGCAGAAGCCAAATATTATTTTTAAGTCTTTAGAATGTTTGGTTTGGGAGCAATGGGCGATCGTCCTATTCAAGTGGCGAGGGGTGTATGTACAGAGTTGAATAAATAAGTAAATTAAATTAAAAAATTAAAAAAACTAGCAGAAAGTAAAATGGGAATTGGGCCAGAAAATAAACATATTCTGGCGTAATTTCCAAACTCATCCGTGTAGTTTTCCACATTTTAGCTTTTCGCACTTTGCATTTAGTTCTCCCCTTAAGGCGAAGTAAATAAATAGCCCCAAGTAAGTCATCAACTATGGGCTGTGTTGAGAACTTAATTGAATTGAGTATAATAGAACTATGTAAATCACCAATCGGTTAATCCTGACGGCCTACCTAAATGTGTCCTTCTCTATTGCTTGCTTTTATTATACATATGTACGTAATAATCCTTTACGGCACTTATTTTAAATCCATTTAATATCCATGTAATTCAGGGGCTCAAGGCTCAACCCAAAAACCGATCAAATAAAAAAAAAATTTGTAAATCCTTCCAAAAAATGGACAAACTGAAATGAAAAGAGAGGCAAAAAAAGAGGAGAATATGCAAAGGACATAATCGAATAAAACAAGCTCAACTGACAAATTTGATTACGGCGACATTGATGCCATTATCTTCCCCAGCTCCATGTTCCCGACATTCTCGTCCCTTGTCGTCCCTCATTTCTCTTATCTCTGTATCTATCAACTGCGATCCTACCATCCGCATCCGCATACCTACACAACGACTGTAGAGTAGTGTCGTAGCCGGTCTCCTTTCGTCTATGTGCTCTAGACTCTAGAGTTGAAGGATGAAGTTTTTACCATGATTATTATTTATTATATCGGTGTTGGGGTTCTATGAGTCTAAGAATGACAGATGGGACCGAATAATAGGGTGGCATTTAATATCCTTACAAAAGCACTGCAGCGGCAAGAGGAGCTACATATGTACTTGTTCTTGTGCCTGCCTCTGCCTCCTACTTGGTTGCATCCCCATCGGAATGATGAGAATTAACCAAAAGAGAATGCAGCGCATGTTATTTATAAATTGTTTTACGGCAGAGCTTTGACATTAATTTATTGGCACCACTCGAAACGACTAATGATTATTTTGAGGTCGATGTGCGACACTGCTGCTGTTGTTACTTTTGTTGCTGCTGGTGGTGGTGGTTGTGTGTGGAAGAAGACGCGCTAATGAAAAGTAACTAAAGTTGATTCCCACAAGTGATGGAGTCTGTGCTCCCCCGCAAGTACTGAGTAATGAATTTCATTCGGCGTTATGTTTACATACTTATGTATCTACACGTTCATGTAACGGTTTTAAGTAGAATAAGAAAAAAAAATGGTTCTCCGTCGCGACAGTTGCCCTGCAGGATGGAGGATTTCATTTGTACACAAAAGACAAGCGCAAATGAAACGGGAAACAAAAGCCAACTGCCGCCTTACGCGATGTGAGTCCTTAAAGCAATGTTACGAGACGTTGGCAGCTACCACATACATACAGTTGTATGTACATACAACGCCTGTAGGCGCCTCAAAGCCGCCAGACAAATAAAAAGTCCTCTATGACGTCTGGTAATGAAAATTCCGCCATTTGAACGCAAAAATCCATAAACTAGCGATAATTGGAGGCTGGGTATACCTACATATAGAGGAAATAAGGAAAAATCTTATCATCACTGCATATTCGACGCGGGCATGTAGAATCCGCCCAACGAGGGCAATGAACAGTACACACGCACACATGCATCATAACGAAATAAATTGAACAAAATAAAATGTCATTACAATCCTTAGTCCTGTACGTACATAATTTAGATGCGTCTACTGCTGCAGCATCGGTATCTGGCAGTACATTCAAGAAGGAAAATTGGAAGAGGGACAAGTGGAACGATGATATGATCAGCAGACGATTGCGGGGTCACGCACATATATAATAACAGAGCGATGACAGGACGATAAAAAAATAGAATAGAAAGAGGAATCTTTGAAATCAACTCAGTTGTAGTACAGCCTGCAGTAGCTGGAACGCATTAAGTGTCAGAAGTTTTCAAACAGGCAGACAGCTAGGACTATGGCTGTTGTTGTAGGAGTCATTGCCGCCATCGTCGATGAGTGGCCACACATTCAACCCCCAACAAGCTATAGTAGATACGAAAATACATTGCAATCACGATCCACAATATAACTACAAACTGTTGACAGTGGAGACACCCGACGCGACATGGTGAAAATGTACTTGAATAGCTAAGGCCAAGTAAAGGTTGTATAACCTTCATGTTTCAATTGAGGTTTTGCAATAATTTAAAGAACATTTGAATACCCGCGCCAATTAGTGTCAGTGGTTGAAAGGATAACAATTGCAAATCATACGAGCAACTTAACTGTTCCTGTCAGTGTGGTTTTGGGACATTGGCATTGTATTTGATAGTCATGAAATGTTGAGGAAATATTTCGCTATGAACCGCAATAATTTTGCAAACAGGTAGGTACACATCAATTTTATGTGTAGGTATTATGAGATTATGAAATAAGGTCACCTGGCAAAACCGAAGTGATAAAAGGACAATTGTGTCTAGCCAGCTAGCTGCCTCCATTTGGTTGGCTGCGCCACCTGAATTGCAGTATATAAATGTTTCCATTCGATCACGGCTATACTCTGAAAATCATTGTTTCGTTTCATCTTGTTTCGTACTTTTTAGTTGGTTTTTCCGGTAGTCGGGTTTTAGTTTTTTAAACTCAATTTTGTATTTACAACTTTTTAGTTTCAAAAAATATGTAGTGTATATATAAGTAAGCAATGTCGTGTTCTACTTGTCAAACCCTTTCATTTGATACCCATATTAGGGATGTGGTAAAGATAACGGAAATCCACCATCTTGGGGGGCGTCCGCCATATTGAATTTAGAACGACGTCATATCCTATTGTATTCTATTCGCCAAGCCCTTTCATTTGATACCCATATTAAGGAGGTAGTAAAGATAACCGAAATCCGCCATCTAGAGGGCGTCCGACATCTTGGAGGCGTCCGCCATATTCAATTTAGAATTACATCAAATCGTATTGTATTCTACTCGCCAAGCCCTTTGATTTGGTATCACTATCAATGCGGTTGTAAAGACTAGTCGGGTAAAAAAGGAAAAAAAAAAAGAGGTAGTCCGTAATTTTGCTTGGTGCGCCCGCCATATTGAATTTTTCTGTGACGTCACATAGCCTAAGACACTCTCCGGATAAAGAAGAATCCAACGACACCTCATTTGTTGAAATCGGTTCCATAGTTTATGCTGTACGAGGTGACATCCTTACATACATACATACAAACCCAGCCTGTTAAAATCATAACCCTTCCTCTGCGTAGTCGGGTAAAAAGAAAATCATTGTCGCACGTATGTAAATTTAATGCGAGAATTGGTTTTACGTATGAGTGATAGTATGTATTTATATACTTGGAGCTTAGAGCTATTGCAATAAGTCACGCCAATTATAAAAAAAAAACAAGATACCAATATGAGAGAAGCTATATCACATCACGAAAGACTTTGTGCAGCTCCCAGATCTCTAGCAAGTGGAAATGCTTTCCAAAGCCTTAAAATCCCTACTGCAATATCGGCATCAAGTCTGAGTGCGATTGTACCTGAAACTTGTAACCATTCTGCTGCTGATCACCTAGGAATGAAAACAGCAAATCGAAGTACCACAGATTTGGTATGTAGGTTATGGCACCATAATACCTGCCATTGGCCACGAGGTCAACGCACCCTACACGCGCAACAGCTTTCGTCGCCTCAGCGACAACGGATCAACTTACCATCCACTCCATACGCGATAACACTTTACGTTGTCTCAGCAACATATCATCCTACACGGGCAAACCCTACACTCGCAACAAAAGCTTTCGTCGCCTCAGCGACACCGGATCAACCTTCACGCGTAACAGCAGTTTTCGCCATCGCAGCGGAATCCTCCTCACTCAGGGTAAATTATCTTTTAATTGTTAAGTTCAAGTGCAATCCGATTTCGGAACTCAAAATACATAGATACTAATAAAAATTCTGTAACTAATATTGTTATTAATTGTTATTAATTATCTTGTACGCATCATCAATTCCTATTCCACTTTTTTTGGAGCCCATTATTTTTCTTAGCTCTTTGTTATATGCAGAACAAATGCTGTTAATTTTTGCCTTGATCTTGGCGTTCGTCGGTTCCTTATCCCACTCTTTTAGTTTCTCCAGCTACTTTTTTTCCCCATATGGACAAACGCGATAAAGTTCTATAAACTTAAGCAAATAATCATATCGTTTTGTCATCTTTGCCGGTTAATGAAAGAAAAGCACAATAATTCAAATCCGTTGCTTTGACAATACATCACCAACTGTAATCGGAAATGAGACTTGAAAAGAAACCTATTTACACATCAGATTAACTGACAAGTGACAACTGAACCGAACACTGATGGGAATTCCATAAGTCTCAGTCTCAGTTTCAGTTTCAGTTAAATTTTTCAGTTTTTGTATTTACACAGCAGTTTAACTGAAAGCTCAACTGAAACTGAAACTGAACTGATCATCTCAATGGGGCTTAAGTCTCAGTCCCAGTTTCAGTTCAACGCTTCAGTTTTGGCATTTACGCAGCAGTTTAACTAAAAGCTCAACTGATATGTCAACTGAAACTGAACTGATCATCTAAATGGGGCGTCAGTTAAAGATTAAAAGTCCCAAAATTTGCCTATTTATCAGCGTTTTCGTTCCCTTTAGTTTTTTTTTTTTTTTTTTTGCATATTTGTCTAAAAGGACACATACACATATTTATTAGAAAATCGACCAACTTTTTCACGCCGAACAGAAAATGAAAAGCGATCTTAATTTTCACCTTTAAAAATCACAGCAACAACACCACGAACAACTTTAGTTGGAAGGCCAAATGAAAAAAAATACTCTTCCAACTTTCCAATTTGAGGGAACAAAACACAAGCAAAAAAAAAACAAGTAGCATTTTTAACAAGCGTAAGGATAACACAAGGAAACGAATATAATTTTGCGGTCGTACGTGATTCCATTAATTCTGAAGCGAAATCAAGTGATTTTCCAAGCAATTCCCTGGGCGACCAAACCAACAAACCAACCGCCACAGCAGCACCATACAGTCACACTTGGTTTTCTTCTTTTCCGTTTGTGAAATCATCATCGTCATTGCTACGGAGCCGAAATGTATAGAACGAAAAGGACGACGACAAGGACTTCGACGAACAAGAACATCAGGAATACCTCTGAGAGATCCAAAGAAATACGTTTCTATACCGCTCGCGCTCCATAGTGGGTAACTTTTTTTTTTGTTAATTACCTTTGCGCAAGGATTCGGATGCACTTTGGGTATGTACCAAAAGTTTAGCCCCGTCGCATCGTCCTGAACGTAGAATGCCGTGTGGGCACACTCAAGGTGTATATCCTAATTAGTCCTGCTTTCATTTCATCCAAAAACAAAAATCTGATGAACGCTTTTATTTGTGTGGAAATAAAAAAAGCTGCGCGCAAAAAGTTGTTCGTCGTTTTTCCAGTTCTGGGGCTTATTGTAAAAGTTTTCCAAAATCGTGGACCGCTGAAAACGTTTAAATTGTAATTTCCACACCCAACACTGTACTGACACAAGTAATTCTTCCACAGCTTCTATATGTATATATGTATTTGTGTGTAGCATGTGAACTCTGCCAAAACAAACAGCAGGTGGTGGATGCTGGAGGATTTTTAATCTTTTAGCCTTCCATGGGACCGCGACCGCCACAGAATCGAATGACTTTGCTCGCTCGCGATGACGAAGTCACACTTTTCTTCCTTGTCTTTTTTGCAACTCACTGATTCCAGTTTTCAATGGGGTGGTACCCGCTCAAGCACCTACAAAACTATTTTTAGAAACGGATTGAAACTTTCTGCTGGAAACTTCAATTACTCCCTTAGAACGTCGTCGGGATAAATGCCTGGTCGAAAATGGCTGTGAAAACTTTTTCATTGCAATTTAACGAAGATCGCTAGTTTCCTCCCACCCCAAAGTCTGCGCTGACAAGGGGCGAATCATTCCACCGCATCACACCACCGCTACATCTACCTACAAGATGTTCATTGTGACTCTTTTATTTCCTTATGCTTTCCTTACGTACCATAAAAAGTAAAAGAAGGAGCTGAAAAAAAACAAAACACCAGGAATGAATAAAACTAAAACCATATCACCACTTTATGGCTCCTGCAACAAGGATAACACATCAACTTCACCGCAGTACGAGTAGCACCGCGTAGCAGCAGGAAAAATCTATTTGTTGCGGAAACAATTTCCACCTGCAGGTGTTAGCAGCGCAGCGATACGCTTCCAACTGCTGGTTACCGGGGAAAAGTTGTGCTAACAGCATCCACCCCACTATAGTATTCTGAGTGGGTTGAATTTTTAAAAGAAGCGCGCGTGAAAACATTCACACATATCCTTTACTTAACAAAAAAAAAAAAAAGTCGTTAATGTTCCTGCTGCACCTGAACTTATAGCATTTCTGCTGCATGGAAGCAGTGGCTAGTAAATTTCCATTACATTTCCTATACGCTGTTGTGTGTTCCATTTGGCCAGGACCACGATTGTAGTTGTAGCGTCAAACTTTTCGTTTATAATTTCAAAGCGGAGTAATGAAAAAATGTTAGCCCTGGGTTCGGTGTACGTAACTACGTAATCGTATCACAGGACCTTTGCAGTTGCTGTTTGTGTTAGTCGGTTGCTTGTTGTTGTTGTTTTTCGTTCCTTTAACTAAGTATGCTCGTAGCAAATAAGAATGAGAAAAAATGGATAAAACTAAAACAGACGTTAGGGAAAAATCTTTGGAAATTGCACCGAAGGATAATGGGATATTAAAAGAACGCCAGACGTTGAAAATTATCGGATTTTGTTAGATTTTATCCGTTGCATTGTTTTATTTTATTTCTGTTTCGTTTCATTTTGTTTGTTGGTTTTGTTTGTTTACACACAATGCAATAATGCAGAGTCCTTCAGATGGATGTTATACAATGTTTAATACTTGGCTTCAGGGCATGCTTTCTCTCGTTCACAAATTAAACTTCTTAATTAAATTGCATAAGGAAAATTGGAATTGGTTTGACGGATTGTTTGAATAATATGTTGCTTTGAAATTTAAATTTTCATTTAAGGTATTCATAAACCACATACATATGTGCGAACATGTCTACATTCTTAAATATCTACTGGGTGTACGTAGGCCAACTAAAGCTAGAAAAGTACCCAAATCTAAGGTACAACATATAATATATCTTGAATAAGCATAACGCTATTGATCTTACGTTTAACTTCAAGAGTCTGTATTCATAGCTATAAACATCTACTTTCATAACACAGTGCAACCACTTATCTCGGGCCTAAGATTTGAGCATAGATCCTAAAAGTACTTATCAAAACTAGAAACTCTGCATCATTCGTTTTGCCAGATTGACTGCCTAACGTATTATTTTATAGCCACATGAATATTTTGGCTCACACCTTATTTTGAGCACTTCTTGGTTTTGTTCTCATGGCTATATCTTGTTTAACTGTAGGAATTTTTTTTCTGTCTTCAGGTATTGCTCAGATCTAGTTGACAAACAAAAAAAACGTATTTTCTATGGTAAATGAATTGAAGCATAGTTGTTACAGTATATTTGTGGACAATGTGGCGTATACGTAATTTTTTCTTTCTCTGGGCATTTTTACGATTTTGAGGTCCTGGATGCAGTTTTTTTTTGGATCGGTTTGTTTCGTACTTTTTGTCTCCTAATCAATACCTATAACTTTGCTGAAGACAGAAGAAAAATCCCTACGGTTAACCAAGATATAGCCATGAGAAAAAAAACCAAAAAGTGCTCAACACTCGTATAAGGTTTGAGCCAAAATATTCATGAGGCTATAAAATACGTTAGGCGGCAAATCTGGCAAAACGAATAATGCAGAGTTTCTAGTATCAGGATCAATGCTCAAAAATTAGGCCCGAGACGATGACCTGAAAAATGTCACACAGTGTAATAAAGAGTTATTTTCCTTCTTGCTGAGAACTACTAAGCGAACCTCAGGATGTTTTTATAGAAACTTTCAATTCTGTCTTATAGACAAATTTACAGTGTGCATACTCGTATCCACCTACTCGCATATACGGATCCTTGAAATCATGAAATCCAAAAAATGGTTAGCTTCTGGCACAACATAACAAACATGTAGTTAAAAAGTTAGCTTTTCGTCACAGATCAGATTTTAGTCATAAATCTTGCCGGGAAGCAGGACTGTCATTCCAGGTTTAAAACGTTTAAATATTTGAACATATCGTCGGCTGGATGCTTTCTTGTTCAATGTCCATTTTTCAAAATGTTGGAAAATCGATTTTTAAAGTTCAGATTGAAAATGTTTGTTAATTTCAGAACATTTTTGATTGGTATTGATTTTTTGCTGAAAGCCTAGACAATTTTGTTTATGAAACAAGTCAACAAGTTATAAATTAAAATCAACGGGGAAGTCATTTTTGATATTGAACAAAGTTATATGGAGTGACAACAAGTTGGTTTTGGTCTATTGAACAAAAAAATCAAAATATAGAACAACATAGAAAAAAACATAAAAAGAGGAAATATAAAGTTGATCATGTTATATATGTAGAACAAAAATGACATGACAAATTGTCCTATTGAAAAAAACAGTTCTCTGTAACTTGAAAACTAAAAGAGATAGAACAAAATGGTTTGCGCCAAACGAAAGAGCGTCCCAAAATTATGAAGACTGCATAGCTGACTCCATTTCGCAAAAAATGACCTTTAGAACAAGATAGCATCCAGTCGACGCACGCGACGCGACGATATGTGTAGGACAGCAAAACACTTCAAGAATAGAAGTAAAGTCATTAATAAGATAAAGAAACAAATAAGGGCCTATATGACTTTCTGGCACAGTAATTGATTGATGTCGATTGCCAATAATGACTATTTGCTTACTACTGTGCCAAGGAAGACTCAAACCATTTAAAAATAGACCAAAGGCATTCATGGCGTTTTTTAATTAGAGTCGAGTGACTAACTCAACTAAAAGTTTTTATAAAATCGGTGTAAGCCCCATCCATTTGGTAATGATTTTCAACAGCTTTAAACCGGCAAGTACAGTAGAATTTCGGAAAGATGAACGAATAAAAAAACAGACCCTTTTCATCTGTTCGAAAGGTTCATCTTTTTGAGAAGGTTCTTAATTTTGGTTAAGATGTCTTTCAACACTTTGCACTTTTCTTTTAAATTTAAAAACTTTACTCGGCCTTTTACTGGTGGCATATTTCCTCTACATAAATTCTCTTCACAGTGGTATGCAAACAAACGAAATTAAATGCAAAATCAAGCAGAAAAGAACAGTTTTCCGAAGAATAGTGTGGTTATATGAATCCACTACGAATAACTAAAACAGGAATAAGGAAGAAAAAAAAATTATGGGTAGAGCGTTCATCTATTCGAGTATCTAAAAATAAACCTGTTCATCTTTTAGAATACAGCAATGGTGAAGAAATTCCGCTAATCTTTCTGGGTAGTTCATCTTTTGGAATAGTTTTCCGAGATTCTACTGTATATGATTTTTATATTTTATACGATTTTTATACATAAAAGACATAATCACCCTTATTGCGAGTGTCAAAAAATAAACGATAGGTAAACGATACTTATCAAAAAATTAGAGTAGATGGTAATGAGATTGTCAATTACAAATAAATGAACATGTTCTCATTGTGAATTGAGCCAAATTGAGAACCAAACATCCAAACCAATTCTTCATTTTAATAAACAAAATGAAAAATGTCAAAAAGTGTTTTCCATTTACAGCAGTCAATTACATTTACAATGATCAATACCTTTATCAATTGAATGATAATTGACATTCGCACTAGGGGTGAATATGTACATACATTATATGGACTTCGTCAAGTCGATGATGGAATTACTCAAAGCGGTCATACAAATGACCGGTGCACCAAAAACTTTAAAACTTTAAAAGTCGAAGCATCCAGGGTTTAGACATTGATTCAAAACCACTTACATAATGTAGATCGAAACCGTGTTGGAAAGTTTAAGTAAACCTTTTAAGTAAGTTATAAATGTATTCCTGTCGATTTTATCAATTTGTAAACCTTTGGGACAGCTGGAGTTTTGTTGTTTCATTTATTTGTTTCTTATGTCCAAATCTTAAAAACCGAAAAAAACGATTTATCTCTCGATGTGTACTGTGACATCAGCGACGGTGACAACATTTTCGTCCACCTAGGGAAGTTGTCCGTCTAAGGGATGGGCAAATTTTCTTAAAATAAATAATTATCTTTATTAATCAAAACAACAAAAAAAAAAACTAGGGTGTTTGAAACGATTAACTAAACAAAAAACGAAAACTAACAAAAATTGAGAATCCTCGCTGGGAGAATATTTCATAGACTTTCAAAATATTTCCTCAACGAATATCAATAAAATATGGAAATGCTTTCAATTTTCATAATGGTTCAGCTAATGTGGCAACACTATGGACCTACTTTGGTCCAAGTGAACCCTACCGAGTGCGGTGCCACCGTACATAACCTTAACCCATTAGCGCTCAGAGTAATATTTTGGGCCCAATTTTGTTAATTTTTTAGTATTTTGTTACTTACCGATAGACAATTTAAGAAAAAATATTACAAAAAAAAATATTGTAACAGAAGTTCCAAAACTGTGTGTCCTATAAATAGGACGCTGGGCAGATATGAGGTCTAAAATTTGATACCTATGTTTTAATAATTTTCAGTCATTTTAATTTTTTTTTTTTTAATGAATTTATAAATGCCTGTTGACCAAAAAATGAAATAAATGCCAGGCGAAGTATTAATTAATTGATAATTAGGTTAAAATTTAAATAAATAAAACACAGTGAACAAATATAAATCGGAGTTGAGTACAAGAGACAAAACTTCTTCCTACCAACTGCAGCAGCGATGATTATTTTCATTTCTCTGGTACCAAAAACTTGTGTATGACCCAAACATTCACCATAGCCATATCCCTAAACTCGGGTGAAGTGCACCAGTACCATTTTTTCCCCGTTTACTGCAGTATTGTATTTGGAGACAAGTCAATCATATTTATCCACTTCACACTTGTAAGGGTTGTACTGCATTACCAACTGATGTTGAGGCAATTAATTCAATTCGATTATTTTCTTTTTGTGAATAGTGCGAGCAGTGGCAGTGCAGGTTCAATACGATCAAAATTTGAAGCAGTTGTGACTAATTCAACTATGAAAATCTCCTTTGCAACGTCAAACATGCGCGGTCAAAGAAACCACGATCGTTTTCTTCATTTCAACAATTCATAATAATTGGACAGGATCTTAGCCTAGTAATTTTCCGTTATCGTTTCCAAACATAGGTAATTTCTTAGAATATATGGAAGCTAGAAAGCCTCGCAGCTAGTTGCCCGTTATTTCGAAGTTACCATGTAATTTGTAATTACTTGTTAATAAATACTAATAATAATAATAGAAAACAAATTAGTTCTCTTCTAAACCTGGAATTCTCGTCAGTTACATAGTCTAAAGGCGGAGGTAAAACTGCAACACTTGCATCTTCGACTTTTGAATTACGTTGAAGTTGCTCGAGCATATCGGCAATTTGGTCAACAGTCAAATCAACAATTTTTTTTGAAACATGGGGGATGTGAATTGTTAAATTAAACAATAAAGGAAAAAGTAAGAAATACTCCATCAAACTCACCTATTCGGTTCAGAGTCCTCCGCATCATGACTATGGCAAAGCCAAAAGGAAGGGTTGTGAATCTCAATGGCTTTGTATGTATTTCATATGTGTCTTATGCTATATTACGTCACAGAAAATTCACCCTCAGACTTTAAAGTTGAATATAAGGTATGCTATATAGTTAGTTTAGCGAATATTTTACAATTATAATGCAACGAAACTTAAAAAAAAACGTATCAAAATGAACATTCAACCTGCAACCATTTTTTTTTTGTAAAGCTATCATATCTGCCCAGCGTCATATTTTTAGGACACCTGATTGCAATCCTTTCTAGTTTCGTCCTGATTTTTATTTTTTTTTAATCTGGCTACTTATTTTAATATATAATTAATTAGTTATTAAAATCTGAAGTTTCATTCATTTATGTTGAAACTTTATATTTTTAAAGTTTTTTTCCCCAAAAAGTGTATTATTTAACCAAAAACTAATTATTTTTGAAATTAAAAAAAAATATTTTTAAATAATACATTTTTTATTTTACCCTTCAATTACATAGTCAATTGATTAAACTTAACGTTAGAAATGCAGATCTTGTCTTTTAATTATTTTCTTAGTCACTAGAATTTTTCGTCCTCAGCTGTCCTATAAATAGGACGCTGAGCGTTAATGGGTCAATAAGCAGTATCTATTCACGATAATTGAATATTTTTGATTTCTGCAACGTGCTTCTGTATTCGGCATTTGTTCGCCTACCCAAACAATTTAATGGGACGAAGAGTGTGGTTATCAACAAAATACAGAAGATATTTTGAAAAAAGACGTCATATACATTGGTTCATATGGGAGCAGTTTTGCTACAAAATTGATATTTACCACCGCTGGCTGCCCAGAGAGTACTCTACTAAATGTCATCGTTATTTCGATTGTATTTATTTTGTCTTTTCACTGACACCTATTACAAGTAACGAAAATTCAATGTGAAGCTACGGAAGATTTTTTCTGTTTTTTGTCCGTCTAATGAAATTAAATGAAATAATTTCTAACAGATATGTTTGTCCGCGTCCGGTCAAGGTAGTATCCGGCTAATGGAACGTAAAATGTATGCAATCTGAAACATAAAAGCTAGGTTATGAAAATATGTCTGCCTTAGGGATGTGTGTGTATGCATTACGCTTGCAATGAGAACCTGGTCAACTGCAGCACTGGAGGTGCTACTGGAGCTTACTCCATTGCATCTTGTAGTGAATGAAGCCGCAAATAGGACGTTTCTAAGAATGGCCAAAGAAAGAATAGGAAAAGGAAAATGCATCAGCCATAAAGACCATAATGCAATGGCCAATAAGCTTCCCCTTCTAGCCCTTCCTAGAGACGATGGGATTAGAAAATTCAGCTGGAGTAAAAACTTTCACATCAAACTCAGCAGCAAGAAAGACTGGAGCAACGAATCTAGAATCTATACGCTGAGTCCACACACCATTAAATGGTACACGCGGGTGGTGCAAGAACTGGGGAAGGGACGGGAGCAGGAGTGTTTGGGCCTGGAACTAAACTATTCGAACCCATGGGCAGCTACACCGGCATTTTTCAAGCTGAAATCTGTGCTATCGACAGATGTGCCCAACTCAATCTTGACAAATGCTACAACAGGCGCGACATAGCAATAATGTCAGATAGCCAAGCAGCTATAAAGGAAATAGGGGCTCAGATCATCAAATCTAGAATCGTCTGGGAATGCCTAGATAAAGTAAATAGACTGGGCGAACGAAAAACTGGGTACCAGGACATCTGGGGATAGAAGGTAATGAAGAGGCGGACAAACTTGCCAGGAAAGGGGCTGCCACACCTTTTGTGGGCCCCGAACCCTTCTGCGGCATAGGAGAACATACCATAAAAGAGGAGCACTGAAGAAGATAAACAGGACTTAGTCCTGGACAAAAACTCAGGGTCTAAGACAGGCAAAGAAACTGCTAGGTAATTACAACCTGAAGAGATTCAAAGCTTGCATCAGCTTTGACAAAAACAAACTCCGCATTCTGACTGCGTTTCTAACGGGGCATTGTAAACTCAGGAGACATCTCAGGAAGCTAGGTCTATCAGATAAAGACTCATGCAGATTTTGTGATGAGTCCAGTGAAACTCCAGAACACATACTGGTGGAATGTGGGGCATTAACCCAGATTCAAGTGCTTGGGTGAATACCAAATTACAGCAGAGGATCTATAACTCATAGCACCCAAACTCCTACTGCGATTTCTTAGGGAAATTGGTCTTGATGAAGTGCTGTGACCTATGGAATTCTCACCTGGGCTAGGTGTGAGCGAAGCTCTCTCTAACCAATTCCAATAGGAATGATGACGAGAGAGGTGTTCCTCCGTCTAGGACTTGTAGGGGGTACAATAGATCTTAAGGTCACGGTTCATCTCACCCTTCAATAATAATAATAATAGGGATCTGTCCGTCGAACTGTCCATAATAAGAGATCTCACTGTTTTTGATTTCATATTTTGAATTTCATTTAATTCCTATATGGTGACATTACCAATTATTAAATCCTATTGAGGTCGAGAAATATATGACAACTTGGAAGCAATAGCGGTTCATTCTCAGAAGTGCGAAGGAGTGTCTGCAGTGCTATGTGCTCATTGAGAAAGCCTAGATCGAGTACTTAAATGAAACTTCAGTCCACACAGTGGGGTTTCCCTGACGACAGTATGTACTATACAGCAATAAAGTCAAGGACGATCCAAGAACTCTCCTTTAAAAAAAGAGATCTGGAACTTCCATATCATACATAGTTGTATACCTTCATAATCTTGTCTTACCTACTTTCTTAAATTGCGTTTAAAGCTGACAGTACTTGCATAACCTTGCGTTACTTAGCTGTGATTGATTTTAGGAAGACCATAAATATTCTTCGGTTTGAAAATTCCAGATATAGACATACTAGTTACAGATATTTTCGAGAGCTCTTTAATATGAAGAAATAAGCTTGTATGGTAACAGTAACCACGACAATTGAAAAAAGACTAATAATTAAGAAAACCATATTTTTCACAAAACCTTTCATTGAAGAATTTAGTGTATCCTCTGAGTTCCTTTCTACTGCCAAGTTCATCACATTAATTAATTGTAATTCAAAGGTAATAATAAATTCCATAAATAAAATACAATTAAGAACGAACAACCAAGTTCATTATTATTTAAATATACTAAGACTATAATTGAAGATGCTATCAGGATAATTTCTAAATCCGAACCGAATTTAATGATCAGGCATACCATACCCACAACGTGTTGTAAACGAATTATTCTTCTCTCCCATTGTTTCTTATTTACGAATTCTATCCGCATCCGTATCTACGGCTACGCTACGGCATCATATCAGAGTTCATTGAACCCTCAACATTAACATTTGTGAGTGCCTGTGAGTTAAAATGCGTTCGCACGCAATCCCCCCGATACGAATACGCGTATCTCGTACGCACACTAGATTTCGCACGATTTCAGGATAAACGTGTGAATTGTGCCGACAAGAAATCGAAAGCGCGAAGAATGGGGCACACGGACGCAGGGGATGAATTATTTAAGCTACCAACAATGTGCGCCACCTTCGCCAGGAAAATAATTACAATTCTGACAGGATATTAATTTCAATAGCAAGAGGTAGTGGTGAAACTAGAAGCAAAGCACCTCAAGCTCAACAAACAAATTCAACAAATCAAAACACACATACTTACATTCATATTCACAAAACTGTTATTGCCAAGAGAAATGGCAAAAGGATGAGAAAAATCATACTGATGACTATGATGATCACCGGCGACATAACCTAGTAGTCCTGTGCCCGATTCAACATTCAAATCACGTAATTTCGTAAAACACCATGGGCCCACAAGAACGTAAACAGACAAACAAATGGCATCAGGTCTCAAGGACTCGCAAAATAAAAATATAAAAAAGACGAGATCAGCAACAAAACAATCCTCTTGTTGTTTCCGCTACAACGTACAATTTTTGGTTTTTCATTCCACCTCCTACTACCGGGTCCCAATTTCCATACCATTACTAGAAATTGCCGTATACAAAGATAAACGTAGGAGCGGGATAGTGGATGAAACTAAAAAAAAAAAAAGAAAGCAATGGACAATGGGATTTCCGCAAGGACACCATTGTTCGTTCAAATCGGTATATCTACTCCCAATGGGCCGGAATGTGAAATGGAGTTACTTCATCGTGGGTTCAGACCCACACGCACGCACAGCACATAGTCTAACATATATTAATGCGCCCCTTCGCATAACAAGTGTCCTTTACTTCTTTTAGTGGTCCCCATCGCAGTTGTTTGCCATCCCTCTGCCTGCGTGTTGTGTGTGTGAACCGATTTGTAATACTGTCGTCTACGGAAATTGAAACATCAATAAAGCCCTTCGATTGTTTGCAACGGCAAACAAACTTTAAAATAGTGGGTGGCGAGAGGCGAAGGAGCAGGAGAGTCCTGTTACCTTTGTGCATTTGCGCAAAATTGGCAGCGACATTTGTTTGCTGGCTATGGGGTATCCGCTTAAGGGGTGGGGTGCGGTGTTTTTCAGCAGCGATTTAAGGTGATTTAGCGTGTTATGTCATCGGTGGTGAAAGGACTCGTATTGTAGGACGTAAGCGATAAGAACAAGTTCTCACTCACGCTCATCCCCATATCCCATGAAAGGTGCTGACTTGTTAGCCAGCGGATGAAAGTGGGGACGGAAGTGGGGGCTAAACGGACTTACACACACTCGAGGAGACTATTGTTTATGTAAGCTTCTTAATGCCACTCAGACTTAGTCCTCCCTGACGTTGGTCACGTGCTAGTCACATAGCTATATTTCCAATCGATTCTTCGTACAAGTCCTTTTGAGTGCTCCTGTGAATCCGCGAGGTCGACTTGATTTATTTTCTTTTCTTTTCGTCCCATTTGGTTGTGGACTCCGCTTCTATGAATAGACGACCACCACATTGTGGCAATGTGCGTTTGTGAATAGCTGCGTATAGATGCATTATGGTCTTAATGGTGAAATGGGGTCAACGGTTCAGTGATTTTTAAAAGGGGGAATAAAATCCGATTGCTATGCTGCTGTTATGGTATGGGAAATCGGGAATTTCTAATAATAAAGGAGTTTTATGTCCTGCATACTTCTAAGTCCGTACATTGTGTTGTGGTGAAGTGCAGATGTGGAAAATGGCATTAACCCTTTTAAAATCAACCAAAGGACAACCGCTTTAAGGGTTACAGATGTTCAAAACTAATATAAATATTAACAAGTGTTCTTTTATTGAGAATTGAATGAAGTGAGTATGTACAAGAAAAATTTGTCAACAGTTGAGGAGACAGCGAAAACCACAGCCTATTAGTAGAAAATACACCCTTCTATGTCCATCCTATCTTTAAAAAATTAAACATATTGAAAATAGTCGCTAATTTTAAGAAGAACTAATTTTGTATGTTCTTCCTTAAATATACAGGACAAATATATATATTATTATATATTATTGTTTTCTTGTGTCAATCAATCAAAATGACTCGTATATCAGGTTTTGAGCTTAAATCATGAGAAAGTCGACTGAAGTGCGCTGCTAGTTGAGGACCGTATGCGGGATAAAATTTTGAGTGAAATTTTCAAAAAATTTAAAATATCAAAGAAGAGATAATAAAAAAAAGAAAATTGGAGACAGGTAGTGTTGAAACTTATTGCACACTGATTGCAGCATTTCTGAATCAACTATGAGAAGAAAATTTAAAACACTGGGCCTTCGTAATTATACGGACATCAGCGGACCCGGCAAATTTCGTCCCGCCCAATATTAATTTTTTGATTGAAATAATTAAGAGCATTCACGAGTCCACCCGCGACCGATAACAGATGGCGCCATCTCCGAATGAAACTTTAGCGCATTGCTATATTAGCAAATCACATCCATGCCCCCAATCGTAACGCACGGCAGTTCGCTGTTCATGTTGGAAAACGGCGCGATATGAATGGACATTCACGGCACTTTTTCTTACTCGACGATTGACGTTTGAGTCAACTTGATGAACGTGATTGCACTGCTGTCTCACAAGTTCAGCAGCTAAGTGTACTTCTGGTTTCTCCTGAGTTCGTCCTGCACGAATTCGCGACGCATGTGCTCGAAGCTGTTTATTCGCTTTGGCGACTTGCTCAGCGGTTTTATTTGCATGGCGAATCGCCAAAATTGGTGCATTGAGACTGCGTGAGCTAATGTTATATCTTCTGATCGGCGGCGAAATATCACCAGAACATTGAAATTACAACGTCGAAAATTCTAATTTAGAAAATTTAGAAAATGCACCAAAAACATGAGAAACGTTGAATGTTTTCAATAAGCTCACCAAAATCACTGAAATTTCCACTTCAATCACCGGTAAAATAACAAAACATGAGCTGACGACTGAACAACCATTAAAATTATGCTGAACTTCACTTGGTTGAGCTGAAGTAATCATTCACGAATGATTTTGCCACAATTTGAATTTTGAAAATCTGATATAATGCTCAAAAGTAATTTTAATAAAGCATCTGTAGCAAAAACAGATCAATATGAAATGCACAGACTACCTATAATAGCCGGTCTCAGGTGGACCAGTCTGACAAACTGTGTCATATCCAGAAAGTTATGGCCAAATTACAGCAGGTCTAAAACAAACGAACTGCTACTAAGAACACGCGTAGACATCACTAGAGTAGTGGCAGTCAGTACAGGACATTGGCCAATAGGAGACCATGCAGCCAAACTAGCGATCCCTCACAACAGTTTCTGTCGCAGCTGCAAAAATGAAAATGAAAAAGAATCTCTAATTCACTTTCTGTGCAAATGTCCGGCTCTGGCGAGAGCCAGGCAACGCACACTGGGCAAGCTATTCTTCGATGACCTCAAAGATATATCTGGGAAAAGTATTAGAGAGCTGATCCTCTTCCTAAATTCCACAGGATGGATATAAATATCACAACTCTACTTTCAAATAAACGGGTCACCTGAGGCTGTGGTATCAAAACGGCGCCCCACGCGCTATTTGGGTTTCCCTCCATCGAAACCACCACTTCTACCTACCTACCTAAAATAGACGGCAAACTTGCATTCCCCCTGCCCGCGCATTGTCAAAAATAAGCGTCTAGTATAGTTCGTCTATGATGAAATAAGGAAGCAAGAAGGGCATCTGTCAAACTGCGCAATATCAAGTGGACTAACAGCACCATCTCTTATTGATATTCAAATAAAAAAATCATTACATCCGAATGTGTTACATGTGAATGTGTGGAAAAAGGGGGTTTTCCGATTAAAAATTTTCGCAATTTGGAGCTCTCGAGTTTTTTTTTTACTGTTCGATCAAAATGAAAAAAAATTCCCCATACAACATGTATGAAAAATCAATTTTTCAGAGTTTTCCTTAAAACTTTAAAATTTTCGGCTCCATTATGTGTTTACATGGTTCAATACGAATCCAGCAAATCGGAAGATGTTAAACCGAGTTATGCGCATGCAAACAGATACCAATTCATTTGTATGTAGAAGATAAAGAGACCTTTTATTTCCAAAATAAACAAGACGAAAAGATTGATTTCGCTTAAAGGGATGCGAACAAGCCTCAAAGTTATTGGGATTCAATTATATGGTCTGACGGTTCTAATTTCGAGCCTAGAAATACAAAAGACGTAAACTAATTAGGGGCCGCCAGTCAAATCGCCTGAAATCAAAGTGAGTTCAACAAACGGTCAAAGACGGAGGGGGGTAAGTAAGCTTTTAAAAGTAGATGAGTTAATGGCCAGAGCTATACAGAGTTATTGAGGGTTCATTTGCACCAATCGGCAGAGAAATTTCGATTTGGGTCATTTGTCTCTCAGCAAAACAACGACCCCAACCAAGCACACATCCCGAGTAGAAAAGGGTTTTCTCAGCTCACAGCAGCACAATCTCCCGATTTGAATCTAATAGAGCACTTGTGGAGGCTCGCCCTCAATTTTCAACAAACGCAATAAATGTGAGCCTAGTGAAGCCAAAAGTTCATGACGATGAAAAAACGACCCAGGAAATGACTTTGGCCGGAAACCATGGCAGTTTTTAAGCTTTTTGCCACTCTGAGAGGATTGCTATATTTCTTGTCAAGGTTTACCTAACGCAAAGTTTTCTATTGGGATTGAGCATCAGCCTTTCTCGATCCATCTGTATTCCATTTTAAAGTGTGTGCTTTGAAGATACACATTTGCTATCCTTGGTCCAGTCTTTCTTGTTACCCGGCTTCGTCATTAAGTTCTTGTCTAAGCTTTATCTTTCAAACAAAGCAAAGGGTGACATAATGGCTATTGTCGTGTTGCTGTTCACTAGGCTCTCTCTGTTATATTTATACTAGGATAGCCTCGATATGTTACTTGTCTTAAACCTATCATACAATTTCGTTCCAACAAATGAAATCGAATGACTGACCATATTTTTGTCCAAAATGACAAAGTCCAATTTCGACAAAAGTCAAAACAAAACTATATGCTTGATTATTTTGCGAACTTTTTTTCCAGGTGCCATTTGATGCCATATGCCATAGAATTTGAGTTACAGTGCCCTCAGCCTCCAATCACGAGTACTTATCCATCAGACATCCTACCACGGGATGAAATTGTTTTCCGCTTTCTTACATCCCATTGGATTGGATTTAGTAGATTCTCTTTGGTGATTTAATTTTCATTGGAATCAATTTAATTGAGGAAAACTGACAACTGAAAGCGTTCACCGACACACAGGCAAATCACAACCACTGTCGCTTTGCTTAATGGCTTACCGCAGACTACCCAACCGTTTTTGGATCAAATTGACAATTGTGCTCATTCCCCCCCCCCCCCCTCCCTCACTGTATCGTATGCATGGTAAAGAAATTACAGTTTAATACGCCCCCACCAGTTGTGTTGTCACTGAGGAAGAGGATTTGCCAAAGGACGAAAGCAGCATTTTCAATTGATGCGATGCTATGTCGCGCCGCAGACATTGCGTTAGCGTGTTTGCATATATAATGGAACTATAGTAAGCAACCGTTACTCGTCAATGCACATCACTGGCTATGGGGCTATGTCCTTCTCGAAGTCCTAAGCATTCACATTCGTGTTCGATACTGATGGCGCGTCAATGTGGTGGTGGTCGTAGCACTGGTTTCAGGAATGGTGGCGATGGCAATTGCTACAGCTAGTGAAATTGTCATTAATGCTGATTGCCTCTTGTCGCTAGATGTCCGCCAAAGTGAATGCGCGCGGGCCTCTGTTCTGTTCTGCATTTATTTAATCAGGAATAGAGAAATGATTGCACAAAAGGATCATTCCCCTCATTTGCCTCCTGTCGTCCTGGCTGTAACTATCTCCACTCTCTATGCCTGTCGCTTCCTTCCATTTGTCGTTTTGTCACCCGGCACTTTGATATAATTTTTGTCCCCCCTATTTATTGTTGTTTTTGTCGTTGTTCTATATTGTTTATCCCTTTGTCTGTCAGTTGGACGTGGTACCGATGTCGTCCTTGTTTCATTTTTATGGAAGCATTTAACAGTTAATGACAGTTTGTAGTTTTTTTTTCCAGACTACTCCACAAGTTTTGTGACTTCTAAGGGTGCTGGTGGTTGGGGTGGTGTAAGAATTGGTGGTAAAAAAAAGTGGGGACACACCAGAGGGAGATAGTTTGCCTGGATTATTGTTTAACTGTGGAGCAGAGCTGACTGTATTTTTTTTTTACGATGATGGGCGGTGAAAGGATATTGCTGTCGGTTTGTTCGTGAGTGTAGGCACTGTGCCATTATGTCGTCAAACACTTGTCTCCCCTTTTGTGGTCTTTTGCACGGGACGGGTGCAAATCGATCGATTGACGTGCAATTTGCACATTTCCTCTTTTCTTTTATTTTCATGTTGTTCGGTTCATTCTTTTGTCCTGATTGCTGAAATGCTTTTGACATTTTGCTAGATGGCAATAATGGTTTCCTTTCTGATGACAAATGTGATTTCAGTATTTTTTTTATTTTATTTTTCTGTTGAGGGTAATAATCAAATAATTAAACGGGTATCGAAGGAAACTGACAGGATAATGGACTCTATTAGGTAATTTGCTGCATGATAATATCTGTCATATGAAAAATGATCGTTGGATGTAGAATGATGATGGTGGGATTTGATTTTAGAGTAAAGGATATGGTTACCGCTAGCGGCGGTACCTATATAATGTTTTTGGTATAAATAATTAACAGATGGCCCACTTTTTATACACTCGCGGTGTACATATTATGTACATGCATATGTATGTATATACCTATGTACATATGCGGTTAGCATTGCCTGTATGATGTGCCCAGAGATTCGGTCTTGAGCTATGCTGTCCTCCAACTGTTCAATTTTCATATCTCGGTTCACTGTTCTTTTCAGCGCAGGGACATAGAAAGCTAAAATTGGGACTTATGTCCTGATTAAGTGGGACTTAAGGCCCAAATCGAGTTAGGGACTTATGTTCCATCCCATCGGGACATAAGTCCAAATTTTTTTTTATCGAAGATGTGTATCTTTTTGACTATTCATTAATTGGATCCCACGAGTAAGTCGGTGAAAAAGGTGCCACCACAGCATAGCCGGTTTTACTGTGGTGGGGCAAAAGTACGACAGGCCCTTACCAAGGCGCCTGAAGGAGCTCATTAAAGACTAATTTAAGCCTCAGCCTTGCATCCTTGGGCAAGGTTTGCTACATGCTCACACCACCACTGGAATCAGGTTGACTACTCTTTGGCTTCGGGCCCTCGCCCAGAGACCTTACAGCTTGGGTAGCCCTGCTACAAGTTATGTCCCGATGGGATGGAACTCAAGTCCCAGATTCGATTTGGGCCTTATGTCTCGGAGACTTATGTACCTGCGCCGTGCTTTTCGATGTTGTTGGTTGCTTCCCCTGCATGACTTTTCTGCTGACAGTCCGAATGATTTTTAGGTTTAAACGATCTTCATTTCTAATCTTCTGTTGAAGAATCAGGACAATGTAAGCCACCACCCGATTCTCCGTTTATATGTGATCTATCCGTGGATATTACTATACTTCCTACTTGAGCAATGGCTGAGCCTTGTTTCCAGTTTTCGCGGCTGGGGAAATTGACTGTATATTCGGTTTTGAAAATGTTTTCGTTCTCTATGAGATCACTTGGGTTGCTGACAATGCCAGAGGATTCTGAAACATCCTTCCAGATAGCTGTGTGTTCTGTGAGCCTATCGTCTTTAAAGTGACCCCGGGTCCACAGTCTGATTGCAGAAAGCCTCACAGTCCTTTTGACCTCAAGTTCCAAAGGAAGAATATTGAGAATGGTTTTCATGGCTGCCCTGGGTGTACTGGATTGGGCTCTAGGAACCCCTAGAAGAATTATTAGTATGTAGTATTTTAGCGTATCTGTTGTTCACAGCCAGCCACCATACTAAAGCTAGGATTACACGATTGACTCAAAAGTTTAAATCTAGCATCAATAGATTTACGCCCGATTGATGTAGTTTTGATAGAAGCGTAAATATTTGTTTCCCCCCATTTACACGATTGGCTCTTTTTTAATTCAATCGAATTGACTATTGGTTGTTGCTTGCTGTCATTAGTGCCAAATGAATTAAATAAATATATGTATTTATTTCTTCGATTTTAAAAAAAAAATGACGTCGCAAAGTGGAAAAAAAAACAGCAGCTGCTTTGTACGTGTTTGCAGCATTTTACACTGGTCCCTGGCTGTACGCGGGGGTAAGAGGAATGAAAAGTCTCGTGAAATACGAAATCGCGCAAAGCGAGTCCGCGCAAAGCGAAGTATAAATTTCATGTATTTGGGGTATGGATTCCTGAAAGATGAAGCACCATATTTCAGCCGTGCAAATCGAATTTTGGTAGGCAAATGCATTTCGCGCAAAAGTGAAACCGCGCAAAAAGAAGTCGCGCAAAGCGAGAGACCAGTGTAGTTATAAGCAGCAATCGGAAAAGAAGGCAGCAGAAAATTATCGCGTTGTACGAAGAGCCTGGATGTTTGAATGGCTGAAAAACCGGCCAATGTGTGCAGCACACAACAGTGTACAATATCAATCATAGTACCTACCAGAAGTCTGCGAAGCAATATATTCATCATCTTCAGACGGCTATGAAATTGCAACTTTGGGCTTTGCTTTGGAATTCGATTTTTTTAACTTTCTGTTCTGTTGTTTCTTGAACTGTTGTTTCATTGTCTTGCATCATCACACCAGAAAATTTAATGCATAATATCGTCGAATAATTCCTCACTCATCATGTTCAAAAACACTAGAAAATAAATATTTAAAAAAAAAAACTACTACTTATTTGCCTGCGAAATTGATCCAAAATTGACACCTGTGGTTGACGCTCGAGTCGTTAACCACTGGTTGACGGAATTGAGCTGTGGGTTGACGCTAGTGTTTCAATTAATTCATTTACACGATTGACGAAATCGAGTAAATTTTGGTTGACGAAAATTGTGGGCAATCTGTGGGTCAACCAAATTGGCGTAGATTGACGTAAAAAACTGTGCCTTTACACGATTGATGTCGATTGGAGTACAGAAAATCGTAAATATTGACGCAAAGCGTCAATCGTGTAATCCTAGCTTTACACTCCGCAGAGTAAGATAGGTTTGACTACACAGGAGTAGATCCATTGAACTAGTTTTGGTTTCAAACCCAACGTCTTGTCGAAAGCCCTCCGGCAAATCCAGAAGGCTCTTTTGGCTTTGTTAGTTCTGTATTCTAGATTCTTTCTCCAAAGTAGCTTTTTATCGAGAATGACTCCTTGGTAGTTTATCCAGAGTAGGTCTACTGTGCCCCCTTTTATATCAAGGAATCGTACAAAATCTTTAGAAATTTGATAATCCCTTTAACTGGAATACTTTTGAAGTCCTCTTCCTTGATGTGTATTTGACTAGTGTTTTGGCTCTTCTTTTTACTAGAGAAGTGCACTCTGAGATCAGGTGCTCCGTAGTTTCTTTCATTTGTTGACAGAGTCTGCATACATATGTGTCTGTGTTACTGATTTTCATTTTGTATAAGTGGTTGTTGCAGATTGAATGTCCCGTTAGTGTTTTTAATTTTAAATATTCTCTCTTCAGTTTAAGTGTTTCATTTGTTCTTTTGTTTCATTTGGCCCTATGCTGTTCCAGTAACTTTTGAGTTGGTTTGTTGTCCAGAGACTACACTGAGACTACTTTATTGTGGTGTACATTTTTGTGAAGCCATAGTAAGGGCCTGGTCCAATAGATGTCCTTTTTTGGCCAGGACATCAGCCTTTTTGCTATATAGCCATTTTTCCAACATCTTTTTAGCTAAACTGAGTTAACTGAGAAAACTGTTCTAAACCAGAATTTCCGCTTTTTTTCACAGACGAGCTTAAATGTTGTAAATGCTAGAAAGAGTGAGATAAAAAGAGGTTATTACCCAAAAATAGAGAGAAGTGAATCTATGCCAAAACCGACATATTTATACATCCATACATATGCATATTATATATTGTTCGATTTTTCTTAAAAATCATATCTTATAATTAACTAAATCTAACTGTTTTCAAATGTTTTTTAATGCTTATTGTATATTCGCTTAAGCCCTTCAGTCTCTCGAGCTATTCCCATGAAAATTTATCGAATATTCAAAATCCTTCAATAAACTAAAATTAAATTCAACTTATTGTTGATTAAACGGGTCTATAAGCGATACCATCATGACTCAACAGAGAATTCAATTTAATAATTGAAAAAATTTGAGAAGCGAAAACGTCGGTCATAAAATGTGCGCTAAGCATTTGCATCATCAGACTCATTCACGCTTATCATCGCGTCACACCCACGTGCTTTTCTTCGCATTTAATGACATTTTTTTTGGCGAATTTTCCCTCCGCCCCCATGAATACATCAAGTGTGGCACAACGTCTAACATCTGCGATAAAATTCATAGCCACATACGAGTATCTGTTGAGGCAACAGACAACCCTCATCCACACTTCACCCTCGAAGCCATATAATTTAATATAAATTAGTTATCAATAATAATTTTGCTGTTTTAAATCAATGACCATAAAATTAAAATTAATAATATTTTTGGAAAATTATCAGACGCCGGAGAGGCCCCGGGGAATTGGTTCAATAATTCCCCGATCATTTGGTAGGAAATGAGCTCAAATCAGCGGCAGCGTGATGCGCTATAGGGCGGGTGGACTTGTGGGTTTTGGGGTGTGTGGGCGAACTATGCCCGCAAGTAGAATGGGGCGCGGGCGGCGCAAATGTCATTGAATAATAATTCGGTATCATTATCGGTTTTATTGCCCTCATAATATTCGCAATTACCTATCCGAGTAGATAGACATTTCATTGGGAACCCGAGCCACCCATTATTTTGTTGGGGTGTCCCAGCCCTGTGTGTATAGCAATTTCTTTGGAGTGTATGTTCGCGTTCGCGCCCGTTCGTGTACGGCGATATAATTATGGGTTTCAGCGGGTCGACAGTGGTGGCTGTCTATTTGACTCACGATTGTGCAATAAAAACTTTAATGGGTTCAACTCAATAAATGATGAAATTTTAACCGCTAGCACTCTCGGGTTCCCATTCAGGTTTCAGGAATACCTCCAGAGATGGATTAGTGATTTCTGGGTTTTTATCACCTTTAAATCTCATCGCATCAGTTGGTGAATTGGATTTTTTATGGTCCATGACGCTATGGGATATTTTTAGGGACTCTACGCTATGAGACTTGAGAGAGACCAAATGCGGCGACCTAAATTAGAATTCAATGGGATGTGGGCAAAGTGTATTCCTTATCGGGAAATAAAGCTTTTGAAAGTTAAAGCATTGCATGATATCTTTATTTGATAGAATTTTGATTTAAGGTTTCCCAACGAATTAGGGCTCAGATCAGAATTCGAAATTTTGAGTGTAATCTAACCCGGCGAAAGTGTGGTGACAAAAATATAACTTAGAGTATGTGGCTGGGTATGACATACCCACTCACAAAATTACCTGTAAATATTGTTATATTAAATATTAACATTTAAAAAATTTTTTTTTTATTATAAAGGGTATTGAACAATTAATTGTAAATAAAACAATACAGCTATGTAAATAACACTGTGGGTATGTTATACCCAGCCACACTCTCGCTGGGTTAAATATAAATGTAATGACTAAAGTTTCCATTTTAGACTGGACTTGGTTAGAACTATCAAGAAGACTCAAGAAGGGCTTCGGTATAAAGATTGGATTTATCAGATAAAAGATTATCAATTTAATGTATTTTTAATATTCAAAGATCGAGAGAAGTGAAATATTGTAGCTAAAAAGCTAATGATTGTGCTTAATTTAATATTTTTAACTATGCAAGTAATTAGTTTCGTTAGTTGCACGTGCTCGAAAATCCAGTGAGCTATTTGTGCCAGGCTAATTTGTAACTTGTCTTCAAAAAATATGCCTGAAAACCATATATCTGGAGTGACATGGGACTTAAATTATGAAATATATTTTTGTCCTTTTTTCGTAAGTAGAGAAGAAGAAGATTGTCCCCACCGTATTTTTGAGAAAATGTTTAATCCTACGATGGGCAACCACTTTGTGTGCGGTAAGTTACACTACTTGGTCCAGCCAGACTAAATATTTTTTTAGTATGAGATGTGGCCTATATAAACATTTATTCGCTTGCCAGCTGTACTATTATGCTTCGGAATTATATATTTCTGTGGCCACAAGTCGACTTTAGACGAAATTGAGATTTTGATGCAATTAGATTCAGCGTACTCGAATCTATTTTGTAAATTTTTTTCAGCTTCTTATCTTCAAAAATGTGACCACAATTTCAAAAAAAACATAACAGCTAAAGTCATTTTTTTTTGGTTTAGATAAAGGAGAAACAACCAAACTCAACAAAAAAAAACGATATTTACTGTCTAAAGTTGACTTAAGATAATTTTTTTAAGATTTACAACAGGGAATAAAGACTTAACTTGACTTTAGCTATTTTTCCACATTAAATTTATACAATTATTGCATTTTTTTGTGGAGGAAAAATAGCTAAACTTGAGTTTAGCTGTTTTTCCGTGTTAATATTTTTTGTTTTGTTCATTTTTTTTGAAGGAAGAATAAGTGAAAAGACTATCTGCAGTTTAGCGGTTATTCCAAAATTAAATTGTGATTCTTTAAAATGGAAAAACAACTAAACTCCAGATAGGATTTTTTTATGATGAAAAACCTAAAAGGCATAACGACTAAAGTATTAGTTTTGTCAATAAAATCCTTTACAGTTATTTTTTTCAAAAAAAAATAATTTTCAACTAAGAAAGAGTAAAATTATCTTTATTTTACTTTTTTTTCAACGCGATCGGAGTTTCCAATCGCCCAATAGAGTCATTTGTAATTTTACGTGTTTGTCAAAAACTTTAAACTGCTCTCCTGAAAAATGAGTAAAACAGACTTTAGCGGTTTTTCCTTGTGACCACAGATTTGTATTTATTGGTAACAGCTTTAAAAATAACACGGTTATGTACGAAAGTTAGAGAAAAAAAATTTAAAAAGAAATATTTAATGAACGCCATTTTTATTATTTTTGACTCAGTACAAAATTATGCTTATTCCCGCCAGATATGGTAGGAAATTGGTAAAATATAGAAAATAATTATTTCATTAATTTTGGCAATCATCACAAAGGTAATGTCTGGCATGTCTCTCCCTAAGATATGATCATTTTGTGTACATATGCCCGAATATGTTCTTAGAAAAATTGTTGTGGTCCAGCCAGACCAAGTGGTCTATATAGCAGTTGTTTTATTTGGAAAAAAAAAGTTTCTACCACAAACTTATCCGATTTGACCCAACAATGGCTGTATTCGATTTAGAAAACTATGTTTATAGAAGTCAAGAAGTTTCAGGGTTTTATATTGGATGGAAAAAAGTTCTTGTACGACAAAGTCAAATTTGGTCTAGCCAGACCCAGTTGCCCATCCTTGGGTTAAGAAAAAGCGCCTATTCCAACATCTAAATTATTTCCTTACCAAAAATCAGCCACAAGTACAGGCTGGCAATGCCTGTGCGCCAAAAATATACCAGCAAGACTAAAAAGAGAAATCTATAAATAAGACCTGCACTTTTATACGGTGCGGGCTTTAGGCAGCCCATATAAGCAGAAGATACGCGTCACAGAAATACATATTATAGATGGCGAAATAAATTCATACGAGGACCTCTAAGAGTAATGTAATGGATCCTAATGTTGTGCACCGCAGCCGAAAGAGATCTAAATTGTGCTGAACCTTGAATAGTAGCACCAGTTACCGAAAAGTTGAGAAGAGACGAGAATCATATTGTCTCAGATGGGCCATCATTGTGTAGAAGTCTAGAGCCTCAAGTCAAGAAAATTGTTACTGTTCATGTTGGCATTCTGTCATGCCATCAGTAATCTAATCTCAGCTATCAAGTGGACGGACAAGTGGAAGCAGGACTCCCGCCCTAACGGTCGCGTATCCTTTTAACTCTCGATATTAATTTCAAGCACATGAAAATTGAAATATAAACTAACGAGAATTGTGTAGAAGTCAAGAGCCTCAAATCAAGAAAATTGTTACTGTTCATGTTGGCATTCTGTCATGCCATCAGTAATCTAATCTCAGCTATCAAGAGGACGGACAAGTGGAAGCAGGACTCCCACCCTAACGGTCGCGTATTCTTTGAGCTCTCGATATTACTTTCAAGCATAAGATAAACGGCCTTAGCAAACACACTGGCAGACCTAGAGCAAAGTGATTCCGGTTTTTAATTCTAAGGTACGGAACCCTGAGAATTAAGTGAATTTATTTCGTGCCGATTTAGCTCAAGAAAAGCTGAAAGGATGCTTCTAAGTATTTTAGAATTTTCTGTTTACCCAGAGCAACTCACATTTATTGACTAGGAGCATTTTGTAATATCTACCAGTCCGTTAGCGCAAGTGGTTAGTGCGTCGGACTACTGAGCCAGCGGCCTTGGATTCGAATCCCGCCGCAAACACCTAAAAAGTGTTTTACAGTGCCCACCTCTTCTGAACGCCTGACAAGTATTCAAGACTCAAGAGTATCATTTATCATGTAAAGCTTCCCAACTCGCCGTTCGGAGGCGGCAGAAAACTGTAGGTCCCTTCCATTCGTGCAAAAATATAACGCGCACACACAAATGGTTGCGGGAAGCTAGGCTTGGTTCTACCTAGGACTGCTGAGGCCAAATATTTATTTATTTATTTTTACCAGTCCGTTAATCGTAGAATGAACGATTAGATCCTTGTTCCGACTGAAAAATTCAACAATATCTAGAACAATAGTCCTTAAGAGGCCTGGGAACCGCGATTGAAGCCCCCATTGTTCAATGAGTAGTAACCAAGCAACCATCAATCATCAGGTCAGTTTTATATGAATTTTCCGGACGTTTTCAACTGCCTTAAAACAACACACACTCTACGCGTTAAATACTTCTGAATACGCTTTGTGTATGCCTTTGGCATTTACATTTAATTCTCAATTGGCTAAAACTGTGATAGAACAAAAATACATATGTATGTAAATATATTATGTTTATCTAGGATTAAATTCCATATAAAGTATATTGTTCATGTTTTTTTTTTTTGCACAAAAAGCAAAATCCGATTAGTTGGACAAATCACCCATGACAGTACCTACATATTTATAATGTACATACTATGTATGTAGTTCTCATTGATTTTCTAGGAATATCTATCTACACACAAACATCCATACAATGAAGCTCTTACGGATATATTAATTTCATGTCCCGTACATTTTTTATTTGTTTGTAATCTTTTTTGTTGACGGTTTATTTATTAAAATGAAAAAATGTACATACTCGAAACAAGAGAGAGAACCCCTGTTTTTGATTATTTCCCTGAAACGATAAATGGGGATAACCTTACAAGTCGATTTGTATGGGAATATTGAAATCAATATCTGGCAGATACACAACATAGTACATATGTAAGCTATACACTCATATTTAGGTATATTTCGTTGTCACCATCATCATTGCCATTAAAGTGTCCCACATTCAGCTATTTTGCTGGAGAAAAATCTCTTTACCCACGAAGTAACACCGACCGCCGCGCCGTAATCATCCCCAATCACTTTTATCGAATGCAAATTCCAACTCATGTTACGATTTAGTGACATAAGAGGCGTCGCCGCATTCACACAGACGCGCCTGCAAACAAGATTCTTGTTCGATATTGGGCGTATATGTATGTGTGGTGCAAAAACCATTTTCACTGTCGTCATTTCGAATTCCACCCGCCGACAACCCCTAAATCAACAAACCTTTTATTTGCATTGCGAAATCGTTCTAACCGCAGGTATGCAACGATGAGCACAGACGGACTAATGTCATCGACAAGGATATCGTTGATAATGACGACAGAGGCGCGTTCTGTATTTGCGGTTATCGCATAAACCGCACACACTCACTAAATGGCGCAGATATCAGCGTATAGCTTTGCTTCTGACTTGTTAGTGGCAGGGGTAGGGGGTGGGTTTGGGTGTGGTGACACGGAGTTATTTATAATGTGTAATTCCGATTTTGATTTGCAGCAGGTGTACACAGTGATGCAAACGAGTGGTAAACTGTTTTTGTATGCAATTGTCATCGAAGCAATTTGTTAATAATTTCGATACACTCTCTTGTACGAGTATGGAGCTAGGGGTGAAGGGGAGCACAAATTGATGAGCGCCATCGGAGGAAAATAATCGAAACGATTCTTCCAGCGATTGCTTTTGTTAATTTTCAATTATTTTCGAGTGAATGCTTGGCGAATTCACAATTTTCGCATACGACAAATGCAGTCGCGCACAATTTTGTTGATAGTAGTTCAATGTGGCAATTTCATTGTTTTTTGAATGCGAAATGGATTTTGTTGGGGTTGATAAATTATAGGGAATCCGGCTCGATTTTCTTGGTAAAAGCAAATTTTTTTTTATTAGTCTTGATTGGTTTTGGGCGTCATACAGTGGGGGTTGAGCGGTTTGACATGTTTTGATTTATTTCACTATATCGTCGGCTGAGAATATAGTTGTCGTATGTCAAATTTTAGCATTTTCTGATTTTGATACATTATTATATTATTCGATGAGATCTTTCTGTTGGTGCTATCAGTTTTTGCCTACCATCAATAGTTTCCGAGATATACCGTGTTATTTTGTCGTATGTAGGCTCTTAGTAACGGTTTTAGTATTTATTTGTCGTATGCAGAGAGTTTTTTTTACATACGACAAATTTTCATACAAAAACTGAATTCTTTTTAGTAAGAATTTAATGGTCGTATGTATGACTTTAACATCCGCTTCGATGATGTGAATAGATCTATGGCTGCATTAACCGTGCGCATAGAAGTGCTCGAACAAACTTCCGAATCCATTCGGTGTTCACAGCTTGACAAGGAAATGCTTGTGCTACAAGATAAAGTGGACTCGATGGAACGTGACAAAATTTCTGCAGATGCCATACTTCACGGTGTTCCACTGACAGCCAACGAAAATCTCCGGCAAATGTTCGATACTCTCTGCACCTCCATAGACTGTACTCCTCCAATTGTTCCCAGAGATATCTTTAGGACTAAACCAAAAGGAGCTGAGGGGAACTCAGCCATAGTAATAAAATTCGCGACCACGGTGGATAAAACTGCGATACTGAGATCAACAAATACAGCGTACAAAAAAACGCGCAAACCAATTTGTTTACGTGATCTTGGATTGCAATCTGACAGTCCGATTCACTTGAACGAAAGTCTCACTCAACGTAATCTTGAGCTTTATCGGAAAGCTTTTCAACTCAAGCACCAGAAAAAGTTTTTTTCTGTGTACACTCGCTCTGGGCGCGTATACGTGCGCCGCACACCGAATGAAAAAGCTTTTTTGATTAATTCCCGTCAACACTTAGATTATATTGCTGCTGACAATGTTACAAACCATGATGACATCACGCCTGTACCTGATCCTATGTAAGCTGAAGTTCCTGTCTACTATGTATTTCTTATATTATTATATTATTTTTATTATTTATTATATTATTTATTATATTTATGTCTTCTTTATATGTTATTTAATAATTGTCGTGTGCTTAATCTTGCATCTATTTTCATTGTATGCCTGTGCCTGTCTTTCGAGAGTTTTCTCCCTTAACTTAATTTGTCTTCTTGATTTTCTCTGTTGTGAGGTTATTATATTTCTTTTCTCCCATTCTTGATGGCTCAAACAATTGCTACCCCAGTACAGAGAGGTGGTATGAACGATAACTTGCGTGTTCTGATAAACATTTTTTGTAAACAACGTCAAGGGCTGCGCGTGTGCCATATTAATGCACAGAGTCTTTTTAAAAAAATTGATGAATTTAGAGGTTTGTTTGTTGGTTCTTGTGTTGATGTGGTATGTGTAACAGAAACGTGGTTTAGTACTGTGGTTAAGGATGAAATGTATGCTCTGAAAGGTTATAGACTTTTTCGAGGTGATCGAAACAATAGAATTGGTGGTGGCGTTGCAATCTACATACGTAACACCGTAGCTACCAAATTATTGATAAATTCACCCCCTGGTAGTCCACTGGAATATTGTTTTGTTGAAGTTGTTTGTGAAGGGAAAAAATGCCTCCTTGGTGTTGTTTATAGACCAAACAGATTTTTTGATTTATCACCCATATTCAATATTCTTGAAAGCTATTCTCCACTGTATTGGAAAACAATAGTTTGTGGCGACTTCAATTGCAACATATTAAATGAAGTGGGCTCTGCACCATTTGTTCGGTCTGTGAAAGCAGTAGGCTTGGACATTATTAACACAACTGTTCCAACGCACTTCACTCAGGCCAGTACTTTGTTGGACTTATTCCTTTGCAATGACTGTGAGGATGTTTTCTATAGCCAGGTTTCTGCTCCTGTGTTCTCGAAACATGACTTAATATTCGCTACATTTAATTTTCCCCGACTTAAGCTACAATCTAAGTACACGTATCGAGATTTTAGGAATGTAAATACTGAACTTCTCGAGCGTGACTTGCAGAGAATAAACTGGAGTGAGATTTATCATGAAACATCAACTGATATCCAGGTTGACGTCCTTCAGAATCACGTATCGCAACTGTTCGATTCTCACGTGCCACTTAAAACTAAAATTAAAAAGCACTCTTATAACTCCTGGTTTACACCCGAAATCGTTGACCTACAAAACAAACGAGATGTAGCTTTTGCGAAATGGAAGAGATATAGACTCTCAGAATTTTACGACACCTTCCGAGAACTCAGGAATCTGGTTAATTCAAAGATTAAGCGAGCCAAATGTAAGTTTTATAAGAGGCATTTCGACCACAATTTACCTCCGAAAAGTCTCTGGAAAAATCTGCGCGAATTAGGTACTGGACGCACAAGGAATGATGAGGTGAATGACTCTGATCCTAACCAGCTTAACAGAGAATTTGCGAAAGTACAGATGGCGGCCAATACATGTACTGAACCACCTGTTGTTGTAGTAAATGGCTTCGAATTTGCCTGTTTTGAGCAAACTGATGTTGTCAGTGCTATTCTTAAAATTAAATCTAAAGCTGTTGGTATTGATGGAATTCACCCGATTTTCATTAAAATGATACTACCTTACCTTCTTCCGGCGATCACTCATATCTTTAATAATATTATTATTACCTCCGCTTTTCCTAATGCGTGGAAAATTGCAAAAATTCTTCCGATTTTGAAAAAGAAAGCGTCTTTGAACAAGCCGGCTGAATATAGACCAATTGCCATCCTTCCTTTTTTGTCAAAGGTAATGGAAAAAATAATTCACCAGCAGATGTCAGTCTTTCTCCAACGAAATAAATTACTTTGTGTGAATCAATCCGGCTTCCGGCCGAATCACAGCTGCACATCCGCACTACTAAAAGTCACAGATGATATCCGTGCTGCGATGGATAGTGACCTAATAACTTTTGTGACTCTGCTGGACTTTTCAAAGGCATTTGACACAGTGGATCATTTGCAGCTGCTCTCAAAACTCCGAGGATTATTTGGCTTTGCATCATCTGCAATCAATCTAATCAAAACGTATCTGGACGGAAGAAAACAAGCAGTCTCAGTTAACAATGTAATGTCTGATTTCATTTCAACTTCAGCGGGTGTACCTCAAGGATCTATTTTAGGTCCATTGTTATTTACCATCTTTATTAATGACTTACCGACGATAATTAAATACTCATCGCTCCACATGTATGCAGATGATGTCCAATTATACCTAAGTTGTAAACCTGGCTCAGTCGAAGATGCAGTCTGCAAACTCAATGAAGATCTCCAAAGAATACAAGTTTGGTCTGAAGACAATTCATTGAGATTAAACCCAACTAAATCTAAATGTCTCACTATTAGTAGACGTGGTCTAAATAACTGTAATCTACCCAATATACTCCTTTGGAATGAACCAATTGAGTTTGTTAATAAGGCTAAAAATCTTGGTGTTTGGTTGAATAAAAACCTCAGTTGGGATGACCACATTTCTACTATAATAGGTAAAATCTATGCATCTCTTAGAAATCTGTCTATGTCGCAGTGCTACACGCCATTAAATACGAGATTAATGCTTGTTAAGACTCTCTTGATCCCAATTATAACATATGGCTGTGAAATTTTCTGCTCTAGTAGTGCGTTCATTAGACGTAAGCTCAACGTTGCCTTTAACAACATTACTCGCTATGTTTATGGACTGCGACGGTACGACCATATTTCATCTTATGCTAAAAATATACTGGGATGTTCGCTAAATAAATATCTTGAGTATTGCACAATCAAGTACCTACACAAAATAATTACCACCAAGCAGCCTCCATATTTATACGAAAAACTAAAATTTTCACGCTCGCACCGCTCCCTAACTCTAATCCAACCGCGTGTATCCTATCAGAGTACAGAACGGCAATTTTTCGTTCATGCTATACATCTCTGGAATTCGCTTCCTCTCAACATTAGGAGATCTTGCAGTACGAATAGTTTTAGGGAAACTCTCTTTCGGCATTTGGCAAATTAGCACTATATTTTAGTTCTTAGTTTTTATATACTTATATATGTAGATTCACAAAAGGCAATTAAATTATTCTAATTCACTGTCATAAGAATTTTAATTTCTCCTATAAATTACTATACATGTTATAAACTATAATCGTAATGTTAAATTCATTATAAACTTCAGAATATTGCTCATTGTTCTATTTCTCATTTATTTATTAAAGATGATATAAAGTCTATTATAAATGATTGTTGCTTTGAAATAAATAAATACTAAAAAAAAAAAAAAAAAAAAAAAATGTAAAAGAAACGCTTTGCATACGACAAATAAATACATACCTACTACAATTTGCGTGATTAATTGACGTATGCGTATTGATAGTGTTAAAACTAGTATCGCCTGTGTCGACCAATTGTGAGAGAAATTTAGCATGTATTAATATTTACTGGTTTACCTGATTTTTACCTGGCTTAGGCACAACATATTGAACAAAAATTATGTACATACCTACTGCACAGGCCCTCTTCACAACCTTTCCAGCAAAGCAAAAATTAAACGAATATGTTGTGTTTAAGCCAGTTACGTTAGCTAAGGTTAGGCTAGGACGGGTATGAGGCTGAGCCATCATGAAAACACTTGGTACCATTGTGGGCCCATCGCGATCCGCTGAAACCTTCTATAGATGATACCAAAACCGAAACATTTCCGTCTAAACATTTGATTTCCCTGCAAAATTTAAAAATTTGATTGTGGCCGGTTTGGCCCACCTCTTCCAATGTATCAAAAAAGTATCTCCCTGAAACTTTTTTGCACGAACGAGCAAAGGATACATAAGTTCGACATCCTATGAACTCAAGTCATTGCAGTATCTGCAATGAATGCAGATGTCCGTACTAGAATGTCCCATTCTTTTGACATGCCTTCTCAGGAGACAGTGTCCGGAAAGAATTCCAATTAAAGATCTTAACTTTGCCCTATTTAGTCCAAGTATTACTTTGGTCCTTTTGTGATCTAAGGCCGGCCAAAGAGCCTTGAACACCCTAGGTCCCTCTATTCCTGACCATTTTTTTTTTCTTTATTTTCTTTATTTTTCTTTCTTTATTTTTTCACATCTCGAGATAAAGCATTATGTAAAAACACAATTAAGGAGTAAAATATTTTCAATATTCTCTGAAAATTTCATAAAAATTGGTCCGCTAGAAAAAAAGATATATTAAGTCAAACTTCAAATTCAATTTGCCAACAATAGGTACTTTTCACATACGACAACTAAATTCTCAGCCGACGATATGTTGTTTTTAGGAGTTCGTATCAAAACGGAACCATACATGTAAGATCACTCTGTATGTATCCATCTGTCAGTGTGTCACAGGCATTTATCTGAGAACAAGTACTGTGACACAACAGATGTTGCAAACAATCAAAGCTAAGATCCCCGTAAATAGGATTTTATGTTTTCTTTTTTTGGGGTGCTCTAACTGGAGCACTCATACCTCAGTCGTCAGACCCGATGTGCTACCAGATAGAGAACTTCATGTTTATTTAGAGCTTTCGAAGAAAGGCAAGGGTCTTCAGTAGCAAGAAACTTAGATTAACAGCAGTTACCATCTGCATTCTGATCCCCGGGGCAAAAGCAGAACATGAAAAATTGTTCACAGTGTCATCGCCTTTTCCACAGGAGTCGCGAAGAGTCACTTTAACCTAGCACGCTGATGTGTATGTGCTTGACAAAGGGGGAGTAGCCCGTAAAAGCACAAGTGAGTTCCCTACAGTCTTTTCTGCTGAGTGATAACAAAAGTTCTTCAGATTTCCCACAGATGGTGAGGACTATTTGTTTGGTCTGTAAGCATGCAGGAAAGTTGCCTTATCTTTGACTGTGCTCACTGGAGGATTTTAGGTGAAGTAGTTTGAAACATTGCTAATTTGAAAGCGTCTGTGGTTTGTCAGAAAGAAAACAGTCAGAAAGGCGTACAATGCGCTTTTTATCTTAAAAAGAACAGCAGGAAGAACTTGGGGGCTCAAGACGGCAATGATGCACTGATTTTACGCAATTATCGTCAAATCCATACTCACGTACAGGACACTTGTCTGGTTGAAGGCAGCTCTCAAGAGAAGCATATTCGGAAGATTAGCAGCAGTTCAGAGAACAGCCGGTGTTGCCATAACAGGAGCCTTCCGAACAACACCCACGGCGGAACTGGTCACTGGATATTTTTATGCATCTTATACCACTAAATCTGCAAACAATACACTTGGCAAGCAGGAAGCGGGAGTGCGTTTATAATTACTTACTTAGTGTGCTTACAGAGTGGAGCATAGAGTAAGCAACGAGCAAAGCGCAAAAATCGCACGAGCAAAGAGCAAAGAGCAAGGAGCAAAGAGCAACGACGATTTAGGCTAGCAATAGGAGCATAGAGCAAAGGGCAAAAGTTTTAGGAAATTACTTTCAAAATACACTGAAAGAGGCTGGCCAAACGCCACAATCAAATTTTAAAATTTTGTAAGGTAATTAAATGTTTGGGCGGCAATGTTACGGTTTATGTACCACAATGCGTTAGTCTCAGCGGATCGCGATGGGCCCAGTATGGTGCCTTGTAATTTATTATGGCTAAGCCTCAGAATCCCTTTCAACATTACCTAACCTTATCTCGTAAATAAGTGGAAGTTTCTCATGACGGATTTCGTTGAATGATTTTTTAAGACTCAAAATGTGGTCTTACTCAACAGCAATGCATAGATCAACTTCGTTTGGCTTTTGGTGAAGAAATACCACCCAATGATGAACTCGTATGAACCCGAATCTAAGCGAAAATCGGCTATTTGCGTATTCCGGGGTAAGCGAAAATCGATAAGTGACTCGTTCTCGAAGGACTTTGAAGAAAATGATTGCGTGTTTTTTCGGTAAATCGGGTCTTGTTGCTACTGTGGCTTAAGAAGATCGAACAGATTGGTACACAACAATATCATCAGTGAAGTGCCCAAAATAAACAAAAACTGGCGTGCCATCATCTATCATGATAGCATTGGCCCATACACCCGGTCGAACAAGTTTTAAGACTTTTTAAGACTTTTTAAGTCTTGTAAAATATCCACCTGGGCAACATCATAAGCACGTGTCCTTGCACCAAAACGTTTTATCAAACCTATACATGGCCTTTATTATGTTATACATTCACACAACAGTAAGTTAAAAAAGGAAAATAAAATCGAACAAATAATTTACCGATTACACACCTGATGGTTGAATTTCGAAATTAATGCTCGCGAATAATTGCAATCATGCTGAAACAACACTCCTTCGGTACGTGATGGTAATTTCCAAAAAAAAACTTACGCTGCACAGCCACTACCATCCACCCAGCCAATTAAGCCCTCCAGGGAGTGCCTGCACGTTCAGTTGAAATACAGCGCGCTTGGTAAATTCAAATATGCAATAGAACGATATTAAAGCAGCCAGGCACCGCTAGTGCTTCAACTGCACTATTCACTAGGGAAGGATGAAGTGGATAGGGTACTCAGAATCCGTCCGAACCCTTACACCCTTACTACCATGCAATTGAGAGCATAATTGTTTCAAATTCTGTCTTTCTGTTGTGTTTTATTTTTTTCCAAATCAAATGCAGGAAAAACGACTACCGTTTCTAATTTGAATGTGTGCTCTAGTGATGTCAGGTTGAATAACAAAAAAGGTCCTGCGAACAATTAAAATATACATAATGATTTCATTCAACGCATGGCAGTGACATCTCGCTGAATACACAAATTAATAGCCAAACGAATTGTATATTGTGAAATATTAGCTAAAAGTGTTTAATTTTCATTGATTGTAGCTGCTGTCGATGTCGAGTATCCGGCGACTGACATCCTGTGAATGCTGTGCTAATACTCGTATCGTACCGACATGTTTACCCTCGGTACTACGCATCAAATTTGAAATGGAAATCCTAATTTTAAACATTTTCACGAGCTGTGTACACATTGGAGTGAAAGGCATGAATTAGTTAATGAGGATATAGAGATGTGCCAGGATATGAGTTTTTTTTTTTTTTGAAAACTCTGATTTTAATTGTGTTGATATTGTGGAAGGTTGCTGGTTCGAAACTCAATGTTATTATTTAGATACGGAAAGTAAAACCTTTGAAGTACCATACACACGTCAGTGAAAAAAACGAGTACCTACTTCATTTATGCCCGCCTTCTTCGGGTCCATCTTCCACAGGGTGTTGGATTTTATGAACCAATCCGCAGGTATCAAGAGAATACCGACAATATCCCATATCACGTGTAGTGATACGATCCACCCTGTAAAATTAAGTAAACAAAACCCAATGTAACATTTGATAAATAAATACCAAATTACACATTCAGCACTTTTCATTTTAATTCTTTCATTTATTTATGCACGATTCGTAAGCGCCGTTTAATTGCTTTCGTAATATGACACGCGCATTGCTTTAAAACGTTTGACCCATTTATTCGCTGCACCTCAGAGGTGAACCACTGACGATTAGGTAATGATTTATATTTCGTTTATCGAATGCATTTTATTGACTAAGCAGATTAACTGCAGTATTGTACTAGTGATAAGTTTAGTATATAAGGCCCGATTATATGTCAATAAAAACATTCTTAGAATTCATCCAGAGTGACAAGTTTCATTTATCATATCGGCGAACTCCTAGTGGGTAGCCACAAAAATTAGTACGGCATTGAGGAGCCATAAGTCCTCAACCATTAGGGAACGGAAAGGGAACTTTTCCATCTTCCAGCAATTATCTATTACACACGTCTTGGTATCTATTTCCTATGATTTTTACAGGAGCAATTACATATTTGCCTTACTGGTTGTGATATGGTATTGGATGGACGGACTTACAACGATGGCAGTGGCTGGCTTTAATGTTGACAAAAATAGTTTCGAACTGAGAACAGCCACATGATTTTAAGGATAATTAAATCATTGAACTTAGTTAACCTTGCAAGCCAGTTGATAAACCTGAAAGTTAGCTCTCCTCAGTACCTGCTTGAAAATAAATGAGCACATCCCCAACGAACAGGCTGGTTGCAATTGTTCTGACCAAAGTAATGGCTCGTCATACACCGAAGCGCAGGACTCACATAAATGCAAAAAAAAAAAAATCTTTGTGGTAGACCTAACAGCAGCTTATGATAAGGTTTGGAGACAAAGATGCCATACGATATTTCAAGCTTTTCCCAATGATAATATGAATGACATGCGTTAAGGATTAGTAGCAGCACTTCTCTTAAACTTGTTTAGATACGACATACCCCCGACTATGCTAAGCAAGATTTCGTACTCTACAGCAATTCAAAATCAGACAACAATCGAAGGTGTACTAAATGCTGGTCTTGAATTTATTGGGGCATGGAAATTAGACCGCGTGAAATTAGGTTGCGCATGGTTTTGTATGGGCGTTCAAAATTCATTTTGAAAATGAAATATGGCCGCGACAGTGCAATGCAATAAGACCGCGCGGTCTAATTTCATTTTTTGATCGCGGCGTAAATTCACGCGGCTTTATTTCACGGAGCCGAATTTATTCGTAAATCCTAGAATGTCAGAGACTTAGGTTTGCTGCTTAACCTTAATTCGGAACTTGCATCTTACAAACTGACATTTTTCACAGTATAACTCTACAATATAATGCTAACTGAAGGAACCTCGGAGCCCCACAAGTGGGGCGATACGTGCATTTTTCTAAGTAGCAAAAAGTCGTCTTAGTTACTGACACTTGCAAAGGGTCCTTAAGTAATGAGGCAGTTCCTTTAAAATGAAAACTGACATTTTTGGTTTCGATTTCATATGCATCCTGAGTAACCCTGCTCCAATTTCAGTTCCCAGCGTAACAGCTGCCCAAACAGGGTGTTTTAAACCTTTATAGCCTCATGTGACAATAGTGTACAAACCAGTTCAATGTTCACAAAAACGAAAAAATGTATTTAAGTCCATTATAACTTAATGTTACAGTATTCTCATACACCATTCTATTAATTTATGGTAAGCTTCAGCTGAAAGGGATCGCGTTAGATGCTCGTCTCTGGGTTGCAGTTCACTTGCCATGAAACACCTGTGAGTGTGAAGAAATACATTTGTAAATACAGTGGTGGTCCAGTATAACGAATGCCGATATAACGAATGATCGATATAGCGTTCATTATATTGGACCACTACTGTATAGTTAAATAATTATAAAAATACTCAAAAGTAATATAAAGTGCATATTTTCGTAAAACTTTTAGTAAGTTCATTGCATAATGCTACAATTAGCAAAACAATTGCTTCAAAATATTATAAGATACGTTATAAGTTATAAGACATTGTGACTGAAAGTGTCACAAACCCTTTACCAACTATTTTCCAAAAAAAAATAAAATTTTGTAATTCTTAAAAACACGTGTTTTATTAATTTCTGAGAGCTATCAAAACAACTAGTTTTGATGATATCGGGCTATAAAGGGTTAATTTTACCAAGGTATGACTGTTAAGTAGAACCACAAACAATGAGCCCCATTGTCTCAGAATGCCAATGAAGGTCGTATCCTGGAGACCTTTCCGATTAACTCTTACTAGTGATATGTACATATATATCAACAACTTGCAACTTTTTTCCAACCGGTCTACAGTCTACTCGACAAAATCCGCATTTATGCAAGAGAGATTAATAGTGTTTAGTATTATTAGTGGTTAAGGAAGTTCTCACTTGTTACACCTACTAAAAGTGGATGTAACAAAAAAGAAAGGATCTGATGTCTTTCCGCTAATTTTCTTATGGACCTCTAGCTTATCTTTTTAATATATCACTGTGGCAAGGTCAGTTTTCTGAGTGTTGTAAGGTTTTTTTTTTAAACATTTATTTCTCCAGTCTATAATTCTGGTTCTAAGTAAAGTGATACAATTTCAGTGATATCCCGAAACCCTTTAGAAAAATCGTTTTTCGCCATTACAAACCATATCTCAGTTTCCAAATATGGGTTTGTCTCTGCAACGAGTTTGTATTTAGTAACCAATTATATTGTCAATGGATTGGAAGAAAAATTTCAAACTGAAAGAATGGCAATCTCATGCTACTTCTGCCTCCTCATCTTTTTTTAATACTTAGAATCGTAGCCCACCAAACGATCTCACTCCGTCAATATAGGTGATTGCTTCTCGTATAGCATCTCGGTACGATCTGGTGTTCCACAAGGAAGACATCTTGCTATTCGTTTCATTTATAAGTGACATAAATAAAGATCACAGATCGTGCCTTCTCAATACTGAAGATTTGAAACTCTTTTTCAGGATCAATTCGGTATAAGATTGATATCATCATTAATATGATTTAAATTGCTTTTTTAAGTGGTGTCAAGCCAACTATCTTCACTTAAGCCATTTAAATTGGCAGGTTTTCTCATGCTGTAGAAGAATGGCAATACACCAGTTCAACTAATTCCACTTATAACATCTTGAAAATCTTCAAGATCACATTTCTTCCGCGTCATTGATACAAAAGGATTTTACGTGGTTTCCATTTAATTCGCAGTTCCAAGTATGTATTAGTCAAACGAGCATAACAGTCATCGTAAATAATATCATCCAAACATTCCCTCCCCCCAAATCCAAACTCCAAAATATCAAGCAAATCTTTCCAACACCACCAACAAAAATGTCATCATAATCGCAATAAGCGTTAAAAGGACTCCAAGCCTGTGCCAATGAACACCCGAAAATTGTTTCGATATAAATCAGAAGCAAACTGTCACCATAAGTGCCATCATTGCGCGTTAAACTGGACCAAAATTACCACCATTTGTCTACACTCCGGCATCTTGGAAACATCGTCAATGAGTCAAGAGAAACTTTTCATTGAAATCTGCAAATCTACAAAAAAACAAATCCACCACAAAAAGACGACCGAACATGAACAAAAAAAAGTGCGTGAATTTGTTTGAAAATTTATTAGAAATGCAAATTGGCAGCGACAACCAACAACCGACAGCTGAAAAGACGAACGGGCTTTCTCAATCGCTCTCCAGTGGCGTGGCTCTGGCCAACTTAATATTTCGGCAATAAAAGTGATGAAAAAGTTTTTCAATTTCGCTTGGCTTGGCTTTTTCCCCTATTTTATGCCGAAATCGTGCAGAAAATCCCCAAAGTAACATCCTTAAGGATACCCGTACCTTGTTTCTTGTTATAGTCTCACTGGCCTGTTACGGGTGCGGCGTGGCGCACTGCCTTTCACTCTTTCGGTCTACACGAGGCTTTAAGGAGACGACTCTTTTCAGTTTTCTTCCTTCTTTCATCCAGCAATTTAAGTTGATTGTAAACGATTAAAGATGCTCAAAAGGCGGCAACGGTGACGCCATTGTGTGTGCTTGTTAAGGATACAAAGTGTGAAAGTTATGTAGGCGTGTGTATGATTTGTAAAAGTTACAACACTGTTTCCAAAATACACTCACACGAAGGATGAATGACATCTCGTTTAGTCGATCGCTTTGGAAACACTCCTAATAGGTGAAAATCACTCAACTGTTGGTTATTTTGAATGTTCCTTTTTTTTTGTTTTTTGTTCAAAAGAGGATTTCTGTAATTTTTTTTCTTCCTTTTTCGTCCTTTAAGTTATTTTTGTTTAACTTGAAAAAGTTCGTTGGTATCTTCTCTGTTGATGCAAATCGAACAGTTGCTCTGTGTTCGGATTCTTTCGATTTTATTGATTACGGAGGTGTCTTCTGCGTTTTTGTAGATTTGGAAAACTTTGCCTTTCGAGATGGGTTGGGGGGGTGATATGCCAATAGATAGAGATGAAGATGAAGACTATGTGCTAGCCAGAAAATAAATTAATCATCTTTAAACTTTTATATTTAAATGAAGCCCTTTTTGCCAAGCTTCCATGAAGTGCATATTTTCCAACCCGCACCGCGCGTAGCAAGTTGGAAAAATTTGATTTCAGTTTGATGACTTATTGCTGCGAGCAATTGACTTGGTTATTTATAGAAGTTCATCTATCTTCTGTAATTATTTTTATATTTCAATTCGAAAAGAAAAAAAACGATTAGCTGCGTTGATGTTGGAAATATTTAGTTTCTCAGGAAAACCAGAAGCCTTTCAAAATATCATTACTTTAGGTTAAGGTACGTATCCAAACTCGGTTGGACTCACTTAGACCAAAGTAGGTCCATTGTTTTGCCACGTAAGCTGATTCTTATCGGTGCTCTTGGAACCATTTTGACAGTTGGATACATTTCTATTAAGTAATATTCTCCCAGAATCTTTTTTTTTAAGAAGTAGAGTGCCAGGCAGCTACCCAGTGGTTGGAAGGGGGATTCTTCCTTCTAATTCTCATCCATTCAGCTTCAACAAAAGTCAATAGCGAGGATACCCAATCTGCAGGCCTGTTTGCCTATTGCACAGTGACCTGTCAATTCCCCAATTAAGGTGCCGATATGTGTGTTGGTGATTTTTAGCACACTGTAGGTTTTGCGATGATTTAGCTGAGGCCGAGCCTATTTAGCTTGACTGCACGAATCAAGGGTACTCCATCTTTTATACCTGTTGAACTGCTTGCGTAAAGATTTTGTACTTTATCGTTTCTATTGGTACATGGGGATCACTTTTTGTGGTAGAATTCCCCAGTCTTGTTACTTTTCTGGCTAATTCGTCTGCATCACAGTTACCTGATATGCAAAAATGACCAGAACCCAGCACAAACTAAGCATGCTTACTTACTTAAGGTTGCGCTACCGCTCGGGGTGAACCTGGGCCAGCTTTTCGCAACTAATTGTGTATGCGTGTTATTTTTTTAAACGAATGGAAGGGACCTACAGCTAGTTGAGAAGCTCGGACATTCGAAAGAGGTGACACCTTGTAACCCAGGCAGCATTGCATAGTAGCCCAATACACTTACCACTATACCACGGTGCCATTGAGCATCCATCTGCTCGATATCTTGTTCAAAGATGTGCTACAGTTTCTAACCAATTTGGATCTTAAAATTGGTGATTCGAGTACTTTAATGGCCGCTTGGCTATCGATGTTAAAAACACTGTCGCGATTGTACACCGACACTTCAGTGATCTCGAAGTCCTAAAGACAAGTTCTGGTTGAAAAGACACCTGCTTATACACCATCACATGTCGCAGATCTATCCATGTACATCTCCAGTACAGATTTGTCATTAACGTGGATATTATCTTCCCATTTCTGTCAAGTTAAAGTTATGACTTATTTTTTTAACGCATCTCCAATAGTTCGAATGAAGTGACGGCATTCCATTGGTGAGGATATTCCTGGTTCGAAGATCGCTAAGGCACCTGCCGATGATGTCATTATTGTAGTTTCAGAACACAAGAAATTGTGCGCAGAATACAGTTTGAGGTGAAAATGTTCACATATTTTCTCTACGTCTATGTCGGCAAACAAAGAAACATCTGTCCACCGCCTAGGACAAAATGTCACTGTTGGCAGCAGTAACTTCGAAGTGGTAAAGGAGTTTACCTACCTCGGAGTAAATATCAACTCCACGAATGACACCTTAGTGGAGATTCGACGAAGACTTACCCTAGGAAACCGCTGCTACTTCGTTTTGGCAAAACAAATGGGTTCAAAACTCCTAACTCGGAAGATGAAATGCATGCTCTACAAAACATTGATCCTGCCAGTTCTGCCGAACCTCTGGTTTAAAGACCAAGCTACCGCGGATGCCAGTGCGCTTGGTCTAGACAACTGCAAGCAGTGTGTCCGGGATCGAAGAGAGTGGAAGGCTGCCGTATCGCAGGCAGAGACTCTTCACGGGTCGGGAGCCCGTTAAGTAAGTAAGTATGTCGACAAGCTAAAGTCTCTAGCGGAGGCGTCCTTTCTGACATTAAATTAGTTTCGCATATGCAAGTCATTTAACTATTTGCAACATTCTACACAGTTTTCATGATTTTCTTTTAATTTAAAAAGTACTCAGACTTTAATACCTACCCTTCTTACTTTTAAAAAGTTCATGTCTCATTTGAAGGTTCTCTATCACACCAACAATGGTAGATTGTGTGCTGTTAGTCCATATAACCATCAAACATCTTCAGCAAAGCACAAACCTTTAACTCCATCCAACACTCTATCCACTACCTCGTCGCCAACAATTTCGTCCACTCAATCATCTCGAATTTTCCCCGGAACCACATGAAAAATTACACGCGCGAACCTACTTCACTTAATCGGAAGGACAAGTTCATTGCAAGCTTCCGATCACTTTCATCCTTCTGCCATAATAATATGTCCTCTGAAAAGGATATAACTATCCACCGAGGTGCATTGGCAGTGGCATGGTGGTTAGCACTCTTTTACCTTACAATGTAAATACCAGTACGAGTGGAGTGTGTACTCGTACACCTAGAGATCCTGCGTTCAGCGCAACAGTTTCACTCTAAAATCCTTTCTGTCGGGTTTACCTCATTTTTCTTTGTGTCCGCCTTCGTGCGGCTCTCTTACTCTTCACTGCCCAACCGACCACGGCCAAGAAGGAGGAACCTGTTGTTCAGACGGCCGAGCACTAAAATGGGCACTAGACTGAGGCGCACACAAAAACACCTAAAAAAAAACACAGAAAACCATGCACCGTAGATGCAGAGATATCGAATATCTTATTCGATGAACGTTCCACCGGCATTTTGGCCGTGTGCAATTTTCCCTATCTCAGTTACCTGTAGTAACCGATGTCGACGTGGAGGAGGACAACGACCACGTTCACTACCACCACACCGTACTCGTAGACGGCCATAGTCAGTTGTCTCTCATCCTCCCCCAAAGGACACTGTTGCAGCCAGCTTTCGTAGTCGATAGTCGAATTCCTGCGAAGTAGCAGCAACAATCCTGCTCCGGTCGGATGGCTTTTGGATGGACTGGCTAGCAGCTTTACTCTGGCGATAGGGTGGCTTTTTCGGAGGCATTATGCGGAACGTGAACAGGACGAATAATGGAATAAGTACCTACTTATGGGTGCTGCATGCAGCTGCAATACCAGCTCCGGGAACGTTTCCACATGACATGACCGGGCGTACAAAAATGTACAAGGAAATTGCACTTCAGATAAGTACGTATATCGTTCCGGGTAGTTAACGAATGAAATTTTGTGTGGTTTCCTGTTTTCTGATTGATAACATTTTGGGGATTCCTCCCACGCCCCAAAGTCGTCCTGGCGGTGCTGATGGTAGAACGGTGGCAGGATGATATATCGCATCACGATGAACGCCACCTGACTCTGACTCCTATTGCAGTACACGCCACTTCAGTTGAAAATTTAGTCTCGTATACCTACACACCCAAACGTGGGTGCGATTTGGGTGGTTAAAGTAAATAGAATATTTTAAAAATTTGTTGCTTGCTCCTCGTGAACGGTGGTGGACATCTTGTCGAGTGAGACAGGGACGATCTAATCGGATGAGGGGGAGGGGGCGGGTGGCATTGAATGCATGTTGGCATGTGTACAAAGGTTTCTGTTCAAGTTACATTGAAAAGGATGTGTAAGAATTTCATTCGCTTTGGTGAATGGAAAAATGTTTGGTGAACAGTGTCGAGAGCTTACTCGTATTTGTCTGTGTATGGATGGTTGTGTGAGTGATTTTTCCTCTGATTCGATTATGGTTATTTTATATTTATTTACTTATCAATTTGTTTTTCTCTTTTTTTTTTTACAGAACAATATCACATATTCGTTGGGGATTTGAGTCCGGAAATCGAAACGCAACAGCTTAAGGATGCATTTGCACCATTCGGAGAAATATCGTAAGTGCCAATATTTATACGTATAATATTCCGTTACTTAGAATATGTCAGCATTATATAAATAGGCGAAGGCAAATCAGTTTAATTCCTTTTTTAAATACCTTAAACACAACATATTCGCTTGATTTTTATTTTTTTTTTGTTGGAAAGGCTGTGAAGAGGATTTGTTTTCCAATATATTATGTCTAACGCAGGTAAAAATGAGGTAAAATAATAAATACTAATACATGCGTTTCTATCGCACAATTGTTCGAATTTCGACCACAGGCGATACTAGTTAAGAAGGAGTCGAACCCAATACATGTAGGTAACTTCTGAACTGTATGGTTTTTTTTTTCTGTTATATTTCTGCTGAGGTGGCGCTACAGCTCGAGGTAAACCTGGACCTGCTTCTTACAACCATTGGTATGTGCGTGTTATATTTATGCACGAATGTAAGGGACCTACAGTTTTTTGCCGACTCCGAATGGCGAGTTGAAAAGCTCAATCATGACAAATGATACTCTTTGATTGCTTGTGAGACATTCGAAAGAGGTAGCGCCTGTGCGTGTACGCAACTCCATTCCATAGTACCAGTATGAAGGCGAACGGGTTAACCAGTATCACCTTTACTTTCTTACACTATCGAAGGCCTTAGCAAAATCGGTAAAAATGATATCTGTCTGATGACCAAGTTCAAAATTGATGACTGCTTTTCGCATAGAACTCCTAAGTAAGCGGCTGTAGATCTGCAAATCATATCGTTGTTGTTGAGAATCGAATATAAATTTCTTTGACAAAGAAGTTTCAAATACTTTGGGGATGGCGAATAGCTTACATGTAGGCCTATAGTTCGGAACTTCTCTTTTCGATCCGGCCATAAAAGGGATTTGTAAGACACTTTACTCTCATTAAGAAAATTACCTGTTCTAAGTGACGCGATGCGACGATCATATCCGTGTAGTAGATGAATCAAAACGAAATGTGTCGCAAATTGTAGAATATTCAAAGTGAAATTTCTTTTAATTATTATAGGTACCCCAATCAAATATTTATTTTATTTTATTTTATAATATTCCATATTCCAATGACATTGAACTTAACTAATTTCGCTTACAGAAAACCACATACATATGTATATAAATATATGTATATATATAAAAATGAGCCAAGTACCCAAAAAACCAATTTTTCGGTCCAAGGCCATTTTGCTCCCTTGACTGCAGGTTAAAAATTCTAACACTATAAAGGTGTCATGAAAGATTTGAAAATACCTAATTAAACAAAATCTCGTTGAAAAATATGTAGTTATTGCAACCAATTCACCAAAATTTGAAAAAAATAGTTTGAGCAAAATTTTTCGAACGGCACTGCGTACATAATACAGCGTTGGTGAATTGTATGAAGAACACTTAGTTTTATATTGTACCATTTATTCTATACCAAATACTCGTATTATTGCTATCTTAATAATGGGTGTATCAAAATTCACACCAGAATTTGATTTTTCGCCACTTGTGCGGTAAAGTGTTGCCAACAACAACAAAAAAAAGGTAGCTTGTCAGGTGAGACGTGAGAGTTCAGGGGTTATTCAAAATTGAGTGCTACATGAGAAACAAAAAGCAAACATTGTTGAGCAATATTTAACCCTTCTGTCAATGACTAGGTCCGGCCAGACCTTTCGCACTTTCAAAAACATATTTTTCTAATTAATTATGTAGCTATCGTTACCGAATTTCCTGACTTTGTCAGCATTCATATTTTCAATGCTGTAGTGTAGACACAATTTTTTAGATGTTAGTGGGTGCAAAAAAAAACAAGGATTTTCTTAAACAATCTAGGAATAAAGTTTCTATATCTGAAATAGATCGCCGCTATGTGAGTACAGCTAATGCAAGCAGAGAAGACGGATCTACATGCCTGTCCATTGCCACCAAACAGATGTGGTCCAGGCTGGATCTGAAGCGCTATTACTATCAATTGTCCCTAAAAAGGCTACAAATTGGGATGGTGATTGGTGTCATCACAGGTAGGGTATCCAGATATTTTTAAAACTAAAAGAGTATCTGTACATATTTAGTTGCATTTTTTTATTAAATTTTCGAACACACTTAGCATCAGTATCTTCAAGCTGATTTTTTTTTATTTCTGATGACAGAATAGAGTAAAAAACTGATTACTTTTCTTTTAATATCAAGTAGATATGAGAATTTTTTTTAAAATTAAGATTTCGCCACCCTGTATAGTTGTTTCACAATATTTTTGAGGGCTAAGTAGTCTCAAATATGTGAACCACATTCCTAGACTGTCATTTCTCATCTCTATGCACTATCATTCCAGGAATGACATTTTTTCTAATATTTTTTATCTACACATCATTAATGCATCATTCTCATTCTCCGTCATTCTGTCAAAATCCACGAAAAATGTCCACCCTCATCATTCTCGCCATCATTCCAATTGCCATTTTTCATTCCAAGCTACAAACTGTCATTTTTACATGATTCTAGCAAGAATACCATTTCAAAAATGATAGTATATTTAACAATAATTGATATATTGATAAATATATTGATGATATATTTAACAATAATTTAGGAAAAGAGAGAATTAGTATATCAATTTAAACGACAGAGTATTTTGTCCTAAAAAAGAGTACGTCTGGTGAGCCTAATCACAACACACTGCCTTATATGTAAGTAGACATGCAACTAGGCTTGGCGTTTTTTCAATAGATTTCTTCAAATGTTGCAGAGACGACGGCTGATCCAAGTATTTGAGTATTGAAATTTTACACAACGCTTCCTCCAATTCGGTAGATTATGTTTTTTGGCATTCATGGCCTGAACTGTTTCTGACATATAGTCCAAACTCCATATACACTAAACCCTGAACATACTCGTAGGGACTGCAAATAACGAAGATATCCACACTCATTTCAATGCATCTTGAAATCGCATATCTGGAGATTAGAAATGCAAATAAAGATTTTCAAAAAATGAGAGTCAACAGCAGTTTCCAAAATTTTGTCCATTTTAGTTCATATTTGGGGAAAATCGTACATACCGCACCGCACATATTTTCGCGCGATATTTTCAAACATTAAACCTTCATATTAGTTGACATACTTATAAGTACGCCGACTATTGGTTAGTTTTAATCCCAATCAGGTACTAAGGTCACAGGAGCGATGGAGGTGTACTTTCCTGTGCTCAGCGTAGATATCTTGTAATTTTAAGTTCGAACAGTTTAAATTACTCACCAAACATTTGAATAACTTCATTAGCACAGTCATGAAATAAGCGAATGTTCTCCAGATTATACCACGTTCCTGGACAGAGTACGTAAAACACAAAAACGAAATCCTTTCTTAGGCTTTTCAAAAATAAACAAATTTCATAGCGCGCCGCTATAAATTCCACACAGCTTTACCGATGTTAGTACTCGTATACTTTAATCTCGACTCGCAACATTACAAAACAATAAAATCCACTTTTCCAACAATAACTAAATTTTCGAAAATTTACAGACTCCGTTACGGCTGCCAATTCCATTTCTTAAATTGAACACCAGACACAGCAACAATCCCAGAAACACCTGCCAACTGATTAAACTTGCAAATTAATTCGAATTTCAGAGGCCGAAACGAAGACGTCGTCGATGTTGTTGTCGACGCGACGGGACGACGACGACGCCGACGTAGTGATATAGTCGTACTCGTAACGTAAACGAACGACTCCCATTTTTATTACGGAATTATACTCAGCTCGGTAGTTATTCATGTTAGCATCCTTCTGTTTGTCCTTTTTTTCAGTTATTTTTGGGAAACTGATTCCGCAAAGCTGTTAGTTGAAAGTTTGCCAAAGTGAGGCAAAACGTGGATTCACGTTTTGCTGTGAAGTTGCCTTTTGTAGGCGGTTCAGATGGAAAATGATGACACTTTTTGTGTTGACTCTAAATGAGCAGTTTAATTCAATTTTATGGGAGTTACTCGAGGTGGAATATAAATATATTGTCGCCTTCTCCATCGAGTCGAGATATGATCGCATTATTAAATTTGGGGTTTTTCGTTCGTTCGAATAATATTTAAAGGCAGTCGTCATGGAGGTTTACTGGTTTACCCACAAAATGCACTTAGCAGGAAGACAGTTGGAATCGGAATGGAGTTTTTGAATATATTCGAAGAGTTTTTATGAGTCAACATTTTCGTTGAACGACTCGATGCAAAACAAAAATAACAATTGAATAAACGTTGTCATATTGACAACTTTTGTAATCAATGTGATGAAAAAATTGTCATTTTTCAACCGACTAGCACTAGACTAGTTATCAATATGACAATTTACGATTTTCCTTTTCAACTTGATAACTTGTTTTTTTTTCATAATGACAATTACAATTGTCAATGTGATGAAAGCAGTTGTCATATTGAAAACTTCGATTTTCAAATTTAAAATGTTGTTGTCATATTGAAAACTATACACATATTTCAATATGATAATTGCAAAGTCAGGTTTTACACGCCGAATGTTTTCATTTGCATGTTTCACAATTTCTAGATCTAGGCCGGTAGCTATCAACCGCTCATAAGCTAAGAGCCTCATAAACCTATTCCTTTTGAAAGCTTTTTTTTAAGTCTATTTAGATTTGAAAAAAAAACACCCCTAATATCAGAGACAATTATTAGGCGTGTTTTTTTGGTAATCTATATAGCATTAAAAAAGTATGTGTAAAAAAGCTCATCGGTGATTTGGTAGCACTATGCTAATTGACATTCGACATTTAAACATCTGTCTTTTTTTTAAAAAAAAAAGGCGGGATACCCTATTTAATGGGCGCAATCCGAAAGTTAGATACTTGCAAATGCAATAATCTAAGTTTCGGAACGGCCCCGCGACAAAATAATTTAGTCGACAGTTCAAATGTCAAAAACGTAGTTTACTTTTCATTTTCGCTCTGAAATTATTTGGAGAATTGTGATTGCAGCACAAAAAATTAATTTTTTAAAGAAAATAAGAACAAAAACAAACATCCAAATATTAATGGACGACTTAGAGGATGAACGATTTGGAGAGTTCGTCGATTGTATACGAACTGAATAAAAAATTAATAAATAAAAATATAAAAATAAAAAATAAAATAATTCATAATTTACTTAAATTTTAACTTTTAGGCGTATTTTTTTTTTTTCAAATCTATAGACTAAAAATGTTTCCGCAACATGTTTTCAATGTAAAATACAGCAAAACCTTAGCCTGGATAATTATCCAATCTTATTTTTACTTGGAAAGATTTTTCGAAGTCTATATAGATTTGAAAAAAAAACGCGCCTTTTGTAACAAGCAAATAACAGCCACGCAGTACATTCAAACAAATCAGTCAGCTGTTTTCGACGTTTAGTCTAGAATTTCTTGACTAAAATCCAGTCCCCGACCTCAATGAAAGTAGACTAGATGTTCGGTCAATTTTTCGGGCTCTCGACCAATCAGAGGCCGTAAACTACTTGCATTTGCAAGTATCTAAGTTTTGGAATGTGCCCAATGATTTTCCTGAGAAAAATGTATTTTTTTTCTGACTTTTGATATTTCTTCCTCACTTTTCCACTTGTTTTTCAAATTCCTTTGCATAGCATCACGTTTTCATCGCCGCAATTGTTTTCAAATTTGTCACTTACATGTCATATTTGACATTTTCGATAACAATCGACTGAAAATAGTTTGGTAGCACATTTTGTTTGTCCAGGCTAAGGACATAAGACTCGAAAGCTATCTGAATTTCGTTATTCTTTATAGACTTAGTTGTTAGTGTATTTAACATGAAAGATATTTTCTAAGGCTATGTAGATTACGAAAAAAACACGCCTATTATTGTCTACGGCAATTTTCTTAGATAACTTCGAAATAATTCGAAATCTGCTGTCATTCCAAATTTAAATTATTTCTGTTGATTTTTGAAACGGGTAGAAAAGAAAGAAATCCGAATTTATCAGACAAGGAAAGGAAAATTATAACGAATGAAGTGAACATGTTCCTTATTTCACTATTTACATAATTGAATTGAATTTGACAAAAAAAAAATGTATCTACCAGCATCAATTTCACCATCTACAGCTGTGCTGTATCATCCCATTTTTGCATTACCATTTGTCACTGACACGTTCGAAAAAGAGCACAATCGGAGATCCAAAAATCGATTTTCTCATAGTCGAGGTAGAATAGACAAAAACGTATTAGTGATCGATGAATACCAATTAAAAATTGAAAGAGCCTCTTAACTTTAAAAGCGATTTATGAGCGGTTGATAACTACCGGCCTTAGATTTTTACTAGATGTACGCTCTGTGAATCGAAAACGAAAATAAGGCAAAAAACCAAACTCAGAACAGCAATAAAAAAAAAACGTCAAAAAACAGGCAACGAAAATCGACCGGTGACTGTCCAGGTTGCTGTTCTTCCATCGCATCTCCTTTCTCTTTCCCACTTATGGAATTTCAAAACATGCACATGAAAACATTAATCGTGTAAATCCTGACAAAGATGCGATAATCATATTGAAAATCTAAATTATCAATGTGATAACTGCAAAAGTAAGATAAACATATTTAAAAAATCAATTTTGATATTAATATATCTAACCGCTTGATGTTTATACTGAGATTTGTTCGCTTCAAAAGTGTTACCGGAGAAATATATACCAAATTGGATACCTACTCTTTTTTTAAAATGAGCAGTAGCTTAGCTAAATGTATGGTATGTCGTCTTCTCATCTCTTCCAAAGCATTTCTTAAGTAATTTTCTATATCCTCTTAACTGGTGGATGCCATTTTATTTACCTAAATAACGGAGAAAAATAAGTTCTTAGCATTTTTCGCATATATAGAAAACAACATGGGGTGCTATACAACCCCATTGTATACCTTATGCCCTCGCAATCAAAAACTACAGCCTATCGCGGGGACTGCTCATCAGCATCTGACACCTCAGATATTAAATGACAAATACATAGAACGGCAGAAAGAGAAATGAAGCCAAATAAAAATTACAGTTAAAAAAAAATTGCCTGTGGTGGTAGAAAACCCCTGTTGTCATCGGAAGGTTAAATAATTGGAGAACCGAAATTCCACTGTCTTAACAACTGATTTTTTTTTTCTTTTAGAAGCCAGAATAGCCAAGTCTCGATTTCCATGCGAGGCTTATGCAAACAGGATCAGTAGAGTCACTCACATTTCTAATACGAAATCCACAATAAAGCACCCTGTATGCGTACATGCATGTAAACTGAACAGTTTCTCAATTAGCTGAGACCTTTTTGCCATTTTTGGAACTTTCATTTAGCTACTCCTTCCATCGCTGGTTTTTAAAAGATTTGGAAAGAAGTCCTTAGTGCATAAAGACAAACAAAAATTATTTGTTCGAAGTTACCTTTTTCCATATGCCACTCAACTAATGGAAATGCATGGAGCTAACCCTTTGGCTATTCTCCACGTGTTGACAGCACACAAAAAATGCCATTCTATATCTTTCGTAAAACAAATTAACTCAGATTCGAGTTAATCTTTAAACCAGAACTCAATTTCCACCTCAACATTTCGAAAACAACGAAATAAATTCGAAATCGAATTGCAATCCAACCCACCCTCAACCCTTAATTGCAACCCAAGACAGACACCAGAATTGTAAACCAACCTCTGCAATAAGTCATCTCTTGATAATCTATATTTACCTACCACCAACTGTCTGTAGAAACAAGAAACTTCACACAGCACAAACAATGCTTCCCACTCAACGCCTACACTACCGAAGGATCACTTGCCGTCTATATCCTCCCGACTTAGCCGGGTACGCGCGCCGGAGATAGAAAAGGAGTTAAAACGGAAATTGTATGATTCCAAAACGACGATGACAATCATTTGAATATATATTGGTGGAAAGTTTTTTTTTCCTTTTTCTCTCCTTGGCTCCTTCACGTTTCACCAGAAGTTTCCCGCAAAATCCCCACGCTAAGTAAGAAAAGACGAATGAAAAAAGAAAAAAAAAATTAAACTGGAAAATCCCACAGGAATTATTCGAAGAAGGATAAAACTTTTATGATAGTTTATCGCTGCATATATCTTAGAGAAGAACAGGAAAAAAAAAGAAAAAGAAAAACGGGACAAGAAAAAGGCCAACTAAGTGTGCATCCTGCCAACTCCTTGAGGAAAGCACCTGGCAAATTAAAGGAAGCAGTTTCCGGAATGAAGTATTTTGTAGTTGTCCCGAAAAAGAAAAACCCAAAATAAAAAGAGAACGAATTCCACCGAAGTACTGTTGTAAAGTGGTGAAGTTGTGGTTAACAAAAAAAAAAAAAAAACAGTACAAAAGTTTCAAGTGGCAAAGTAATGGAGAGCCAAGCAACACGAAAAAAAGAAACACAGTGGCGAAGGGACAGCTAATAGCAAAGTGACAACAAGATAATGGAGGCAATGAAGTTGACCAAAAACAAAAGCACGAAAGTTACCTCCAGAGTAAAGCGGGTGAAAATAACAAACCAAAAATGAAAGAATGTGCAAAGACACTACAAGAAGGACCTAAGACTGAAGTTGGTGGTGACTGTGGTGGGAGGCAAAGGTGTGTGTTTTTCGATTTATAGTTTTTAGGTGCACTTGTCCATAGCTCGGCTATGACAAGATCCTTTCTGCAGCCTGTTGAATGATATTTGCTTACTTGTAGTTAAAAAAGAGATCATAATGGGCTCTTATGTGTTTCATCACCCGTGTTGAGAAATTCGAAACAAAAAATATTTCACTAAAAACTTGCGAATTCAGTGAAAACATAATTTTGAGTTCACTCTAAATTGCAGTATCTTTAATGCCTACATCAACTCTTTGTCTTGAGCCTTAAGCCGACTGGTGAAAATTCACATCAAGATTTCATGCACAAATACAATATTTCGAATCACACGAAGTAGCTGTAGCCAAACTAAGATCTTACAAAGTTTCTGGTTCAGTTGGTCTAAAATTCGATCTATCAATTTGCTCAAAAGAAAAGTAAGGTTCCAAGAAGTATTATAGTAGCGAAAATGAATGCATCAACCAATAGTCTCTGCACGTTGGTTATCTGCCCACAGTCACTTAATTGCAGGACGTAAACTTTTTAAATATACCCGCATTCCAGCACTGCACCGTTCTCACCACACTGGTATGAATATTGCACAGAGCTAAACTCTTACCTCACAGTCGTATAAGGATTTTTCAGAAACCGCAACTTCTAACTGTCGCCTGTAAAAATCCTCAGCCACTCCTTTCATAACCAAGACAAAGCAGATAAAGTCAGCTCTAGACACAAACACAGCGGGACGACGACGCATACCTATCAATACTCGTCTAAAGCATATTGGCTTCACCTTTGGCAGCATGATGGCGCATCAAATATTATATCTTGCTTACGAACCCGAAACAGTGTGCGCAGATCTATAGCAGGAAGCTCCTAAGGAATGGATATATAGACGCTTCTCACCACCTATAAAACATTAAGACAACTATGCAGATGCTCACCTGGGAGTATCTCCAAGCTTGTCATTTGATATCACACAATGATCAGAGTCACGCCGAGATACAATGTAAGCAGTTCCTCCCATATTGCCATCTTCGAAACTTCCCAAATCATACGCTAGTTACGGTGCCGCAACCACATCGTTCCATTTGGAAAAGTTTGAAAATCAATCAACGTGGCATCGAAACCTCTAAGCTTGACGCGCTAACCCGAATCCTCCTGAACGTTAATGTTTCGAATTTTTCAAAAAATATTAAGGAGCACTTTTATTAGAGAAAAAATAGATAAACTGTATCATTAGATTTTTAATAAAGGTCCTGGTATCCTCAAAATGTTCACTTGCCATATGGCAACGCCAGGAGCGATAGGGTACAGGTCTGCATCCATTTATAAAATCGGGATTTTCATACATTTTCTTAAAGCTTACTGAATAAAACAGGGAGAATATATGTTTTCTTTTTGACATTTTATTGATATTATGTCCAATTGGTGATACGAGTTTGGTACGAGTGCGTGATTATAAATCTGCAGTATGATAAGGCTTGAGCAAAGACCTTTATCACACTTTGAGAAAGGAGTTCGGACAAATTACTCCACATGGATCTGCAACTGCTTTTTCCAGTCCATCCACTGACAAGCAAAGTACCTTTAAAATCGCGAAGCTCTGGAACGAAATATTAGCTTAGCTGCAGTATGGAGAGTATGAGTGTATTGGTTACCGTTAGAGAGGTGCGAAAAGGCATGAATGTTTTTGGTTGCAATATGGCAATGCCAGGAGGATTCGGGTTAACTAGAATTCATCACAGGACATTGTCCCATGCGATGATGAATCTCTACCCCAATACAGTAGGCGACCGACAACCACGCATCGCTGACAAAGATTGCGTTTAGGATTGTGCCGCCATTCAAATAGTTCCATGCACCGACTGGACCATTCAATTAAAGACAAATGCCCGGGACCTACACCCCAAAGCACTATGGAACTGCCCTACACATATGACCCACTTCCTTAGCCTGGACATTAAAATAACTTGTGCCTTTGAACTGTGTAACGAAACTAAAGGACCTACACAGCAAAACACTATGGAATTACCCTACACACATGACCCACTTGCGCTAAACTGAGTAGTGACTACTACAACTACTTTTATGCATGTGATTAAAGAGCATCACCAATAGATGGCGTTCATTTTTCAATGCCTAAAAGTTATTATATTTTCTATTATTTATACCTGTAGACACCGTAGCGCAAGTGGTTAGTACGTCGGACTACTGAGCCAGCGGTCTTGGGTTCGAATCCCGCCGCAAAAATCTTAAAAAAAAGCTTTTTACCGGGCCCACCTCTTCCGAATGCCTGACAAGCATTCAAGAGTATCATTTGACATGTAAAGCTTCCCAACTCGCCGTTCGGAGACGGCAGAAAATTGTAGGTCCCTTCCATTCGTGTAAAAATATAACGCGCACACACAAATGGTTGCGGGAAGCTAGGCTTGGTTCTACCTAGGACTGCTGAAGCCAAATATACCCAATGTCTCACGCTGTGCCCAGGTTTGAGCTCCATAGTGCACAGGAAGGACCCTACATATTTGAAGCCTTCATAAATGTCCGCTAAAATACTATAGTCAAGTGTCACGACGTTTTCTTCCATCTTTTAATAGTACACAACTTATGATGTTTTTTCTCTTTAACTAAACGTCAACTATAGAGTAGAGAGTCCACCAATAACCATCAACGGCACCCTCGATCAACTCTTAATTAACTTGGTTAACGCGTGCAAAGAGAATTGTAATCTCTTATTAAAGAATTATCAGGCATGCTATAAAACAGCAAAAGTTGACATCCAACAGTTGGTACCAACATCTGCCACAAGACCAAATCAAGTGAATAAATAAAGCAAAGTGAAAGGAAGGTAGGATCTCTCTCACCTGTGTATATACACGCTGAATAAATAAACTTTCGTCCTGCAAAAAGTTTCACGCAAGAGTTTCACCGCCCGCTCACCACCAGTGAGTGAACTAATTTAATTTTGCACTTTTCCCGACTCCGATGTGCCATCCCAACCCCCACCACTCTGCTCCGATGAGAGTTGATTAAATCAAATTTTCCCAGGACATACACACGTCAAATAATAATTATCCTTTTGTTTTATGTGTATGAATAGGTCTGCTCTCACACTCACTCAACTCAAACACTTTCCTGTAGTATCTAATTTAGAAGTCTAAATCATTATGGACCCAAATGTGACGCCCCAACGGACGACGATGGCAACGAATTATGGAACTTTCGCATATCCTTTGTTTCGCTGACTCGACCAGGACCTCGGCATGGCATATTGAAAGAATGACACAAAGGTTCGCCTAATGTCCAATTAATCCGGGCAAAAGCCCATAGGTCATTAAATTATTTATTTTATTATACGAACAGGATAAATGATGGATCCTGAATCCATGGAACCATTGAACCCCTTATTGCGTACGTTTTGCCTATTTTTATTCCCAAAGGTTACATGAAGAGATGAAGGCATGCAAGCATTTTTGGTGAAAATGACAAAAACAAAACGTGTTTCGATTTTTCTTGTCTCCCGGAAGGAAGAAAAATAATTTGCGTTAGCTTCAGCTACATCTCTTCTGTTTCCTGTTGCCAAGAGGGCGTCTGTTGAAAGTGGCCAAACCAATTTTTAGTGTACAGCAACAAAAAAAAAAAACAAACGATGAGGTTCGTCCGGTAAATTTCCACCCATGTTATATGGAATGGGGCGACAGGATGCACCGGACAACGGAGATGACATCATTGATTGATCTAGCTGTCAATTGTAATCGTTCAGGCGGAATAGACTATTTCGCATGTTGTGTGCAATTGACGTGCCAACATATTAACATGCCACAACATACAGCAGCAGTTATGCCCCAGGGGGCTATGAGTACGGTTCAACGCTGCTGTCGTGTTCCGATTCGCATCATTGTTGTCTCTCCATCGGATGATATGCATTCACTCAGCACAATTTGCTCAAAAACGTGCTGTGGTACGGATTGAAAATCTATCTACGAACTTGTCTGACTTGGCATGTTTTCGCTGCAAATATGGAACGATTGACAATAGAGCATGGTGAACGAGGAGCGTTACTAGTTTGTGACCAGTGACATACCGATGCCAGTGTGCTAAAGATTTAATTTTGAAATTCAAAAAAAAAAAAAAAACAAGTTACGCCATCTGAAGGCAACTGGAGTGACTATCTTGAGATTATCGAGTTAAGGAAAGAATTCATTGTACGTCCTTTGTATAAAATTTCGAACCGAAGATACAGTATACCCACTGACGGTTTTAGCTGTACCACATCATACATCATCTTCTTCTTCTTTTGTTCGGGAGCTGGTATCGCAGCAACACTTTAACTCCTCCTGGAGCATAGGGCGACAAACATACATTATATTTTATATTATTTCTGTAGTATAGGTAGGTACCATTTGCGGCTCTCAAACTTAACCAATCTCAACAAATGAAGTGTCAAAAGAAAGGGAATTTCCTGGAGCAGTGACCAATTGCACTTTCACTTAATAAATTTTAACGAATTAAAAAAGAAGGAAGTTTGGATTTTGAGGGTTGCATTTTCTTTTACGAGAGTTCTCGCACGGGCACACTAGTTATATATTATTTCTGTAGTATAGGTACCGTTTGCGGCTCTCAAACTTAACCAATCGCAACAAATGAAATGTCAAAAGAAAGGGAATTTCCTGGAGCAGTGACGAATTGCACTTTCACTTTATATATTTTAACGAATTAAAAAAGAAGGAAGTTTGGATTTTGAGGGTTGCATTTTCTTTTGCGAGAGTTCTCGCACGGGCACACTAGTTATATATTATTTCTGTAGTATAGGTACCGTTTGCGGCTTTCAAACTAAACCAATCTCAATAAATGAGGTGTCAAAAAAAAGAGAGAGCAGTGAAGAATTGCACTTTCACTTTATTTATTATAATTTTAACGAATTAAAAAACAAATCAAAACAAATATTCTACCTAAAATGAACTCCAAAAAAAAACTGGAACACCGATTTAGCTGAAACTTACACAATATATTTATTATGAAGTGAGAAATGTTTGTAAATAAAAAGTATTCAAGTTTGCCGATAGATGGTGCTGAACACCAATATCTCAACTAGCTAAGTTAAGGAGGATTTTTTGCCGAAGGGGGTAAATTTGGAAAAATATAGTAATTCTTGATTCGTAGGTAAACCATTGTCATTGATTGTGAGACTGTTAAAAGAAGATCGAGTGTGTAAATATTATGCGAAAAGCCTAATAATTAAGGGCCAACGAAAGGGCGAACAAAGTAAAGTAGGACGAGCAACGGTTCGCAGACAGCTTGCATCAGCACGAGCTGTCAAAACAAACGAACAAAGTACTGTGCGCATTGAAAGCTTACGAATTCGTATGATGGTAACACGAGGTTATGAAACAAGCGAAGACCAACGTGTCGCAAATGTACGAATTGCAGACAATAGACGACGCATTATTGCTCCATTTATGATTTATGATTTATGACGATCCGGAAATTAATGGCGTGTCATATCGCCCAAAACCTAATCGCCCAAATCTGAAAAATGTCACATAACTCCACACTTGTGGGCGATTTAAAACAATGACAAACCGCCCAAAAATTAAAAAATTTCAAACCGCCCAAGAAAGTGTGGGCGTCTTGTCAGTACTCATGCATGAGATCGCCCAAAATGAGTTAAATTCCGAAAAATGTTAAATCGCCCGAATCGCGTTTTTACATTTTCAATCTTTGGGCTATTTACCATAATGTCAAATCGCAATACCAAATCGAGTGAACATTTGATTTGCTTCGAAATAAGGCAAAAGAAGAATTTTCGAATAATTTTGACAGCTTTTTGGCTTATTATGAGAAATTTTGGATACGAAAGGTATGTAGGTACATAGTACCTACTTATATTTTTATGAAATGAAATATATGAAATGCATGTTAGCGCGTGAAGCGGCGCGGTTACCGTTTCTCGACTTCTCGTCGCCGTGCCCCCCCATCCGTTCGTTAGTTTCCCCGTAGATTGTAAGTGGAGGCAGATTTTTTTTGAAGTTAAACTTCTTTAGCCGGGGTAGGGCAAATTTGCCTGAATCAGACGAAAAAGTGAAACGCTTCCCCTTTTCCAACTTCAACAGGCAGTAAAATAAATTCTAAAAATAAATACACATACATATCGAACCACAAAATATCAAAAGGAGAAGCAAGCGAAGAAAACAACAACAAAACAAGCCAAGAAAATAAAAAACTATGCAAAAATTGGGCCATCGCACACGAGAAGATTTTTGCGGACAGAAAATCGGTTTCGTACCGTTCAATACTGAGAGGCAAATATCCTATCTGAACTGTATGGACAACTTTTGTGAACCAGAGTATAGAACCTTAAAAGTTTCGCTTCAAACGCGCTAGATTCTCACGTAGTTTTTTTTAATAAGTATGTATTTATATCCATTTCTTTATTCCTTTATTTCGGATTAAAGCTGTTTTTCTTTTCATTACTTACTTCAGATCGGGCCATTACATTTCTCAGTTTTTCAAAAGTTGACCAGGACAAAATGTTGGACGTTGTGACATTTTTCAGATTTGAGGGAAAAAAGCCGAAACATAAAATCGCCCAAAATCACTTTTTGGGTATTTTAAGACATCATGCCAAATCGCCCAAAATATAAAAATGTCTAATCGCCCAATGTTTTTTTTTGTTTTTTGTGATTTGACATTATTTTGATTTTTTGCATTTTTGGGCGATATGACACGGAGCCGAAATTAACTATAGTGAACATGCATATGTTTTTTTTGCACCAATGAACAAATTGTGTCGATTTTTCCAAGCACTGAAGTACAAAGGTGAAACGACAGGAATGTGCTGGTGCGACGACGAAACAGACGAAATTTAAATTCGTTCAAAGACAAATTAGGTTACACATCCGATTCCAAGCACTGATTGAACAAAATTCGCAAATACGATTCCTGCTTCCTGATGACGTCGTTCAGTACACCAAGAGCCACCCGAAAAAATTTTATGATTTTTTTTTGACATAGACACTGTTTTCAACGGTTTAATATAAATCTACATAATTAAATCGAGCCTCCAAGCCTGTTGGTTATATTTCTTAGCTCATCAGTAGATTTCTACATGAATTGGTATACCTTTAGATACAGAGTTGGTCCAAAAACACTCCCCTGCGAAAAACCATTTTTGTTTAGTTATTTCTGCACGTTATTGTACCTTTGTCTAGTTTAGTCGTGGGTGGTTTAAACTGTAAATCTATGTAGATGCCACATTTTTTTGACCTTTCTTACTCCTTTTGATGACGTATCGGGCTCCGGCTCCAGTGAACAGGAACACGTCTTAGCTTTGATAGGAAATTTTAGCTTTTCCATATCAGATACAGTTAAGACCCTTACCATTCAAACAAATTGCACTCATGTCACGGTGAAGCCGCAAGAATTTCAATTTCTTACTTTCTAGTGAAATTCCTCCTGTCACCCCCCAATGCAGTGCATACTCAGAATTCTCCATTAAACTTTTCAAGGTCCTTTAATTATTATTTGTGACAAAGTCGCTCACTCGTAAATTGACATTGCTTTGAAAATTTACGAGTATCTTCGACTGAACAAGTATTGCTGTCTTCCGTAAGAATATTCTCACACCCACACACACTCGTCGCTTGGAACCACAAGACATTTGCTTTTCCAGTTTCGCAATTTCTTTCCCCTCCTTTTTTTTTGGTAACAAAGATAACTTATTAAATCGTTGCTAGACAAAAGGACGACAAGTACCAATGATGTTCGCATCGATATGGGGATGGGAAGGATAACTTTGGTGCTCTTCCGACTGGAGTGGGTGCTGCTCACAGCTTAGGGCTCACCCATAGCATGTCATACACATGTAACGCGAGAACACACATTACCCCGGGAGCGCTTGCTTATTCATTGAAGTTGTCGCTGTGCCTTACACATCCTTCTTAGTGCGATGTGCGCTACGCTACGCTTCGGTAAAGGAATTTGAACAAAAATTTAAACTTGATTTTGCCCCACTATCAAACGCCAGAGGACAGGAGAACAGATCCTCAGTTTTTTGCGTGTGATTCTTGGCATTCGGTCTTCGCTTCGACTGTCTTTTAGCAAAGTCATTGTCTCTCTGGTACCGGATTTTGTACGCGCCAACCTATTGTTCGTGTTAGCCTCGTTAAATCGTTGGTATGCGTATGTAGGTGTGTGTGTGTGTGTGTGTGTGTGTTGTCTTTTTGGCAAGGCGAACATTTGAAATATATTTGTTCAATCTTCTCTTCAGCAGGCTTCTTTCTTCTTGTCGTCCCTCTTCGCCTGGGTTTGTTACGCTTTGAGTTCTCCTTCTCAAATTTTGTTGGCGTTGTCGTTGTCGTCCTGATCCTGGTCCCCTTTCACTTTGTGTTCTGCTTAGCAATCGGACGGGTTCATCCTTTTTGAAGTATTGGAGTATGATATGCATGCATGAGGTGAGAGGAGAAGACTGATTCATTCACATGGATATCCTTGAATTTCATGGTTGAAGGTGCGCTTTAAGGAGCAACACCCTCTATTGATTCTTTGCTTCCTCGAGAGTTGTTATTGCTTTTTTTTGAGGTTGTGGGATTTTTTTTTTCTTATCCTTTTTTTGTTTTTATATGAAAAAGTCAAATGGGGTGGGGATGGTTTTAAAGGATACATTGTGCTTACGGTTCGCTTTGATTTTAGATTTTGGAAAAAGCAAAAATATCTTCAGAGAGTGTTCAGTTCACGCTAATGGCGTCAATTTGAAAGCAGGGTTGCTAGCGGTAGATGGAAGTTGGTGAGACTCCTCTGCTATGAAATATTGTTCGTAGTCATGCCCAAAAGGGTTGCTTGAGTGGAAGGACTATTAAAATAACAATGTAAACTCAATATGTACACCATGGTGTATTAGTGCTCGTGTATGTGTTTGTAATGTTTCTTATGAGTGTTTTGTTTTATGCCAGCAAAGTTTGAGATAAAGCCCAAGGAGTTTGGGTGGTTGCGGAGCATGCATTGTGGCAAGAAATTTAGAATTTGTCATATTTTCTTGGGTTGTGTAGATAATGTTTGTTTTGTTAATTCAATGGATGGGATTACAATGTAATCACGCTTAATGGGGTGTGTGCAAATAAATTAAACAAAGTACTAACTTTTGCGACTTCTGTCACATTAGCTGGAATGCGGTATAGTCAGAGATGTTTACGATGATACGCATATACAATACGTACCTATATAAATATTGTATGTATCTCGAGAAAAGAAAAGGATAATCACTTTTGAAATATGTTTTCGTTTTTATATTGCGAGTATTTTTTTGTTTATTAAATTGAAACGCAAAGTTGCAAAATTATGTCATGTCTTGATGCAAACTTTCGGAAATGTATTGAATATTCTGAGATATTAAAAAAAGATTTGCAAGGCTTCTATTTTATCTTCCAAGCCGGCTTGCGGCTGTGGATTCGATTGCCATACAGGACTTGGTTAAAAAGGCACAATAGACCCATACCTACATTGATTTAGAGAATGTTCTACGTAATGAAGCACTCATCTACTTCCGAACCTATCTTCATGCGGTTTCATCTTAAATCTATGTCAAACATTTCATCATCTACAGTAACGCGTTCCGTCAGTTTCTATTATTTATTATTATTATTATTAGGGTATTTAGGCCGTCCGAAAATAAAATCACATTTTCTAATGAAACTTCTGAAATGTAGTAAACTCCCCCCCAGCGGCTATCACTGTGAGTTTTCCTCAAAGCATCGTTATTGGAACTTATTCACCAATAAGAACTTAATCTATACTTTCTTTGATCAACGTTTCCATTGCCGCAAATAAAACTACAGGGTAGGCCATAAAGTGGCTTTAACTAATGACATACCGCGTTGAAAGCGTGTGTCGAAGGAAATATACATATACCATGGATTAGTTCACTCTGAAAGAACGCGCTGAAATTGTTCAGCTATACCTACATTCAAAATAAGTTCTCAATCGTGAAAACTAAACGTGCGTTTCGTAAAAAAATAAATAAAGTGAAAAGTATTCCAGGTGATAACACTATAAGGCGTTAGTACGCAAAATTTGTGAGCTCTGATAATCTTAAAAATGCCAGCCACGCATCCAGATAACGAACAAGACATTCCGATGAAAATATTGAAGCCCACGAGCCAGCTACCGTAAACGTCAATAGCGAGCGTTATCGAGCCATGATAACGGATTTTGTGATATCCATTGTTCGTGAAAATGGCATGGGTGGCTACTGGTTTCAACAAGACGGCGGTACATACCACACAGCTAAACAAACAATCAATTTATTGCCACCATTATTCCCAGGGCGACTAATATCGAAAATGGCGATTTTGACTGGCCACCGATATCACCCGATTTAACGCCACCAGACTTTTATTCGTGGGGTTATTTGAAGTCCAAGGTATACGTAAATAAGCTAATGACTTTAGCTAAAGTGATATCAACACCATGTCGGCCGAACCATTGGCCAAAACGATGGAAAATGCCGAAAAAAAGAGTGCATTTGGCCGTCTAGACTAAAGGTGGCCATTTGCGCGATATCATTTTCAAAAAGTAGCTGGAATAAATCTCCTTTAACCAAAAGAAATGATTATCCAAATGAACAAAAAAAAATTGTTTTTGTTTAATGTTTATTTTTTAGAAACAAATGCTTTCACTTTAAATGGCCTACCCTGTAGAATTGCTCCAATTGTGTGCATAAATTATTTAATTTGTTATTTTAATAAATTTTTGAAAAATCACTCACTTTAAGTCACAAGTGCTTTTCTGCATTTCTAACTAAAAATGTACACACATTTTTTTGTACATTTTTCTATGCACACCCGGGTGTATTGGCTATAGATAGAAGGAGTAAATCGCAAAAACTACTTGTAAATTTTGACTCAAAAAGAAAAATTTAATTTTTCTTTTCGAATATGATACAATATTTTAGGAGGCTTTCAAAATTTCAAGTCGTTACGGTACCTAGAACTCAAAATATATCAATCTGAAAATTAAAAACACACCCGGGCATGTGGGTGTAGACAGTTAGACACAAAGGTTAAATCGACTAGAGACAAAGGCCAGCATAAAGGCGCCTAGTGACAAACAACAGAAACAGGAACAGAAGCAGAATCCCATACATTTGCAACTGAAACAGAATTAGCAACAGAATATTTTCTTTTGCAACAACAGAACCGTAGCGCAAGTGGTTAGTGCGTCGGACTACTGTGCCAGCGGTCTTGGGTTCGAATCCCGCCGCAAACACCTAAAAGTTTTTCACAGTGCCCACCTCTTTCGAATGTCTGACAAGCATCAAAGAGTATCATTTGTCACGATTGAGCTTCTCAACTCGCCGTTCGGAGTTGGCAAAAAACTGTAGGTCCCTTCCATTCGTGCAAAAATATAACACGCACACACAAATGGTTGCGAGAAGCAGGCCCAGGTTCACCTCGAGCTGTAGCGCCAACTAAGTATAGGCCCCGACCCATAGAATCCGTTGTGCGTGTATTCATCCGTTTTAACGGACATCCCGATAGAATACACGCATTCTTATGGAAGGTGGCCCATAACCAACGCACATAAAAACGCAGACGCAGAAAGTAGGTTTACTTTCTACTTTTTTCTCTGCGCTGTGCGTTGGGTGTTCACACATTCAACCATTGAAGTGCACACCTTCACATATTATAGTTCATGCATTCACAAATTGAGAGTATGCATTTTGATTGGTGGAAGCATAGAGAAATATAGAAAAACTGTCATCGATGTTGACAATCAGCTGACATCAGCTTGAAAAGAAAACACTTGCAACCAGTGTTGTCGGTCGTACTACAATAGTTGTTCTGTATACCCATCTGCAGTCCGTACTACACTTGCCTTATGTCGTTTTTGTTTGGGCTTTGCAGAGTTTGCTCTCAGATATCAGATTTTTCGTGCTGAATAGAAAACAAATGAGATTGATCTGTTTTTCTGCAATTGTATTAGTGTATCATTTGGCCTTTTTTTCGTAAAAGGAAATAAATAAAAAAAGAAAAATTATAAATACAATTTTAAATACACTTTTTTTCTTTGTATTTTCTAATTTTTTCTGATAATATTTGTGTTAATTAATAGCATTTTGATGTTCTGCGTTTTAATTTCGTACAAAATGTTTTGGTATTACTGCAAGTAGGTGTAAATCTCTAGTTGAATCCGAAATTTACAAAAATTAATCTCGAGCAAAAAAAAGTGCTTTTTAGTCGGTTGGAAAATGATAATTGTACTGGAGCGATAAAAACTGCTCGAGATAAAAAAGTGATTGCAATGTCAGATCCTCATACCAAATAATAGAACTCTATTGGTAAGACATTGGTAAGAAAACTCCAAGGGCCATGATAAAATTATGTTTGGATTAAAAAACCAGCCGGCAATCAATAGAAAACACTGAAAGATTCAAAAAAAGAAAAAAAAAAAGGAAACTAGTGAGCTTCAGATAATTTTTTTTCTGATTCCAAACAATTTACCATTTTCATAATTTTTCTCATATGTGAATATTGGTACTATGTATGTATCTTCATTCGAAAAGTACCACCATGTTATCAAAAATTAAGCACCCAAAAAATTACCGAAACGACAGCTCTGTTTTCAGCAATAGCAAAATGTCATCGGCTGTCATCCCCTCAGCGCTGGTATGCGACGGATTCTATGGGACGGATCTTTCCGTCATGCGCCAACGTCAGCGTCAACGTTAAGCGCAGCGGCATTGACGGATTCTATGGGTCGGGGCCTTAAGTAAGTAATAACAGAATTTAGCGACAGAAAAATGCCGCCTGGCGACAGAACAGAAACAAGTTTTCTGTTTCTGCCAGCAACAGAAATGCCAATATTATCGTAGTAGCCATGATTTTTGTTTCTGAATTTGAATTTGTTTCGCAATTGGCTATATGCTTTTATTTTGCGTTGACAAGAGGGAAAAATTAAAAAAAAATTATAGATAAACTGAGGTAGCCATGTTTTTCTCGTCAGCCTGAAGATCTGTTCCAGGTTTTTGTAGATTAGATGAGTGAGCAACGCAAACAGAAACAGAATTTACGACAAATCGAAAGCGCTTTCTGTTCTGTTTCTTTTTCTGTTCCTGTTTCTGTTGTTTGTCACTAGGCGCCTTTAAGGGAAAAGAATTCAGTACATTTGCAACAGGCACAGAATCAACAACAGAATATTATTTTTCAGAAACAGAACCAAGCGACAGAAAATCGCCGTTTATCGACAGAAAAGAAACAAGACTGCCAGCAACAGAATTGTCAAAATATCGTTATAGCCATGTTTACTGGAATTTCTTTCTGTGTTTATTTCCGTCGTTTGTCGAGCCAAAAAACTGACAAAAAAAGTTTTTCATGCGAGAAGAAGACAAAATTATTGATTTCGTGTCATTCATTATAGAATATTTTCGGTTATCATGTTTTTCTCTTCTTCTTATTTTGACTGGACGCCTTGTGGTGTTAGTCGTCGATCGTCGTCGCTTGTCAAGAGAAGGGACACGATTCAAATCCAGGTGTTTCAGTGCATATACTGCAATCAATTTCAGAAGATAATGTCAAAACCTTCTGCGTCTGCAATGGCGATACTGGCTGTATGAAGAAAATTGATTGCATAGATAGTGAATTGCGAAATATCTGAAAAAAATATTGTGAATCATAAGCAAATGAAAAAAAATCAAAATATTTAACTGAAAACAGGGTTTGCTACCACTTCGCTGAACTATCTGTCTCTCTGTCTTGTAATTTCATGTGTTGTGCTCCCACTGTGTGTAACATAATAAGCGTAGCGAATTCGGTGGCCAGTTGCGTATGTATGTACATATATCACTAGCTTACAATATTAAATTTTAAAAGAGTTATATAAATACCGTAGAATAAGATCATTATAAGATATATATAGTAAGTATTGAGAACCTTTAGGTCAGTTACTCTAAATTATTATTATGTTAGTCTTATGTTTATTTCGAACAAAAAAAAATCCAAAAAAAATTATGTGGTAAAATAAACAAACAAAAAAAAAAAAAAAAAAATATCACTAGCTTACCGAACAGAGGTTGTGGGTTCGATACTCGATTCCCACCCAGGGCTTGGTTACTAAGGAGATGCTGTTCGGCAGTAAGTGAATTATACAAAATACCGTAGAGAACATAAAAAAAACATTTCGTACCAGATTTAACCATTTTCCAGAAAAACCAAAAAATACAAATATCCTTTACTAAAGATGATTGAGCAGAATTGTATGTACATATTCTTATTGTCGGCGATAAATCAACAATTCATTCCGTCAGCTCTACCATAGTGCTGTCATTTCCATAATTTCCGACAGTAAAATTAAATTTTCTCCTCATTCTTTCCTCCATTAAGCGGCATCGTGCCTTAAGTTGAGTACCGCCGCAACTAAACAGGCGCTCAAATGTGGCATCATCATCATGACCATTATCATCGCTCTCAATGCAAACAGGTGAACAAAGTTTTTTTTTTTTTTGTTATTTTATTTATTTATGCTAATAATCTACAACCGCATACAATAGCACCTGGTGTTTTCTTTCCTCCACTGGTCTCCAAAGTCGATTTGATGGTATGAAGGATACCTACCATTGTGGAGCACGTTCATTCACAATCGTTCGTCTATCTGTTCCATGCGTCCGATCTGAAGATGTATACGAGTATATATGCATGTCTGGATGGCTGTGGTTGTGATGTTTTGCTGGCAAAGTACAGGACGAAGAAAGGACGCGCGGATGCATTCGTCTCCTTGGATTAGGACGAACTTTAAATGCAATTTATTATACGAATGCAATCAGATTTCTTACCCTTCTCCATTTGTATTCAACTACTTGAGACATATAGGTACACTAAACATACACTGTTGGGCTGTGGAGGCAGAGTGCAGTGCAACGGGGGCCATACGCCATACCTATAGTGGATCTCGGCTTTGTGTTATTTTCGAAATTCTATTTAAAGTGCAGGGGAGCGTTTTCTCGCTTCTATGTTGTCCTGTTTGGTTTGTTCGTTCTTTCCCTCCCTGCCGGCTTTGTCCAACGAGTGGTAGAGTGGTGGGTGCAAGAGAGCTGAGTCACTAGCAGATTGAACAGCTGGAATTGTGAATAATTTTTCAGGAATCGTTGTCGTCGACGTTGTTGTCATTTCTCTCTGTTTTTTTCTTCTTCGCAATCTGCACTGTCTTAAGTTTCAATATTTTCCCTTTCTGTCTCACTCTTCGTTTGCTTTTCCATTGCACACGGGGTGTTTGTTTGTACTAAAGGAGCTCTGGCTCTTGAAAGTATAGTGTTGGCTGGCTTCACTTTGGAAAATCCATTTCCTCGTTGGCATTGTTTTATGTTTTCCCTCAGTCTCATTTCAAGGACACCCACATGTACAAACAGCACGTCTCAAGATGATATTTGAATCCTCGCTCAGGATACAATTCATTTGAGAGATAAACGGATGATGCACTTTCTGATTGCTGCACATGTTTAAAATTTCAAATATATGTGAGGAATATTTCTGGCCATTTTCGATTGTTTCCATTTTCGGAGCCAATGATTGAACGACTTGATACTTTTATCCAGACCGGGGGTTTGAATCATTAAACTTTTCTCTGGCGGTTGGGGGTGCAGATTTCTGCCAAACATTTTATTGAGTCGCGTTTGAAATCGAACGATCGACCGGTTGAAAAATTGGGACAGCAAAGTGGAACCAGAGCAAGTGCTGTGCTGCTGCATCCACGAACTTCCAATTGAAAATAATAATGGAATGTTGAAGTTTTCGAAAAGTTTTCCGATTTTTTCTACCAGTGTGGAGGCAAAAGTTTTTTGATTCTATTTTCTTTTTTCTTTTTATTCCTTCACAAAGCCAAATAGAAAACAACGTCAAGGCTGTATAGGTGTTGATGGATGTCCCTTTCTGGAACAATGTGCTTCAATGGGGAAGAAATCAATAATGTCGTCTTTCGTCTATAAAACAATTTTCTATTGGGAAAAGTTTATTTTTTGTTTTCTTAAAATTTAGTGTCGCAACTTATTGGGCACAAGAGTTCCTGAATCTGTTGGTGGTATATGGAAGCCATTTACAGTTAATATTGATGACGAAAATGGAGTTAGAAATTGGATTTGGAACATCTGGTGACTGGATGAGTTTAAGCGATCCATAATCGGTGAACAAGTCCGAGTAGATGTCAAGTTGGTGTTTTATGTCAAATTTGGATCAATTACCATTGGTAGTGGGTTATGCCTTTGTACTTTCTCTTAAATCGAATGGATATCTAGTCATGAAGGTCTGAAAAATATCTATGTATTTCTCTAGCCTTATGAAAAGGAAGCAATTTAAAAAAAATGTAAGCTATCTATTGCGGTAGAAATTATTTGTGTTTGGCATAAAGGACTCCTTCAAAAATTTATATGAATGCTACCAGACTACTATCCTCTTATTAAGAGTTATTTAAACGAGAGATTATTTTATGTACAGTACAATGACGGATATTCAGACTTATGCAAAGTAGAAGCAAGTGTTCCTCAACGAAGTGTGTTGGGACCAATATTATACCTCTTGTATACAGCCGACATACCCAAATCAAGAATTCTAAACGGTGATTCTTTCTTCCCACAATCGCCTTTTACGATTTTGGGGCCCTGGATGCAGTTTTTTTGTAAAAAAAATACGAAATGTGACCATATGAAGTTTAAAGGTACATTTACTCTAGTAAATGGGTCTTATCCATTACTGTGTCAATCTATACTAACAATTTTTGTGGAACAGAGTATGTATAGGAGGCCTGTTACGATTAAAAACACGTTTCTAACTTGTAAGTCCAAATCTAACTACACCCGTTCAAAAGAGGAGAGACCCAACGAAGTCATAGTGTAACTTTAATCCGCAGTCGCATCGTGAGACAATTCGTTTTCACACGATGTCGATTATGCTGATTAAGTACTTTTATTGTCTGGCTGTGATAACGTACACAGTACACGTTATACGCCAGACTGCATATTTGATGACACAACAATCTCCTCCCCCCTTTGGACGAATGTAGTTATTATTTTTATTTCATTTTTTACTAAAATAAATTTCAGAACTACATTTTTATTTTCTTTCACAAAGATATTATACATGCGAATGAACTGTAACTATAGTTAGATTAAACAATAATAAAATATATGAAATAGAATATATAAAATATATATATATAATATTATTATTTTTATTTTATTTTTTACTAAAATAAATTTCAGAACTACATTTTTATTTTCTTTCACAAAGATATTATACATGCGAATGTACTGTAACTATAGTTAGATTAAACAATAATAAAATATATGAATATAGTAACACAAGCGATTATTATTATTATATGTGTACAATAAATTTTTATTTTTTATTTTTTTTTTAAATTGCATAACAACATTTTTCTGTTTCTATTAAAAATATACGAATTAACAATTCTTATACTTAGATTTAACTGAACGAAATATAGGAAAATAATATTTTAATATAAGCGATTATTATTATTTTTATTTTATTTTTTATTTTTTTTTTTTAATAAATTTCGATATAACAATTTTCTGTTTCTCTTAAAAATATTGATATACATACGAATTAACTATTGAGCTTAAACTAAACAAAATATACTACTACAGGCTATTTGGATTTTTTCTTAATTTTTTAAATTTGTTTGATAGACAAATAAGTATTTTTATTATTATTTTTATTCGTCAGAATTTTCTGGGTTTATATTTTTGGAGCAAGCGAAAGTTATATTATATTTTTTTTTTTAAAATGTAATAAATCATGAAAAAAATAGCAACAATTATTAGGATGGGCAAAAATATTGAAATCATTGTTCTCTTTTTGTTATTTTTACTCTCATCGAGGGTAGTCAACATTTCTATCTCTTCTTGCATTTTTTGTATACTATGGCTGAATGGTAATAGATCGGAAGTGGTTTTTATTATTTTTTTCGGATTTTGAATAAATTTTTCAGACATATTATAGTCAAAATAATTTCATATAAAAATGATTGAAATGAAGTGATTTTCGTAAATGTACTATTGTCCTAATGGGTTCTAAGCTTTCAGTCATAATAATGCTTGAGTCTATTGTTATGTACTGTTACTGTTCGTCTACCTATTTTTATTACCGAATTGACTGGGCTTACGACAGCAGAAATTATATAAGGCCCTAACCATACTTGACATAATTTATGTTTCTTAGTGGGGTTCAGCAGAAGGACTTCATCACCGACATGAAACGATGACGATCTTGCTGTCTTATCATAGTAATTTTTTGATTTATTTTTACTTTTTAATAGATTATCACGTGCAATTGAATGCATTTTCTGCAATTTGTATCGCAACTCGTAATAATAATCCTCAAAATTATATATTGGCTGCGGTTTTTGATTAAGATTCGAAGGAACTTCTGCGGTGAAACCAAACAAACAGTCCATTGGACTTAACTTTGTACCTTCGTGTATATTATTGTTATGTACAAAAGCAGCTGTTCTTAGGAACCTATCCCAATTTTTTGGATTCTCATCTACTATCGATCGCAGGTATTCTACTAGTGGCTTGTGTGCTCTTTCTAATGACCCGTTCGATTGTGGGTGATAGGCAGTAGTTTCAATTTTCTTGATTCTCAATAGGTTACAAATTCGTTTAAAAAGCTTACTCATAAAATTAGATCCTTGGTCAGTTATTAATTTTTTGGGAATACGATACCTACTTATTAATTCATCAAAAAATATCTGTGCAACTGTTTCAGCTTGCATATCTGGCAATGGATACCAATCTGCAAACTTTGTTAGATCATCTTGAAACGTTAATATGTATTTATTGCCCATATTAGTCTCAATTAGAGGACCTACAATATCCATATAGACCTTTTCAAATTGATGTTTGGAAGTGTCTGTTATTACCATAGGCATTTTCACAGTTCTACCGCTCTTATTTTTCTGGCATTTTTTGCATTTTTTAATATGGTCCTTTATATCACGAATCATGCCTTTCCATTTATACTTTCGAAGAATACTACTATATGTCTTCTTTACCCCCTGGTGACCTCCAAACAGAGTGTCGTGGTAGTCATGCAGAATAATTGGGATCTCAGTAGGGCTAGGAGTAATAATTTTGTGAAGGTTCATGCCTCGCGATAACGGTTTTCTAACAGTTTCTGAAACCACAATATTGCTAGTCTCATCCTTTTTAGAACAGGTATCCTTATGAACGACGGCTTCGTCAGGTGAGTTGGAAATCAGTTGATTTTTGTTCGCCTGCGACCGTGTAACAGCGAAACATTTCGGTTGGTTTTCGACGTCTGGAAATGTGTCTTCTACATCTGAATCCATTGAGTGGTGTACCTCAGCTTTAACAAACAATATTCTACTATCAGGTTCAATATCTGAGTCCCTGTCACTTGTGCTAGGAATGCGACTAAGGGCGTCAGCATTGCCGTTGCTTTTTCCAGGTTTGTATTCAATGGTAAAGTCGTATTCGGAAAGCTTTAACACAAGCCGTACTATACGGGAAGAAGCATCTTTTGCCTTTAAAATACCTTTCAGAGGCATGTGGTCTGTGTAGATCGTGAAATGCCGACCTTGTAAATAACACCGAAAGTTTCTCACGGCCCACACTATTGCTAGGAGTTCCTTCTCCGTAGTCGAATAGTGTCTTTCAGCGGGGTTTAATGCTCGACTGGCATATGAAATAGGAAGATCTTTACCTATGCCACCTTGAGATAAAACAGCACCCAGTGACTCATTGCTAGCATCAGTCGCGAGTAAGAAGGGTTCATCAAAGTTCGGATATACTAAGAGGGGTGGACTAGTCAAGATTGTCTTTATATTTTGGAAACCACGTTCACAAATATCGCTCCATTCAAACTTCACATTTTTGCGAAGCAATTTCGTGAGTGGTAAAGTCAGTCTCGCATGATTTTTAATAAATTTTCTGTAATAATTACATAAACCAAGAAAAGATTGCAATCGTTTGACATTGGTTGGTCTGGGAAAATTTAGAACGCATGCAACTTTATCTGGGTCAGGTAGAGCACCAGTATTTGTACATTTGTGGCCCAAATAAATTACTTCTTTTCTTAGAAAGTTGCATTTGTGAGGTTGGAGCTTCAAATTGTTCAGTCTCAGACGTTCAAAAACTGTTTTTAATTTAATATTATGATCTTCAATATTTCGACCATAAATAACAATGTCGTCGAGATAAACGAAACATTCAAAACCTTGTAATCCAGTCAATGCGTAATTCATTAATCGCTGGAAAGTAGCTGGAGCTCCTTTCAGACCGAACGGCATTCGTAAGAACTCGTAATGTCCATAGGCTGTACTAAATGCTGTTTTCTCGCGATCTTTAGGGTTGACTAAAACTTGATGATAGCCGCTTCTTAAATCAAGGGTTGAAAAATATCTTGAGTTTCCCAGTTGGTCAAGAATATCTTCTATTCGGGGTAGAGGGTACGCATCACCAACAGTTTTTTCATTCAGTTTGCGGAAATCTATGACGATTCTCCACCGCGGTTCCCCATCTATTCCCGATTTCTTTGGGACCACCAGCAATGGTGAATTCCAAGGGCTTTTGCTAGGAATAATGACTTTTTCCGCTAGCATTTCTGTTATGTGCTTGTTAATAATTGGTTTCTGTGATTCCGGTAGCCTATACATTTTTGAATTTATGGGGGCTTGACCGGCAACTGTCGGAATATTGTGCATGATGGAGGTGGTAAATGTTAGCTTGTCGCCCGGGAGGCTGAATATATCATTATACTCGTGACATATTTGAAGCACACTTTCCTTTTCCTCTGAACTGATTGTACTATCAAAACATAAATTTTTATTTAGAAGTGTTATTCGTTCTACAGGCGGTGATTCGGGTGACATGTTAGCATTTAAACTAAAAATATTGACATGACCCGTTGTTTTGAAACGCTTATAAGAATTATTTTTTTGTTTTTGATAGTAACCCAAATTCTGTCCGCTAAACTCTTCACCTTTCAAAGAGTTCACGGAGAAATTTTCTAATCGTTCAAATTCCAGATTCGGAATAAGTGGTTCAAAATCGATTTCGTCCAAGTTAGTATTTAGTACTCCTATGTGCACTTGATTTTTAACCGGCTTGACTATGCCGTTGGCAATGTACACACCACTTTCGATTTGCTTAGACACGCAAATCATTTCTTCCGTAATATTTGTACTGATCTTTATTATGATCTTACTACGGGGTGGTATTATGAAACATTTTTTATTCCTATGCACTGCATCAGCCTGATTAACTGAAAATATTGAATCGTCTCTCGGAGTCTCGATTCCAACGTTTTCTGAGTTTTGCAGTACTTCGAATTTGGTGCTTGGAACATCGGTGTCAAAAGCAGAAATTTCTCTCGGAGTCTCATTTCTATTTTCTCTACCAGATGCACGTAGCGATGTTTGATTAGACATTGAAGATTTAAATTGATCGCAGGCTGTGGGTGTCTTAGTACTTGTATTGAGAGTGGAAAAAGAAGAAATTTCTCTCGGAGTCTCATTTCTCTCTTTTTCACCATTAATAAAAGGTAAAGCGAACTCGGAAGGGTTATGTTTGGTTACCGGAAAACGTAGAATTTTATTTGGCCCTTCAACATTACAATGCTTTTTTAAAAAGTTATTGCCTAGTAACCCATCAGCAGGAATTTTATCGTTGTCTTTGATTATTTGGAATTCACACGGAAATCCTTGGTTTAATTCGATGATGCCTTGAATAGAACCTAAGGTTTCACCTTGGCCATACATCGTATCAATTTTGACTTTGTTTGAACAGTCGGATGGTCTTTTATTGGTACTATTAGTTTTAAGCAGACTTATATCTGCTCCTGTGTCTACTAACAATTTTGCACTTCTATTTTTAGCTATATTCAGTGGAAGGTGTATAAGATTGTTAGTGATCGACCCGTTTTTTCTAATTAACGTCGAACCGGGGAGTTTTCGGTCGACCGTTGGCGGTTTTCCGATCTCTTACCTTCCCATTTCTGTCTTGCAAAACAGTCTGAGATACTATGCGTTGTCCGTAAACAAAATTCACATTTAGTAGAACTTCTGTTTTTTGATTTTTCTCGACTGAAATGGACACTTCTGGTGGCCTTCTCAGTCTGCGAACATGTTGGTACATCATGTCCATAAACTTTGCAGTTTATACAGTAGGGAGTATTTTTTCGTATCCTGCATTCCGAATAGGAATGGTTTAGTTTGTTGCAGAAACCACATTTAGTAACCTTATGACCACTGTTTTCATTGTACTTTTGCGATTGGTTATTCAGTAACAAAGTAGGGCCACGGTCGTTATTAGAATATGGTTGGTGCGAATTTGTTGGAAGTATATTATTGGCATACGAAGGGACTTGTTGATGCCACTGATGCATCTCTGGACTAAAGTTATAGCCCAACATGTTGGAATATGGTAAGAAATTCGAATTTTGTGTTACAGGGGATGGTACGTAATTGGTATTTAGTGAATGAAAACTTGGATTTTGTGAAGGGAAACTTGGATTTTGTGAATGAAAACTTGGATTTTGTGAATGAAAACTTGGATTTTGTGAAGGCCATGATGATTGTATATTGAAAGGATTCAGCATACTGGCACTCTCCACTTCTATCCTTAAAATCTGGTCACACAATTTTTTCAGATCAGTTTCTTTTGCCGTCAGCAGGTATTGCCTTATTATCGGACTTATCACCCCCGATTTTATGGAGTATGTTGCGGCCAGTTCAGAGTCAGTAGTTAATGCTTTTGCGTCTGATGGAAACTGCTCTAATGCTGCTAACTTGCACTGTGCAACTAAGTTATTAAGCCGCAGTAAAAATGAATTTAACGTTTCTGTCGGGAACTGCCTACATTGTCTAAGTTCATTCGATATTTGAATATACGATTTTCTGGGCATAAAATTACTTTTTAGTTGTTTTTCAAATTCCTCAAAATTTTCATAGCTGCTATTCTGCATTACTACAAATGCGTTGCCTCTCAGCTTGGTTTGAATTAATTGACAGAATTGAGTTTCCTGATCCGATTTTAAACAAGCTTTTACTTGCTTGCAACAGTTGAGGAAAGTCTGTAGCTCAGTAAGTAAATTTGTATTATGCTCCCCGTTGAAAGTGGGAATTAGATTCGTTACCAGTTGTACTAAGTGATTTTGGAAGAATGGTATTTCAAATACACTCTGATCAAGATCATGAGTTTCGTTTCCAATACCAGTAGCCATTGTAGCGTTTGCTAATTTAATCGAAGGAGAAATTTGTGAAATATGCCTTCTCGTTTTCTTAATTAAAGAAGAGGATGGTGTATGATTATTATCTATACCCAAACTGCACTCTTTGAATTGATTTACGTTTTCTTTGAACTCTATTGTTTTTGATTTTAATTGCTTATACCCTCCAATATTTATTTGTTTATCAAACTTTTCTACTAAAGTTACCAGTTGTTCGTCTAATTTCTTATTATCTAACACAATATTCTTAAAATCGCTTACTTTTCTATATATGTTTCCGGATCGTAGTCTTCTATAATTAATTGTGCTGTCCTTTTCGGGTTGAATGTCCTCTTCTGTTGATGATTCCTCTTCTGCTTCCGTCAGGCTGGATATTTTCTGCTTCGTTTTTTCAGGGTTCTTTTGCCCTCTGCTGTTTTTATTTTTTGCTGGTATTTTCTTTCTGTTTATAGAAAAGTAAAACCCAGGCATTTATTAAATGTTCTCACTTTTCACTAGTTCAATCACTGCTTTTTATCGTATTATTATCGTTCTGTTCTTAGTTTTCCTGATTAATTTAAGCCGCGAATTTGGAACTGATTCGCACACATTGCCAAATAATCGGAGTTTATTTTTTTTTTTTCACTTTTTGTTTTATTGTGTATTTAATTGATTTGCAATATTATGTATTTTTTCAATTTGCCACTTGCAATTATTATATTTAACACAAAAGGTGACTACACTGTACTCTTCTATTATATTAAAAGGTTGAACTAGCTAATTTGACCGAAATTTTCCGGCTGCGCCAAATTATGTTACGATTAAAAACACGTTTCTAACTTGTAAGTCCAAATCTAACTACACCCGTTCAAAAGAGGAGAGACCCAACGAAGTCATAGTGTAACTTTAATCCGCAGTCGCATCGTGAGACAATTCGTTTTCACACGATGTCGATTATGCTGATTAAGTACTTTTATTGTCTGGCTGTGATAACGTACACAGTACACGTTATACGCCAGACTGCATATTTGATGACACAACAGGCCCACATCATGCTAATATTTCCTAAAAAAGAAAAAAACAATTATTATCGTATTATGGAATATTTATCTGAATAAAGGCTTCGGCAAACAGAACGCGGGCCAGTGGTGCGGGCAGAATGCGCTGTTTCCCGCTGCTGACACTGATTTCAAATGTAAAGCGTGCAGCTTTCGGCGTTCATGTTATAAAAGTGATTTTCTTCAGAACACAAAAGTCGCTGTGCAAGAGAAATGAACACTACTTTTGATGGAGATGAACTATACTTCTTCTTACTCTTATATCAAAGAAGAGAAGAAATAAATAAAAAAAAAAGGCATGATTATGGTGAATTCCATCGCCCTGGTTAGGAAATCAATATTATTTGAAGATCGTTTCTTCAATTATTTTCGTATGTCTCGAGAGCAGTTTGAAAGGATACACGACCTCGTCTCGCCGAAGATCTCGAAAATTCCAATGAACTGGAGAAAGCCAATACCTGTTTGGTTCAGAATGGTCCCTAGCCATCTCACACCAAGTTTTCAATTTCTATGAAAAATCGTTTTAGTCGGGATGTCGTCTATCATAAAATAACTCATTTAGGCGCACTAAATATATCAATATCACAGTGCAACCACTACAACCACGGGCCTAAGATTTGAGCATATATCCTGAAAGTACTTACAAAAACTAGAAGCTCTGCACCATTCATTTGCCTAACGTATTTTATAGCCTCATGAATATTTGGGCTAAAACCTGATTTTGAGCACTCTTTGGTTTTTTCTCATGGCTATATCTTGGTAAACCGCAAGTATTTTTTTTTTCTGTCTTCAGCAAAGTTATAGGTATTGATTAGGAGAAAAAAAAGTGCATCCAGTGCCCCAAAAATCGTAAAATTGCCCACTTTTTTTACCATTTTTTTACATTTTTCTACAATTTTTTGCCTATAGCTCGGATGTATCTGCATTAACAGCATCTTTTGAAATAAAAGTAGCCCAAGCCTTTTCTTAAATTTAGTTGACAAACAAAAAAAACGTATTTTCTATGTAAAATGAATTGAAACATTTTTACAATATATTTGTGAACAATGTGGCGTATACGTAATTTTTTTTTCTTCTTTTTTTTGTTTGCTCTTTCTCTGACGCTTTTTCTTTCTCTGAACATTTTTACGATTTTGAGGCCCTGGATTTTTGGGTCAGTTTGTTTCGCACTTTTTTTTTCCTAAACAATACCTATTGCTTTGCTGTAGACAGAGAAAGAGGGCTCAAAATAAGGTTTGAGTCAAAATATAAATATTCATGAGGCTATAAAATACGTCAGGCAGCCAATCTGTCAAAACGAATGATGCAGAGTTTCTAGTTGTTCAGAATCAAATCTTGGACCCGAGACGATGACCTAAAAAATGTCACACAGTGAATGTATCTCATAAGACATTTTTGCTTCTTATCAGACACATCCTGTTTGGACAAAATCATTAAATTCTACGCAGCACAGCGACTGCGGCCCACGTTCTGCTTGGTGGAATCTTGTGTTGCAACCGTTGGCGTTGGTGTCAAACTTTTTTAAAATCAATAAAAATGTTCAAACAAGCCCCCGATGTCTTTTTGGAAGACATGTGTGTATACAAATGTAAATTATTTCGGATTTGTTTTTTTTATTTTTCTAGACCCAGGTGACGAAGGCCCCCATCGTTTTCTTCCGGTGATTTTCGAATTCTCTTAGGCTTTATGCACCCACGTACACGATATTTGTTTCACTGGATTTTCAAGCATTTGACCGAGTTCCACAGTGTTTATAGTCTCTAGTGTTTCATGCACTGACGGATTTTCAGGATGTCTACACAAGGCAAGTGAATTGTTCGGATTTAATTGGTGCCTTTGGTACCTTTAGTATATAGAAACATCAAAAGACCATTCACTTACTCCTTTTATTAAAAACAAATCTTTTGCATGTACCAATTCGTTGGTACTCTACGAAAACATCTCGTTTTTCATGCCGTAACATGACCCAAAATCATGGCTTTTTAAATTTGGGCGAGTTATTTTTTTCGGTACTATTTCGTATGCACACACCTCCACTTTCATATGCTGAATCACGATATACCCATTTCGAGTAGCCATTTGAATGACACACACTCCAGTTATTCCATAGGGTTTTTTCTTCATTTTTTTTAACGTGGTATTCCCAGCTTTCAATGCTTTCAGGATAAACAAAAAAGGACTTCTGCATACTTTAGTCACTCATTCAATGGTTCATTGAAAAATACTTGTATATGCAACCAAGCGTACTGGGTTTTTTTCCACTCATGCCACTCATTTTTTCCACCCATTCATCAATTTTAATTGAAGCGAAATTGGGTCTCGCAAACAAACATTTAATTAGAATGTCCACTCGCAAACTTTTGCTCAATTAAAACACCCAGTTCTTATGGTTTTTTTGCTGGCCGAACAAATGGAACCATTTTTACGAATGGCCAATTTTAAATTGACCAACAAATTCACCATAAACTACGATGACGAAGAGTACGAGTTATATATGTACACGAAGTGAGTAATTATTATTTTATTATACTGCTTGATTATTCTGCAAAAAAAAATCCTTAATAGTGTTTAATTGCCATGAAGTGACCTCTCATTTGCATAGCTTAAAAATGTTTTCTTTTTTTTTTTCTTAAATCAACACACTCTTCCAGAAGGGAGGCGTTCCGAAATAAGAAAATCGAAAATAAATACACGTTGACTTATGACTTTCTTTTTCCATTTTCTCTAAATCGTTGATATAGAAAAAAAGCTGCTCGAGCTTAATCCAAAGAAGGGATGAAATATTTCATCGTATCAAGCACCACCCACCACCCACATCCGCAGCTATCATCGTAAATTCATCCAACCCGACCGACCTTTCATTTCGTTTTCGTGTACAATGCCATTAAATCCTTAGCGGATCCATTTAACCACTTATCTAAGTTGGCTTTATCCAAAAACAATCCTTAAAAATGTTTTATTACTTACACTCAAATAATTTCAGATTTTCTTCGGTACTACTCTTTCCCATCCACTGCCAATCCGTCGTCGTCGGTCGCTCGATGATCCTTGCAGTTGGGCTGGAATTTTGTTCCTTTTGTTTCCCTTTGAAGGTTTTAGTTACCTCTTTTTTTTTACGTCGCAGCGAGCAAGTACTCAAAATATATACACTGTAGTGAACGGGAATTTTATTTCCCCTTTCGATGAAGCTAGAACAATGTTATTGTTTCCTTGGCAAGAGGTGGGTCTGGCCTGGGTGCTTAAGCTTTACATCTTGGCCATTTGGAAACTGTAAGTCGACACGGGGGGTTGCACTAGTGTATGTGTGCTGGACATCCTTGCAAAAGGATAAGTTTGACATGTATAAGCGTTGAATTTATCCAACATTTTTTTGTTCTCCCTTTTACTTGTTATGGATGCGTCCGTTTTAAACGTTATTTGACCACTTAAATTTGGTCATGGTTAGTGTTGCCAGAGTAGATATTAGAAATTAAGTATGTTTCTGTACTAAAAAAATACTAATACAAAAGTTTTGCGACGCATTAGAATAGAATATGATCTTGTTTTGAATGAAAAAAAGTAATTTTTACCTAAAAGAAAATGAGTTTTTTTTTTTATTATTATTAGATATTTTATTTTCATAGATAAAGGCTTTTTTTTATAAATTTTTATAATACGCAGCTTGCTCCGAGATTTGATATTTGAATTATATCTTACAACTGAAAAATTTTAAAAACATTTTAAGATAATTTGAATTTTAGATTACATTTGAAGGAAAACTATGATTAAAACCTTTATTTAATATGATTTTTATAGAATTTTATATAAAAAGAAAGAAAAAAAAAATTGACTAGATACAAATCATACTTAAAATCTATGGGATATAATATTTGTTTAATTAAATAATAATTAATTTAATCATTGAATAAGTAAATAAACATGTACAAAAATTTTTATTATCTATATTATGTACAAAAATTTGTGAGGATAAAACATTATATAAGGAACATTTTTATTGATCTATTAAATTTTGTATTAATACATTTTTGCAATCACTACATCTTAGATTAAATCTTTCTTTGAGAGTTTCAATTTTTCTTGTAACTTGATGTACACCGGTTTGCTCATGTAATAGTTGAGTTGAAAAAACCCGAGGTAGATTTATCATAATTTTTAAAGTGTTATTTTGTGAAACTTGTAATTTTTTAATATGTGATTTAGCACCAGTTCCCCATACTGGACATGGATATAAGATTATGGCTTGAAAAATTACTTTACATATTATAATTTTATTGAATTTACTCATGGGTGATTTCCTACATATAAAGGGGTATAGCATTTTAGTAGCAATGCTTATTTTGTTGAGGGTATTTGTAATATGGCTTTGGAAAGTTAACGTCTTGTCTAAATATACACCTAGATATCTGATAGAATTAACCCACGGGACATCACAATTGTTTATTTTAAGCTGACCAAGTGGTAAGGCACAAGCTTTTCTTTTTCTAGTGAAAAATATGGCTTGTGTTTTGTCAGCATTGAGTTTGACTTTCCACGATTTAAAATAATCGTTGATTTTGTTTAAAGCATGTTGTAAATCGTTCTCAATATCATGGCCAGAATTATTTGAGCTGTAAATGGCGGTGTCATCCGCAAACATTGCTATTTCACAGTTCCATAATTCCGGAAAATCAGCAACGTAAGTTATGTACAATAATGGAGCCAATACTGATCCTTGAGGTACACCCGATGCTATATTTTTTAAAGATGAATGAATGTATGTTATTTAAATTTACTTGATATTTTCTGTTTCCGAGAAAACTTTGTATTATTTTTATGAAAATGAGTTTAAGTGAAATCTAGAGCTAGAGTGGACTTGATGTTACCAATGCGCGATGATATTTATCTAAGCTCGGAACTTCGGGTTCTTTGTTTGCAAAGCATTCATCCATCCGAATCTTCGAAATCCATAAAAATAAAAAATCGTGCTGGTTTTAAATCAAATAAAACTTATTTTCTGGTTTCTACCAAAAGGTAAGCGACTTTAAAGGTGTCCACATGGAGTTACATGCACAGTGGATGACCAACTCATTGAAAACGAAAAAAAAGAAAAATGTCGAACTTTTTTTCAAAAAGACTCAATTCAAAATAGAAGATCGTTCTGCGCTGTTGCTGGAGAGAAACAGTTTATGATTACTTTAAAAATACCTCTCTTCATGCACTGCTCTTAACATATTCCATATTATGTAGTGAACCCACCAAACCAAAACATAGTCAGACCATTTCCATACTGTTTACATTGTATTGCATAACATTGCAATGTATCGTGTATCGAACGACACCCAAGTCAAGTGTCACATGCACGTCATGGTGCATTGCGCTAACCCATCAATGCGCCACTTGAGAATGGACTGAAACATTGTCATGCACGATCGGTATATTGTGCATAGAGTGTATACCGACTGACGTCACTCACACGATCGACGATGTAACATATTTTGTAGCCTAATTTGTCGGCACACGACCTACTTGGTACCGATATGCATTGAGAATGCTTCTAGGGAATTAGTATATAAACCCGATATTTTACAAATAAAAACAGATTCATTTTGACTATCAATCGAAGTGTTTCTCATTTTTGGCAGACCCCTATGGCACTCATGCCTTGCCCTACGAGCTAGGAACCAATACTACCAGGACTTCTTCTTTCGGTAGAACCTTTGGCATTAGTACCCTTCCAATCTTCCGAACATCCAGAATTCCAAACCTCCAACTTTACACATACAATGAAACCGTTAAGAACCACCGTCTTAAGTCCAAAACCCGCACAGCATCCTCGGTCTTTTGAAACCCTTACACCGCGTCTCCACGAGATATATTTCTGTCAAAACTACATCTTGACTAGAAACAGGTTTTTTTTTGTTTTTCTTCGCTGGGCAAATCATGCCAAGACATTTCAATCTACAAGCTGACGTTGAGAAAGAAACAACGCGCGATTCTCGCTTTAAAAGCAGTGAAATGCTCTACGGAAATACCGAAGAATGAAAATCTACCTACCAAACCAACTCAGCGCGACATGTTCATTCTACCAAAATACCCACCGAATGAAAATCTACCTGCCAAACGGCCAAATGTCAGAGAAAAATCTGGATTTCAATTTGCCGAGAAGACAAAACTAAAATGCTGACATCGCGGACATGTTTTTAGTTTTTAATTAGGGGTCTCCACGAGACATTTGCATGTCAAGTCGAAGAACATGTCTTGGGAAATGTTTCGTGGAGACAGGGTATTTGTTTATAAAGTAATATTATTGTTAAAATCCCCTTTTAAATACATATTGCTTTACTACATTTCCCGTTTAAGTACTCATTGTTTCCCGTGCTTTCATTATAATCTACATGCAATATTCCCCTAGCGCTTGAATCGCAACAAAACAGAAGGTAATATGAAGAGTCGTTTGGGGTAAGAGTGCGCAGCGGGTAAGAGTACGCAGTGCCATTTTCTCCAGCTATGAAAGACTTAGCAGAAATCGCTAAATAAGAAAATGTGTGCTTCACTAACCGCCAATGAAGAACAACTTCTACGAAAATTGTCCAATTGACAGTATAAAGAAAAGCAACAAGAAAAAAAAGACCGGATATTGTTAAAAAAAAAAGTTAATTTTTAAAAGTGTGTCAGGAAAGCGTGGCAACTCGATACTCTATAAGTAGTATGGGGGCATAAAAAGTGTATTTTTGTGTTTGACGTTTCATCTTGGCTGTCAATTTTCGGTTCTTAATTGCAAGGATCTTTCGCCTTTTCGCGGACTTGTATTATTCGTAGATAGGTACCTTTGAGCAGCTAAGCGGGTTTTCACAACTACATATCCTGGATAAGTACCTCACGATATTTGACAGTTCCGCTAATTCACTTATCCAGGTTTTACTGTATTCATATTCATTATTCTTATAACATACTTTTGTCTTAATAAACTACTTAAACTGATCGGACGTGTTTTTCTGCGCAGCGTCAACAGCTGAATTAATAAGCATCTAGTCAGTGTTGCCAGAAGTCTGTCCCTTATTTCCTTTTTTCTTACGAAAACGACCCTAGGAATCCCTGGTATACACATTTTGACGGAAAATTCCTTAAAAAATCTAATCTGAAGGTTATTTGTATTAACTTGCGTTTGGGTATTTAAAAATACGAATTCCCCAGTCCCTAGAATGAACAACATTTTTTTCTTTTCATAAACTTGTTTCGAAGAATATCTTGCAACTGAGGTTTTTTGCATTTACGAGGGTGCCATGGTTTAGCTTATATCTCATCGCAGCTACAGTACCTTGCCATATAATTAGACCCCTTGCAAAAAATAATTATTTTTTCCATTTAAATGGTCGTTGAAACTAAATTTGTGATTAATATATTCTTTTCTTGAATTTATTCATTAAAATATATTATAGATAGAACAAAAAATGAAAAGACTTGCTGAGGAGTAAGTAAAATAATAAGTTTTTATTAAATAAAAATTATGCGAGTAGAAATATCAATATTTGGTATGCTCTCCTTTTACGGCTATAAGTGCCTTAATTCGCCTCGGCATACTTTCAATGCAAGATTGCACGGTATCTTTGATATGTGGGTTGTGATTCCACTCAAAAATAATCTTCTCAATAAGCTCCCTTTTTGTATTCATGGCACTTTTAGCCACAGCCCGCTTCAAAAGCTCCCAAACGTTCTCAATGGAATTCATGTCAAGAGAATTTCCGGGCCAATCCAAAACTGGAATTTTTTTTCTTGAAGAAGTGCCGTCATACTCTTAGCTTTGTGATCTAAATATAGATTTTTCGTCATCAGGGAACCATTCTTGAAGTTGCGGTATCAGCTTTGTTTCTAATACTTTCTTGTACTGATCCTGCCGCATAGTCTTTTCGACCAGATAAATCCGTCCTGTTCCTTTCCCGGAGATCAGAGACCAAATCATTATTGATGGTGGATGTTTGATTGTGGGCATAATACACTCAGGTTTATCACGTTCGCCAGGGGCCAAATCGTCTCATCCGTTCACGTACGGACGATCGAACGTATGAAAATTACGTTATACGTCTGCCGAATAATCGGAATCGTATTATGCCATACGATTGCTCACGGAACGTAATTTTTTTAAATTGTACTAGATGACAAGAGAGAAAATAGAGATGAAACTTCAAATTAATGTCATTTTGAAGTAAAATTATTGAACTTTCAATAATGAAAATATAATTTTAATGAAAATATAATTTTAATGAAAACACAGCGTAAATATGTACATACATATGTATGTATTCATTCTAATTATAAATTAAATAAACTATTAAACAATAGCACATATTATCACTTCAAAGAATAAAAATCACATTTCATTTCATATCACTAGTCTTTGGCCATGCTTTTTTTGATTTTCACGCAAATGAATTTATTTTTTCATTTTCTTTGTTTCTTCTTCTTCAGAATCTTCCGTGACTCTTTAGTTTTAGTTATAGATGCCCTATTGAATGACAATTTTTTTTTTTGCTTGAAATTTTTGGTTAACAAAGTTCTATTAAAAAGTAAACAAAGCTTTGTTTTGTTGAAAATTGATTCATATTAGTTCATATTAGTGTTTTTTAAAGTTTTACTGACATTTTGTGTCTCTTAAATTCCAAAAAACACAAATTACGTTCACTGCGAACCAATCGAATGACATTACGAACGCGCGCTCACAAAATATACTCGATAACGTAAGGCATAATCTCGAATTACGTTACTACTACTACGTTCACGTATGTCTTAATTCCAAATAGGCATTTTTCGATCACGAGTTACTCGTTCACGGATGAGACGATTTGGCCCCTGAGTAACCCTGCTCCAATTTCAGTTCCCAGCGTAACAGCTGCCCAAACAGGGTGTTTTAAACATTTATAGCCTCATGTGACAATAGTGTACAAACCAGTTCAATGTTCACAAAAACGAAAAAATGTATTTAAGTCCATTATAACGTAATGTTACAGTATTCTCATACACCATTCTATTAATTTTTGGTAAGCTTCAGCTGAAAGAGATCGCGTTAGATGCTCGTCTCTGGGTTGCAGCTCACTTGCCATGAAACACCTGTGAATGTGAAGAAACACATTTGTAAATACAGTGGTGGTCCAGTATAACGAATGCCGATATAACGAATGATCGATATAGCGTTCGTTATATTGGACCACCACTGTATAGTAAAATAATTATAAAAATACTCAAAAGTAATATAAAGTGCATATTTTCGTAAAACTTTTAGTACCTAAGTTCATTGCATAATGCTACAATTAGCAAAACAATTGCTTCAAAATATTATAAGATACGTTATAAGTTATAAGACATTGTGACTGAAAGTGTCACAAACCCTTTACCAACTATTTTCCAAAAAAAATAATAATAATGCGCACAAACTTTGTCTTTTCCATCATTACTTGAAAAACCGATTCGTCTGAGAAACAAACCTACAAAATCAGAAAAAAATAGTGGTTTTAAGGTTTAAAGGAATATTATATTTTCATAACCTTTTTGGCTTTACGTTAGTCTTTTTATATTACCTTTTTCCAATCATCAATAGTGAAATGTTTGTACTTATGAGCCTAGTCGAGGCGCTTCTTTATCATTCTGGCAGTCAGTTTTGGTTTTCGTGCTGGTCTCCTCGCCATAAGTCCAATTTCAGCAAACCTACGCTGCAATGTTCGATGAGAAAAATTTATTCCTTCATCGTATACTTTCTTTGCTAACAGACGAGCTGGCAATTTTCTATTTTTGAAGCAAATATCTCGGACTTTCCGGTCCGTTCTGAGGGTTGTATTGCGAGGCCTTCCATAATTACCCTTTCTCTTCGGATCTAAAGATACCCCAAGATCCATTTTTTTCTTTAGGTTCTTTACAGAACTCCTCGAGACACCAACTACATCCGCAATTTTATACTGGGATAGTGTCGATACCCTCAAGAGACCAAAAATTTGACCGACTTTCTTCGAAGAGAGGTCTATCCATTTTCCCATCTTTAAAATGGTTGAATACTGAGAGAAAATAAATTTTTTTGTTTTACTACCTTTGAATAAACTATTATCCATAAACAAACGTAAAACACCCATACTTACCAAATAAATTTATCCTTAGTTGATATCACTTTTAAACGCAGACAAATAAAAAAACACTTTTCAAATGCCGTAGTTAAACATCCATTCATTTCCCCATGAAAACCACAAATAACATTACATATCACGAAAAGATCACAAATAACTGCAAATGACCCGAGGGTAGCGGGAAAATAAAATGAGAAATATTGTAAGCCTAGTTACATTTTAAAATTCTTAAAAAAAAAAAAAATTTAATTTTTTTGCTTGGGTCTAATAATATGGCATGGTACTGTAAATGCAACCGTTTTCTTTTTCAAATCTGGCCACGTCGGATAAGTTGACTATATTTCTGTTGAATTCTACTCCATATAATATGAAAAAACCTGTTCGGTAACATTTGTCCCATGCTGTATTTTTTTTGTGGTTCGGGTTAATTTCGGAGAATTTTCCTTCTTTTTATTGTTCTTCCGGTTCCGATTACGGTCCTTTCCTTTTTTCGGACCAAACATCACCATCAACTAAAAGATGAGAATTCCTTCTCTTAAATCCATCCCAACATTTAGGTGGAAAGAATCCCAAAAGGACACATCCGAAAAAACTAGGATAATGTCCTTTCTCTGCACCGGGAGAGCGAGGAATTAACTTCTTTTTTTGTCCGTTTTCTTAAGTCGTCGATTGGCCATCCCGCTGTTCCTGGCTGAAAGTAAGAGACACCCCCGGAATTTCTGCATCATTTTTTCCGCTTCTACTTCTCAATCCATTTGATGGTATTTCCTAGGTATTAAACTCTTTTTTTGTTTTTATTCCTTCGTTCCTGCCCTCAAGCATTTACAAGTTTTTTTTTTTTTGTCTTCGTTTGTCTTAAAAACTCTATGAGCGGAACGATTTAAAGCTAACTTGATCCTTATCTTTAATGATTTCGGAATAGAAAGCAAACAAAAGGAAGCGTAGACAAAACGAAGAAAAAAGAAGAAGCAAAGTACGAAAAAGTAAAATAAATCTTTGTTCTTGTTAAATTGAAGAAGGAAGAAATTATAGTGTCCTTTGGAATGTTTTTTTTTTTACAAAAATAAAAAAAAACTTTTTCCTTTCTTGTCGCATTTTTGGTCTGAGATGGTATTTGATCCTTCTTATATTTTACTCTCTCTCTCTCTTTCTCTCTCTCCCTTATTTTTTCCCGTTTTTTGTCTTAACTTTTTAAACATTTTTATTGGAAATGAGATTAAATCCTTTTTTTTTTCTATTGCGTTAGCGTCTTTCCCATTTCACGATGAGAATTCTATTGTTATTTCCAACCCAAGCGAAAATTAGTAATCCCTATATTTGTATGCGTTAAGGAGGAAAAGGACAGTCGTGGCATTCGGTACAAGGATCATCAGTTTGTCGGAGTTCGGGAATCGGTGGTGCGGTGTCCCTTTCTATATTGTTTCCTGCGTTCTACTTTTCGGTTTGGGAGATTAAAATGTAAAATTCTTATCGAAGTAGTTAATGAAGCGATTAAATGGACTGTCCGGAGGATTATTAAAGGATATTGATATGTTTCTGGGATTATTTTGTGAGGCTTAAATGAAGCCGTAGGCGGTTGTGAAATTCCTGTCTGTTGGTTTTGCGGCTTATTAATTTGTTTTGTTAAAAAGTATGAAAAAGTATGTGTTTGTAATTTGGATTATTTAAAGACACGTACACTATGTAGATATGCGTATGTTTTTTTTTTTTTTTTTTTTTTGTTAAATTTATACAAATTGGGTGCTTTTCCGTTCACTGGGTGTTAATAGAGGATATATTAAACCAAGTGGAGTGTATTTTTTTTAATTTTTGTCTGGTATCCTACTTCAGCTGCATAGGAATTAATCAAGAGGAAAAAAGAGCAACTACTGAAGCAATCTGACCTCAATTAGAATGAGTTTGGTGACATCCTTACAGTTCCAAAGTGGCATGATACCTTCCAACGATCAGTGTATATCGCCACAGTTCTTGCAACATCTGCGCGGGTTTTTATCGAGTAAATTAATTTTTTCATATTTTATTGGATGTTAGCCATAACTTTTTGTATAAAATGCATTTTCTAACAAGAGGGAATGCTGTCAAATCGGCTCTGAATACTTTCTACAAAGAAGCTGCTCGTCTATCGTCTTCCATGTTAAGTTGGTTCGTCGGGCTCTTTTTTTTTTTTTTGTTTAATGAATTCGCTTATAATCACCCCTGTGATGATTTTCGGTCGAAATCCAATCCGTTACGTTTTCGCAGTTTTGGTGTGATGATTTTCGGATTTCTTCGAATTCGAACGAATTAGGGGTGTGCTGAGAATCGGTCGGAATTGAAAAGCGCAAAGAAATTGACGTTTTCAATTCGTGCGGTTTTGTGTTGGTGAAATTGAATCCGGAAGACTCAAAATGTATGTTTTAGAAGATTTATACATAAAATATTAATTATTTCTACCTAATTTAGGGGAAAACATACAAATGTCAACCAAAATCAATCAATCAATGATTGACTTCATGGCAAAATATCCTGATTTGGCAAGGGGTTTTACCAAAACAACGAGTCGGACAAATTTTTTTGTCGGTGAAACAGAATAAGAGATTCTATTTGAAATTCGTAGGGGAACAATTTCACCTAGCACATCTTAAATGTTTTGTTTACTTTTTAGAGTAGGACAAATCTAATTTTTTTTTCTTTAGTTTGTAAGGCAGGATTTTTCTTCCATTCATATATTTTATTTTCCTCGAGGATGTCTTGGCACGAACCTTTTTATTTTTTTTATTACCCTTTTGCGGGAATTTACTTTGCGACAAGCACGCAGAGTTTTATTGTTTTTTTTTTTTTTAAGTTTTACTATTTTACGTATCAATACGCCTGGAAGTTTTCTGGTGCTACTGTGAGTGTACTCGCTACTGTGAGTGAATAGAAATGATGCCGCCGCCATTCGGCGACCGCGACGACCGTTCTATGCAGCAATCCTACTGCAACTGGAATCCTTTTATTTGGTGTTGTCTGTTCAACCCTTGTTTTCGCTGCCTACGCAAATATGCAGCCGAACGACGATAGGTTTCCCCTATTTCGAATTTGTTTCATTTCGGGCGATTTCCAGCACACCCTTTTTCATTTCGTCCGTTTTTGAAATCGGTTTGCGTTTTCAAACCGGTCGGAATTGATCACAGGGGTGAATGTTTACACACAGCGCGACCACATGAAGAACAAGAACGAGAGACAGACAGATCGGCGTAATGATAGAAAACTCAGATTTTAGGTTTCAGCCAACTCAATGGGTGGTGTCCAGGATAACTGGAGAGTTTTTGTGTATTATTGAAAGTTTTGCCCTTGCTTACGATTCACGGAAGCTTTTTCCAGATGTTTCCTATTATTTGTTTGTGCGATTGTTTGTGTTATGCCTTCGCATTGAACTGTGAACGTTCAGCGGGAAATGCCCAAAAGCCCAAAAAATACCAACAATTTAGAACATATAAAACCCTGTTATGTTCTACCATCTTCCACTGATAGCAAGCAATACCTACCGATATAATGAATCAGAATCAACCGAACTCAACCCTGTGGGACACGGTTTCATTCCTCAAATCATTTGACAGCTCTCTAAAATGCCGCAATAAACACGTTTTTGTGAATGGATTCATCTGCTAATTCAAAAACCAGAAAAAGCTAATCAAGTTTTCAAATTTCAGAAACACATCCCTGTTTATGCCGAATACAGTACACCACTGCACCACTATTTTGTCTGGCGGGAAAGAAGTTCAGAATTGACGTGCCTACATATCTCAAATTACTTTAAAATAGCATCGTTGCGCACACGAGCGCTAGACCGCAGTCAACGTAGCGTCAGGTCACACATTTTTTACCTCATTAACAACGCAATCATTGAAAAACTTGTCCGACTTCGTTCAGGTATTCCCGGCAAGTGTATACATGTATATATATACTTCAAAACATCATAGGTACATAACCTCTTGACCTGAATGTACACTTAACAATGGGAGGTTTTTTTTAAACAAAATTAACGCCGCCATTAGCAATTTGTTGGCCCAAAAATAGGAAAATACCACCACAAGGAAATACTTCAAAACTTGCATGCCGCATTCAAGAGTTGATTTAAACTTTTGCCTAAAAGAAAATAAAAACAAAAACCAGGAAAAGGACTTCCCTTAGTTGGGTGGAGGGAGGTTGGGGGTGAATATTCCCTTTTAATAAAACGATTTATCTGAAAACTGCCGGGCACTCTCAGTTTTCTTCTTTTTTTTTTATGACCGCCAAGTGAGAGTTAATGGAAGCGAGCTTGGATGTAATATTCTCGTAGTAAGCTGTATTTATAGAGGCGCACTAAGGTAGAGGTCTCTCCATTATAGTTCGTTGTTGCATAGCCAGGGTGGTAATTATTCTTAAAAGCACATTTCACCCATTAGCATTTTTATGTAGGTTTCCTTTCAGAAGCCACACAAACAGAATAAAAAAGCACCAAACCCAAAACGAGAGCATAATAAAGGAAATGGAAGAAAAGAAAGTCAAAAGAAATCGACTATTACTTCCACTACTGGCATATAAGACACTACAAGGAGTCTAGGACATTATGTGGTAACGATGGTATAAAATTAGCAGCCACCACACTATTACCGCCACTGGCTACAGTAAAAGGGGACAAAGAGTCCCACCGGCAAGAACGGAACAATAAAGCGAAAAATCCTTACCCTTAGATAATGTCATCCTAATCCGTTGGTTTATTGCAAGCAGACAGATGGTAAATATTAGTGAATACCTATGTATCTTATATACTGTTTCAACACAATAAACAAAAGGAAACAAGGTTGAGGTCTTTTGGCGAAATCGCTGACCTGGGAAGGTTATATTTAGGAAAATCATTCATCGGTTTGAAAGTTTTCCCTTCTGGAAATATTCTTCAACCAAATTTGTACTCGAATCATGAGAATAAAAAGAGGAAAGGAGAAGTAAGTAACATATAGTACGAGAACATATGTGTACCAGCAATTTACCCAGTTACACCCACTTCAACATACCGTTCTCACTTACAGTTGTACAACACTCTATTATGACAGGACTCATAAATCGCTCTGCCACATGAAGACACCATCTGCTGAATTCCTTTTAATATTTTCCATGCAGCCAGCCACTTCGTAAAAGAAGTCAGGATATTCTAGAGGTAGGGAAGATTCCTCTTGTACATATTACAAAAAAAAAAAAAAACAACAAGAACTCGGGAAAAACGAAGGGAATCCTTTACATTTGTATACCATTTAAGAGGAACTACAGTTTTTAACAGACCAAAGCAGTTGGATGAACTTAATGTCCTGAAGTAACGAAACAAAGAGCGATAGCTGAAGGAAAATTAAGTGCACGTCTGGGTCGCACTTAGTGGCTCATCTGTTGAGCTTGCGTGGATAGGGTTACAGGATTTTTGTTGTACTTTCTATGAGGGCGTCCTAATTCTGAAATTTCGCCATTCATTTTTGACATTTTGAATTTTGGAACTGTACAGAATAATTGCATTTTTGTAAATTTTGGATAGTTTTTGGGACGCTTTTTGACTTTTTTTTAAACATCTCAATCTCAACCAATTGAAATTTTAGGCCATAGGCACATAATCATATTTCGAAATTTCATCCTTGAAATTTAGCATTTTTTTTTTCAGGACAAATATAATAAAATTCAATAGAATGAGCTACACTCAGAAAAAAAAACATTGTTGAAACAAGAATTTTCAATTGTTAAAAAATTGTAAGCTGAAAACTATTGCCAAAAGAAAACAAATTGAAGACATAAAGAGCTTATTTGTTTCTATGCTACAAGAAGACCAAATAAAAATGTTAACAATTTTTGAACTTGATTATCAACGTCAAATGAAATGATCTATGTATATTACCGAAAAGGTTTATGAAGTATTCATATACACTTATTATTGGAATGACGTACGTGTAGAGTTACCATAAATAATACATCATAAACTGACAGATGAAGAAAAACTTTTGCGCGTGAAGTGATATGTAGTTCATTGAGTGGATGCGCTCAGTTTTGAAAGGATTTTCAATTTTAAATGGATGTGTTCACAGAGAATCTTTTTAAAATATTTAATGAAAATATTTTAATAGTTTTCAATTGAATGTTTTCTCTTTTTGAATTTTACTTAATAATGGGGACAGAGGTTTGTATAGGGGGGACAAACAGCCTGTTGGTATAAAAAAGGGGGACGTCTGGTAACCCTACGTATGTGCATTTTTTTGACGTACGTGTATGAATGCACAAAAAAAAGTGATTTCTGTGGCGTATATGGCAAAGCCATTCTGAGGAAAACTTTGAATTATTAAAAAAAATGAAAGAGACTGAGCTTTTCTTTAGCTCTGATTTGAAAGCAGATATTCTGAATTTAGTAAAAAAGTAAGAAAATGTTATCGACTCGTTTTATTTTTATTGAGCCGTGAACTTTAAAATGCGATTTCCCAAAAAACTGCAAATGGCATATACATACGTCAAACCAATTCTATGGGACGAGGTGCAGTGTGAAAAGTGGTTGTTGAAACAGGCCATTGGTAGACGGCCTCTGGCCTACTACTACTACTACTATACTACTGCTACAGCTCGGGGTGAACCAGGGCCTGCTTCTCACAACCATTTGTGTTTGTGTGTTACACTTTTGCACGAATGGAAGGGACCTACAGTTTTTTGCCGACTCCGAACGGCGAGTTGAGAAGCTCATTGACAAATGATACTCTTTGATTGCTTGTCAGACATTCGAAAGAGATGGCAACACACTAAACACCACGGCCACGGCGACCACTGTTCGCAACGCAAAACATAATTCTCTTAAGCACTTGTTTCTGCAGCCTTCCCTTTCCATCTCTATCACTTTCGAGATATACTCAAAGTTCAGCTTAAGGGTGGCTAAGAATAATGGTGGTACTGTAGTTTTTAAATGCAGCATATTACATAGGTTGGTGTAAAAAGAGGTAACCGAAAATTTAGTTAAAAGAAATACCTCAGGAATTGTTCTACCTCTTCGAATTGGAAGTATCCTCATACTTAGGTTCCGTAAAGCAGCCGCATGAAAAAGTTTCTGTTTTGAATTATACTCAATATAATTATTATTATCAATACACCACCTACACTGAAGAAACAGCACTTTTCGCCTGAGAAAGTACTGGCGTTTGCTCATGTTGAGATTCGCCGTGATTAATACAGCTAGATATTTATACTCCAGAACTACTGAAACACGTTCTCCTTTGTAGGTCCACTTTTCGTTGCGCGAATATCAACCCTCCAGTGATGTCGTTTGTACTACAATAGTAGTTTTGTACTACCCATCAGTCGTCCGTACTGCTGTACTACCCTTGTCTTCATTTGTACTACCCAAACATGTAAGAAAAATAACATAATGCAACCATTTGCAATAATGCAACAAATAACAGTAGGGTACAGGTCCAAAAAGAATTACGAAGAGTCTATCAGTTAAAAAACTGTGCGCATAGAAGCAAAGCAGCAACCATAAAAACCAAACGAATTGTCTGAGTTGTATCCACCAGTTGAAAGAGAGATTGAGTTCTAATTTATCAAATCGAGTCGTCTACTGCTGGTCGTCTGGAAAATTCCTGTCAATGCGAATGCAAATAAACAAATAAATGTTCATCAGCAGAAATGGATAAGTAGGTAACCAGCCGGGTATTAACAGAATCAATTTAATTTATTTATGTTAATACCATGCAGGTGGGTTATAAGATCACAGAAACTCCAAGCTCATCAAAAAAGGTAGTTAAGAGCTATTATAATTTACGTATTTTCCTTAAATACAAATGCTAGTACAGTACAATAATAGAATCATTTTTGGTTGCCAATTTTGATTAAAATATTAAACAAAAAACATTTTTCAATGAATTTTGTTTTTTCCCATGCAAATTCACTCTTCAATAAAAGTCATTAACATTTTGCTGGCTTCGTTTCCTTTCCGAGAATTTGGACATTAAAATTTTTTGTTCGTGTGTATTCCATTCTGCTAGCGGCTACATTCAACAAGTATACATTCTGAACTCTGATATCAAAACTTATGGAACAATAATACAAGAAATAAGTTCGCTGATTGTGGAAAAGATTGCGAATAGTAGAAATGTTGCGAGTAATAGAGAAAAATGTACACCGAAGCATTCCAGTACTTACAAATTTTACTGTACTACCTTCATTCGTAAAGTACTACCATACAATTGAAAATTGAGCACCCACAAAATTAACGAAACGGCATCCCTACTACCGTCCCCATTTCTGAAGAATGAACTGTATATATGTGAAGTATTGGTTCAGTTACGCTGTTCGTTAAGCTGTAAATGATTGCTAACTTATGGGCATGAGCTGGGACTGTTTCCAACTGTTCAAGTGCCAAGTCAGCGAACTTCTAAAGCGTCTAACGTTTTGGGCTTGTGGCTTTACCTCTGCCCTCTGGTACCTATGAATAAAGACCCAAATCGGTCTGCGAACTTCGACAATATACCGTTACTAAAAGGTCCTACTCGTATGAACTACAAAAAAGAAGCGGTTTTAGTTCTGATGGACAAAACGAAAGACGAGGATATCCACAGCTTGACATAATTTGGCCTTAATATTTGTTCTTACCCCAACCTCCCTAAATGACAATACAATGTCCTTGAATAAAATCTAAGCTTGACATAACTCGATGTAGTCCATGTACCTACCACTGTTAGTTATGAAAACAAAGACAACTCTCACTTAACATAGACATTCGCGAATCCACTACTTTCCCTTTATAGAAGCTCGAAATAAAAGAACCTAAACTCACTATGCACAGCATAGCGCTTCTATTTACTCTGCGAAAAGTTTTGGTTCCTTTTTTTTTATTTGGGGTTATTTTCATCCTTAACATAGCAAACTTTGATGCTAGAGTCAACCGCATGTGCTATAGCATAACCACTTATTATTCTAAGAACTTTTGCGGAATAAAAATTGGAAAGATTTCCGGACAAAATAGCCCATACTCCCAAGGATGCCCTTAGTCTTTTAGTTCTTAGTTTGTTTCCTACAATAGGCAGGCACTCATAGAACTTGTAAAAGCCCCCAAACTCTTCTTCCTGCCACGGTCGAAGTAAAAGACCGAACTCAGTGCATTCCACAGGCGTTTTTTTTTTCCAATCCCTAAGGACCTTTTATAGCAGTGCGGCTACTTCCGTAAAAGATCACCGAAAACATGATGAAACATGATTTCCCCAACTGGCTTCTGTACTTATTAAACCTTTTTATCCCGCCGAGTGTGGGTATGGTGGGTGGAAGGAGGGAAAAGGGAGCAAAACAAAACGGCACGGCAAGAATCTTACATGGGATCTTACCTGCAATTTTCAAATGAATTTAATCCTTTTGATTTGTTAAGTAGAAAACTTTCCCGTTATAATATGTACTCTTATTTTTGCTGTTGCTACCCCCTCACCTCATGCTAACTGGGAAATTGTTTCGTTCTGTCCGCAAGTTTGTGTGGGTATGTTCCTTGGAAGAATTTTTTTTTGTGTGTCCTAGCGAAAAAAGGACGACAAACTTTTGTTGTATTTTTTTTTGTCCTTAGGACATCCAGTGTTGTCATCATCCTTTCAATGGCAGCTCATTTTATTTTTACAAAAATCATTATTTGCACGAACGACGACCGCAAGACAAAAATGTCAGGCAGGAAAGCATGAAGTGCTCAATGAAGGACAAATCCCAAAAAAAGGTCGGAAGTGGTTCTTATGCACGTGTGCTGATATCAGAGTCGCTTAAGGTGTTACACAGGAACAAAAAGCCGAAACAGCTACTTGTTGGGTTCCTAAGGTTGGATTTCTTTTGCGGTGGTTTGTTTCTTTCGCCTCCTTGTGGGTGGGATGTTCTTTATATCCTTGGGTTCAGCTTACGAGAATGGATGTTTAATTTGGATAATAATATGTGGAAACCTATTGTTAGGCAATGTGTTTAGCAATTTAAATTTGCTGAAGGACTCCTGGCTTTGGTTCTGGTGCCAAAGGTGGCAGTTTATTTTAGACAAAATCGATTTATGTAATCCTAGTAACTAGGGTTACCTACATAAGTTGTGTACGTTTCCCTTATTTTTTTTTATGTCCTTGCCTTCACATTAAAAGAGATTAAATTAGGTTTATATAGAACATGATGTGACAGGGGTTCTTTGTCTCCAATTAGTAAAATGTTTATATTTTCCTAGAGGCACATTGTTTTGTAAGAACAGTTAGGCTGTCTTTACGACGCTCAAGGCAGTTAAGCGAAGACCAATTAGAATTTTAAAAAGTTAAGAATGCTACGCATATTTCAGGAGAATACTTTTTTATTCGCATTCTGTCTTAGGGGACCTGACGCGAAATGTATCCATGTGTGCCAGATAAAGTGAATTAGTAGGTGTTTTTGAAACGACGCGACGTTAAGGCCTCCATCTTAACACATTTCTGTATACCAGTATTATCAGGCTCCCTATATATGTGCATATACTCAGGATGATTCTGCATTTAATTTCATAGATAGAATGCTTAAAATAAACTAATTCACTAGAAAATGCAAGCTATTATATATATGACCGCCAAATTTATAGAAACAATGATTGTGGAACGCTGCAGCTTATGAGCCTTGATCCGAAGAGTTCCAGTGCTGAGAAAATCAATAAACTTTCGCTTCGGGTGGACAAAAGCCCATTACATCGTAGGGTAAAACCCCCGTGGGCACCGTAGCGCAAGTGATTAGTGCGTCGGACTACTAAGCCAGCGGTCTTGGGTTCGAATCCTGCCGCAAACACCTAAAAAGCCCACCTTTTCCGAATGCCTGACAAGCATTCAAGAGTATCGTTTGTCATGTAAAGCTTCCCAACTCGCCGTTCGGAGACGGCAGAAAACTGTAGGTCCCTTCCATTCGTGCAAAAATATAACGCGCACACACAAATGGTTGCGGGAAGTTAGGCTTGGTTCTACCTAGGACTGCTGAAGCCAAATATTATTATTATTATATGAAAACAATTCTATCATTTAATGAAAGCTTAATGTATTACTATTTGATATAATTAAAAACTTTTTAAGTATATAGGATTTAGATTTAATAAATTTAAATAAAGTAGAAAATGAGACATGAACCAGTACCGAGCCCCCTCTGTTCCTTATTCGAGCCCTTAGCGTTCCAATGACGAGCCCCCCATATAAATCATAGCATAAAAATAAAACAACCGTTATTTTACTGTTAATTTATTTAAAAGATAAAAAAATAAAATATATTATTGCATAAATTCATTACCAAAATTAACAAAGGCAGTCAAAAACATAAAAAACCGAACTATAAAACATTAATTTTATCATAACTCATTACAAAAAATCAACAAAAAAGTAATAATATAAAAAACAAGAACAAATTCATTACATAAAATTAACAAAACAAGTTTAAACATAAAAAATTATTATTAAATTATTATGCATATATGTGTGTATGTAACTGAATTGATACTTAACTAATGAATTGTGCATGTTTTGCAACTAAAAAATTCTATTTCATTTGAAAATGTTTTGGCACAACTGATGTGATACTCTCTTAAATAAATAAGCTGAGGTGCCACTTATATCCAGGAAGGTTGTTTTTGAAAGTATTTTGTCTATGGCATCATCCACGTTATATTTTCTTTGTGCGTCCATTATTTTCTTGTTGGTGGATCTATGGGTTCTAAATCAATAGCCAACGGAATGAATGAAAAGGGGCTTCGCTCCAAAATATAACTGTATTTGAAATGTTAATTATAAAAATATTTATACATATTTAATATCACGTTAAAAAAGTATAACATTAAACATTATTATAAAGTATCCAAACAAATTGGTAGCTGTAGTCGGTATGAAACAGCATCAAATAGGATAATTAAAATTCGGCAAAATAAAGGTTTTCATATGTAAACATCAATTGTTTGCCGTGTCCGTTGATGAGTTTTTATAAATATCTAAGTTTATCTTGAATCTAAAACTTGGGGTCGTTACTGAAACTTGATTTTTTTTCATTATGCCAATACCGAGCCCCCCCGGCACACTGTTGGATTTCCTCATTTTTTTCATCCCAGTAACGAGCCCCCAACAAATTTTAATAAATAACTATTTTTTCTTACTTCTTCTTTTGAAATAATAAAATATACATTATCTATAAATATTATAACACTGTAGAGGTTTTTTTGTTGGTTACCTAATAGCGTAAAAACCGCTGGACAGATTTCGATGAACATTTTTTTGAAATGCTTCTTAAGTACCCGGGATGATCACAAGCTATGTAATTTTTTGTTCAGACTACTGGTTTTTACATAATAGTCAAAATAACTGTATATCGGTTAGGAACATTATGATTATACAGCCCTAACTCAATAATGGCTTATCGGATTGAAAAACAAAAAAATAGGTGAAATTAGTAGATTTGTCCCTCAATCTCAACCTCAATTTGTTTTGAGATATAAAACAACCTTCTGGGTTGCCCTGAAGCTGAGCAGTTTTCAAAACAATTATTCAAAGCATCGCCCACAATTTTCCTTCAGTGGTGACCACTGCCAGCAGCCGGGCAGCAGTGGGTATCGTTGCAATAGTGTGCGTGTGAGTATATGTGCGCGAGTTAAATATGCACATACACATCGCCGCAACACTAGCATTGATTCATACATTCGCCATCATGCCTTGCAACAAGCTAGTTCGAACCTGTGTCAACAACAACTCGACCAAACAGATTTTCGATGAACAGCCTAGCATAGCAACACAATAAATGCGAAGCTATACCAATATATGTATTTTTCGTCTGAACAATAAAAAAGGTCCGCTACTCCACTTGCTAAGCGGTTGACATCATGCTGCCCTTATCATCATCATCAAGTTGCTGCATTAATTATATTGTACCTACTCGTTGTTACTAATTCTATCCTTTTTTGTATAATGAATTTATCTCTTTTATTCTTATGTTATTTTTTTCTTTGTTAAGTCAGTAGTTTGTAATTGATTCTATTTTGAGACGTCGATTAAACCACTCGTGAAAAGATTAAAATTGGTTTCGTTTTCTTTCTTTTGGAATTTGCTTAAAAGTGAAAAGCTTTAACTCGCGCTCTAACGTGATCATATGGCTTGCACTTCATTGTGCTCTACAACCATTTGCGGCTCTCACACTCAAGCAATCTTAACAAATGAGGTGTCAAAAGAAAGAGAATTTTTCAGAGCAGTCAATTGCATTTTTAGTTTATTAAAAAAAATTAATAAATTAAAATATCAAAAATAAATATTCTACCCAAAATGAACTCCTGTTGCTTTAAGATCTAATTTTGGTTCATATATGTACATACATATACATATCATCATAGCATAAATAAATCATCTGGGAAGTATTGGTTGTTCATTGATACGAAGCCAAGGTAATATTGCCCTTGGATGTCGCGTCGCGTCGTCCCCGGAATAGTGATAATGCTTGAGTTTTCTGTGACTGTTGTCTAATTGTGTGGGTCGAATGTACCGTAAGGCAGTGGAAAATGTTAACAGAACCTAACAGGATAAACTTTAGGCACACGTTATTAGTAGTACCATGAGGCATAAAATCTGATGAAGTAAATGCCTGTCTGAAAAAGTCAAGTCTCTGGGGTCCAATGTTGCTCAAATGCACTTGACCGTCAATATGCGGGCACGAACAGGCGGCAATCCAAACGCACAAGATTTTTTCATTTGTTACTTAAAATTGGTGGAAGAACGCTTGCAGAAGAAAATGGAAAAGTAAATTTATTCTTTTACGGTTACATATTACAACTAACAAACCGTGAGAATTCTTAGCTTTGTGAGCGAGCTATTTTGTTGCCTCGGAATGATCAAGCTCCAGCAAATGAAAGCGAGATATTTTCACGTGTTGATGGTCAAAGTGCAGAATGTATGTAGACCAAGAAGTAACAACCAGCTATCTGGTCGAATTTTTAAATTCTCTATCTGCTCCATCCAGGGCTTCCATTATATAAATTAAAACTAAAAGTGGGTGCACCTACTATTCTTCTAAGAAACTTGAGCCCACCTAAATTATGTAACGGCAACCGACCTAGAGTTACAACTCTGCAACGACATCTGGTAGAGGCGGAAGTGTTGACGGGCTACGGTGCGGTGCGGTTTTTGAGAACTATGAAATCTGCATTTAGGGCCTGAAAGTTACATATTGAAACGTTTTTGATATTGACGCAGTTAATCAACAAAATTTATTAAACACTTTTGTGGACTTAGACAAATACTTTGATGTTTCTTCGCTCCCACTGAAATTGCATATTAGTATGAATGAGAAAGCCCTTAGAATAGAATGCGAAGCAAGGCGAGTACGGGTTCAACTAGTTATTGTTATATTAAGCCTTAATTAGCTAACTACAAAATAAAGAAAATCACTTAGCTTCTTGGTTAAGGTTTCTAGTTTCTTAGAATTTCACAATTTATACTCTTTTTTTGAACTTGCGAAACACTACTGAACACTTTGAATTTTTCTTAACAACTGAAGATGAATTAACGGCGAATGAATTATTTTTATTTTTTTATAAAAAATTTACAAAACATCTAAAAAGTTGATAGATATCGTCTGTTGGTGAGGTTGGGATACATATAACAACTAAATATAGAGCTAATGAGATTTTATGAGTTGTTCTCCTCTATTAGGTTTTTTCGGTAGTAGAACGCTTGTAGTGTTTCCCAGCTGCTTTCCATTTCCCCGTTCAGAATCTCAATAGTTCCGTCCTCTTGCAGTATCATTGAAATATGAGTGGCCTATTAGAAAATTGAGCTTTCTGTAAAATCCATGTGAACTCGCTAATGCGTCTTGCAGATTGGCTTCGATTTGGCAAATGAATTATACGATACAAAGAAAAAATATAAGTAATTTTGTGGGTTAAAAAACAGTAATTGTCTGAAAAGCAGGGAGCTTTTGAACCAAATTCATCCAGAGAGCTCGCTATTGGTGGGGGGGCTCGAATTAGGGTACTTTACCCCATTGTATGCCAGGCATGGCCAGACTAGTTCAAACTGGTTCAACCTGCCATTCAAATTCATGTTACAACTCTTTTGTGGAACAGCACTTGAGAAACAAATAAGAGCGACTGCATACAATGCTCATCATCAAATTACGCCAAATTTTTTAGGTTTCGTTTCTTTAGTTAGAGAAGTCAGATTTTTTAACCAAAAACCGAAAACCATTTCAAAAAAAGGGGAGAATCATTTTTGGTCAGCAACATATCTGACAGACTTGGTCTGTCCGACAAAATCTGATAATGGGAAGGCAAAAAACGACGCGACGGTCGGAGAAATATAAAAAAAAATATTTTTTTTTTTTTTAAATCAGAAGGAAATATGTACCTATGTCAGTATCTGATAGTGTGAACGTTTGTCTGTCCGACTTAGAGGAAATTTCGTTTCTGAAATTTATTTCAAGCGATGTGGTTGTTGTCGGAGTATTAAAAATGGCTGTTTATGGAAATATTGAAATTTAGAAACAATTTTCGGAAATGTAAAAAATTCTGATCGTCGCTTGGAGAATTCAAAATTCTTATTCTGTAAGCAAATTCGCTTTCAATCAGAAGTGCTGCTCTCAGTACGTCCGACATCTTTAAAATGCACTTGCGAAGTGAAGTCTGACAACATGTTGGAGAATGTGAACAGTAACGACATCAGTTCATCCGACATCCACCCAACCAACCAAGTCTGTCCGATATGTTGCATCGTGTGAACCCTATTGTTAACCAGAATTTGCACCAAAATCCTATTAAAGTACGAATGCAAACCAATTTTGTATTACAGTAGGACTGCACATGCAGCTAACCAAGTGAAATAGACGTATTGAGTTAATTTCTCTTTTTGTACGTACCTATCTACTAGTCGGAAAAGGGCGCTTGACGGATTCGCACGGTGCAAGTGTAGTGCAGTGAGTCCCAGAATTATTGGTGTAGGTAGGCAAATTTAAGGTTTACTTCGTGTATTGTCTTTTTTATTCATTGTTTAGATTAACTTACTTAATCTTACGTTATTCTCATATGTGTCATTCGCATATATTGAAAAGAAAACAGGTACAAGAATGGTACCCTGTGGGACTCTATTAGACAGAAAGACCTGAAAGGAAAACCCAAAACGTTGTTTGCATTACTTTGTAAAATCGGTAATAATATGTACAACGAAATTAAAAATTTGGCCAGATCCTGTAAGAATTGAGTCCTAGGAAATAAATCTGTTAAAAAAAGAAACTTGGCAAGAGTTGGACATTTGTCTTCTTTTTATGGATTTTCTGTTGCCCAATCGGTTAGTGTCCTGTTGTATTTACAAAATTCTTAAGCGAGAGACGCAGATTATACACAGAAACAGAAAAAGCTAAATCACCAAACTCTATGACTTGTTCTGTAGGCCGGTAGGGGAGAAATGTATAAGTCTTGTTTCTTGGCAACGAATTTCGTTTTGTTTTCATTTTTTTTTTGTTCCCTTTTTTTTCTATGAAAAGTTTTCCTTTGTTGAACTTTTTACCCCGGGTTCAGGTTTAGGATTCCTGGTCCAACTGGAAGGATTCATCGGTGGCAAATGCAAACATTTTCTACACACTTCCGTCTATTGAGAGACAATCACAGCATCAAAAATAAATTTAAATATTTATAGTGGTCGATGTGCCCTGCATTGGGCGCCAATTTCTCTATTCATCCACATAAAGAATCCGAATGCTTTCCACTGCCTATGTTTCTATTAAAGAATGGGCACATAAATACATACTCGCATTTCAAAAGAAGGCAAAGTAAGAAAGGAAACACGCTTCTTTTATAATATGCATGTATATGTACTTGCAGTCAAAAACACGACCTTCTTTTATTTATATTGAAGTTGGGAGCCTAAATTATCCTTCATCCTCTTCTGCATTGACTCTAGTAGCAGTTGAACTGTGATAAAAAAAAATATATAGAAAATAGAAACCAGAAGGGAGAGACACAGCACAGTTCGTTTGCTGCGAAATTATAGCTTTCGAGGCTCTATACATTCGAGGTTGGGCGTTTGGCTTGGCGATTGTAGGGGGTGTGGTTTTGCACATCGTTTATTATTCAAATAATACAGAAGAAAAAAAAACGTTATTTTTCCCTCAATCGATTCGAGTTCTTCTTTTTTGGTCCTTGCTCCACTTCATTCTCTGTGAATCTCATACTGTTTCATATGGTCTAACACCAGACACAGAGACAAACGTCAGGGTTAGTACTCGTAGTTCCTCTCGCCGCCGCGCCGTGCCATTTCCCTTGGTAATAATTCCAAATTTGCATTCCAATCTTCAAATTGTCTAAAAATGGAATTGATTTTATGCAGATGAGCATGGGATTGTGTGGTCTGGTGTGATGGTGATGGTATAATGGTGTTGGGTGTTCGAGTCTATATTATCCGAGTCCCATTGTTAAATCTGTGTGGCGTTTTCGTATAGACGCAGACGGCCTCTTCGCCGACAGTTTTCAAAACGCTTTTCCGGTGCATGGTTTTTATTTCTATTTTTCTGCATTGAGTTTGGAGTTACGTCAGTAGAGAACAATGGGTGCGGGGTGGTGACAGAGACAGAAATGAATTGGCAATGAGATGCAATTGATGTACGAGTATGACGTCTGAATGTCAATTTCTAATTTTTCGCTTCAGTTACGATGGGTTATAGTTTAAGTGGGCGTGTGTACGAGTATACTTGTAGACTTGGATACGTTTATTTGCGAGTTGAAGGTGATGAATTTGGTAAATTATTGGAATCGACCGTAAAGTGATTTTTAAAATGAATGATATTGCAAATTAATCAACTTTTGTTGCACAACTCAACTTAATTGTATATTAGAAAGATTCTAAAAATCCTAAACCTTGTCAATAATACAAGAATACAGAATAAATTAGGGATACTGGCACTTGCCAGCTATGTACCGTAAAATTACCTAACATTGACCACTTTTTTTAAAATAATCCAATTTTGGTAATAAGTTATGCTAAAGAAAAAATGGTGGTCAATGTTAGGCTTCGGTACCCCTAATATTGACCGGATACAATTTACATTATTTTTAAAGTTATGAAAGCAATATAATATCAAAATTTTCTTATAATTATATTATTATAGACAGGAACATAGATAAATAACTTTTATATAGGTAGATGCCTACATGAGTACTCACGCTTAGCGGTCAACGTTGTGGATCTATGTATTTATATCAGCTCCTAACATTTACCAGCCAAACAAAGTTAGGAACCCAACGGTCAAAGCTAGGACGAAGGCTAAGAAATTATTAAACACTTTTTATTTCTGATTAATTTCAAATTACAATTATTTAATAAGGCACGTTTTTTTTGATATTTCACTAATAATACATTTTTTTTTCACGATTGTAGAATGTTCTATTGTCGTGCGGAGATAATTTTGCCAACACTTAAAAATTCGCGTTAGAACAGGCCACTCGTTATTGGCGGTTATTTTCAATTATGAAAATTCTACATCTACAGATTTTTTTTCTGTCGTCTATAAACATCCAGGGACGAAATAAGTGGTAATATTATTTAAATATCTGGTCAGTGTTTGTCGCTAAGAAAGTTTAAAAGATTTTATGATTTTTGGTCAATGTTAGGGACCCAGTCAATGTTAGGTAATTTTACGGTATGTACATATGTTTGTATGTATGTATGTAGTAAAGTTGAAAAGTTTCACAACTCACAACAGTTTAGTTGATAAAATTGGGCCCTACTTTGAATTTTTTTTAATTTGTATTTCCCTACAATTAAATTAAAAGATTCGAATTATTCAATTAAAATATTTACAATATTTTGGAAAACTTACGAATTTTTGATTATAATAGATAAACTATAGGTATTGCAGCTCATTTAGGCCCCGTTCAGACACGACCGAAACTGTGCGGTTTGAACCGCTGAATATCATAATGAGTTCAGACAGCTGCGGTTTGCGTGCGGTTGCGTACGAAACGTTCACTTCACTTCAAATATGAAAATCGAAGAAGCAATATGTGTGTGGTTGCTCTTAAAAAGAAAAGAAAAAGACAGTATTGGGTACACCCAATACTACGTGATCATTTGTCACATGGGCTATTTGTAACATTATATCCCAAATTAAGTGAATTTGAGCCCAAATTCTTTAATTATCTGAGAATGTCGATACCTTCATTTGATATTATTAATTATCATATATGTAAACCTATAGCTAAACGTTTCATCCATTAGTATTAAAACACTATTCAAACATTATGTACAAACGAATTATAATATCATAAAAATTTGAAATTTCATTCAAACCACACGGAAACCGCAAATAAACTGAACAGTCTCTTATAACGCAATAGAACCAAAACCGCGCGGTTTTGGCTCGGTTTTCGGGCGGCTCTATTATCGGGCGGTTGATTTGCGGGAACCGCTCGGTTTGCCAAACCGCCCGGTTGTGTGTGAACGAATATAAGGACTTCAATGTAAATTGGAACCGATCTCCGCCCTGTCTGAACGAGGCCTTAGTTTAGTTTGACTGTAAATCTTAGTGGTTAAAAATACTTAGTGCACAAACTCACATCCACACCTAAAGTAGGTTTTTATTCTCTGTAGCGCACTTTGTACAATATTTAAAATATTACATTATTTCGAAATTGCAATTTTTAAGTTACTACAGCTTCAATCCAAATGGATTTTGGTATGGATTTCAGCTGGAGATGGAACTACGAACATGTGGTATGAGTATGATCTTCTGTGGGCTCAACGGAATGGAGAAATCATGCGAGAACGCTATGAAACTATGCTATGAAACCAATCACCTCTTCGATTACCGGTGGATATTTCTGAAAATTGATACAAAAACGCACCACGCTGCATTTCGATATAATATGCGAAGTTTTGAAGAGACAAGAAATTAAAATTCGTCTTCGAGCGTCCACCTAGGTGATTTCTGATTTTTCCGCGTTGAAAATCTAACTATCCCTGTAGAGCGATGTCGGCAATGTGTACCCTAGCCGGGCCATTCATCGAGTGATTTTCCCTTCTATTGATAAGCACACAACAAAATAAGGACCAGCAATACAAAATAACGAACCACCAGATAACACGCTCTTAACGTATTATGGAATTCTTAGAGTTGGAGATACACTTCAAATCAAATATTTGCAATTAAAAATAAAAAAAAAAACCATATAAGCTTATCGTAACAATTAACAACGATGCTTCACAATCAAAGGCATATAAAGAACAAAAGCTTTTAACTCACAAAAGATCCTTTCACTCGAATGACCAGTAAGTTCGCAAAAGCCCCACTCCCAAAAGACGAGGACCACGTTATATGTACCTATGTATAAGAATGAGGGCAAATTTCAAGTAAAAATAATAAAAAAAAAAGAAGAAAAAAACAACCCTCAATGCCAAATGGAAAAAATCCACTCAATGCTTCAATTACAATAACCAGCTAAAAGCCGTATACTATACATTCAACGTTAATGGTAAAAGGGGATTTACGATCCGCTGCCACACAGCCCCCCATCAATGCATTGCACGTTTGTATGCTGCTGCCTACCGCAAGCACTGCCACGATTCTTTCAAAAATAAAAATTCCCCCTAGCAAGGTGTACCGTGTAGGCAAAGGTACTTGTATACCCTCCTAGGCAGCGCATCTCGATTTAACTGGCGCAGAGAATTTCACTCACCACTGGCTTGGCTCTTGGTTCACTGGAAGCTTCCACCACCAGCATCGTTTTCTTTGAAGATCTATGGTTTCCTTTTAAATAGGATAAAAGCGTGACTGCAATATTTATACGGGTTGATTTGCATACCTCCACCACATGGACATACATACGTATGTATGGATGTATGTACGCGAAATGGCAACCCCCCTCGGTATTACAATCTAACGAACCCAACGCGCCCACACCCTCACGCCCCGTCAATCACACTCGGCAATTGATGGTGAAATATGTGTTTGCTGCTAAATCAGAGGCAGCAAGCTTTTGTATCACTGACGTTGTGTTGGTTATGTGCATTGTTCACTCTGCCGATTGAGTGGCTTATCTGCCGAGTAAATATAATTGTATTTCGCAACTTGTACATATGCACTATTTTGCTTCATTTATGCTAATGCTAAACATAAATTGGAAAAAAGGAGGAAAATGTGAATGTATCTGTTCCAGGAATACATTGTAAGCTCTCGGTAATTGCACACAATGCTGATGCTACCCAACTATTTGCGGGATTCCAGGAAAGTAGTCGTATGCTTCAGCATCAATTCTGTAACGGAGACGAACTCGAAATTTCTGAATTTGACTTGTAATTTTGCATTTAAGAGTAAGATTGATGAAAATGCTCAACTATGAAAATCTATGTACATATATCGAATCGATTTAAACTTGCTCATGAAACTTGACTACACAAATGGTTTATAGCATTATAGCACTGGAACAACCAGCGCGATGAGAACAACACCAACAGCGGGACTGGAAGCAATTCTTAACCTGCTGCCTCTGGATCTCTATATGTAGGAGACCGCAGCAAAAAGCGCTCTCAGGTTAAGTCAGTCAAATCACTGGAGACCTTATGCATATGGGCATACCCAGATACTTGGCATTTACCTCAATGGGGACATCAGCTCAGACTATATAATCCCATACTTGGACTTCGAAAAACCCTTCTCCTGGACTTTTCCAAGCAGAGAGAAATGGGAAAAAAACCAGGTACCTCAAGATGGCAAGTCCATCTACACAGATGGGTCAAAGATGGACATAGGTATAGGAGCGGGTTGCTTTTCGGAGGAACTGGGAATAAATAGCTCCATACGACTCCTAGACCATAGCAGCGTTTTCCAGGCTGAGGTTCTAGCAGTGACAAAGGCAGCCCAGTTGGTGTCAATGATGACAATATCGCGAGACGACATCACTATTTACATTGATAGCCAGGCTGCTATAAAAGCAATAGCTGCTACACAAATAACATCGAAGCTTGTAAAGTGTTGCCGCGAAGAGCTGAAGGTTCTCGGCACGCAGCACAATGTAAAACTCTGCTGGGTCCCTGGGCACAGAGGGATACAAGGCAATGAAGCTGCGGATGAATTGGCTAGCAAGGGCTCAGCCCTAGAAAGAGAACAGGCAGATAGGACGGTCAAACCTCCACTCTGCAACCTTCGTGCCAAAATTGAACAGACATCAGAAACTAAAGCAAACAACAGGTGGAAAACACTAACCACCTGCGAGGTATCAAGAACATTGTAGCCAAAATACGACAAAGCTAGAACAAGAAAACTCCTGCAAGAAGACAGGAAGTCGGTGTCCTTGCTCATAGGAGTGCTAACTGGACACAACGCCCTAAGATACCACATGAAGAAATTGAGACTGAACGATGATGACATCTGCAGAGGATGCGGTGATGAAGAGGCACATGAGGACACAACCCATTTCCTCTGTCACTATCCTAACCTCTGTCAATTGAGAAACAGAACCCTGGGCAAATTTTTCTTCGAAGATATCGACGAGCTATCAGATGGATTACCATCTAACCTGCTGAAATTCACCAGGGCTTCGGGATGGCTGTAACTGAAACGATAATACCACGGGTGGGAACGCACTATGGGTATCACAATGGGTCCACAGGGACCTAAGTGTGATGGGAATGTTACCATTCTCATCGGCCCACTAACCTAACCTAACCTTATAGCATTTTAGACCATTTTGCTAGTCTTGTTAGGTTCCGCACTTTGCAACAAGATCCTTCTGGTGAGATTTCATTGTCCGTCAGTCTGTTGTCGTAAAAGACTTAGTAAGACTAGTCGGTTTTCACAGAAATCCGAAATTTGGCAGAAAAATAACCCATTTTGTAGCAATATCTCGCGCAATTAAATTAACTCGTGTGAGGGCCGCTTCAGTCTTAAAATTATTATTCTCTGCTTGTTTGTCGAGGTGTCATGTGAGGAGTCTGATTTCTAACGGTATGGTATGGTAAACCTTTTAGCACTGTGAAATACTTGGATATACCCATAAGCCCAGAATAAACATTTATAGACCCCTTATTGCAATATACTCAGTGAATGTCATATAATGAATAGCATAGATAGATCATGTAAAGTTAAATCTTAAAGTACTTACAGGAATTATACAAAGTGAGACCTTACGTCATCTATGGCTCGATCGCCTTAGTAAACTCGGTTCAGTAGAAGGATTCTTAAGGAGAGCTGTGGATACTACAAACCCAAAATACAAATACGGGCGTTCAAAGTTTTTTCACACTGCTCCAAATAAAATAGCAGGGTTTGGTCTGGTTTCGTTACGGATATTTTAATGGATAATCTCTCTGGAGCAGTCATCTCCTCGTAACATTTTTTAAGTCAATAGCCGTATTTTATTGGGAACTTATAAATAGTGAAGTGAAAAATTCCCAATAAAACGATCCGCAGTTGCTCGGTTTTTATTTTTAAAATTTGGTAGTATGTGTTTGCTCACGGTGACATTAGCTGTCAAAACAAAGACAAACAGTCGAACGCGCAATCGAACCCGCAATCGAACTTAAACATTTATCGACACTAGACTTCGGCTGCGGATGTTATTGAAAGTGAAGCGCAGTGGGTTGTTGTATGTGTATTGAATGTAAAATCTTACTTCACTTCACTTCACTACGCATAGGTTTCCCACTAAAACAGGGGTAATGTAGAGTTGTGTCGTTCCGGACATGTATAGTTCCAGGAACTAGTTCCTCTGTCGGAACTAGTTCCTTTCATTCCACAAAGTGAACTTAAACATGTCCATAGTTCCAGGTCCAACTTCAATAACAACACTGAAAGCGAACATGTCTCAGTGTTCAAAGAAAAATCAAAAATGTGAGAACCAGTTTATGTTCACTGATATGTAGTAAAAGGGGTGACGATTGACGAATACTGTCCGAAAATATTTGTAAGACCGTATAGGTAGCTCATGAAGGAACGAACGAACGAACAGACGAGAACGATTACCGTATATATAAATCGGTCTTGTCTCTTAATAGTTCCTTTAGCTCCATGGACATGATAGTTCCATGAACATGATAGTTCCAGTTCTTTTCTTCATAGTTCCGTGCGTATAATGTTCGTAGTTCCCTTAGTTCTATACTCCATAGTTCTTTTTTTTTTTGTAGTTCCGTAGGAAAGAATATTTTTATTTGAATGTTTTGTATTCTTCTGTTGACTAGTGGAAGTAAAAATTGGATTGTTGATATCTAAATGGTAATTTTACATTTGCGTTTGGTTTTTTTGATTTGAAATAGATTTTGAGTTGAGTTGCATGTTTTGTTTTTACATGATCAAAACAAAATTATTTCTGCTTTTTTCTTCACATTGAAATGTATTTTTTGTTATCTTTTTTTTATAATTATTTGTCTGTTATTTTTTCAAATAAATTTACTAAACATTTTTTAATTTTGCTTACTGGTTCTAGGCCAAGAACTTTCCATAGTTCCGAACTTAATTATGGAACTTAATCGTTCCAGGAACTAGTACCGGGAACTAGTTCCGATGAGAAAAAGAATCGTTCCAGGTTCATTCCGCCGTTGGAACTGTTTTGCGCAACTCTAAGTCTATGTCCAGCTTTTGATCGGATAAAAAAAACCCACCTAGGCAATTACATTCTTTGGGATCTCAGATCTACTTGAATACAATCTTATCGCCTTTATAAGACGACCCCCTTTAAATCCAGTAAAATACAATACATGCTTTTATTCGGGCAATTTCGTCACACAACATGAATAATTTGACAAGTAAAACTATCATTGCAGGCTTGGCCAGAAATTCAAAACGTTGAACAACTCAAAGAAAGAATTGTTAAAGCGTGGAATAATATACCGGACAACACTTAAAACAATCTTTTTTTCCAGTCTACCACTAATTATTGTAAAAAATAATGGATCCATATTAAATAAATTACTATACAAAAAATTAAAGTATAAATATCTTGAGATTATACTTTTTCACAGGCGAAATGTGGGTTTTTTCAAAAAATTATTTACCATTCTTGGAAAAAAAGCAATTAAGCCCTTAAAGGATTCTCCCCGAGTTGCTGTTGGTTCGCAAAATGTTGTCACAAAACTAGTCATCTATGTATGTGCCTATGTATATACAGTGGTGGTCCAATAAACCGAATGATATAATGTCTAGTTGCATTCGCCATATCGAAAAATTCGTAATATCGAACACATTTTCCATGTACGAAATATAGATAAATACAGTCCGATTCACTTGATTAGATGCACACAATTTGTTTCCCCTAATTTGGATCAATAAGCAAATAATTGCAGAAATGTTAGCAATTTCTCCGTAAAATGACATAAAAAAAACTTTGGTGAGAAACACCTTACGGTACTTTTGCACTCTTTTTCCTCAATTATGTCACAATTGCAGCATTTTTTCGGTTTACTTGATTAGACGCACGGGAAAATTTAGTTAATAGACAAAGAGTAATCGAGCAAACTGCAGTGAAATATTAATTTGTGATAAAAGTAAGTTTTTGTCTTTTACTTAAGAAAGAAATGGGAAAAAAAAACGGTTACCCTTGGAGGAAAGAGCAAAAATAGATGCTTACCATTCGGAAGGTCTTTCAAACCGTGAAATAGCCCGTATAATAGAGCGGAGGGAGTGAACGTGCTGTGCGAAATAACATTAACAATCGCGATTCCTATGGGAGCAAATACAAAGAAAGAATTTCAACAGTGTTAACACCTCAAGACAAGCGGAAAACTAAGATGTCTGCATCCAATTAGGCTCACTCTACAAAAAACATCAGGTGCTGTGGTTACTACCAGCAAATCAACTGTTCGTCGCCCAAATATGAGTCCTCAATACTTAGAGCTAAAAAAGCTAATAATAAAAACCACCACTTAATCCTGCAACTAAGCAACAGCGACTACAATTTGCAAAGATAAGATGACTCCGAATTTACAAACTAGAGGTGTTTAAAATGACTGTCTTTTCGGAAGAAAATAAATTCTGTTTGGACGGACCAGACGGTGACGGTTTTTGTTCTGTCGAATACCATCCAAATTGAATTTATTTTCATCCAAAAAGGTAGATAGATGGATATGCATTTATTCAATTCTCGAATAGTACATTAACCCTTATGTGTGTGACGAGGTATCCTGGTACCTTTTCAATTTTCAAACACCAATTATATTACTTTGATGGTTAGCTATACGCACGTGAGTTTATGAGAGCTCCTAACTTTATGTTTGGTACGTATTTTAATTAATTGGAAGTCAGTAAGTTGAATAGGAAGATCACCATGAACCAAAAAAAAAATAAACACCTTAAACCGTGTGACAAGGTACCTGGGTACCTTTTATATGAGGGACGTATTTACTAAAAAATTACAATACGTTTGGACTGAAAATTATTAACAATGAAACAACACGTAACGACTGTCAACAGATACTGATGTATTAAACGGTTGTTTTTTAATGCATACTATGCTATTTTTGATTTCAAAATGTTCATATGATTTTCGTTTTTTGAGAAATCAAAGTCTGCAAGTAAATGCATAGTAGTGTCGTCAAAACACATTAACCGTTAAAAAAATAAAAATAATAAAAATCAAATGATGCAAAAACATAAATATATTATGTATGTGAATGATTTTTGATCTAATTGCCATCAAAACATAAAACAAATCGTTAATATTTAACTGAATTCATATAAAGGTACCCGGGTACCTTGTCACACGGATTAAGGTGTTTTTTTCTTCACACACATAAGGTTTAAATAAATGTATAAATATTGTTTGTAATTCATAACATTTTAATACATATTATATTTCATTGGGAACATTCTTTGAACAAGAGGCATTGTTTTCGTAACAACGAACAACTCTCTTTTGTGCGTCGTGGAACTGAAAGATGTTCAAACTCTGTTTCGGGGCTTAGAGTTAACATATTTTTCCAGCACTTGTTAAGCATAATCGCTGATATTTTTGTCATGCCAATGAAATTAGGGAAATAGCTTCAAAAATATTACGCTCCTTTAGAGCATTTGGTATGCCTTTCCCTGAACTTACGATTTTGCTCAGCAAGCTATTTCTATAAAATAAAAAGCGAATGGCATTTTTCTGGTCCATTGATTGGATTAAGGGTATTACATGTACATGTACAACACCTACATTTTTCAATCGGCCGTTTCCTAAACATATACATAAGTATTTCTTAGGTAAACTTGTCTTATTTGTTTTTTAAAGAATGTACACAGATATTGTATTATTGTTTTTTTCGTTCGCTATATAGAGACACTAATGCGTTTGAAAAAAGTGTACGTTATATCGATCATTCGTTATATCAGCATTCGCTATACTGGACCACCACTGTATTTAAATCGCTAGCGCAAGAGCTTGTGACCAATTTCACCGATTTCAATGATTCAAACACTGATCGAAAGCTTATCAACTAAATATTGCTCAGCAGTAAGGAAATAACAAACTACAAAACATATATTAATAAATGAGGAGTCAAAAAAAGATAATGTCATGGATCAGTCTTAAATTGCACTCTCATTATATAAGTATTAACAATTTGTTAACACTTAATCTTTTTCTCAGGCCCAGAATCAAGAAAAGTAGTTTTTACTTTTTGCTACAAGGTCCCACTAGGTGCCAGTAGGTAGCCATAGCATTCGTAAACCTTAAGCGGTTGTAGGGTTTTTGCATGCGAGATTTCGCACATTGGTCCACTAGTAAAAGTTTATTACTCGAGGAAACTGCAAATCGACGTTTGAGTCTATAATTTTCACACCATGCAGATAACTTAATAAATCAGCAATCAATTTTTATTTTTATTTCAACAGATTTTTCCATCAAAAACGTATCTCTTCTGTCGCTGTGGCTTTTTGTTGGTGTTGACTCAACAAATCCAAATTTTAGAATTCCACAGTTTTTGCTTCTTCAAAGTTCTTGTAATTAAATTTATTGCCAATTTACAGTTTGATATCATTTTATTGGTGAAGCGGATCATTATGGTTAGCCTGACAAAATATTGAGCGTCGAACAAAATTTAAATAAACATTTGTTCCGTTATCGTCGTCGGTCTCTCATTGAATGACATGAACTCGATTGCCCTCGACAAGCATTCTAGCTATTCCTGTTTTTGTATTTTCCACTCACACTTCAGGACCATTACCAATCCAATCCACCTACGAATACTCCGAGTCAATATCATTGTGTATGCGGATATGTGGTTGAATATCACAGCCGTTGCACGAGTGCCCCGATATCGATGTGCATGCATACGAGTATACATATCCTTGCCGAGAAAAAAAACCTAAATGTCTAAAATGCGGAAGGATATCTATGGATGAGCTGATATCCTGACATATTTGAACTCACATTGATGGGATTACCGTTGTTGAATGTTTCATTGGCATTCACCCATCGATCTGACTATGGCGAGGACGATGATGACGATTCCAAATGGTAGAATTGCTATTGCTGCACCTACTCAGGCATGCATGCATGCATGCAATTCGTTGTACAAACACATGCATATCTGTGATGGATACTTATACCTCCCACAATATTCAGAGGACGCCACCGCCATCTTTCTTCAGCGTTGGATAAGTGCTTTTTGGTGGTGGATCTACCAGATCCATTTGTGAGTCGCAGGTAATGTTTGTTTTACGCTGTCGTCTTCGTGCTGAGGGTAACATTTAGTCCTGTTTTCCTATTCTTTCTTCCGTCCTCTTATTTTTTTTCTAAGATTTTCCTTTTGAGGATACGTTTTTCTCAGGACTTCTTTTTGTTATTTTAAGTTTTCTGCATTTTTATGAGAATCCGCTGATGAAGGAAGTGCAATCGTCCTTCGGTGCAGTCATATTCATATGTACACTGATCGCTGTTCTCCATATACGAGTATGTGTGCACATAATATGCAAATCGACTTTTAAAGGAGTGTGTAACTTTGTTGTTAGGGTTGGCGACGAAGTACAAACTCGTATACTAAAGACTTTTCTTCTCTCCGCTTTCATATCAATGTTCGTTCTGTTCTATTTTTCCATTCATTTTGGGTCTCTGATATAATATTGAATTGAAATTCAAGATAAATAAATACGCATTTGCATTTGCATTTTGCACTAGAGCTGTTTGAGTGCACGTGAACGTTGCATATCTCCGATGAGGAAAAAAAATTATTACATAAGTACATATCTGTGACGCATATCAAAGTCATTCATTGAAATTTAATTTTTTTTATTTTTTTTCTTTGCAGAGACTGCAGAGTTGTACGGGACCCACAAACGCTTAAATCGAAAGGATACGGATTTGTATCGTTTGTGAAAAAAACGGTGAGTTGAAACTTTTCCTTTCGATGCATTTCTTTTCCTTTGAATGCGGTATTTTCTTTTTCTTTTTTTTTTTACCAAGGACATTAGTTTCAGATAAAAATACAAACCTAATGTTTTGCTGAAAGAGTTCTTCGGTATTTGTAACTGAAGTGAAAATTAAATGAAAATCCAAAGAGCGAGATTGAAATGAGATGTACAACGTTGATAATGACTAAAGGATTTGTTTTGCATCTATTTTTAGATAATTTTACTTCACATAAATGACAAATGAGAAGTATGTATATAGAAGCAGAGAGCTAAAAGAAATCTGAATATAAATCGTTTGAGCAACTAAAAGCTTTTCCATTTCTGAGTTCTTTCAAATAAGAAACAAATGAGTGGGAAATATACGAATATATGTAGATCAGAATTAGTTGTATCCACGGGCATGAAGATGCAAAGCTTTTCTTCAAAATACAGTGCACTCTCGATTTTTGCAACTACAGTCGATCTTCGATAACTCGAACCATCACTCGCCACAAAAAAAAACTCGAGTTATCAAGACTTCGAGTTATTAAGTAAAATACAAAATTGATATAAATATGTATAAATATGTGAATACCTAATTTTTCATCAAGAGATAATAGGTCTGTTCCCGTACCTGCCCAAAACAGCACAAAACCACGAAAAACTTCGAAACTCAGTGAAATCCTGTTCCCGTACGAACAGTTATTAAGTAAAGTTATTAAATAAAAATTACATGTAAATTTCATTCTTAGCGCTATCGAAGTTCGACTGTAATTAAAACACGACCTATTGCAAAAATCGAAAAGTTGCATAAATCGAACAGAAAACACATTAAAAATGCTTATTGTGTAAGCTCTGTGTTGTAAAAAAAAAATTGCATATAATATATGTATAATACATACTCATAACCGTAGGTAGGTATATTAAAAAAATTTAATTTTATCGTAAAAAGTAAACATTCAAAAAAAACTAATTTGTAAAACATTGAAATGCAGGTACATGGATAAATATGTTCAACTAGACTTTAGCAGAAGATCACTTGGATCACAGCCTTATTGCGTACTTTTTGCAGTTGTATTATCTCTTCAATGGATCCCTGGATAATTATCCAGGCTAAGGTTTTGTTGTATTATACACTGAAAGCTTTTTAATTGCAAACAAAACACGCCTAAATTGTAATGCTGAGACCCCTAATTTCAATTACTGATTCTTTTCGATGACAAGGAGCATTATCGATAAGATAAGTAGTCGTAAGCTCGTAAGTGCTGTGCTGTACTGTACATTAGGGTGTCCCGTCGTTGTATGAAGAAAAAAAATGTCTCGAATTTTTTATAGAAAGGGGTATCAAAAGTTGCGTATTCTGATTATGTACTTACTTTTTGATTTGGACATGACTTTTGGGGCTCTACCGAGGCTTAAATATCTGAAAGGAGACTATATTTTTTTTCCTTTTTTTCATTTTATTTTATTATTTTAATTTTTTGATTTGATTTATTAAATTAAAGTTAAGGTTAAAGTAAGACATATTTAAGCGTCCTTTTGCTTCGTGATTCTATTTTATTTCTTATAAGTCCTTCCCTCGACTTGGCTTGCTTCGGTCACAAATTGAATGCACCTTTCGACACTTTGCATGTGACAAGAAAATCCCGGTATTTTCAGTTCTTTTCTTTGCACCAGCAATTAAAGTTCATCATCAGTCAGGTGGTGGAGTAATTTGACATTTATGCCAAAAAATTATGTCCATGTAGTCCGTAGCGTTAAATTTAATGTTTGGCGGCTTAAATATTTGGTTTGATGCATGGGTTTGCCTCGCTTTTATAATTCGTTTTAGAGCAAGCTCTCTGATATAGACCATTTCGCCGCCACTAAAATGTTTTCAGGATGTGGAAAAAGCGTTTCACAGGATCAACGATTATTTTAAGTTGTCTGGTAACCATCTTGAAAAAGAGATGAGTTGAAAAACATGTTGCGGGCCATCTATCAATAACGGTTTTTTTTTTTGTAATCGAAAACCACACTGGTGCATACACTTTCATTATTTACATCACAAGAATTTTAAGATTTTCAGATGGGTTACTCGAACTAATGTAAAGTCTAAGTAATCTTTTTGCAGTTGTGACCCATCTTGAAAGTGCCATTTTCCCAGGCTGTCGATTTGCTAGTCCGAGAGACCAGTAACCTGTTTTTATAGCTTGACACATTTCGTGGTGGCAATTCATTCGCATGAGGTTAGCATATTGCCCACTGTAATGGTCGTCCTAGTTCCATTTCCATATCGCGAATCATCCCTTCTTTCCAGCCAGTATTGGTCACAGTGCCGTCACATCCAATGCAAAGAATTTTTTTCAAATCAAATCCCTTGTTTTTGAAAAAGTTAAGCATTAGAGTTACTTATTTCCTTTCCTGTACTAGATTTAGGAGTTATATTGCCCAAGAATATGGATTCCGGCTCTGCAAGAATGGAAATATGCTCTTGAAGAACCTCCTTCCGATAGTATCGTCCAACTTTCTCTTCGGAAGTAAGAGTTTCATCTTTTCGCCTACCAAAATAAATACTGCGAATTACGATATTATCGCAGTGGTTTGATAGGCTTTCTCTTGATTTTGACAAAGCTCGATGTATTTTATTTGTATCAATAATTAGAGTCTTATAAGTGTTTTCAATTATTCCAACATCCTGGAGTACTGCTAATGCAACTGCTACAGCAGATCGTACGGAAAGCCCATATCGATCACAAACTCTTGCTACGGATGGTAGAGTAAGTAAATTTCGCTTACCTGAAGATGTTGACGTTGAAGGCTCTGATCAAAAGAGCTTTGGCTGCACTGCTTCGATTTGATGAACTATATTGACTTGCTCTGTTTGTTTGCTCGTTTGAATCTACTGTATAGAAAAAATTTGATACAGTAGTAGATTCAGCTCTTTGACTACCTAATGCACTACGCTTTCTATCTAGTCGCTTTTGAATTTTTTGGGTTTCAACCTTGTGAATAGCACCGATCACCATTTTTTTGTCATTTCTCTGGTCCACTAAAAATGATCTTTCACTAAAAGGCACTTTTTTATCCTTTACACAATGACAGTCATTAAAGGAATCACACTTACAATGATGCAATGTCAAACAATTTTGTGTTTGAAAGTGCAATAAAATCTTGCAATCTGTTGTGATAGCTTGAATTTTTGTTTCGAATTTGGGTATCTTTTAAGTGTCATATATTTATCAAAGTGGATTTTCATTATTTGTAGTATTCGACTATGACACACAATTGGTATCGAAGCATTCTTCTATATCTTTTCGATTTCTGTACTAACAATTACAAAAACTTCGGAATTAGATGGATTTCCGCCATTGAATTTTGTTTTGTGATCACTTTGTATGAAAAGTACATATTTGATTACATCTTTTACTGTTAGTAATTAATTTTTATTTAGTTCACTAAAGGGGCCGAAAAAGGGATACAATGTTTCTTGTCGACGAGGTCCAGAACTCATTTTGATTTTACGTTTTAAATATTAAAAATGTTAAAAAATAAGAGAACAATAGATTTTTTTAATAATTTCAGCGGGCGGTAGAGGCCCAAGTACCCTCCGATTTTTAGTTTTTTTTCTCGTAATATGCTATTCAATACGCAACTTTTGCGAGGTCTTTCGTTAAGATTAAAAAAAAAATAAAAAAAAATTAAATAAAAATAAGCATAACCTTGCTTTTTTTAAGATTTCAGCGGGCGGTAGAGGCCCAAAAGTACCCTCCGATTTTTTTTTGGTTTTTTTTCCCGTTATATGCTATTCAATACGCAACTTTTGCGGGGTCTTTCGTTAAGATACTCCAAAAAAAAATTTTACGGGACAGCTTACTGTACATGTACTGCATCTAGTAGACGATTATTGATATCAGCAAGAGTTTGCTTTATCTGCAACATTGCATAGTAAGCGTATACTCTCATATTTTATGTCGTACAGTTTCAAAATTGCGAAAACCGAGAACTGTTTTTGGATTTGTTGCAAAAATCGAAACATAGAGAATCCAGTACATGAGTTGCAAACATCGAGGTTTGCAAAAATCGAGGTTGCAAAAATCGAGAGTGTACTGTATCTGTTCAGATTTATTTAGCTTACATAATATGTATGATTTGTTCGTAGGAGACAAGTTACAGCCTTAAGTCCGGCGAATGTAAATGCTAAGGGAGAGGAGGGGCACCTTTGAACACTTTTTGTTTGGAAGGTTTCTTAGCACCAATATATTTCAAAATTGGTCTTTAAGTTATTCACACTTTGAGGAATGAAATTACGCTTCAATTTAAACCAGCATTTGTGTAAATTCAATAAGGGCTTATAATTTATTTAATTTTTTTTTAAAAATGTGTAAGTCAGGCCTGGGGCACTTTTGAAGTGTAGTTCTTTTAATGGTTTATGACATCAAATTAGAGGCTGAATCAAATATTTGTTTTTAAATAAAAACTACATATTTAAAATAAAAAATTAATTTTTTTTATAAAAAAAATCAAACATAAACATTTTGAAGCTCCTGGAGTGTTGAGTTACCAATAGAATGGCGATCTTGCAAATTACATGCGTAAAGATCGGTAGTTCATTTCTTTGTATTTGCTAAACATTATTATACCATCAGAAATGAATTCAACAAAAAGAGTATCAGCTTTTAAATGAGAAAGTATGCACCTTAGAACGTGTTCAAAAATGCCCCGCCCGTGTTGCTCAAACCTGCCCCAACATGCGTAGTGATATAAAATTCAGCATAACGAATTATTTATAAAATATTTAGCAAAAAGCTTACCTTATTGCTATTCTTTGACGATGAAATTCTATCTTCCCGAGCTTTATTTGTGAGTGGTATTGCTCATACCTAAGAAATAGGTCAACTTATGATGCCAGAAGTGAAGTAAAGCTTCTTAATATTGAAATGCCGCAGGGTTCTGTTTTGTGACCAATTTACTTTAATTCTTTATTGAGACCATTTGAAGAATTGTTGACAGAATTTGCAGATGATGCTTGCGATTCAGATAGAGCTTTGAATCTTATCTCAGATATCTATTTGAATCTTAATTTATTAAAATCATAAATTGGTAACTAGATCAAAATTTAATATTACTAATCAAACTGTTCCTCAACGTGGTAGCGCCAAAAAGTTTCGGACCTGAGGTCTACTTTCATGCAACCGACTGCTTAAGATTTGAATTATTATATTGCACTTGCGATACGAGTTCGTCCTTGTATACTTTTCGTAGTTGTCTCAGCTGTAATGATAAATGTTAAGACCGAAAATTTTAAGATGGGACTCAACGAAGAGTTTTAATAGCCACACTGAAAATATGTGAAACTTTTATTTTCAAGAGAAAAATGGCGAACCGTGATTAGCTTATAATATCTTTCTATCTCAAAATTCTAGACATGAACTTGAATTTAACAGTTGGAATTTTCACAGTTAAACACCTTCGATTAAATTGATCACGCAGCTGTACAAAATTTATTCCCCAAAGATTCCATGAACCATTGAGAACTATTGTTCCACATATTTTAAATTCACAAAGTGTTTCTGCAGATTTCCTTTGCCATCACATACACACACACACACACATTCACCCCACATTTAACTTAATGACATTAGAATGAAACTCTCCACAAAGGATAAACACAAAGTTTTACCTAACAAACCCCTGTTCCTGGATTGTCTGCATCTTCTAAAATTAAACTCGAAAAACAAACGAAAATGAACGGAAAAAATCAGGAAACCATTTTAAAATTCAAAATGCAATATGCAATTTAACAAAATCAAAATCAACAAAAGGAATTCCTTTTCCTCTGCACTATGCTTTCAGTTATCTTGGATGATAAAAAAAGGATTCTCTAAAGATTTTGGTAGAGAGAAACCGAAAAGAAAACGGAAAAACTTTCTACTTCGGAACCAATTTCCATAAATCACTCTTTGCATGGAGTACCGTACCGAGAGTAGGTACGAGAACAAGTACTCGTACGTACCCGTACAACCTCATCCTCCCTAGACGCACATAGAGCTCGCCCCAGAACTCCAATCATGTGGCATGTATTCATTTTGAACAATACATTTCGACTCCGCTAGTATCGGTTTGGTTTTGAAGTAAAAAGAACAGGACGATAGTGATGGTGTGTTTTAATCCTTGTACCGAAATGCGAAAGTCCTGAAGGAAAATATCTAACATATAATCTTCCTTCTTACAAGTAATGTACACACATACAAGTGCAGCAGCAATGAAGGCACAAAAAAGGGGTCGGAGATCCTCCCCGATCAGAGCAATTGCAACACACAGAACTTTGACAATGAATTTATTTGAATTCCATCCAAAAAGGATACTCTGGGCATTCAACTTCGCCGCGCTCTCCTCGTCCTTTATTTTATGTTTCCATGCCCTGTATTGAGGAGTTTCGGGTTTGCATTATAATAGACGAATGCGGTTCGATATACACAGTATCCTGCATCAAATAAAAAGGACATGCAGTCTCCCCTTTCATCCGAGTTGAATTTCCGAAAATCGTATTCCTGCGTCTCTGTGTGTGTGACAAACTTTTCACAAAATTATTGCCAAAGTTATGTGACAGTTGGAATAACACGAATGATATCGTGTCCTCGAATAAATATAAATTTGAAATTGCTGCATTGATACGTTTTGAAGTGGGCTGAGAGATGTATACTTGCTCCTTTTTGCAATCCATGGAGTATGTAGAGGATAAAATGCTTTGTAGTCTTGATCCCTTTCCCATCGCCGCTGGGACTGCACTGGACAGCCCGCGTGATCCTTTTAATTCCATTTTTAAAAATGTTCAATAGTCCTTCGATGCTATAGTTATCTGTTCAATTTATTTCGAACTGATTGATAGTAGCAAGCTACGACAAGGGGAGCAGTTTTGCCATCTCCCAATGACATGTGGAATTTTCTTATTTCGTTCAGTCACCTCCTTTATGCAGAAAATCCTTGCAGAGTATGAGCGTACGAGCACGAATGAATCAACTTTCTCAATGTGCTCTTTATATCTTCATCGTCCTTTCGTTCCTCGATAGCTTTTCCTCGATATCGGTGAAAAGTCAATTTAAGTTAAGGAATTTTCCAAACAGGAGAACACCCGTTTCACCAGAGTTTTAAAATGAAAATGACAAAGTTCCAATTCGAATTCATTTTTGCGAGGACTTAAATGACGGGTAACAGTTTTACTTTTATGGCGCAAACACTTGAAGCCACACATATACAGAGAGAGAGCGGTTGTCTACTTTTGGTGAATGTTGCACCAAAGAAGTTTGATTGGAGAGATGGAATTTTTGATGATTGGAAACACCTTGGGTAAGAGAAAATGCTTTGCTTTTTTATTTCTTTGCTACAATAAAGCGAAAGTACTGCTTTTGTGGTGAATGGATTTGGATTTTTTGTTGCTAATAGAATGCAAAAAAGTGCCCGTCTCTCTACCTATGGATGGAAGTTTTACGACCTTTTGTTCGGGCGAAAATTTATAGTCGAAGGTATTCAACTTATCTGCGTGTTAACAGATGACATCACATCCAAATAAAATGACTTTTATGGATACTGAATAGCAAATACTCTTATTTCTTACTTGTCACAAGTTTGGTGTTTTAATGATTCGATTCAATAGCCGTATTTTATTATGCCCGTGATCTGATCCGGATAATCTTTTTGCACGCATTACAAAAACAAAAGAAGATCTTCGTTTTTATCGGGATCTCTTTTCCTGATCTGGTTTTTTATTTACACTATTCACCACTAGGTTTCGTTTTGTTTTTGAGGGTTGGTATGTTTTCAAGGGATTTGTCAAACATGAGCATTGCCCGATCAGAAATTAAAATAAAAATAGAATCCAAAGTGCTATGTATTATTTTACTTACTTAGTTGGCGCTACAGCTCGAGGTGAACCTGGGCCTGCTTCTCGCAACCATTTGTGTGAGCGTGTTATATTTTTGCACGAATGGAAGGGACCTACAGTTTTTTGCCGACTCCGAACGGCGAGTTGAGAAGCTCAATCGTGACAAATGATACTCTTTGATGCTTGTCAGACATTCGAAAGAGGTGGGCACTGTGAAAAACTTTTAGGTGTTTGCGGCGGGATTCGAACCCAAGACCGCTGGCACAGTAGTCCGACGCACTAACCACTTGCGCTACGGTGCCCACTATGTATTATTTTATCAGTTTATAAATTGTTGCAATATAATGCAAAAGATTTATATGAAACGAGTAAAGTACAATAAATGATGATAATAATTACTTAGCCTACTTATATTAATACATTTTAGTTGTTATGATTGTATCTAAGCTGCGTTTTTTGTGTATCGTAAATAGTACTGATTTAGTTATTGATGTTTCAATTAAATTGGTAATGAATAGTTATTACTTTACATATTTTGTATATTTTTAGTAAAATATACGATAAGAGCCCCCGCACACTACAGACTTTCTATCGGCCGATAGTTTGGTCGGGTTGGGCTGGTTAGTGCGCACACTGGGCCGATTAAATGAGTGCGCACACTAGACAAACAATCGGCCGACTGTTCTCGAACGATTTGGTTTTGCTAGTCGTTAAACACATTTTGCAGAGAATAGTTGCTTAATGGTAGTTAGTAAAAAATGTTCCAGAGAGGTAATCATTGCTCTACGCCCAAATATGTCCATAATTTCATATTTAAATACGACGAAATATCCAGAACTTAAAGAAAATTAATTTAAAATTCAGAGCAAACTGAGCTATCGAAAAAAATCGGCCGAGTTTATAGTCTGTAGTGTGCGCACGTAGAAGAGCGCCGTACTGATTAAGTAGTCGGCCGATAGTTTGCCGATACTTTAGTTTGAAGGCAATCGTGTAGCCTATCAAACTTATTTATCGGCCGATATCGAATCGTTGTAGTGTGCGCACTCTCATATAAATTTTCATACTGATTAAGAGCCCGACTAAACTGTCGGCCGACAAAAAGTCTGTAGTGTGCGGGGCTCTAAGTACTTAATTTCATTAAATATATCAAAAAAATAATGTGTGGAGATTTGCAAAATTACAAATGGTTACTCCGCGTTTTTTTTTCACTTCGCGTCAAAACCGAAACATTAAAATGACAAGTAGTGGCTTAATAAATTCAGTTTACGATCTAAAAAAAAAGTGTAGGTACTACGTTCCTCACAGAAATTTTGTCAGCCACTGTCAAATGTTCTTTCAGTAATGTCACACTTCATAAGTGAAAATTACTATTGGTCCAGTTTGTTTTATTATTCTGATCTGATCCGGATCAGATCACGGGCATAATAAAACACGGCTAATAAAACGAGAATTGTGTTTATTTCATTCTGAACACTTTAAAATCATACATACTGAGTTGTGGACTTAATTTATATATTTACATACACTGCTTGACAAAATTGAAAGAACGACACCAAACAGTTAAACATTCTAATATTATTTTACTAGTTGGCCCGGGGGCAGACGTTGTCCTGCCCTTTCCTGTATGTTGCGGGATGAGTTACATATATATGTTATTAATATGAGTCATTTTGGTCATTAAATACAGAATTTGCTAATAGCTTGACTTCAGCGCCACCTGTAGGGTCCAGATTTTGTGGTTTTCTCTTAGCACCAAACCAACATATGTTCTGAATTGGACTCATATTCATATTGGTCGATGAATATAGAATTTGTTGATAACTTGACTTCAGCGCCACCTATCGAATTTTCCTTTCCGTTAGAACCTCATTCGGACTATAACGAACATTCAAAATTTTCCCGCGCACTTAGTTATTCTGGTATGATAGAAAGGAAGTACATAGTATGACAATCACTGCTGTTCTATTTTTCAACTTCAATTTACATTTTTTTTCTATCTGTCTGTCTATTTGCCTATGTGTCTGTCTATCTATCTGTCTGTCTGTCTGTCTATCTGTCTATCTGTCTATCTGTATTTCTATCTGTCTGTCTATTTGTCTATCTATCCGTCCGTCTGTCTGTCAGTCTATCTATCTATCTATCTATCTATCTGCCTGTTTTTTTACGCGGGCTGTTTTTTCGCCTATGTTGTTCCTTAGGTCCCGGATTATCTTCGTACCAAATTACATTATAATTGGTTCAGCGGCTTAGGCGTGAAAAGGTTTTGTTAATAACTTGACTCCAGCGCAACCTAGCGGGCGGTTTTAATGTCTATGTCCTTCCCAGATTATCTCTTTACCAAATTACATTACAATCGGTTCAGCGGTACGTAAGTTATAAGTAAACGCACAAAATATCAACTTATTTTTATATAATATAGATCTGCCTGTCTGTCTGCCTATCTGTCTGTCTGTCTATCTATCTATCTGTCTGTCTATTTATCTATCTCTCTGTCTGCCTCTTCGTCTGTCTGTCTGTCTATCTGTCTGTCTCTTTGTCTGTCTGTCTGTCAATTCGCCGCCAATTTCACATTGAATCTTGAATTTCAATTCGTTCACATCAATGTACGACAAATTAAATTGAATAAGAAAAAAATGTCAACTGAATAATTTATTTTCTTCCATACAATTTAAAATCACAATGTTTTATTCACATTTTCTTCAATGTGTTTTATTTACATTTTCTTCTGTTACTTGAGTACAGCGCACCTATCGGGTCCAGATTTTGTGGGTTTCTCTTTTGGCACCAAACCAACACATGTTCTGAATATGAGTCCATTTGGTCAATAAATATAGAATTTGTTAATAACTTGACTTCAGCGCCACCTATCGATTTTTTTCTCTCCGTTAGGACCTCATTCGGACTATATTGAACATTTGAAAAGAAAAATTAGCCAAATCGGTCTAGCCGTTCTCAAGATATGCGCTTACCAACGATCATCATTTCATTTTTATTATATAGATTTTTATTTTGATGAGCGTTTATAATTTGTTGAATTTTACATAACAAAGCACAAAACCTGATAGGGATATTTTGCTTAAATTAATAGTTTTCTTTAATTTTTCAAATTTCCAGTATACCTTTGAAGTTCAGCGAAATTGAGGATGATTTAGTACTTGGTACTCCCCCTTCTTCCGTTATACTACTCGTATCTTGGGGTATTTGGTCCCATGCACCATGCATCAAGCGAAGCACTTTTAAGCTCCTCCAAAGTGGATGGGTCTGGATTCCTTTGCTTCAACTGTCTCTGAAGCATGTCCCAGACATGATCAATAGCTTTTTTCCTAACGTGAACCAATGAATCAGCTCGCAAAATATTTCACTGAAATAATAACATAAATATCTGACAATAATAATAATGCTAAGCTTCGCATATCTTACAGTGATCTGATAATGTCAAAAATTCATTGTCAGGTGGCGGTCTGACAATGCTTTTTCTGGCACCGTTTTCAGACAAAACTTGTCAGTTCATATGGTTCTAAGACATTTGGGACAATTTTTTCATTGGACGACCTGAGAATATTGTCTGGACATGGCTTAAGTCTTTCCATAAAGATTTGACAAAAATACTAAATAAAAAAGTGGTATCAGCTGTTAGATTTACTTTCACCTGTCAGGTTATCTATCAGCTGTCTAAGTGTTGCGATATCATCATTACATAGATAGGCGAAGATAAAACAGTTCAACCCCTGGTTAACCGCCTTACTCACTTACTTAACGGGCTCCCGACCCGTGAAGGGTCTCTGCCTGAGACACAGCTGCCTTCCACTCTCTTCGATCCAGGGCACACTGCTTTCAGTCGTCTAGACCAAGCGCACTGGCATCCGCGGTAGCTTGGTCCTTAAACCGGAGGTTCGGTCTTCCTTGTCGTCTCGAACCTGGGGGCTGTTGTCCATTCGCTCGATGTGGCCGAGCCAGTGTAGTCGACGTGTTTTGGCTTTTGGTCGTATCTTCTCCTCCATTCGCCCTCCTCCCATACGGGACCGAATATCCGACGAAGAATTTTTCTCTCGAAAGTGTTCAGAATCTGCTCTGCTTTCCTGCTTATCGTCCAAAACTCGGCTCCATACAGCAGAACTGGCAGGATCAATGTTTTGTAGAGCATGCATTTTGTCTTTCGCGTTAGGAGTTTTGAACCCATTTGTTTTGCCAAACCGAACTAGCAGCAGTTTCCTAGGGTAAGTCTTCGTCGAATCTCCACTAAGGTGCCATTCGTGGGGTTGATGTTTACTCCGAGGTAGGTAAACTCCTTAACCACTTCGAAGTTACTATTGCCAACAGTGACGTTTTGTCGTAGACGGTGGACAGATGCTTCTTTGTTTGTTGACAACATGTACTTGGTTTTATGCTCATTCACTTCGAGGCCAACTCGTTTCGCCTGTTCTTCAATTGCCGTAAAAGCCTCTAAGACGGCGCGCTGGGAGCGACCGATGATGTCGATGTCGTCCGCGTATCCCAGTAGCTGGACAGATTTGTAAAAGATAGTGTTTACACCTGCCCTGCGCACTATCTATTCCAGCACAAGATTGAAGAAGTCACATGACAGCGCATCTCCTTGCTGAAATCCAGTGCATGTTTGGAATAGTTCGGAGGAACTGTTTCCAAATTGCACGTTGCACCACGTGTTTTCCAGCGTCACGCGGCATAGCTGGATCAGTTTAGCCGGGATCCCGAACTCGGCCATCGCCTTGTAGAGCTCAAGATGATGAATGCTATCACATGCGGCTTTGAAGTCGATGAAGAGATGATGAGTCTCGACTTGAAATTCGTTGGTCTTTTCCAGGATCTGTCTTAGTGTGAAAATTTGATCGATCGTCGATCTGCCGGGCCGGAAGCCACACTGGTACGTGCCGATTATTGTGCTGCAGAAAGGTTTCAGACGTTCACACAGTACGTTGGAAAGGATCTTATATGCGACATTGAGCAAGGATATGCCTCGGTAGTTCTTACAGGACATAGGATCGCCTTTATTGAACATGGGGCATACAGAGCTGATAATCCAGTCATCGGGCATGATTTCCTCCACCCATACTTCGTTGATGACTTGGTGCATGCACCCTACCAAAGCATCACCACCATATTTGAAAAGCTCCGCTGGTAGACCATCAGAGCCGGCGGCCTTGTTGTTCTTCAGCTTTTTGATAGCTGAGTGGACCTCTTCAAGACTGGGAGGGGGGATGGATTCTTCACTGACTGGATGCGGGTTCTCTTCCTGCCCTATCACTCTCTCTACCCGATGCCCATTAAGTGGGAAGTGCTGCTTAAGCACATCTACTATTCCCTGCGTTTCGGTGACTAGGTTTCCTTCACTGTTTCGAAGAGCCTGCGTTCCGGGCTTGAAGCCTGCTTCCAGTTGCTTGGCTTTCCTATAAAACATCCGGATGTTGTTCCTATCGCGGGACTCTTCTATATCCTTGAGCTGGGAGACTGCGTGGGCCCTTTTCTTCTTACGCAGGATCTTCTTCTTCTCCCTTCTTCTGGCTCGATACTCTTCTCTCGCTGCTCTTGTTTTGCGCTGCAGCGCTTGCACATGTGCATTTTCTGTCACCTTTTTCCGACGCACGCATTCATCATCATACCATGGGCTCTTTTTGGGTGGTGGCTGGTAGCCTATGGTGGTCTCTGCTACCCCTTTGATGATGTCGCGATACTGGTTCCACAGATTGTTTGCGTTTGTGGATGGTGAATGCACAGCGGAGAGTCTCTCGCTCAGGCGCTCTCTGTAGGCTCTGGCTGCTCCATTCGTGCTAAGGCTTCCAACATCGAATTTCTTTTTCTGGGCGGTTCGCAGCTTCTTCTCGTTTGATAGTCGAGCTCTGAATTTAGCTGCAACAAGATAATGGTCAGGGTCGACGTTTGCCCCTCTGAAGGTTTGCACATTCAGAATGTTGGATGCGTGTCTCGCATCTATTAGCACGTGATCGATTTGGTTGGCGGTTCGACCATCTGGAGAGCGCCAGGTTGCTGTGCGGATTCGTAGTCTTGGAAACCTAGTGCTTCTTATCACTGTATTACGAGCTGCTGCAAAGTCGATTAGCCGGAAGCCATTGTATGTGGTCGTGTCGTGGAGGCTATGCTTTCCAACTAATCCGCCGAAGATGTTTTCCTTACCGATTTTAGCATTGAAGTCCCCGAGTATGATTTTGACATCATACTCCGGACAGGCTCCGTAGGCTCCGTCCAGGAGGTCATAAAACTCCTCCTTGATAGAGTCTTCAGCTTGGTTGGTAGGGGCGTGTGCACATATTACGCTGATGTTTTGGAATGTTGCCTTGATGCGGATTACAGCCAGGCGATCGCTGATCGGCTTAAAGTCAATTATTCTTGAGCGTAGCCGATTTCCCACGACGAATCCGCATCCTAACACGTGCAGTCTTTTGTGACAGCTGTAATAAATGTCGCAATTTTCCTTTTTTTGCATACCTGATCCTATCCATCGTATCTCCTGGATCGCGGTAATATCTGCCTTGTACCGCGTGAGGGCAGATTTAAGTTTTTGAATAGCACCAAGAGTGTCCAGTGAACGCACATTCCAGGTGCATATTCTTAGGTCGTAGTCCGTGGACGTTCCGGGTCGTGGTGTTAAATGAGGGGGTCCATTATCCGAGGCTAGTGTCTCTCTCATAACTATCTCTTTTTTACGTGGTAAGGAAGTTACCCCGACGGCACAACCCCCAACCTGGAGGGCCAGTTCCTTTTTTTGAAACCCCTGGGACGACGGGCCGGTTTTAAACCGATGTCAGTAACCCGCTTCGGGGATGTGAGCGCTGCCATTGGCCCAGTGAGGGCTCATCCGCCACCATCTCTTTTCCAAGACCCTGACCAGTACATGAAAATCCTTATCGACCTGAGCTCCGAATATGTCGGAGTAGCTCAGATAAGGTTTTGTTTCCGTTCTGGAAATCTAGCGCCACAGTTGGTTCCATCGAGGGAACTCGTCCGCTGACGTGATTATAGTACTGCTATTTTCTCTGGATCAGCACTCGCACTTATAAGTTTAGCAAGTCGAGCCCGGGTGGGCAGCGACCAGTAACCGATGGCTACCACTTGGAGGTAAAATAAGCACAATTGATGTGTGGTAACAGTTACAACACTGGGCTTCGCCAAGTTAAAGCCAATCAGTGCCTACCCTATTTCCACAACATCCAGCCATCGGTTAACCGCCTTAAACTCACCATATTCACTTGATTTTGATTTCGTTGGAAAGGTTGTGAAGAGGGACAGTGCAGTGTGTAATTTTTTTCCCACATGTTGTGACAAAGCCATGTAAAAACCAGGTGCGTTTCTCTCCCACTGCGATACTAGTTGAAAGGAAAACCTCCTGCCTATGCAAAATCTCAAATCTGGCGAACTTCCAGCAAAATGGGCAACAAAATACAAAAGTAGTTTTCATATATGTCAAATGATTTGTACAATTTTGTGGTTTTCTCCTTAAAATTCCATTGAATGCACACGGCAGTTGGAACTAATCCCTAATTAGGAAGTCCATACATAATTTTCTACTAATAACTCAAGAGGTACTTCTCAACAATTATTGGATTGGAATTTATAACCGTACTCGTATTTTCCCGTCCATAATAGAATTCCTCTTTCAAACAACCCATAGTTAGCTAATCATATTTATTTGGAAAGAAAGAGCTCTGGGTCGTTAGTGAAAATGACTTTTAAGCGATAATAAAAAGCATCTGAACCAAGTCAAAGGCGTAATTCATTTCTCCTTGGCAATTAACAACAAGCCTTCGTTTGTCAAGATTATAATTTTATTGGAACCCAAATTCACTGGGTTAAATTACTTCCAAGTGAAATCGCCTTTTATGGCACACAAAGCACTTGTCCCTTTTGGAAGTAAAACGTCCACTAAAAGCACACACCCCCTCTTCGTATACTGCGTGTCGTTAATCAAAAAGCTAATCAGCAAACCAATAGGTCATTAAAAGTACACAACCCCCCCGTCGACAACAACAAAACCACGCACAAATAAAGTAACATTTTGCTGACGGGGGGATGTTGATAATACACATATGCACACATACATGGGTAAATATATCGAATAGAAGCAACAAATTAAGAGGGAAATCAATGACAGTCACACGTCAAATTACTTCACTGAAGACTGAACCCATCGAAAGTAATTTGTTGAGAACAATTAACCAAAAGGCTTACAGCGAAACTCCTCCCCCTCTATGACTAACAAGAATCACTTCAAGAGGAAGAAAAAAAGCTAACTAATTCATCAAAGGACCGCAAATCCTAATTTTACCTTGGTATATATCCCCCCTCACTTTGAGGACTTCATGCAACGCGTATGTTCGTGCGTGCGTCGGCATCGTCGGTTGTATCGGTCTTGTCGGTCGGCCAAACGCAAAGACACATTTGATAGATTTACCCAAACAGACTAACAGTTCACAATTAATTAGATTTCCAAGCCAGATGAACAGATGAACCACTTAATTACCTAGATCCACCCTCAAATTACATGTCATCTGTTTTGTTGTGCACAGGTTAGTGCGTTCGTGCCTGCTCGAGTACACACAATAATGTGGGCATGACCTGCAAAGAGAAAGCTCCGCCGCTCGACACATCCTATCTTAAGTAGATTGATAGCTCCTTGGAGTATATCTCGGAGTCTGTAATGGCGAATCGCATTATCATTTGTAATCAAAATCGCTAGCTATTTCATCGAATTTCGTCTTCTAAATCAAGGTAATTATCACGTGTACAGGAAAGGGTGTAAAAAACTACCACAGCGACGATGACGATGACGACGACGACAGTTAATGAGAGGGAAGAGATAACTTATTATTCAAATTACACTCCGCCAGGAATTTTGAATTAGCTACCCGATGTGTTGATTGGGAAACGACAGCTGGTATTGGCATTGCCGTCTTCACAATTGTGTCCGGAAGCAAATGCGAGAATACACTTAACTTTATTAAAGGACGCAAAGGGTGTGTAATTGTCTCATCCGATGTTTACCGAAGTGCGTAGATCCAACCTTTGATTTGACAGACTGGTTTTCAGAGGACACTTTCTGAATTTTACCAAGTTAAGCACAGAATAAATTTTTCAAATTTCGGGTGGTTATACCTTTAATCTTTGAGTATCAAGTTTTTTTTGCTTCCGGTCATGGCCCAAGCATCAATAACTATGTAAGCTTCGTTCGCAGGATAATGTGACTGAGTTGGCTAGATCTTAAAGTGGTAGCACTTTTTTGTCCAATTAGTTTAATAACCCACTCTAGTTAGCCTAGGCCTTAGCTTCATCCCTCGAGTTGCACGCTGCAAGTTGGTTACGAGCTTCATTAACTGTTACGCCCATGTCGCTGTACAGCTCGAAGTGTACGTCGTTGAATCTTCTCATCCGAAATTTGCCAACACCAATGGAACTGGATATCTTACAAAAGATTTTTCTATCGAAACGAAAAAGGATATCTTCATCCACCCTCGGCCCATTCTTTACCTCCATATAGGAAAACTTAGTTGATCGGGAGAGTGCTTTACTACTCAATTGCCTTCTTAGCCCAAAGAAACAGCGGCTGGTAAGAGTAATCTTTCATTCGATTTCCGATTAGGTGTCATTTTTTTTATATAAAAACAGAGGCTAAGTAGACAAAGTCCAAAGATAATCATCAAATTTATTAACATTTTTTATGTAATTTTGTAGAAAATAATAGTTTAAAAATAAAAATAATCGCAGAAGTTAAGTCTAGACAATTTGACATCGTTTTTGTATTTTTAGGGCAAATTTAACAAAAATTATTTTTCGTCCTTGTTAGTGTGAGCCTCAGATTCAGATTCAGATTTATTAATAATTATTCATAACAAACATTTACATTATTTTGTTTAATATCTGCAAAGCCTTATGGGCCTGTCTGCAGAAGACTGTGTACAAAAATATATAGTTTTGATTTTGAGCTAATAACTTGTATGATTCTTTTCGATTAACACTTCAAGCAACAATAATTATATTTTATTTTTGTTCTCAAGTATCTTTATTTAAATAAAAATTTGTTTTTGGAAGATTTCTTAATTCGTTGGGAAGCTAATTGAATACTGTTGGGACTGCAACGCTGTATCGCCTTCGCCCATATTCATTCCAGAATCTCGCAATCTCATATTGATTTTGGTGCCTTCTTCTCGTATTGCAAATTTGTTGGATGGGAACCTTGTATGTATTATCATCATGGAAGTTGAATATTACTTCTAGCTTGTATAACTGCGATATGCTGAGTAGTTTTTTATCGTTGTCAATTCGTCGCCTATCTTACTGTTGTCCTTATGTGGCTCTATATATAATTTTTTGTAATTTGCGGTGTATATTTTCAAGGCAATAAAAAGAAAGAAAATAATTGCAAACCTTTTTCAGCCACTTCCGTTTTTATACTCGTGACAGCTCGCTGTGTTCTACCAATAATGTCAATATCGTCAGCCTTTTGACTCGTATTTTAAAAAGATCATACCTCCTGTGCTGAGTTCTTTGAAGTATGATGTTAAAGAAGTAGCATGATAGTGCGTTAGCTTGTCTGAATCTTTTTTTTTTAACATCAAAGGTCTCGGCGAGATGAGGTCGGTAATGACCATGATGGAGCAGCGATATCAAAACTAGTCATGGCTCTCTACAGATGGTTCCATACGTGGCCTTGAAATTGATGAACTTTTTACTTTAGGTGGCGCTACAACGCGGGGTGAACCAGGACCTGCTTCTCGCGACCATTTTGTGTATGCAAGATATATTTTTGCACGAATGGAAGGCAGTTACAGTTTTTGACCGACTTCGAACGGCGAGTTGAGAAGCTCATTGATAAATGATAAGTACTCTTTGATTCGACATTCGAAAGAGGTAGCACCGTGAAAAAAGCTTTTAGGTGTTGGACCCGGGCTGCGATTGAACCCGGGTAACATTGCGTAGTTGTCCAACGTATGTACTTACCACTACACCACGGTGCTCACTCGATAAACAGGTGGTGGTTTATCGATTTTGACTTCGTGATTTTTTCGCAAAGATCTTCTTAATTGTAAAAATTGTATTTGTGGTGGACTTTCCTGACCTAAAACCGCACTGATATGGGCCCTTCAGATTACTTATGAAACGTTTTAGATGTTCACATAATATGGCAGATGAGACCTGGTAAGTGCTATTTAGTAGACTGATGTCTCTGTTTCCGGATTCTCATGTCTTGTTTATCGCGAAAATAATTCTGCGATCCACCATCCACCATCTACCATCTACCCAGAGATGAGTTGGTATATGCTTTCTACCAAGTCATCTCCATAGTTCGGGGACCAGGTCCAGGTCCACTAATCTTGTTGGACTTAAGTCAGGATATTCCTATCCGCACTTCGTTTTGAGCTTTGACTACCATCGTCTAAATTGAATGGTTAATTCTGCATGAAAGATAAATGTTGGTCTTCATCTGCAAAAGTAGTTTCCCCATATTCTCAGCAGCGACTCGATTTACAAGGATTTCGTCGTCATCTTCATCTGACCCATTATTTTTACCTCTTGATTAAGCTTGGATGATACATTGTTCCTGAGGTAGCATCTCTCAATATCCTTGATCGCGTGCTTCTCGTGCTTTTTATGTTTCTTTTGAGAAGCTGATGTTCTTTTCGTGTCGCTCGCAGATCTCGTCGTTGTTTTCAGACCATACGAGTAAATGCAAGGATTTCTTTCTTCTACCAGAAATGGCACACTTTGTAAGTCGCTGTGAACTGATGCTGACTTCATAATCTGGAATAACAATGCAGCTGTATATGATTCTCTTATTTTTGTAATAATTGCGGCAACAAGCCTTCGGTCAAACATGCAGAATGTAGTCTTTGCCTCAAACACCCTCTCGATTGAAGTTCATCCATTTAGAAAAACTGTTTACACTCAGACAGATTTGCATAATCTCCGTTGCGTAATAATGCGTCTGGACATCGCAGCAACGACGTATTTTTTGCTGAACAAATCTGTGTGGCTCCTAAACTTAATTAATTTCAGCTAATCTACCAGATTACATAGCACGTTTCCGGGATTTCTCATAGAAGAAAACGGTTACCCAGTTCACTCGTATCAATCAGCAAACATTACCTCCGAACACCTATATAGGTCGTTAACATGCTTCGGCCATTAGCATCGTTTCGTATCCCTGACGGAGGCCTCCTGCTTTCTGGACGAAAATACCTACTCCGCGTTATGTGGATAAACAATCGTAACTCGGTGTTAATGTTTCACATAAAAAAAAATTTAATGAGCTTTAAAATCCTATCCCAAGAGTGGCGTTTCCATTCCAATTGCCTTCGGCTTAACACCGCACAGAACCTAGCCAGACAGGTCATTCAGGGGATAACAGCAGCTTGTGTGCTCCTCCTTTAAGCAGTGAAATAATTCCTGATCTAATCGAACCAGTCAAGTGGCAAATCACTTACACTCTCGGAATGAGTTTGAATTCTCATAAGCAACAGTCACCACCGATACTGCCCTTTGTTTGTACTCTGGGGCACTGACTGGCTTCAAGGGTTCACATTAAGAGGCCATGAATACTGGGGAGAGGGGAGGGGTACTATAACCGCCTTGTGTTTCCCTTTTTCTTCTCTACCCTTCTGTCGTAAGAATCATTCAATCAAAAGGCGGACAAATCAACCAACCGTACGAAACAAGCAAAGATGAACCGAACTGACTGACTGTGAAAAAGGACTCAGAGGTTTCATCAAATATAAAATTTGCCATTAGGAGGGATAATGGGCTGAAGGGATGGATTCTATTTGGTCGTCCTCTTCCTATGTACGAAAAGCAGCAGACGTCAGTGTAATCCGACAAACTATAGATACTCGCAAGGGCATTACATACATTCGTCCATCAAGCTTTTTTTTCCTGTTTTTCAGGACTATACTACTGTTCACTGGTCTCTATGGATGGGATGGGTGAGGAAAAAAGGAATAAAAATGAGTATTAGCAGCAAATAAAAATGTCCATTGGAGACGAGTGGGAGCAAATCAGGATAAATCACAAACAGCAGCACAAAACCAATGCTAGTTGACTGAGAGCGGTCCTATTTGGGGGGTTGAATGGCTGGCAGGACGAGGTTAACGAAGATAAATCCAAGACATAGCAATGGTTTTAGGGGAATTTCTCTTGAATATCTTCTCACATTTGGGCCTAACGACAAGACTAAAGTAACCCTTAGCGTAGAGAGATTCAACAACAACAACAACAACAAAAAAGGGTGGTTCCTTTTTCTTATACGGTGGCTGGGGAAGGGTGAACTGATTTACGGACTTTTTGCGAAGTGGATTTCAGGGAATCACATAAAGTCGTATTATGGATCATTTTCTTATTTTCCGACGTTACGCTTGAATAGACACAGCATCTAGGAATAGCCCCACAAGGACGAAAAGGCCGAACTGAGGTGATGATTTGATGGTGGTTTTACCGTTTTTACTATGACACATTTGGTTTTTTTTTTTGTCCTTCTTCTTCGTCAATGGGTGAGAAGGTCACAATAATCGTCATCTGTTTTATGCTGTTAATGTGACGGGATTCCGTGGAAGTCCTTGTTAGGGCTTACATGGTTTCCTTTCAAGTAATTTAATTATAATTCGTTATTGAGATTTGTTGTTTTTTTTTTTTTTTTTTTTTTGTGACGAGTAATGTGTTTCGTTGGCACGTACTCAAGATCAAGGATTAGAGATTTACTCGACCAGACGAGACTGCCAACGACATTCGAAAGTTGTTGTACGCATCCCATTCCTATAGTAAAATCTTCGAATATTAAAGGAAAATCGCCTTGTACCTATGATCCACAAAGGAAAATTCTTAAATGACTCACTCGAAGCTTCAAATAAAATAGGAACTGATTCTTTGTTTCTTTAGCTTAAAGCGGATTTATTACAGTATCTCTGCGGTCTAGAGGGTCACATCATTCTAGACAGCCAAATGAAAATGAAAGCCCTGACCAAGGATGCTTCCAAAGTGGATTTAGACTCTGAGATACCCACTTCTCAGCATTTGTTTGAAGAAAATTTATGGAATTGTGTCTTGTGTGACCGAAGAAGTAAGTTAAAAAATTCTACCGGCTTAAACCACCTCACTGTCTTTGTATCTCCTCTCAACCCCGTTCACACCAAAGGACGTCCATCAGTTATAATGTTTCATGGCTGGGTTCGAATATGTCCTTACCTTAATCTGCTTGGCGTGTTGTCTGAATTTGTAATATTCTCTTCAGATCTTAGCATAACCCCGACTTTATTCTTTGGTGTAGGCGATTTGCACGCGATCAGCTATTGTGCAGGATATTTGTTTAACGGGATCCCAACCCGTGATGGGTCCCTTGAGACACCTTCCATCCTGTTCAGTCATGGGCACACTGCTAGTTTTCCATACTAAGCGCTCTGGCATCTGCAATCGCCCTTAGAACAGAGGTTCGGTTGTCCTTGTCATGTCGATTCTTTGAGGCTGAGATTCGAATACCTCTTAGCTGTAGCATTCTTGTCCATTCGCCGATGCTACCGAGCTATTGTAGTCGATGTGTTTTCTCCTCATCCGCATCTTGATACAGCTCATAGAGCTCACGGTTATATCTGCGCCTACATTCACCATCTCCGCATTCGGGACCAAATATTGGACGAAGTCGAAAGTGTTCAAAATCAGCTCTGCTTTCCTGAACAGACAGGATTAATGGTTTGTAGCGCATGCATTTCATCTAAGGAGTAAGGAGTCCTAAATCCATTTATATCGCCAAACCAAAGCGGCACCGGTGGCATAGGGATAGTCCTTGTCCAATCTCCAATAAGGTGTCATTCGTGTGAAGTGTATGAAAACTCCTTATGTCCTCCTTATGTCGATGATGTCAATTTCGTCTGTATACTCGTATCCAACTGTACGCACTTTCTGCTCCAGCACTAGATGGAAGAAGTCACATGATGATGATGATGAACATCCAGATCGCGAGGTAGCTAGCGTAAGGCGACCCAGCTGGATAAGTTTTGGCTCAAGGTGATGAAGCTATCTTATGTGGCTTTAAAGTCGTTGAAATGTTGGTGGGTATAGACTTGAAATTCTTTAGTAATTTCCAGGATTTTTTGTTTTAGTTCAAAATTAGATCTATCGTGGATCTGCCGGGCCAGAAGTCACACTGGTACGTGCCGATGAGTGTGTTGCAGTCCATTAGAGCCGGCTGCCTTCCTAATCTTTAGCGTTTTCACAGCTGAACTGACCTCTAATAACTTGGAGGAGAGACAGACAACGCACAGACCAAACGGCTGGACCTAAAGGGCTGAAATTTGGACAGGACATTCCTATAGTGACAGAGATATCCACTTAGCGATGATTTTTTTTAAATTGCATCTGTAAGTGGGTGAATTCGGAAAAATCCTTAATCCTGTCGTGATGAACCGAGCTAAATAAAACGACCAGTTAGTTTTCGCAGAAGCGTTTCGTATCAACTTCATTTCTTTATTACTTCAAAGTATTCTTAAACCTAAACATACTTATGTACATACATTATCTATATTGCATTCTCATACGTCGGTCAAACGTCCAGCCTACTCAGCAATACGAGCAACGCGTGCATTGAGAATTGATACCTCAGCAGCACGCGCATTCGAATTGCTAAATGGGATCCGAGGTAATTCACCTTTCGTTTGACCGGACGTTATGAGACAATGCATCCTTACATATAAAACAGAGTGACTAACGGACAACGCACAGACCAAACCGCTGAACCTAAAGGGCTGAAATTTGGACAGGATATTCCAATACTGACACTGACACAAACATCCGCTAAGAGAGGATTTTCTTAAATTCCATCTCTAATGCCCAGTTTCACAGTGAGAGTTTAAACTGTAGATCAACTAAACGTGAACGAGAGTTCAAACTTTTCGTTTAACTCGTTCGGTTTCATAGTCGGGATTAATCTTCCAGTTAACTAAACGCAGTTTTGGAAGCTATGTTAGACATGAATTCGGCGCTATTATGTTGAAATTTCAAAGGATTCTCTTCATTCTCTCTATGTTCCACTAATGAAAACGCATAATCTCAATTTGTGAATGCGTGAAGTTCAATATATGAATGTGTGAACTATAATGCGTGAATGTGTGTACTGACAACAAAACAAAATCGTTGTCAAACGATTGTCAACGCCGTCAACGACGATGACAGTTTCTCTAAATTTTCTCTATGCTTCCACCAATGAAAATGCGTACTCTCAATTTGTGAATGCGTGAACTTCATTATGTGCTGTGTGAAATCAAATGCGTGAATGTGTAAAGTGCCAACCTATACAGGTCATAGCAAAGTTTAAACGGCAGAGTACTGGCGTTTAACTGAAACGACAAGTTAATCTCTACTTTCAGTTTAAACGAGCACTGTAAAACCGAAAATATTTTAAACGGAAGTTTAAACCAAAACGAGAGTTTAAACTCTCACTGCGAAACTGGGCATAAGAGGGTGAACTCGGAAAAATAAAATAATATAAATCGAATTTTCATCGGTCAACCATTGTCATTGATCATGATTCATGAGTCTGTTGAGAGAGGACTGTTTGTGTTTAAATTATGCTCTTCGGCACTCATCTTCAATACAATTTGTTTTGCCTTAACAGCAGCAGGGGGCGTAGCAAAGCGAGCACGGGTCAGCTAGTAATCGATCTATCTTATCTATGTATATAATTAAATCGCTAGCGCAAGAGCTTGCGATCCCTCCTGAGAGTTAATTTCTGCACCGATTTCAATAGTTCTAACACTGATCGCTGAAAGCTTATCAACTTCACTTTGTTCATCAGTGTAAACAAGTTTGAAAAAAACGCATATGAGTAAATTTACTACGAAAAAACATTATTACCTATACACCCACGTTCTATTTTTTTTTATTCGTAAACCGTAAACGGTTTCAGGGTTTCTACATGCGAGATTTCTCGCACTGGTCCACCAGTTTTCTTCTTCCCCTACCACTATCTCTACATGATGCCTATTAAGCAGCTGCTTAAGAACATAACATATGTATGCTATTCTCTATGCTTTGGTGAATAAGTTTTCTTCACTGTTTCAAATGCCTTGCGTTCCGCCCTTAAAGCTAACTCCCAATTGCTTGGCTTTTCTTTAAAACATTCAGTCTAACCCTAGAGCTGGGAGGGTGCATATGCCCTTTTCTACCTATGCAGGATATTCTTCTCCTTCCGATTTTGTCAGTTACCTTTTAATGCATACAGAAACAAAATAGCAGGTCCAACAACAGTGCCCTATTTAACAATACATATGTTATGTTCAAAATTCGTGTTTCGACAATGCTTATTGTCAATCACAGTCAATAGTCTCAACGTGTCAGCTGAAATGCGTGCAAACGCCTTCCTGTATAATAGAGGTCCTCCACACGTCCATTTTATCAATACTACTTAACGATAGTTAAGGCGCGCTTGCCATCGATCAATTTATCTAGACTGCATGTAGTTAGGTGATAAGTGCTTTTTATCAACAATATCAAACTTTGGTTAGCAAGGACGAACTAATAATGTCCAACGTCTGTCATGACATAGACTCGTATTTGTCTATTTTTATTTATATATCATGGACGTCTCTATGTCTTGCACAAACTGTAATATTAACCAAAACAAACACGCATAAGACACACACACTCCGGACAAACAACAAGGATAACATGGAAAAGTTTAACCGGCAGACAGAAGAAAACACGATACAAAAGAAAAGAAATAAACCAAATTGAATAGCATTCATCAATAATTAAAGTGCGTCAAGTATCCTTATTTGCTGTTTGAGTATCTTCATATATCCTTTTTTTTCCGGTTACGAGTATTTGCCTTTTGCTCTACCATCATCCCCGTTCCTAGGTTGTGACGTTCCTTCTTCCATTTTTCTTCATGTTGTTGTTAACTTGTCTATTTGCTTAACAGCTTATGTTAACAATACGAGAATTTGAAAAGCCGCCATTATTCAGGATTATGACTCCTTGGCAGAATGAAACATCCATAAGTTTCTCAAGGATCTACTTCTATTCCACTTTTTTTTCCATCGGCGCCTACTCAAGAGCTTTATATTATTATTTTTATTATTTTCGTCCTTTCGCCCCATCCTGGTGGTTGTTGCTGTTGTTGTATGTGTGTGTGTGTGTGAATTTTGTTCTCCAATTCAATGGTCCTATTTGACAAGGCGAAATGGTGAAAAAGGAAAAAAAAGTGATATTAAAAATATTCCCTAAGGGGATTGTAAAAGGATTTCCATCCGGTCTTATAGTGCGGCAACGGCAGCTAGTATTTAAGATTTAACAAGAAATTCCTTCGTAAATTACATGCAATCTTCGATGACCTTTGAATCCTTTTTTTTTTTTTTTTGGTTTCATTGAAAATTGGCTACTGAATGCGGTGATGAAGCAACCTCTAATGAGATCATTGATTCCTGCTATATCACCCTATTAAGGATGCTAAAGAAGGAGCAGAGAAAAAAAATAGGGGATGAAAGACCGTGGTAGCATAATTTTATTTCGATCCGGGTTGTTGGATGGCCGGTATTGGAAATAAATTAGGATTCCACTGTACCATGGTGAAGCAATTCAAGGCACTGAAACTAGGACTATAAAAAAGGAGGGAAAGAGATATACATATACATACATATATGTATGTATGTATATTCAGAAAGAGAAAGCTCGAAAGCATTGAAATTTCATTTCATTACGAATCACGTTTGATGCGCACGAATCACCTTTTATGTTGAAATTGAAATTATGTTCGCCCCACTCAGAGGCTTCTTTGATTTCACTAGCTTAATATCCTACCCCGACCATAATCTGCAGCTGTAGAGAGGGTTCTTTGCTGCAGTGTATCTGAAGGAATCTAATTTTTGTAGCGGTTCTTGTTCATTCATTCATTCAGGACGTTATTCGTTTTGAGGCTTTGAGTTACGGAAAATTGTGAGAAATAAAATCAGGTTTGCAAAATTAATATTTTCTTTTGCCTTTTATTGCGATGATGATGAGGACGATGATGAACATGCATGACAGATACCTTTGATGTTTTGGAAATTTTACGAAAACCTTACTAGTGACATAAATCGGACCACGATGGTGAACGGGTACTCACACGGTCTTTTGATTTGAGCAATGTATAAAATGACATCGTTTTTAACAGTATCTTTTTCGCACAGAAGAATTTGGACCCTGTCATCTGTGCTAAAAATATTACGGTTCATGCAACGATACTCATTTATAGAAGCTTATTACTTAACCACTGCGCTTCGAAGGGGTACCTAAACTCTCCTAAAGTGGTATTTTTATCTTTTTGAATCGGTCACGTAGTTTTAAAACCTGATACAGATGGAGCTGTTGTATCTGACAGCTGCCAAGTAAATACTTTACAGATAACAAAATAAAAAAATATGGCGGAAATGTGACCCTAATTTTTGATGAAATTAACTGCAGTTATAGTGATAGTTTGGTTACAATTTTCTGGCCGGAATTATAGTTTTCTTTTAGAAAAATGTAACCGAAAAACGATGATTAACGTTTTTAGGAAATTGAACATGCCATCGAATGGGATTAGGAGTACAAGAGTACGTGTATCACAAAACTCTTACTGAGAATGGATCACTTTCAGAACACAAGACTAGTAAAAAAAAGTACTCTTTACGCATCATGGATCTATTATGTATAGCTCAGAAATACTAGTCCGTCATGTTACTTACTTAGTTGGCGCTGCAGCTCGAGGTGAACCTAGGCCTGCTTCTCGCAACCATTTGTGTGTACGTGTTATATTTTTGCACGAATGGAAGGGACCTACAGCTTTTTTGCCGACTCCGAACGGCGAGTTGAGAAGCTCAATCGTGACAAATGATACTCTTTGATGCTTGTCAGACATTCGAAAGAGGTGGGCACTGTGAAAAAGTTTTAGGTGTTTGCGGCGGGATTCGAACACAAGACCGCTGGCTCAGTAGTCCGACGCACTAACCACTTGCGCTACGGTGCCCACATGTCCGTCATGTTAGCCTAGAGAAATATACCTCAAGGTATCAAGCTGAGAAAACTGTTTTGTTGCATTCGTTAAATAACTTGCTAGAATGTCAAGTGGCGTTCATCTGAAAATGAGGTAAGTTGCTTGGATTAGAGCCATTCCCTTTAATTGCTATGACAAATGATCGACAAATGGCAAACGGATACAACGGAATTATGTAGACAGGCTAAAATGGCAATAAAATATCCTGACTTACGCGGAACGTGGAAATAGCTAGATGCGTTATCTACAGGACTATAGGTCATAGGAACCTCGAATCATATATAGTCAACATTGGTTATAACGAACTTGAAGCGACTAGGAAATTTGTTTGTTATGACCGATATTTCGTTATAACCGATTTTCGATATTTTTTTGTAATAAAACAAAAACAGATGTAATGATAATGGATTGTAGTTTATTCATGCTTGCACTTCAAAGTAATCTGTAAGTTTTTGCTGTTGATCAGCTGAGTAGAGCAACCTCAATGTATAAGTTGGCTGCCCCGAATTTCTTCTGTTTTTATATTGGATTCGTCAAAAAATATCTCCACTTTTTCTATCCATATTGTGGACTAGTGGAACCCATGCTCGCCTTGCTTCGCATTCTAAGGGCTTTCTTATGCATACAAATATGCAATTTCAGTGGGAGCGTATTTGTCCACAAAAGTTTTTAGTAAATTTTGTTGATTAGCTGCGTTTTATCAAAAAGGTTTCAATGTGTAACTTTCAGCCCCTAATTGCAGATTTCATAGTTCTCCAAAAACCGCACCGCACCGTAGCCCGTCAACACATCCGCCTCTACCAGATGTCATTGCAAAATTGTAACTCTAGGTCGGGTGCCATTACATTATTAAGGCGGGCTCAAGTTTCTTAGAAGAATAGTAGGTACACCCACTTTTAGTTTTAATTTATGTGATGGCAGCGAAAGCGAGAGTTTAAAAATTCGACCAGATATCTGGTTGTTACTTCTTGGTCCACAACCCGGGTGATTGAAATACATTCTGCACTTTGACCATCAGCACGCGAAAATATCTCGCTGTTAATTGCTGGAGCTTAATCATTCCGAGGCAACAAAATAGCTCGCTCACAAAGCTAAGAATTCTTACGGTTTTTTAGTTGTGATACATCACCTTAAACCTTGTGATAAATTTACTTTTCCATTTTCTTCCGGAAGCGTTCCTCCACCAATTTTAAATAACAAATCAGAGAAATGTTGTGCGTTCGGATGTGCCTCGTGGCACTACTGATAACGTTTGCCTAAAGTCTCGGCAAAATAACACTGTTAACCAAACATCCCAGATAACTTCCACATAGCAAATACATATGTGCATACATATATGAACCAAAACTAACTCTTAAAACAACAGAAGTTCACTTTGGGTAGAATATTTGTTTTTGATCGTTTTTTTATTAATAATATTTATAAACTGAAAATGCAAAAACTGCTCTAGAAATTCGATTGCAGTGCAAAGCATATGATCATGTTAGAGCGCGCACATATACTCACACACACACTATTGCAACGATACCCACTGCTGCACGACTGCTGGCGGTGGTCTCCGCTGAAGGAAAATTGTGGGCGATGTTTTGAATATTTGTTTTGAACATTGCTCAGCTTCAGGATAACGCAGGAGGATGTTTTATATCTCAAATGAATCAGCGACAGATCTACTAATTTCACCTATTTTTTTGATTTTCAATCCGATAAGCCATTATTGAGTTAGGGTTGTATAATGATAATATTCCTCTCCGATATACAGCTATTTTCACTACTATGTAAGACCCAGTAGGCTGAGCAAAAAATTACATAGCTTGTGATCATCCCGGGTACTTAAGAAGTATTTCAAAAAAAGTTTCATCGAAATTTGTCTAGCGGTTTTCACGCCATTAGGTAACCAACACAAAACCTCTACAGTTTTATAATATTTATAGATTATAGATTATAGATTTATAGATTCGTCAAAAAATATCTCTTCTTTTTCTATCCATATTGTGGATGAAGCCGGAACTTAACCGATGAATATTCAGCTGCCAAACTTCTATTTGAATTATAAGTTTCGAGTCTGGGAATTTTTGAAGCTTTTTCTGCAATGCTAAATATTCTTCGTTTAGTACACATTTTGAAAGAAAAATATGAAACGCACTAGAAATCGTTTACATTTAAACATTGTTTAGCAATCAAACACTTCCTGCATTGACTGAAATCAAATCGAAAGCGATACAGAATCAGTTTTCTGTGTAGAAAATGTTCGCTACAACCGATATTTCGTTATAACCGATTTTGACTGACAAATCATTTCATCAAGACTTAAATAATTTTTAACTTCTCAGAATGCTAATTGAAGCATTATGCTAATCAAATTAATACAATTATGTGTGCAGTGCAAAGCGACATAAAGCCTAGTTGGCCTAATGTCTGTTTATCAAAGTGTTACAATGGCAAATACTAGAATTTGGCTCTATGTCACGACACTTTTTGTATTACTTCACTTTTTCGAATTTTACTTCCTTTTTCACTTCACTTTTTGAAAATTAAGTGGCTGCCCTGATGTACACATCACAACATTGCTTTGCTTCCGTTGCAATGTAGCTAAAAATATAAATGGTTGCAATAAAATCATATGTTTCGCCTTAGGTAAGATTCCAACTTACATATCTACTCTATGCATAGGTATTGAAGTTTACACTTAAATATCTTCAAAATTAGTACAGTGAGCGTCCAGTTTAATGAATACTCGATTTAACGAATTTTTAATGTAACGAATAGGATATTTTTCCTTTGATGGCTCTATATTACGATTGATGCTGAAAATTACCGCTCGGTTAAACGAATGTGCATTGATTTCTCTTTTCTGTTAATTAATGCATTGGTGTGATTATTAGGTAGATAAAACGACGATCGATTAAACGGATTTTTCGATTTAACGAAAGGCTGTGTTATAATCATAAATATTATTTCAGTAGTATAGGTACCATTTGCGGCTCTCACGCATAACCAATCTTAACAATTGTAGTGTCAAAAGAAAAAGAATTTCCTGGAGCAGTGACGAATTGCACTTTCACTTTATAAATTTTAACAAATTAAAAAACTCCGAAAATAATAAACCCTTCCCGTATTTCCATGGAATTTCCATGAGTTGACAGCTGGTAATCATATGGGAAGTTTGGATGTTGGTTGGGAAGTTCAGATTTTTGGGGTTGGATATTCTCTTGCGAGAGTTCTCGCACGGGCACACTAGTTATATTATAATGCGTTATATTGGACGTCCACTGTACACAAATACACCCAATTGGCACCTTTTTAAAATACAAGTCTTGACACGAGTTTACCTTTATTCCTTTCCACGCACGATTGCTCAATTTCTTTACAAATTACTGATAAATGTAGTCAAAGTTCATCTGTACGAATCCTATCTCGTGGACTTAGGGTGTGAGGTTTCTGAGACTGTTTTATAAAAACAGACTTATAAACTTTTATGAGATTTCCTTCATCGTCTCATCTCGATGCACAAAAGCTTTCAGAGTTGGATAATGGCATGCCACATTCTTCTACTAATTATTGATAATCCTTTCAACCCGACCTTTCATCCCTACCACGTGTTTTCCTCATTAAATCTACAAGAGCAACCTTGAACAGCTTCATGGCTCCAGACGCATTATTTTAATATCCCTATACGCCCTCAAGTTGCATGATGCAAGGTATTAGTCTAGGTAAACTCAAACATTGCTCCATGTAACATCAACTTCTGTTGTCGCTATTATATCGCATTATTACTTTATGACAAGTACCAAGCTGTTAACTGTACTCAGACTCATAACATCATCCATCAGCTAAGTGCCATGCCGTTCCATACGCACACTCTTTGGCCCGCATAAACAACCACACAGCAGCAAATCGCAAACACATATTTGCACTCATACTCAGTGCAGGAACAGGAACAGGACGGTCGTTGGGATAGTAATGGGTGGTGTGGGTAGTGAAATACATCCCTTTAATACTCGGCTCGTATTACAAAATAAAATATTACCGGGATACTTTACAGTTGTTGAATTGCCATTATATGTGCGCATCTGTGTATGATCTTGGAAGCGTATTACTCTTCCGTCTTTCGTTTGTCCTGACGCCGCCGCCACCGCTGCGCTGTCTTGATGTATGAAAGCTCCCCTTGTCTACAAATCGCTGGCTTCCTTCCGTGGCATATGCTCCCACGACGAAGACCACTGCCAGACGACTATGGTAATGATGATGAGGGAAGACATCTCCGCCACGATGATGTGACATCGCAAAACGATACTTGCTCCTACTGTTTTTACATTTCATTCTTTTATCTGTAGCTATGTATGTGGAAACCATAAGAGTAGTACAAGCAATTGCATAGTTTAAAAAAATAACGAGATATTAACAACTTTTAGTGATTAAATCATTATACAGGTTGCTGAGAGCTGACTGTCAATCCGAGCGCCATTGTTCACTTGACAATGAAAGAATTCAGTTTTTGTTTAAACGAAGAAAGACTAATTAAATTTTTTTTGAACCGCAAATCGATTTGAATACAGGATATTTGTAAATCCTTTATATGCGTTGCAGGATTAATTTTGTTTTGTTTTTTTTGTTTTTTAATTTCAGGAAGCGGAAAGTGCCATAACCGCAATGAACGGCCAATGGTTGGGTTCACGATCGATACGAACAAATTGGGCCACGAGAAAACCGCCAGCAACAAAAGCAGATGGTAAGTACTTAATTATTGTATGCTGATAAAAATATGAAGTGAATAACATTGAATTCAGTACCTGCAAGTTTAACCGCCCACAAAGGGGTATATCCAGAGCTGAGCTGGGATAGCTTGCAGTGCCGGTTAAGATTTTATCCAAATTCTGCAATTTTAAATTCTGGGTACAAATTCCTTCTCTTTGTTTATTTTTAAAATTGCTTTGAAAAAAGTATGGAAACTGATATCATTTAAATGGTTGCCGCTGGCTTGTGAGTAGCCCATCTCCTCAACCTAATTCTGCAGTATATTTGCTATGGTTCGGCCCGATCAATATTGTGCCTGAATCTGAATTAACATCCATTTCCAACGGCTGATTATACAAATATTGAACTAAGTGCGCACTAGATTCTTGGACGGCTTGTATGGCACTGAAACCGGCAATCGTTTAAGTTTATTTCCTCAGTTTCTGGCAACATAAAATCAGCCTCTGTAGCTGATAAAGATGACGTTGTTGTCATTCTTCATCTTGCCGCCATTCCACTTTCAGCAATAGCAGCAATATTCTCGACCAAGTGCACTAAAATGAGAATAACTTGTGTGTCTAGCATGTCAATCTCAGGAACTTTCCTTGATTAATTATTTCGATCGACATTACTTTTACAAACTCGCACGTTGCCGTGTTACAGCACTCACTTTGGAAATAAGTTGTCAATATTTACCAACGTTTTCCAAGCATAAATTGATGGGCGAAAGACCAGCGTCAGCGTCAAAATAACATGTACATGTAATGGTATGGTGTTTGTCGTTATTAGAGGAGGTAGAGGAATCATCTGCAAGAGACGGGATTAAAATTTTTGGGGTAAGGGAGTCAAAGGGATGATGAATGAAGGAAGAGGGAAAAGGAAAAGCTTCGTTTGGGCCACTGCGACGCGGGTTGCGTGCCTGGTTGGTCTTCGGCTTAAGCTCGACGGATCGGGGTGGGGTCTTGCATCCGTGGACCAAAGAACACCACTACAATAAAATTATTGCACGCGATATAGAAACATACGAAATCTGTCTACCAAAAAAAAAATAAAGAAAACCGAAAGGATACCGGCTACCATTGCCTTTGGAGGAAAGCTGGACGTCCTCGTTGCGGGTCATAACCCTCCCTGCCTCGTGCAGTCCCCGCTGAAATTATAAAAAGACTTGCACCCACGAAATCTAAGAAGACGAAGATCACCCTACTGGGGATCGACCATCAGAACCAATAAAAGACTCAAGACGTTAAATTAAAAGTACATGTTTTTATTCTTAATTAAGTACTTGCTAACTTAGGTCTAACTTAGAGGAGTCATACGGTCCACTGATCGGTAAGTTACACACGAAAACTACAAATTAGGCATAGGGCACGAGTATCCGAAGCCAACTCATGAATTCAAAATTAAAAAAAACAAATGGCTTACCTTAATTATCCCTCGTCGTCAGGCCTGCCGAAGGGGGTACCTAGATAATTCTGCCGAAGGAGTTAAATTCAACGAAAACTTCAAAAGAAAAAAAAAATGCAATAGTCTCGCACCCTTTACCTTAACAATTCTTGCTATAGTAAAGTGATTCTTAATAAACAAAGGCAAATCAGCGCAAGCTGAACAAGATGTACTATTAAACTTAATTTAAAACGCAAAAGATAGATATCAGGACTATGTACTGTTTTAATTATTAATTAAGAGATATAACGAGTTAAGATAAAAGAAAAATGAATCTATTATCGTCCACTAGATCTTATACCTGAACTTCAACCAGAAGGGTTGCAATACATAGCAAGGTTAATTCAAATCCGGAAAAGGTCCCGGCTCATTAAATTAATTTCACAATTGAACTTCAATTACGCAATTCCAAAAGTATTGTCGGTTATTCCGATTTTCAAAATACAATCATTAATATTATTAACCTAAGTCGGTATTACAAAAAAAGTAAGTCAAAGAGGTAGAGATTTAATTCAGACGGAGGTATCGGTTCCATGAAAAGTATTAATGATACCGAACCATCGTGCTACTAGAAGTACAGATAGAATTACATTTACAGACAAGAAATGGCCGTATGTGCCGCAAATATAGCATCTAATGTAAGAAAAGTTATTTTGCAGGAAAATCAACACATATATAAAAGAAAATATAATACCCGCGGCAAAGGAAAATATAACCGAGTTTCCCAGAGGGGGATATACCTATCCTTATCGCTAGTCCCCAAAAGCTTAATTAGCTCGCGTAGAAAGGGGCTCTGGTGTCACGCCAGCTCAGCCGCGATTCGTTGGCCTTCGTCCAGGCTTCGATCACCAAGAGGATCACCGTTTTAGGTGCGATACGTCAGGAAGGGAGGAGATTTTATAAAAAAAATGTTTTTAGCGATAGCATGAGGTTGATTAACAATCTCGAGCACATGTCACACGATCGAATTATGAGCGATTAAAAATAGTTGCAATGGCGTGGGGTCAAATTACACTCCCGAGCACATATCACCAGATCGATTTATAAGCGATTAAAAATAGTTGCAATGGCGTGGGGTCAAATTACACTCCCGAGCACATATCACCAGATCGATTTATAAGCGATTAAAAATAGTTGCAATGGCGTGGGGTCAAATTACACTCCCGAGCACATATCACCAGATCGATTTATAAGCGATTAAAAATAGTTGCAATGGCGTGGGGTCAAATTACACTCCCGAGCACATATCACCAGATCGATTTATAAACAGATTAAAAATAGTTGCAATGGCGTGGGGTCAAATTACACTCCCGAGCACATATCATACGATCGAATTATAAGCGATTAAAATTAGTTGCAATGGCGTGGGGTCACGAGGCAACGATTCGATATCGCCGGGTCACGTAGCTTTTTAATTACTCGCGGTACATTCCAGATATGAAAAAAAAACGAAATTTATCGACTCCTCCTTGGCTTATTAATAATTCGCCGTAAGTTATCTCCACGATAGCCGCGCAATCAAACAAATAAAAAAAACTTTAGAGTCCAGCACTTTAGTGGTTATGACCGTGCGCACAACTTCGCCTACCAGCCGTCCTGTTCGGTCGACGATCCAGACAACTCTAACAAAAATAAAAATTCCATTCTCTCATTACACGTAAAATCCGGTCTGGCGTCGCAGTTCCCCCAATACCATCACGATCACCGATCACAAAAAAAAATCCACCTCTCGCTTGTTTTCTCGTTATTATTTCTCGTTTAGCTAGGCGACTGTGTGTGTTCCTGTGGCAAAGAGAAGAAAAACAAGAATGTACTTCTCGTTTGCTTTCTCGTTTTTTTTTTTTTCTTCTTGTTTGCCAAGCATCTATGTGTGTGCCAGCGAGAGTATCGACACGGTGGTAAGGGTAACCATTGCCTGATCACGTACGCCACGTAGGCAGTTGGTGTACATGTTCCTGCTCCTTGCTCTGTCGTATGAGGTATCCCCCCTCGATCCCAAGTCAAAGGAGTTTGAGACTGGGATAGGAGAAAAGAAATGAAATTATATACATACGCAGACAAAGATAACAGGGTGGCGTGATCTGGCAATGGAAAATTACCAAAACGGGGTGTCGCCTTAACGCTACATAGAAAAAGGGATAAGAAAAAAAAATGCAAGAATGCTGGCGCGTGGCACTTTGCTGGGGACGTACACTTGTCGTCTGTACTTTCTAGGCAGCGGGGCGATAAAAAAAAGATGCAAAAAAAAAACGAGGGCGGCGATTGATCTGAATTTGACACGTCGCCTGACAGCCTCCGTTACATACAGTTGCTCTTAAAATTGAGCGTACACCATCATCTAAACGTATTTTTCCTTTTTTCAATATTAAGAAATATTTTTCTAAATTATTTATTTACAGAATTCAGATTGCACATATTTTTATAGTAATAATCAGAAGCAAAACCAAACAAAAGTACATTATTTAATTATTTATACACATGAAAAGGTGAAAAGCACTGAATTTAAGCACACAAAATTGAGCGTACACTGTATTAAAAACCGGCCAAGTGCGAGTCAGATTCGCGCTCAAAAGGTTCCGTATTCTTTTTGGATGATATTATCGAAGAAGCAAATCCTGTTGGAAAATATAAATTTGAATATATCAAAAAATCATAATAAAGAATACATTTTTTCTATTTTCTATTTTTCTTATTCTTATTCGTAATGCTAATGACAGAACAGAGTAGCTACAAGCTGATATTTCTTATGTTAGAACTTGGATGAAAGTTTTTCTGTAACTGCAACTGTATATCATGGGTAGCCAAACCGTAGACCGCGGTCAACTGGTGGAGCGAGAATTCATTTACAGTCGACTTCGACGCATATGCTATAAATTGATACATAACAAATGCGCCATACTCGAATATCATTCTTAGAAAATGAAACAACACTGCACTGCACTCCATCCCAGAAAGCGTATGTAATGGAATACTGTGTGCTCTGTGACTTATTCCTGATTTGGGAAATTTGGGCAAAAGGTAAGCTATCGTGCCCAAAACTGTGTAGGTATTTCCGATACCAGATTGGAACTACGTAAGGTTTCCGTGCCATCGATTTGTCCAAACGTCTATAGTTGGGATCAATCTGTGGGTCCATATGTCCTTCGTAGTGGTGTCCCAACGAGCTTACCACCTGGTCATTGAACTCACTCTTTCTTCTTTCTTAAACTTTTTGTGACCGTCTCTTCTTGCTTACTATAGAAGTTCTTCTATTATAGACTCTTTGCATCTTGTCCACAAGGATATCGATAGGGACCATCACTGCAAGGATAAGGGCTGCTTCATCCGAAATCGTTCTGAAGCCACTGATTACCCTTAGTGCGCTAATTCAATATGTTGATGATAACTTTCTCCTTGTGTTCTTAGTCGCTAGGGCCCCCACTCAAACTGGGGCAGCGTATAACAGGAATGAGCATACTACGTTGGGTTTTAATTTCCTTACGGGTCCTCCGAAATTGCTGTTGCAGTTGTTGAAATTACTTTGACGCCTTTTTGCCCAAATAATCGATGTGAGGCTTAAAGCGAAGTCTATTTTCGAGTATTAGGTGCTCCTAGGTATTTTACACAGTCTTTCAATCTGATAGTTTGACTTCCTACCCTTATGTCTACGTATTTCACATTTTTCCGGCTGATTATTAGGACAACTTCAGTTTTCTAATCTGGAAGTGTTAATTTGTAGAACTTCGTCGAACACGATATTCCAAAGTAGGGGTCCCAGTACTGATCCTTGTTGGACTCCCGCGGACACTGTATACTTCTTTTCTCCTTCCTCGGTTTCATATCTAAACCTTCTATTGTTGAAGTAGCTGGATATAATCTTTCGCAGGTAGTTTGGCATATCCATTCTGGCTAGTGCCCTTCTTAAAGTGTGTACATATGTGTTTAGGTATGTATGTGTATTTTCTTCCAAGTGAAAATAATGGATGGGTAGCAACTGATTTCAGCGAAAAGTCGAACATATAACCTGAAAGTTTGGCCACCCCCGATACAGAATTATATTATATGTAATTTAGAAAGAAGTCAGGAGTTGGCCCACCCTTTTCAATGAAGTGGAACCTTTATAATAGCCGCACTTTATTATCACCCATGATCCGGATTTGATCATTGGTTTGTATGCATTACAATAACAATACGAGATCTTGCTTCTAATTTAGATCTATTTTCGTGATCTCAAAATTAGTTTGACTTTTTCTCAGTAGGATGCACTTCCGCTTGTGAACTTTGCTTGTTTGTGTCTGGGCTTAAAGTTGTGTAAAAAACGGCGATTTCGCGCTAAAGGTCTGTGTCTGAGCTAAAAGCTGTGTAATAATACGCCAACTTCGCACTAAAAGTCTGTGTCTGAGCTAAAAAGGTATGTAATGTAATCCTTATTTAGTCTTCTACGGTATATACATATACCAAAAGGACTAGCCATGACTACGTGGTAGCCGTTGGTAAGATTGTTGTTGGCAGATATTGCAGTGGCGTTTCTTCAAAGGACTGAAGGACTGAAATGTTTGCTTATTGCATTTAAATATGTTTCCCCTGCCTCTCTTGTGGATGGGATACCATATTGTACATTTTCTATCACTGATAGATACTATAAAGCTAGTACCGATATCAAATTTCATTCTCAATCGTTAGCTCTATCTCTTCAAGTCTAAAATATTCCAATGTCGGAGAAAAAAGAGTTTAAACAGACGTCTGCTCTCTCACCTTCTATTTGATAGTTAACAATTTCCCACAAATGTCCTGTTTCCAGTTCCCATTCCGTAATAAATAAACCATACCCTACTACAAAGAAAAGTCTTTGACTACACTATGTCCTATTCCATATGACTTGATCAACTTCCAACAATATCGACAAACTTAGAAAGATTCATGGTCGTTACCAACCCACTCAATTCACTCGAAAACTAGTTCAACCATATATTTACGAGTCCATATGTCCATCAAGGCGTTCTATCCAAAGGGTGCCTACCGCTATGGTCTCGGCTAACTCTTCATTGCCATACATAAAGTTATCCCAATGAGGAAAATTTACTTGTATGTACATAGACATACATAGATATTCATTGCATTCCATATAAATATAGAACATTTTAAACTCACTCAGTTGTTTTCACATTCCAGTGAACTCGAAACCTTTGACATTTGATGAGGTGTACAACCAAAGTAGCCCAACTAATTGCACCGTGTATTGTGGCGGAATTAATGGAGCACTCTCCGGCGCACTAACTGAGGAAATATTGCAGAAAACTTTTTCACCCTTTGGCACAATACAAGAGATAAGGGTATTCAAGGACAAAGGATATGCATTCGTTCGGTAAGTTCTATTATTTTACTAATATTATTCTCAACTGTATTTTCTCACTCCCTCAACTTAACTTGACGAAAAGAAAGAAAAAAAAAAACAACGAAATAAAACGAATTCAAACAGGACTCTCTTGTGTTTGAACAAAACTAAAAGCATATACAATGAGTGTCCTGGTGGATAGGCTCCATTATCCCAAAACAACATTCACTTGCACCATTAATAAATCAACAATACTCCGTGCCGTGTCCGTGTCCACTAGCGAAGGAGCAACGCATGTAGCTGCAGCCTGCAGCAGTATCTACAGCTAGAGGGACGAAAGGAATAGCGAACAGTGCTTCACTCTGTGTTTTCATTGTTTAAGTTCCTCACCCACACACATAGTAGAGGCAGGATGCAGTGCATGGTTCTCAGTCAGTTTTGGGTCAGTAGCAGCACAATGGCTCTTCTAGGTCCTCGAGTTCTAGCAGGTCCCTTAGTTCATCGCGCGTATTACATTTAACACATTGCACACATTCTCTCTCACCACACACACACACGTACGTATCCATGCACCATTCAAAGCAAAGATAATGGATAGATAGGAACAAAAGACTGTCTTTGGCCTTCCATAAAGTCCATACTCCACACACTCACTCATTCATTCATTGCGGACCGTTCTCGACGAAACAAAGACGACAACGAACACGAAGAGAAACAACAAAAAGGAAAATAAAGGAAAAAATAAAAATCGAGTGGAAAACTCATAGAAGTGCCTGTTGTAAATAAGGAGAATAATTTTGCTGTCTGAAAAGGATATTCGACTCCTTTTGATGGCAGCAATGGTCGTGGATCGTGTACTAGTGGCAGAGTTTTGTACTAATTTCACAGAGTGAGGCGCTTTTGCTAGCCAGCCATAATAATTGCATAATGTTTTATGTATAAAGTTAAACTAGTTGTTAGTTGGGGTGCAGCGGCAAGGGTGACTGGCAGCATCTTTCCCTCGTTATTTCAACCGTGGCAGCTCCGCCCCGACCACATAATGGCAGGATGATGTATACTTGCACTTGAGTCCTTATACTCCTCATCGCATTGCATCACATCGTCCCTCCATTCATGACGCGATACATGACCTATGTACGAGATGTTGCTGCTTGCTTGGTGATTCTAATTTTGGGTGGTTTTGCTGGCCTTTGTGATGGTAGTCTGTTGGGCTGGCCAGAACGGCAGATTTGCGAGTAAACTTTTTAATGAAAACCCATATTAAAAGTAGGTAAGAGCGCCAAGAATAATGCCACTGCATCTGGACTTTAGAGTCGTTTCTGCATAAACCGGTTGATGAGGGAGAAAAATACAAAATGTATGTTCTCTTACTCGTAGATAAAGCTCTGGAGATTTCTTAGGGTTGAGCATTTGAGATGCTTTTGATTGAAAATCGTTTTGGAAAGTCGTTTGAAGAGTAGGTACACCTACAAAATTCTTTGAGAATATGTGGAGGTGCGCTTGCCACAAGCCAGGTCTTGTTCTACTTGTGCGCGCCACCTTAGGCGAAGTCGTCCTCTGCTGCGCTGACCTTCCGGGTAAGAGTCGAATATTCTCCGAGCCGGAGCGTTGACGTCCATACGCTCTACTAGCCATCTTAGACGCCCAATGTGCATTTTTTTGACCAGGTTGATGTCGCTTCTACTCCAGAGCTCGTCAACGCAAACGGGACCAAATATCTTACGAAGGATTTTTCTCTCGAGGCGACCAAGGATATCTTCATCCGCTTTCGATAAAGTCCATGCTTCAGCTCCATATAGCAAGACTGGGATGATAAGGGTCTTGTATAGAGTTTCCTTAGTCGATCGATAAAGGACTTTGCTACTCAGTTGCCTTCTTAGCCCAAAGAAACAGTGGTTGGCAAGAGTAATCCTTCGTTTGATATCCGACGAAATGTCATTTTTTAAAGTTATGGCAGAGCCGAGGTAGACAAAGTCCTTTACTACCTCGAAGTTGTAGCTGTCTATTGTGACGTTCTGTACAATTCGTCGATGTTGGGTGTCCCTTTTTGTTGACAGCATATATTTTGTTTTGCCCTCGTTTACCGCTAAACCCATTTTAGCCGCTTCCATTTCTATACCGTGCGGTGATAGCTCGCTGTGTTCTACCAATGATGTCAATATTGTCGGCGTATGCAAGTAGTTCAACGGACTTTTGAAAGATCGTTCCTTGTGTGCTGGCCTGTGAGTTTCGAACAATTATTTCAAGTATGATGTTGAAGAAGTCGCATGACAGCGCGTCTCCTTGTCTGAATCCTTTTTTGACATCGAAGGTCTCGGTGAGGTCATTACCGACCTTGATGGAGCAGCGAGCTTTCTCCACCGTCATTCTGCACAGACAGATGAGTGTGGCAGGGATGTCATGGCTCTATACAGTTCATCCCTCCATATGCTGTCATAGGTGGCCTTGAAATCGTTGAACAGGTGGTGGGTATCGATTTGGACTTCTTGGGTTTTTTCCAGGATCTGCCTGAGTGTGATAATATGGTCTAAGGTGGACTTTCCTGGCCTGAAACCGCACTGATAGGGGCCAATCAGGTTGTTGACGAAAGGCTTCAGGCGTTCACACAATATGTTGAGACTGACGCCTCTGTAATTGGAGCAGTTGAGGGGGTCTCCTTTCTTGTGGACCGGGCAGACGATGCTGAGATTCCATTCATCTGGCATACTTTCATCTGACCAAATCTTAGAGATGAGTTGGTGTATGCTCACTACCAAGTCATCTCCAGCTGCTTTAAATAGCTTTGCGGGTAGACAGATTTGGCTTGATCAAGAGGTATTTATTCATGTTGATACCAAAGGGAAAGTTCTGAAACAGGATGGTATCCCGGTTATATACCACCACCACCGCGGTGAACCACTCATCGACGGCGGGTTCGACGGCAATGCTTATGAGCTCCTTCACTCTACTACCGCAATTGTGGACCGGAATACATGGGATAGTGAAAAGCAATATCCCGAGTTTTGTGGATTATTGGTGAGGAGAGGATCGATAACAAGCTCTCACAGGTCGGTGCATTAATTTTGTAACATCGTAGTTCTAAATTTGTTGCTTATATTTCACACGCTAGAGGGGTTATGAATACCCTTACGCACGGCGCGAGCACATGAACACTAAGGACAAGAGACAGACAGATCGACGTGATAGGAAACTCAGATGTAAGGTTACATTTATTTCTATGGGTGGTGTCGAAGATTACTGAAGAGTAATGTATTTGCATTATTTTTGTCGTTGCTTATGATTCACAGTACTTTTTTCCAGATGTTTAATTTTTAGTCATTGTTTTGTGCGATAAATTTCTTCCGCCATAGCACCATCCTACTGCCTACAAATGGATTTGAACCATGAACCGTCTACGTGACAGGTGACGAAGACTACACCTACGCCAAAGCCACCCACTAGTTAGGTTAGTTTTGTAGGTTAAAGCTAGCTAATGGGCCTTCGCGGAGCTGCCAGACCCGCTATTACGAGGCTGTGTTTTTGAGAGGTAATTGTGAGGCTGCAGCCAATCGACTGACCAAAGAAATTGAATGAAAGTGTAATAACTTCTTCTGAGATACAAAACCAACCGATGTTGTGTTTCTCCTCCCAATAATTTGACATTCTTTCATTTGGAGTGACTTTTCTGGATGAAACCAAAATAATACAAAAGGGACCTCTGTTCCGAGTAAATATATCACAACTGCTAAAGGTATTCTTGTTAACCTTTCATTCTATACCTTTAAGTACGCATACCTACCTATACGACCTTATATCTATTAATAAATACAATGCCCTTATTCTATCGAATACCCCTGTCCAATCATGTTTTTATCCATTCCGTGCAGATTTTCTACAAAAGAAGCTGCCACCCATGCCATCGTAGCCGTTCACAATTCTGAGATTAACTCACAGCCGGTTAAATGCGCGTGGGGCAAAGAAAGCGGCGACCCCAATAATGTTCCATCGATTGCCAGCCAAGCGCTGAGTCAGGCGGGCTTTCCATTTGGTACAGCGGCTGCTGCAGCTGCAGCTGCTGCCTATGGACAACAAGTCGCCGGGTATTGGTATCCGCCAGCACCGACATATCCAACAGCAGCACCAGCTCCCAGCAATGCCCTGCAGGCCGGACAGTTCCTGCAAGGTATGCAGGGCTATGCCTACAGTCAATTTGCTGGCTATCAGCAAGGATATATGGGGTAAGTGTTGTGTTGTTTTTTTGTCTGATTTACGTTGGCATTGTTTTTTATTGTGTTTGTGTGTGTGTGTCGCTCCTTGTTCTAATATTCTATTTTATTTTCTTTGTTAGAATGGGAGTACAAATACCAGGAGCTTGGCAGAGCGTACCCCCTCAAGCCCAAATACCAGGTGCAGCGGCACCACAAATAGCACAAGGAGTTGGCAGTGCACTGCCGCAGGCAACTGGTGTTGTCGCATATCCTATGCAACAGTTCCAGGTGAGCCCTCAGGTGAGTACTTAGTACCAAAGTGAATTGTGACTTGTAAGTGTATCTGTGTCTGTGACTGTGCAACTGATAAATAAAAACGAAAACTACAAAAGTTGCTCCCTTCTTTTGCTGTGTGGAATTTATCATTTTACTTCTTGTTCTTTATTTTCGGTTTTTTTTTTTGCACTCAATTCGAAATTGTTTCATCTTTGTTCCTGCACACTGCCTCTGCCATGCCAACATCATCCTCAGTACAGTAGCCTACTCAGTTCAGGTGTAAATTGCATCCTATTCACATTCCAAGGAGACAGGCAGGGCGCTCGTCGGTACTGTGGAATTGTTGTGTTCGCGTTTTTATGCCTTTACCAAGCTCATTATTATTTCAAATTCTAAGCGAACACAAAGGACGTTTGCGCCATACAGGACGACATCAATGGCAGTTGTGTTGTTATGTGTATGCTCCTGGTGGTGTCTTGCATTTCAAACTAGCACTGAAAGTCAATTGTTCATTGCTGGAGCATTGTTCCCAGGTGTGGATCCTTAAAAATGGAAGAATGCGAAACTTTTGAATCGTGGTCGTGGTGTGCAGTGTGCACCCCATGAATTTCAAAAACCACCGTGCTTCTCAAATGTGTAATTATTTCTACTTTAGTTTGCGGGTAAGGTACTTGATGCCAGTCAGGGCAAATGTCGTGACACAATACAGCTGCAAGTACATATAATTCCCTTTATTGTTCATTGAAACAGTGCAGAATCCAAATTCCAGGATAGTGGAGGTGTTGATAATACTGCTGAATTGTGCTGATAGTATCATTATGAACAAGGATTCTATGTTATTTTGTTTGTTTGTTAGTTCTTATGAAGTCATTTTCTAAATCCCTATGAATGTGAACACATTAAAAGAGGATTTGTTGGCACCATTTTGATTCCTATTTTAGTAAATCCATCGAAGGACGTTTGTAGAATTCGAACGAGCATCATTTCAGTTTTCAGCAGTGTTTCCCTCTTTTGTGGAATGATTTTCTGTAAGAGCTTCCATAAGCGTTTTCGGTAGTTGTTTCAAATACGAAACTAAAATAGAGTTAAGTACTGTGTAATCCGTTCTATTCTGTATCGTGAATTAAGGCGATTTTACCATTTAAAAACTTGATATTTAATAATCAAAGCTGAAAGACTATTGGCAACTTATTGACGAAGGAAAAATACAAACTAGGTATTTCTGAAAAGAGATGCTTCGACTTCGATACGGCCAGCACTTGAAAGACAACAAAGCATTTTTAAGCTTCTTATTTTAAATGGAATACATATTCGTTGTTAATTTTTGATCAGATAATTTTTTTATCCGACTTTATTTACCAGTTTTCATATTTTCAAACAAGGCTTGGACCTACTATGTACTGATACAAATAGGATAGGCCAACAAGGGTTTCACCATGAGAATAGTAAATAAAAAATTGTTGCGTTGGAATGATGCGATTTGATTTCTTTATTAAATAATACTTACTGATCGATCGATATGAGTGTAAAAGATAATATCGGCCAAATTTTCACCACGACTTTGGCGGCATAATCAATCTGATTGTTTCATATTTAGGATGACATCCTGGGATAATTGCTCCTCTATACAACCAATATGCCTTACTATCTCATAGTTTAGCTCTTGAATCTACAGTCAGCAAAGACAGCATATTGGCCTTGCTTCTGAGATAACCTCAAAGAAAAAAGTCCAAGGTTGTCATCTCAGTAGCCAATTGACATTGTTGTTCCGCGAAATAAGGCGTTTCAGGATCTTCTCGTGCAATAAAGTTATTTGGTCTGTTCCCGTACTGTTCAAAATAGCCGAAAACTACGCAGTCAGTCAAATCCTGTTCCCGTACCAAGATTTTTCGTAGTTTTCGACAGAAGAGAGCGCTAACAAGAGAGTAAGAAATTTCCCCATGCTGCCGAATTTAGCCCAAAGAATTTCTTTGGGCTGCTTTGGACAGCATTAAGTCAACTGTCAATTCTGTCAAATGTCAAACATTTTCCATTTCTTGGTGTTAAACCCGTTCCTGTACTTTTGCACACTTGTTCCTCTCTCTGACAAATTTTTACCCCCACTCCTTGAAATTTGAGAATCCATAAATTTTAGTGCGGAAAGTACGGGGAACAGACCTATTGTTGCACTGAATGTGTTGTATGTGGACCATCGGTGCCGAGAGGTTTAATTCCTGCGCACAATGATGAGTTGATGTGTGCTTGTACTCTCGACCATACTTTCACGTACAGCAGCAATATTTTCTGGCCGAACGAATACGCACTTGTCCAGTTCCTTGGAATTAGTTCATCGATTATAAAAAGCATAAAAAACACGTATGCGTCTTAAAACGTTGTGCCACCAAGTAACTATCGATGACTGTAGATGGCAGATGTCAATATGAAACAATTTGCATTCAGATTTTATTCGCCACTCTCATTGGCCCAACCTTTAAAATGAAGTTGCCTAAATATTAATTTTATGTAATACCTTTGGCGGGAGAGTTGTGAATTTATGTTTTGCTACTTTTTATCTCTCATAAACGTCAAAGCTAACAGGTGACTCCATACGAACCTGCCAACAGAAATTGCTTAATCATAACACCAAAGTCGTTGAAATCCGTGAAATCATTTTTAAGCATAGCCAAAGCATTTAAAAATTAATTAAATTTTTAATTCGAGATAATTAAATCCAAGATATGCATTTTCCATACATATGTATATTCTAAGAAAAATTGAGTTGCTCAACTACCTCTTTCCACATACTTGCAAAGTACAATATCTTATTCATTAAAATTGAAAAGTCTTCAACGCATAGTTCAGGATAAGCAGCAGCAGCATAACAAACAGCTGTTGGATGGTATTGCAGAATCTTGACAGAATTCTCTGAAAGAAATTTTAGCCATATTGAAAAAACTGCGAGCGACGTCAACATTGAAAGCTCTGCAAAGTGTTCGGTTGACCATGATGTAGGCGATATCAATTTCATGATCGGTTCAGCGTTGGTACAGTACCCATCGTCTTCATGGTCAGAAGAGAGCTTCTTCCGTTTAACTTTAGACAATACAGTAGAACCTCGATTATCCGGTATAATGACCGGCAACGCAATGGCTTGCGGAAAATCGAATAACTTAAAAATATATCTTTAAGTTAATTTAAGTTTATTTTCAATGGTCAGCACAATTCTTTTACGTTTCGTATCCATGCAGGGTAATGTATGTGCACCGTCCTTTAATCTTTCTCTACAACATAATTTTAAAATAGATATCACCTACCTCTAAAATATGCAGAGATACAACTGTTGCACTACAATATTACCTGCTTCTCAAATATATAGAAATATAACTGGTAAAACAACAATCAAAAGCAAATACGTAAGCGCATGTTACTAGGAAATACTGTTTCTTACAAATTCGGATTCCCCGACATACTCGAGTAACAATCAGAGGATTTTACACGGATTAGCAAAATGCCTGGTACGCACGGATTAGCGAGAAATACGGATTATCGGAACCGGATAATCGAGGTTCTACTGTAGTATATGTTTTGAGTATTAGGAATGCAGTATATGGAACCTTCGAGCTAAAGAGGATGTTTTAGATTCTTTCGGATATTACGCGGGTTCTCTGGGGCAAATACACATTATCTAGAACTCAACTCATTACACTTCTTACTATCGACGACTTAGGCGGATATATATATATGTAGATCTAAGACCTGTTCTACATTGCAAAACTGACAACGAAGCTTTTTAAATTCTGTTTCTTCTTAAATGCCTCCAATTGAAATCCTAGAAGAATAGATTCGGATAAAATTGCAGTTGCCAATGTATATTAGTGATAACATTTTTAAAGTTCTAAAACCGAACAAGAATATTTAATTTTATTGAGCTAAATGTTCGGAGCACTAAAATAATGGGAATCACTTATAAAGGAATATTGGAGTCAGCTTTCGCTAAATTGAACGAGTTGTTTGGACCTTTCCCTTAGATTTTGTAATAGGATAACGCACTAATCCATACTGCGCGCATAGTAAAGTCGTTTATTGTAAGCCAGAAAGTGGAAATGATGAATTGGCCGGCATATTCACCTGACTTAAAATATTTGGGGATGGCTAACTCTAAAAGAATACGAAATTGGAAGCAGTGCGACAATAAAGGACCACTTTTCCGTGGAACTAAGTCAGCTCGGGCCGAAATATCGCTTAGTTACAAAAAATCTTGGACGACTCACTTCCAGACCGCATATTTGAAGTGATTTCAGAAAACGGTGACTAAACACATTACTAACTTCTTTGTTGAATTACTAATTATGGTAATGACAAAAAAAAAAATAGTACGATAAATAAAATCAAAACGCACAAATTTTCGTTAATTATTGCCTTTGCCTTTATTCATGTGAACCGATTTTATTGCATACTTTTCCGAATCTTTTTACAAACTTTGAGAAAAATCCCGATAATTTGTAAGGGATAGTAATTTTTGTAAGTGTGTTCTCTGGAGAAATTCCGAAACTTTGTTTACAATCAATAATTATAGTTGTGTATCGATTTTCCTGGCCATAACTCACTGTTTAGTGAAATTTAAGTGTTGCCTTTATTCAAGTGAACCGTAGTGTATATAAACATATTGAGATCGCACAACTTAATCTAAGTGCTAAGATAGCGGGAATTGTAGCAATCAGATCACTGGCCTATTGGCACTCATGCCTCAAGGTTAGGCATTCCATTTAACACCCATTGCCAACCTTGCACAAATACAGGGCTTAGATTTTATTTGCAAATGACCGCGCGGCGCTAGCACATGCTATGTAATTATTTCCTTTAGAACTCTACTTCTCAATTCCACAGGATGGCTTTGAAAATGTCTTCATCTAATTACACCGTGGTAATCAGATCACTTGAGCTGTGGCATAAAAAAGACGCACTATCACTAATAGTGTATGACTAGCTTCGTTAGTCCACCACTAACCGAAAACATTGGTTCAGAAGGAAGTTAAAATAGTTGAATACGTTAGTTAATAATACAGAAAAATCACCAATTTTAAAACTAAAAAAAACCTTCCAAAATTTCCAATAAAATCAAGGCCAACAAGGTCAAAGTTCATGTTAATTTTTACATTTCTTATATTTTTTTCATTGTGGGATTTTTATTGGTTTCTTTGTTGGGTTCGTGGTGAAATTTGAAATTTATCTTTTTCGAAGCAACCGTCTTAGAAATAGTTTTCCACATCATTTTTTTTTTCCAAAGACAATTATGTTCTTATTATTAAACAAATGTCTTTTGCTTTAATAATAACTTTACTCGGTAATTCCAAAGAAAAAAAGTTTTCTTAAACGCACCCCTTTCACCACACAACTTGTCTCAAAATTAAATTATGTCGATATAACGAGAAACCAATTTTTATATGTCTCGCCTTAAACCTATTTTATAAAGCTTCAAAAAATAAAAAGTTTCATTTCACTTCTAATTGAAATTAAATCTCTTCTTCTCTTTATTTTTTTATTTTTCCAGTTAGCTGAAGATGAGTGGCTAGCACCGAGTTTGCTGGTGTAGCTCCCATGATGGCCACCACCCATGTGCGGTTGTAACCCCATAACGAATAATTACCCACAAGGGGTGACATCGTTGTACAAACAATCCATGTAGTTAGATGTTTTATAAACAAACCAAACACAAATATAAATAATATAAAATATAATTATTATAAACATATGAAAATTTAATCACAAAAAAGCAGTGCAATTTGCAAACAGGAGATTGCCACTTATAACTTTCAGTTATATAGTTTATAGTGTAGTTCTGCTTGATGGTGGAATCAACAAACGAGGACATTGGCCGGGAGCACGTGTAATAAATATAAACTAAGAAATAATAATTTAAAAAAAAAAAAAACTTTGTTAGACGAATACACTTAGTGAGATATTGTAATTGCACACTAATATTTGTATCTATAGGTGGAAAGGAAATGTATATGTAAATACATTTTTTAATATCCACACCGACCTCGAAAAAACATTGGTATCTAGGGGTGTTATACATAAAAAGAAGTTGGTTAGAAAAAAAAAAAAATTCAAATTGAAATTGCTTAGAAATATTTTATAACTTGAATATAACTATACCTATGTTCAATTAATTAGAAATTATTTTATATAATTTTTTTTCACAATGAATGTTGACGTTCTCCACAATGCGAAGAGAATTAGATGTAGGTACACCTATACAAAAAAAAACAAAAACAAATTAGAGAAACAAATATTTACGTATCGTAATTGTGAGCACAAAAGTGTAGATAAAATGAATATAATATCAAATAAAAATATATTAACTGATAATTCAAAATGAGATAAAAATCAAATGAGGAAATGCAAATTTTGTAGAATAAGAACCTAATATTCTATAACTATAACGAAACATGCAAATAGAAACACTTTTTTATTGTTATTACAAATACTTATTTTATTTTTGATTTTAAAAAATATTGCCTGAAATTGATTTTTAATTAGGAACTTTTAAACGTTTCACTCGAGAAGATTTTAAACAGAATAATAGTAAAGGACCATAAAAAATGTAAGAGTGTAAGCGAAAGCGTTTAATGAAAGAAAGAGTGATATCCGTCTATGCCTATGGTAGGTAAGAAACCAAATTATTCGTATGATAGTAATGGGTCAGGCGGCTCCCTGAAATTACGTCAAAAAAAGGAAATGGAAAAAATGCCGAAAATCTCCATACAAAGTTGTGGCGTATTTTCCTAGGAAAAATCACCCAAATAGTTTGGCATAAATGCTGAGAATTTTGGCATTGTTTCCATAATATTTTAGACATTTTTTCCATTTATGAAATATGAAAAATTGTTTGGAAAAAACGCCAGAACATTTTTTGGCCTTTTTTCCAAATTGAAAATGGAAAAAACCCCAAAACAGTGGTTGGCTTTTTTTTTCCAAATAGAAAAGAAAAAAAGGCGGGAGTACCAGGTACTCGTCAAATTCATGTGTTTACTCATTGTGCATGTGCATGTTGTTTTGTCGCAAAATAGAGAGAGCATAGAGCATTGTTGTAGCAAAATTACTGTAATTCACATGCTTTTACCTATAATAACCGTAGTTCATGCGTGATCAGTATAACATAATAAAAAGGTGTCCAAATTCTAAAGTACAAATTGGCAGCGCGACGGCACGCGGCCCAGCATATTCAGTACTACTCATAACCCAAAAGAACTTAACTAGGAAATGCAGCCGGAAAAAAATAGCTTTTTTCTGGTCTTATTTCCAAACCAAATTTGGACATTAAACCAAAAAAGGGAAACTTTTTCTGGCGTAATTTCCATTTGGGCGTAATTTCCTTGTATTCTGGCAAATTTTCCTTTTTGGTTTTTAGCGTTTTTTTCCAAAAACTTTACGCCACAATTATTTTGGCTCTTTTTCCAAAACATTTTTCGCCGTAATTTCTTTTGGCGTAATTTCAGGAAGCCGGTCAGGCGTGTGAAATCCTGTAGTTTTGTGTTTTGTATTAAAGAAAAGTTTTATAATTTAGAGAAAATCCGACTTCCATATCTTCTAATCATCTGACACATTGCCAAGTGATAAGGGTACTAAGTCTCACCTCTTTAACTAATCTAATCTAACGTTGCCCAAAGAAATAAGGCCTTTCCGGCTAGTTGACATCATCTCTTCCCGGAGACGCTTCCATTTTATAGCGTCATTTTGCAACTTGATGTATGCTCCGTGATGTGACACCGTCTTCCTATAACCACATCTTCTTCATGGTCATACCACCCACCTTGGGCCACCAAATATCATTTCTTGATGCCTTTCAAATTTGGCCCCTAGAGCCAAATTTTCGACGCCGTATGGCCTTTAAAGCTCCTGAATCTGTTCTCAAAAATTTGATTTATTACATAGCCACTCAGTCAAAGATAAACTTCGTCGCTGACGAATCACTTAAAAGTTGGGCTCGGCTTCTAACTGCTCAAGGTCCAATTCAAAGAACATTCGACGTGCGCTTTGGTGTTATGACTTAAGTTTTTGAGTCAATTGATGCAATATCGGGAGTATTTCTGAATATAGAGTAAGCTTGAAAAGCAACTTAACTTCCAACTTCACGAATTGATGACGGCGAACAGAGCTAGCATTCTTACAAACAAAGCGTAGGTATAGTTTTCCATGATAAGTTGACAGCTATGTGGATACATTTGGACTGAAAACCCTGCAAAATTCGAATCAAACTGCTAAAAGTTGAATCTTACGATTGAATAATAATTCCAACATAACAAGGTGAATCATATGCAAAGGATCTTAATTTAATAGAAACTAACAACGGAAATTTGCACTTTTTTCATATACCGAGTGCCACCCCGTCCTTGAGTTAAATATGAACTACTTTACCTATTTTCCACAATACGGTTGGTTACACCACCCAACCACCTATTAACCAACAAAATAAAGAAATAAATATGATTCATGCGCCTTTCTGGGTTTTTTTCTTCAAAGAGTTGCGGTTTTAATCATACCCACTTGCATTCCACCACTCAAAACAGCTATGCGTGCAGAACGGGTAACACAAGAACCTATAAAAAAAAAACTACACCTCTTCGCTGGACTTAATTGCCGTAAAACTGCATTTAATCGTGGAAAGAATTTTGCACAACAATTTGAAATTCTAGAACAAAAAAAAAAACATTAAAACGAACACAAAAATAAGAGAAAACCCTTTTTACGTTACCCACTTCGAAAATTAGTGTTGCGCGCGCGAAAAAAAAATAGAGACATAAAAATGAACGATTAATTGTGTAAAGGACCTGTCGCAATACGTAAAATTTAATTGCGCACACACTGCGCACTGGAACGGCGGAATAACACTGTTGCAGCAACGGCAACGAGTAACGACGCCCTTAAACGATGCCATTTAATTTTTATTTCTATGGTTAGTTCTTTTTGTTCATGTTTTTTTTTTTTTTTTTTTGTTTTAGCTTTTCTTTTGAGGTTTATGTATTTGAAACAGTTAAAAACAAAATAGCCAAAAAGGGTGTTAGTGCAATACTGAAGGACACTTGAACGTTTAACGTTGCACATACGAAACCAATTAAATGTTCGGTTTACACGATAAGCGTCTCTAGGATTTTGACGACTTTCATGGCAGTTGAGATACTCTTTTTTTATTATTCCTTTCAACTTGGTTAAAAGCGAAGCTCTGATGGTTATACTGGTTTTAGAAAAAAATAAACACAAAGCTTCAATAAACAATACACTTTAGATCGATGATCATTTAACAAAAACCGATATGCAACCGAAATGTATGTATATGATCGTCCTTAGCCAATATGTGATATAAAATAGAGAAAACAATACCTTCATCATATGAAACCAAATGCAAAGAATTGTATAAAAAAAAAACAAATTTCATAAAATAAAAATCTACATAAATAAGAAATAACAATTAAAAGAAAATCAACACTATTAATCGACCATCACCCATCACTTAGCAAAATTAATTAATTTTATCTGTTTGGTTTGAGAATCAACATAAAACTCTGTAAAAAAAAAATAAAAAAAAAATACCCATTATTTTAAAAAATAACACAATATTATTATTATTGCCATAGTAGTAGGAAAAAATTATTTATCGGTGTATAAAGAAATGCTTTTGTATAAAACAAACAATAGACGAGATGAAACTATATATTCTGCTGCAAATATTTTCCATAAAAATAAATAAAAAAATAAATGTTTCCATTTGTTGAAATATTTAATATTAGGAAACAAAAATAATGTATTTTAACAGAATGAATGTTAAGTTAAACTGTATTTTTATTTATTATCATTGAATTTTTATTTGTAGTACAGAATTCTTTTAAGGACCTCATTTACCTTTCTGATCCTCATTGTGATCTTAAACAACACGGATAGGTGGTACCCAGTCATCGGATTCAGGCAATATCATTTATCCATGCAACTAAAAAGCTTCAATGATTTTAGTGAGCTTTTAATTGGGAGGAAAATATATGTGCAACGGAATTGAGTTTTTTTTTTATTGTATTTTTGCCTTAAAATACTTGCATACACATACATAATGTACGTGAATCCATAATAATAATTCGTAAGTAAATGACAAGTACCTAACCAAAACCAAACAAGCTTCTGGTTGGAGATAAGACAGATGGCGAAACCACTCTCAACCTTAGCGAAAGGAGGTTGAGAACGTTTCGAGGCAGCCTCGAGTGCTGTCACGGTATTCAATTCGATTCTCGTTTGTGCCATAAGCAAATATAACGGAATTTAAGTTCAATGTCCTGTCAGGAACGGTTCGTTATGTTAAAACCACCAGTGGCTTAAATTTCTGACCTACGAAGAGTTATTCCGCTGAACTTCTAAACATTAATGTGTTAAAATAAACTCTTATCCATATACAGTCGAACTTCGATAAGTCGAACTTCGATAAGTCGAACTTCGATAACTCGAATATTTGATAACTCGAAGAGATTATTTGGCACCAGCTTCGATAAGTCGAATTCTGAAGGGGAATTCACAAATTCTGCGTGTTCTTACATGTTCGTTTTACATATAATGCATCGCTTTCGGGGGCACAGTGTTTATATGTCCTATGACCTAGTATACATACGTATAGAAAATCGTGATTTCGTTGTGTGTGAGTAAGAATATTGTCAAATTTCTTGTTAGCAGGGGTTAGAACACACACTACAAGGTTGGTATATTGGTTGATACGAACTCAAAGTTTAGTTTTTATTTTTGAAAAAATAGTGGAAATATTGTCGAGACATTCAGATGTGAATCCGAATCTGCACAGCTCGACAACAACGATGACATCGACAGTGATGCAATCGAGGAAAATTTGGAGGCCGATTTGATTCAACCACCTTCAAACGAGTTGGTTGCAAATTCGTTAAGCATTTTGCGTTTATATTTAAAGACAAATGAAAAAAACAACCGATTCTGTGTACATATGTATAATGGTTTAAATTCCATTGAATTTTTTTTTTTTGAAAATCAAAATAAAAAGTCCACACTTCAGTCATGTATAACAGACTATTTTAAATAATAAATATGTTCCTGTACGATTTTTGTGATATATGTATATGTTCGCAAATAAATACATATTTATATCAATTTTGTATTTTACTTGATAACTCGAATTTTTTTTTTGTTGCAAGTGATGGTTGGAGTTATCGAAGTTCGACTGTATTTTGGAACATATAAGTGCAAAGTAAAAGTTTGAGTAGCTTCGGTCTAAACCGAGGCCTTCCGCGTAGAAATAATTTTGACGGACAGTGCTTCTAAGACTTGAACCAAGTTACACTCACGACTTAACCAGCTTTTTGCCGCACAATGTACGTATCCAAGTTCTTACTTTCCTCAAAAATGTGATATCATTCTTATTAATATTCTGAAAACTACTTCATCAAAAGCAAGACCTTTCCATATTTATGGAATCTCCATCCAAAAACTAAACAAAACTATCATGGGATCTATTTAAAAATAGCAGAAATATGAATTTCCACATTCATCCTGTTATTTATATTCTTCTGATAACTGGCCTTATTACATAGAACCTGCTGGTAGCTTCTGTTTCAATGACGTGTTCTATTGATTTTATCTCAAGTGAGGTCTTTATTGTTTCTTTATTTGAGTTTATTCTTCATGTCAAGCTATACAGTGTCTTTATATCGAAATTCAAAAAAAAAAGAATCCAAATCAAAACAAACGGAAACTATCAGTTTTCACTTCATCACTCATTATTTATATTTATGTTTTTATTTCTCTATCGTCTACGTGCCAAGATCTTTAAATTCATACTTAACTTTAACACAATTACAACTTAAATAACTATTTGTACTTACGCATCGATTGTAAATATAAAAACTAAAACCAAAAAGCAAACGAAAATAGTGAACTTGTTATATATTTAAGAAAAATTGTGGAATAGCTATTCATTTGTATAATTAAAATGTATAGTAAACCAAAAACGAATTATAATAAATAAAAATGAATATTTAATTAAATCGGCCGTACCTTGTGCAATTATAATATTATATCGGCAATTGGTCGATTTGAATAAAAATAAAAACAAAAATATATTTTATCAGCCCAAGAATTACAAAAAAAAAAAAAATAAAAATCAAAAAAGCTTACAAAAGCAAAAGAAAAAATATTTTTAGAAATGAAGCTGTTGGTAGAAAATATAAGAAAACATATAGGTACATATACAGACACGTAAAAAATAAGATAGACTAAGAATATAAAAGAAAATTTAGACAACAAAAGAAATTTAAAAATAAACTTAGATAAATTATAAATTCGCACCACAAAAGTAAAAGTGTAGCTGCACAAAAGTTTTGTGAAAAAAATAATAATGTAAAAAATATATTATTTCATAAATATAGCTGCAACACATTAAACAAGAACAAATACTCGACAACCATAAGCAGCAATTAATGAATGCGCTGAAAGTATACATGAATATGCAAAAAAATATATACATATATAAATACAACATGTAGAAAAATAAAATAAATAGATGTATATTTGTGCAAAATAGGGAAATTAGAAAATATAAAATAATATACAAAATCAAAACAATTAATGAAATCGTAGAAAGAATTCTTATATTTGTTTGCCTGAGAGATTTAGTCAAATGGAAAAGAAAAGAAAATGAAAACAAGAAAAAAAACTAAATTAATATAGGAGAATTTTATTTTTGCTTTTTATAGAAAAATATAAGAAAAAAAAAACATTTTGGAATGGTATTTTTTAATTTTGTACCTTTCGTTAATTTATGAGAAAAAAAAGAAAATATATATGTATACATTATATTTAAAAATATCAAGTCAATACGAATAACCAAAGACACAAAGAATTATGCATAAAAAATGTAATGCGTGTATATAATAATCATATTGATAAAATTATTAAAGAAAAGAAATTATACACAAATAGAAAAATTAATAACAAAGAAGAACACAGCATATAAGTATAAGTAAATTATGAAATATTGTTTAAAGAAATAAGATCAAATGGAGCATAACAAGAATAATCAAATAAAGAAATGTTAATCAAAACGTTAATGAGTTGTTTTTTTTTTTTTTTTTTTTATTTAACTTGACGCAGTGGTGTGGTCTTCTGTGGTGTAAGTCGTGTTTATTGTCTGAGCAATTGCTGAAAAAAAATAAGAACTCTAAGGTGTTGACATCGTAAAGCCTATGTCCTGTAGCCCTTGTCGTACATATGAATTCAAGAGTTCTCTCGTGACAGTCTACTTACAGGATAAGAGTTTTTACCACTTAAGGTCTCTGAATAAAAGATATGTGTGACCCTTTACCTGCTTATAACCGTTGACCGTATTCATAGATTGCCATTAAAATTTAAAGCAACTAATATGTTGGAGTAGCGAAATATGTTGGCATTATTCTGGACAGTAAACTAAATTGAAACTTGAGCACATAATAAAGAAACCCTAAAATGCTCTTTTTATTTAATTTCATTAAAAGTAGCAAGTAACACATGGGGCTGCAAGCCAGCAATAGCTGTATATTATGAAAGTCAGAGCCATACTCACATATAGCGCACTAGGGAAGCGGCAATTTAGGGAACGGCCAGTGTTTGCCTTAAAAGGTGCCCTTTCCGTTTCTTCGTCTGAGGCCACTTGATCTACATTTAAGGCACCTAGCGAGTATAAGTGCGTTGCCACTCACTGACTTAGGCTTTTGGCAAGAATAGTAACAGGGGATACTGTACTGTTCTTACAGAAATGCCAATACTAGATCGAAATGCAAAATATGCTTCCTTCTCCACCATTGACTTTAAAACTCAGCAGGTGACTCGGCGTAAGGGCATGGGGTCTGAAATCGACTGTGTGAAACGAGATCTAAAAGTGACTTTGAGTCTCCTGGATGGCTCCATGTCAAATCCCCCAAAACCAAATCGTCCAAAATGCAAAAATTCAACACTATGACAAATTGCCCAAAAATTAAAAAAATGTCAAATCGCCCAAGAAATTGTGGGCGTTTTGTCAGAACTTATGCTTCCGATCGCCCAAAATGAAATAAAATCCGAAAAATGTTAAACCGTCCAAAAATTTTTTTGGTCGATTTAAAATTGTTAATTTTTAAGCTATTTAGCATAATGTCAAATCGCCCAAAAATATCACATTTTTGACGATTTGACATCTTCTTAAAATTGGTCTTAAAAGTGTTTTTTTTTTTTTGCGATGGTAGGTGAAAATCTTGCATAGGCACCAACGGTCCGACGGCCATTGGTAGTGCCGGATTCTTACCGGCTAAAACCACCTCCATACGAGCATATGTCCCCCGCGGGACCTCCGTAAGGCATTACTTCGCGGGGGTCGGGTTAGAGCATAAGCTCACTCTTCTATACCATAGTAATATTCCCACTATTCGCTCTACGTTGCCGTTCTATGCGCCTAAGGTCGCTGTGTATGTGTACGGTTACGTTACTTACAATGGTCCAGTTGTCATTTTTAAGCATGTAAGATACGATTTTCACTACGCGCCACCTCTTTCGAATGTCTGACAAGCATCAAAGAGTATCATTTGTCACGATTGAGCTTCTCAACTCGCCGTTCGGAGTCGGCAAAAAACTGTAGGTCCCTTCCATTCGTGTATTTATACAGATATTTACAATTATGAACTCACCCTATGTCAACAAGTTGGCAAGGAAAGGATGGGAACTGCCACTGATCGATGCGGTTATGCGGCTTTAAAACAGTGGTAAAAGTAAGGATTACAGGAATGGTGGACTTCAGATGGTCTAACATAGAAGGACATAGCATTCTAATCCATTGGACCGAAAAAGAATTATACTTAGACTCAGCAGGTAAGAACTTAGAACAACTGAGCATACGAGTAGAACCTTATCGTATGAACATTTAAGACCGCTAGTAAAGCAATCTAGAAGATGTTGGCCAAACCAACTACAAACAAGTCTTAAAGAATTTCAGGGAACTTAACTACTTTGGGGGAAATGTTGCGATTTACTCGTACGTACCGTCCTACGGTGCATTATAGGCACGGGGATCGCGAAAGGCCCTCTTTTTGCATGATAACCTGCTCATCCTAGCCAAATCTTTACACTGCGTCCTCACGTTCTATTGCACTAGTATGGAAAGCTATAAAAAAAGAGAACTGTCAAATTTACGCATTTGCATATAATGGCTGAAACGAATGAAATGAAATTCCACAAACTTGACGGTAGTTACAAATTATTTTTCTTCCATTTTTGTACTATCTTACACCCAGCCATAATTATAATTTTTTTGGCAAGCAAACACACCTACCACAACTGACCTCAATAAAATTTTCACTCAAATGTCAAATAGTCACCCCAGTTTTGAAAGTCGTATTTGTGAGTTGCATATTTTGTAATAGCAAATACATTACAAAATATGAGTATGGTCAAACGTACGTATAAAAGCAAATAGATTAATTACATAAATAATTAAATAAATATATATAATAATTTTTTTTTTTTTCGAGGGTAGGTGAAAATCTTCCATAGATACTATGAGAATAGCGAGCGCGTGCTCATAGTAGTGTCAGATTCTTACTGACCAAAAACACCACCCTTCGATATAAATTTGTTAGATACTGCAACTAAGTTATACTACTTATCAAGCAATTTTTCTATCACGAAGTATAAACGTTTGGCAGGTTACTTTCCAATGAAAGATCCTGCATATTCCGCAACTTAGATGCGGTTAATCCTTATCTCGCCAAGTCGAAAGGTTTTGTCCTTTGTAGTTGGCGCAATAAATTGCTCTCATCCAAAATAAGTAGGACTGTATTATTAACATGTTCGATTAGTCGGTTTCTATGCTTTCGCGCGAAGCTTTTAGTTTCAGCTTCGATTGTCGCAATTTCGAGATCCCTGTGGATATCGTCGTTTCTAGCATACCACGGTGCTTGGACAATTTCTCTAAGCACTTTATTTTGAAAGGTCTGTAAAATATTGGCATTTGTTTTCTTGGTACAACCTCAAAGTTGTATACCGTAGATCCACACCGGCTTTAGCACTTGCTTGTATAAAAGCAGTTTGTTCTCAGTACTGATGTGGGAATGTTTCCCGATCAACCAGTACATTTCTCTATATTTGATTTCTAATTCTTTACGTTTCATTTTCACGTGCAAATTCTACTTCAGCTTTGCGTCAAGTGTCATTTCCAGGTATTTGGCTTCATTTGCAAATGGTATTCGGGCCAAATTTATAAAAATTGGCAAGTCATTAATTTTTCTATAAGTGAAATTCACGTGAACAGATTTAGTTCCGTTAAGGGTGATCCGCCAGTCCCTCGTCCATTCATTTACTTTACTCAATGCGTTTTGCAGTTTGGCAGTCGTTTCCTCGATTATTTTACCTACTGCTAGGATAGCGGTGTCATCGGCAAAAGTAGCAAGGATAGTGCCATCTTCTTTCGGTATATCACGAGTATATAACAGATAAAGAAGTGGCCCCAGAACGCTTCCTTGCGGTACGCCGGCCGAAATTTCTTTGAGTTCTGAGTATTCGCTTCCATTTCTAACACATTTCTAACAAGAGTCTATTCACGAGATATGAATCCAGGATCTCGTATAGGTACACAGGGATTACTAGTCGTAATTTGCATTTCAAGCCATCGTGCCACACCTTATCAAAGGCTTGCGAGACGTCAAGAAATACGGTTGAGCATACATTTTTTTCTTCTAGTGCTTTTTCGATAACGTTAGTAATTCTATGCACCTGGTCAATAGTCGAATGCTTACTTCTGAACCCAAACTGGTGGTCAGGGATGAGATTATTTTCTTCTATAACCGGTTGAAGACGCCTTAGTAATATCCTCTCGAAGATTTTGGATATAACTGGAAGAAGCGAGATTGGTCTATACGATTTTACTTCATATGACGGTTTTCCTGGTTTTAAAATCATTATGACTTCCGCAACTTTCCATTGGCTCGGCACGTGTTTTAATCTGAGCGCAGCATTTATAATATGGAGAAGCTTAATTAATGCTTTTCTAGGTAATGCTTTGAGAATTTCTCCGGTAATCAAATCATAACCAGGAGCTTTCTTAAGTTTTAGTTTCGCGATCTCACGTTCGAGTTCTCTAAACTCGCAGATCTGCGCGTTAAATCGTATATAATAATAATAACATAAATAAATAAATAAGTAAACAAATAATAAATATGCTTTATTATTTCTCCAGCATACTTCAAAAAAATTATCAATCACACGACATATAAAGTGAATAGGAAATATCAATGTGTCAAATGACAGAACTTAGGAAAACTGGAAATTATATTTTTCTTAAATTTATAAACTGGAAAATGACAATTTTAACTTTTTTTGTTTGTGCAACGTAACACTTGGAGACAGATTTCTAAAATTTCTATGCGATTGCCATTAACGTAACAATGCCTTACTACAACGATTTTTTTTCGAGATACGAGGGAATTTTTTTTATGACAGATCACGCGTGACTCATGTCAAACTGTCATGGTGTTCAATATTGTTTGATATTTCATCATGGAAAGACTAAGCCTGGCACGGCCGTCTACAAATTATTCAGCGGATTTATGGAAACCTTCGTTCTACGAGGAATGTGTTTCGTGGGCTTAGACCATCAATTTGTTCAGCGATGAGGCCATTTCTGAGCAAAACTGCCGCCTAAAAAGCAACCCGAAGAGCTTCCAAAGCTGCCAGCTGGCGTGGTTTATAGGCTGGTGGAATTATCGGTCCATATTTCTTCAAAAATGAGGAAGGGCGGAACGTTACAGTGAATAGCGCCCATTATAGCGCCATAAATTGAAGCCCGTGATCCGGACGACATTTGCTTCCAACAAGTCGGCCGGCGCTTCTTGCCACACAGCACGTGAAAGGACCAGTGAATTGGTACTTTTTCCTTTTTCCTCCTACGTAAAGTCCAGAGTATACATGGATAATCCGGCTACGATTGAGGAATTGGAAGCCAACATTACTCGCATCACTCACCAAATATTACTCAAAATGCTCGAACGCGTCATCGAAAATTGGAACTTGAGATTGGACAATGTTACCCGCAGTTATCGACAACATTTTAAAGAAATTATATTTAAAAAAAAAAGATTTTTTTGTATTATTTATTTATTTGTATTATATATTTTTTTTATTTTTGAAATAAGTAGGTACCTCTTAGTCTAAATGAATTATTATCCGTTACTTCCAGAACACAATCTGTTAGTATTCCTCATACTTCAGACCTAGTGTTAAATAGGCAACTTATTTGACGACGTGAAGCCGATAAAGTTTTCAGTGCAGTGGACTGCAAGAAGACGTGTTATTGCCAAATCCTTATCAAACCTACTTATCAAGCGATGAATTGTTGAGTCGCTTGTAGCGTTACTGCGTTCGAGTTAAAAAATCAATATTTCCTTTTGAATAAGTTAAACCAGCACTTACAGTACACAATTTACTATTCCTATTTCGATAACATATCATTAGGGCGACCGGAAATATGCTCTTAAAATCCCGTTTATAGCACTTTAAATATCTCTAAAAAAAGACGTTATAAAATATGCTGTAAAAACTATTGAAGACTGGAAAAATCACGAATAATTAAACAAAAGATATAATTTTTATTTAATTTTATTTGAGGAAACACAACTAAATAAGAAACAACTTAATTAAATAACTTAAATATATCCAAAGTCTTCTTGAATTATAATTAATTTAAATTTTTGTTGCAATAAATGCAAATATTTTTTGCTTAAATTGTCAAAAAGAAAAGTTTGCCTATTTGCTCTACAGACATTTTTGTTCATAGAAAAACTTCTTTCTACCTCAACGGATGTAATAGGCGCAAATTTAAATGCCATTATCTCAGAGACTGTGTATTCATTCATTGTTGAATTTTGTCCGGACAGACAACTGGAAATTTCTGTGATTTTTTCCAAAACATTGGACTTTATTTTTCTCCCTATTTTGCAGTCAATGGAAAAAAAATAAATATTTGGCCTCAGCAGTCCTAGGTAGAACCAAGCCTAGCTTCCCGCAATCATTTGTGTGTGCGCGTTATATTTTTGCACGAATGGAAGGGACCAACAGTTTTCTGCCGTCTCCGAACGGCGAATTGGGAAACTTTATATGACAAAGGATACTCTTGAATGCTTGTCAGGCAATTCGGAAGAGGTGGGCATTGTGAAAAACATTTTAGGTGTTTGCGGCGGGATTCGAACCCAAGACCGCTGGCACAGTAGTCCGACGCACTAACCACTTGCGCTACGGTGCAGTCAATGGAGCTTACTTTTTTTCTCCACAAGAACAGTTGATGAAAAAAGGACAAATAAGCAAAAATATTGAAAAAATTCACAAATATGCTGAAATATGCCCTAAAAATGCAAAAAATATGCCGAAATATGCCCTTAAAAGTGAAATATGCAAAAATATGCACTTTTACCCAAAATATGCACAAATATGCCCTAACGAATAGGCCTCAAAATGCTTAGTTCTGTATAAAACGTATTTCTGTGTAATCCAATTTTCAATATGACCTCCCAAAAAAACATGCTTTTGCATATTTCCGGTTGCCCTACATATCATAATCCTTTTCATTTATTTTTTTTTATTAAATTTAACTAGTAATCTCATTTTAAGTGTGAGAATTTACCAATCTAAAAAAAATTGGGTATAGGTAAATCTGTCAGATAATAGACGAGAATACTTGCATCAAAATGTTGGTACGCCCATGCATTCATATTAAATGTCGCCGGTACTTCCAAACAATTTAAGCAATAAGGTAAGCCAATTTAACTGATCGCTTTTCAAAAAAAAAATCCTCCACATTTTCATATAGCTAGCACAAAAAGCAACACGAAAAATAAATAAAAGTAATTTCGTCCTGCAGAATCAGTCGGAGGAAAAACACATTCAGCAGATCCTGTGAAGCATAAATTTGTGCACCGTCAGTAATTTTTTTTTTTTTTTTTTTGACCACCCAACAACAATAAACAAGGAACTACATACAAAAGGCAAAGTAACAAAAAAAAAATTAGTACACATCCTGTCAGAAATATCCGATGTGATGTCAGCTTTAATGCATTAACTGTAAACCTAACTCATAAACCTATTTTTAGTGGCGTGGAAAACAAATTCCACACTCAATATCACCCTCAACCCACGAGCTGCAACAAAATCCTTTAAAAAAAACAGAGAATCCTTTTTTTCAACGGCATATGATTTATACGGGTGTACGCGCGCGCCACAATACGTTTTTAATACTATACGTAGCTAGGCAACGCTTACGACATTAATCCTTTGATTGGTATTCTATTAAATAAAATACCAAGCCTGCAGGCTGTCTAAAAACAACAATAAATTTGTTCGTGTGTTAGTGTGTGTTTGGGTGAAGCCTGAATAGCTCACCACATCCCATTTCATCCCACACGCTGTCTATTATTTTATTATTTCTCTCTTTTGTTTTTGCTACGTGGCCCCTATCCTGTGACATGAGGTGGGTTGACGAACCACCCACCATTTTATATCCTTTTTTTTTTTTTTTGTAGCTGTTCTGGTTCGTGTGATAGAATTTGCTGCACACCCATTATTTCATGGAATACATACATAGTTATATACAAAAAAAAAGTGAAACAAAATATAACTCATTATTTATTTTGTTCGCTTATTTGGTTTGCTTGCATGGCTGCTACAGTGCACTTGAGCGAAGTTTGCGTATGCATATGAGTGAAACATATTAACTGTATCCTGTATGAAATACAAAACTCAACAAGCATTACATCGTCATGCAATAAATAAATGTTATATGCAAAGTTGTACCTTTTTCTAACAAAAAGAGAAATCCCGCTTTTGGTAAAGAATGAATATCGTTTTACATAGTAGGTAGTAAGTCTTTTTATTTGCAGCAGCGGATCGTGGATTTTTAAGCAGCCGATTTTGTAATTTATTCTGTTGCCCATTTTATCAACCTTTTCCCCAAACTTTTAATATACCTTTACATTCATTACCTTTGTTTGTACATATACATAGATATACTTAGGGTTATTACACGCCTCAGCGCACCTTTAAGGCACAAGGCACTTACTGTTGAAATTAACAACATTTTAGTTTATTATCTTTTATAATAATTGTGTTTAAAGCTTAAAACTATTTTCTATTTTCAGCGAATCGTATTTTTTCCTTATGAATATTCACTCGGCAATCTCGTTTTATATGTCCCTTGCATCCACATCGATGGCAATTATAATTAAAAATAGGTTTTGACGTACCTGATTGCTGTTCATGTGGATTCTTTCTTTAAAACTTGGACTTTGTTCGAACTGCCAATGAATCGAAAAGCTATAGGCTCTCGATGGGTCTTTAAGTCAAAATACAAGCCAGGCGGAACAATTGAGAGACGTAAAGCGAGACTCGTCGCTAAAGGTTATAGTCAAAAGTTTGGCATCGACTATGTTGAAACTTATTCGCCGGTAATACGACAAAGTTCACTTCGACTTATTTATGCTCTCTCCGTTGAATATGACATGGAACTCCATCACTTGGATGTGTCAACTGCTTTTCTAAATGGCGAGCTTAACGAGGAGATTTTTATGAATCAACCTGAGGGTTTTGTTGACTGTGACCACTCGCAAAAAGTATGTCGTTTAAATAAGGCGCTTTACGGGCTTAAGCAGGCGAGCAGACAGTGGCACGCAACTTTAAACGAAAAGCTTGAGCATTTGACCTTATCACAATCGAAATACGATCATTGTGTTTATTTTAAAATCAATGAAGAAGAAAGAACTATTATAGGAATATATGTGGATGACATCATAATAGCTTCCGATTTCAAATCAAGTATTAAGCTGATAAAGCAAAAACCTTCTGAGTGCTTTGATATAAGAGATCTTGGACATCCTTCTCTTTGCGTAGGACTTGAGATCAAAAGAAAAAATCAAACTTTATCAATTTCCCAAACACGATATATAAATAATCTTTGTATAAAATATAATCTACAAAACGCTAAACCAAATTTTATTCCCATGCAGGTCAAGCTAAAGCTGCAAAAGGACCCAACCATTACTGGAGAACGTGTTGCTGTTCAGACACAGAAGTATCAGGAGTTAATTGGATCTTTGATGCATCTAGCAGTATTCAGCCGACCTGACATTGCATACAGCGTTAGCTTACTTACTTACTTAGTTGGCGCTACAGCTCGAGGTAAACCTGGGCCTGCTTCTCGCAACCATTTGTGTGTGCGTGTTGTATTTTTGCACGAATGGAAGTGACCTACAGTTTTTTGTCGACTCCGAACGGCGAGTTGAGAAGCTCAATCGAGACAAATGATACTCTTTGATGCTTGTCAGACATTCGAAAGAGGTGGGCACTGTGAAAAATGTTTAGGTGTTTGCGGCGGGATTCGAACCCAAGTCCGACGCACTAACCACTTGCGCTACGGTGCCCACAGCGTTAGCACCTTAGCACAATTTGCTCAAAGCCCTAAAAAACAACACTGGAATGCTGGTCTTCGATTGTTGCGGTATCTTAATTCCACAAAACATGCGAGATTAGTGTATCAAAAAACTGGTTTGCCTTTAATAGGCTATGTTGACGCGAGCTGGGCGGAGGACGTAAATGATAGGAAATCTCAATCTGGTTTCTGTTTTGTATTTGCAGGTGCTGCTTTCAGCTGGGAGTCCAGAAAACAGCGAACAGTGGCAACTTCTAGTGTAGAGGCCGAGTATATTGCACTATCCGAAGCTGCAAAAGAAGCCTATTCACTACGTTTCTTAATGGAAGAGCTAAAGGTTACTCTAGCAGATCCTACGTTAATCTATCTATCTATCTACCAGAGTGCATAACAAATTGCAAAATATGGGGGCAAGCAGTCTCGAACCAAGCATATGGATTACAAGTACCATTTTATCAGAGAGGCTGTTGAGAAGGGTGCAATTAACATCGATTATCTTCAGACTGGGGGCCTATTCCTGTACACGAGTCGAGTGAGACGTCTAAAGTGAGCTCACAGTCGAGTCGAGTACGTTTTCGTATTCCTGGACTCGATCGACTGTGTCTCATTCGAGTGCAGTTTGAACACAATTTTAAACCATACCCAACTTAACTTTATGCCATTTGAAAATTTCATTTCAGCATTTATATATGAAAAAATGAAATTGTGGTGTTAACGTTTAGTTTTATCTTGTGAATTATTAAATAATTTTTTTTAATAATAATATTATTTTATAAATTATTAATTAACTGATGATCGTGATAAAGAGGACGACCGTAAATTCACTTTGAAAAGGATAAGGTATCCGTCAAATACTTTGCAACTACCGAGTAATACGTCAATAAATATATTACGACAAAAACAAATAAATTTATGTTATTAATGTGATATTTTATATTTTACAGATTTCAAGACTTAGTTATAGTAAAGATATTTTCCATTATTTACTCGAAACAATGACAGCATGTTTTAAAAGCCGCAGCAGATCATCTTCAATGGATAGTTTTTGTTTTATTTTCAAATTATTTTTGTGATTGCACCAAATCTATAAATACCAAATCAACAAATATATATAATGTTTTAATGTTTATAATATTAGCGTATCATATAATTAATTTCTTCCACCCACTCACGCATCTTACAGGTGGTCCTTTAATTATATCCACAATTCATTCGCTTTTTGTCTTGCTTCCGCAGACTTAATCTACCAAAATTTCTTTCTATTTTTATCCTAAAATTAATAGAAATATTAAATAATTTCACCAAAGAACAAAATAGTTCAGTAATGCAATAAAATTGACTTACATTTTTGCAGAATCACTTCACACGACAGCTACACTCGACAACTATTCGTAAACGAACAATTTGTCACAAGAAAACAGTCACTATCGTCTTTAGGAATACCTACATTTCACTCAAGTTAAATCTGACGTTTGAGTTCGAGTACAGGAATACCAAAATTGAGTGACTCGTGTTCAGGAATACCATTTCATCACTGTCACATGAAATTGACTCTCACTCGTGTACAGGAACAGGCCCCCTGAACTGATGGCAGCAGATGGGCTGACAAAACCAGTCCCAAGAGACAAGCATTTATTCTGTTTTCGAAAATTTGGAATGAACTTCGAATGCGAGGAGTGTTGAAATTAACAACATTTTAGTTTATTATCTTTTATAATAATTGTGTTTAAAGCTTAAAACTATTTTCTATGAATTTTACACTTAACATATTGCATACTACTTATAATCTACTACATGTTTTGTTATACTACATTTTTCGCACATAACCTATGTTAACCCTTTTGTCAATTCATACTTTCCTTACTTTCTATTAAACTGGAGTCAAAGCAAGTCAGCATTTTTATCTTTTTATTTTATTAGCATCCTTTTAGTATTCGAACACTTACCAATGGTCGATGTGCATAGCCGACCTTTTGTATCCATACTGCTTCGATTTTATATGGGCATCCATTACATAGTTGCCCTAATAATAAGACTGTACTCGAATTCTATAAAACATAACGTTATAACTTGTAAATGGTAAATTTTTATTTATTTTCTTCATTTTTCGTAGGATTCTTCTGTTCTTTGAGTAGAGTAACTTCGGGCATTATGGCGCACTTTTCTGGTTTCTCAAATAATTTCAACATGTAAAGCTTTTTTATCAAAAAACAAACACAGTTAGAAAATACAAGAAAATCAAAAATACGTTAAATAATTATAATTCAATGATTTAAACAAAGAAAAATGATTTAAGTTAAAAATGTTTTACAAAAAACCGTAATGCATAGGGCAATATGGGGCATCCTCTTGGGCAATATGACGTCATGCTGTAATCGCGGTTTGATTTGTCACAGCTATCACAAGTGTTTTTGAATGAAGTACATACATGAGTCGTGGGACCACTTACGACTTATTATAATTGTGACTTGGCCTGCATTTGTCTGCCTGTTCAAAGCCCATATAAAACAGCTCTTTTCTGTTAGGAGCGAATCCATACGCTTTTAGTTTCCTTACATGAGGCACACTTTTCTGCTCGTTTTCTACCCCTAGGCATGTGGGAGCACCTAAACGTGCTCTCCCTGTCGTCATCGTTCTAGAGTCTTAGTATAATTTTTTTTTACATGCTTTATATGCAAACTCCATAAGGGCAAAAGTGCGCCATAATGCCCCTACAGCAAGTGCGCCATTTTACAAATAAAGACGCATTTGCACAAAACTTAAAAAAATGCCAGATTTTCTTTTACTGTTACTAATCAATGCCACAAAAGGAAAACTAATATGATTCACTTCACTTCACCGTGCACACTAACTTCGTGCGTTTTATACTTAAGGAGCCAAACATAATAATGTGGTATTTACAAGGTGCGCCATAATGCCCCCTGCGCCATAATGCCCGAAGTTACCCTAAGCAATTTTACCTTATCTGAGCTCGATTGACACTTCTATTTACACTGCCGCCAGGAGTTTGAGACTATACTATTTGACAACAACGAATAGGTCCCATTAGGCCAAATTTGTTTTTCAGGTTTTGACTACCATAGCATCGAAGTCCGCTCACTAACTCAAGGTTTTTCATTACGATTAAAAACTAACTATGTACAGAGCTTCCGTGCCCAATCCGAAAGCAGTATACCCTGGCACTGCGCGGCTAGGTTAGGTAAGATTAAGTTAGTGGGAAGACGCATCTAAATGTAATTTCCTTATTTATTTGGATGACGGCGACTAAGAATTATAAAATCATTCTAAAGGTTCAATGAAGTTACAAAAAAAATGTTTTTAACCGGGATTTCCTCTACTTTGACGGGAGTTCCCTCAGGAAGTTTTATCGGAGAGTTCTATGTCATATTACATTTACCGCAGCTCTCCATAAGCACAAACAGCAACAAATTACACACTTCGAGTATCTGCAGAGCTATTGCTGTTTTCCAGATGGCCGCGTCCATATGAATACCAATAGTGGTACCTTTTGTCATTGTGTAAGAAACCACCATGTGACCATCAGCGCATACTCAAATTTCAATATTGCTGGGCAAAAAGGTGTTTCAAGTCAACCGCGAAAACTTTTCGAAAATATTTGAGCGTATTTTTAGGCGTTTCTGTAGATGACTTAGAATTTCAGGACGACGTTAAAGCGGATTTTAAACAGGTGACAGAATAGCGGACTATCCACAATGAAACCCTATATAAAGGCATTCGATAAGTGTGATTCACCAAATCTTTAAGTATTGTCTTTTTAATCGTAGGAGCCAGTTAAGGACGCTTCTCTGTGGTACTCCCAGGGGTTATCGCCTTGAAGTCGGAATATTGGTTTCCATGCTTAGCTGTGAGGATTTTTTTTGAAAGATAATAAGTCAATATACTGCTGCTAATGAACAACATGTCGTAAATTTTATTTTAAGCCTTGGCAAGAAATACTGTTGGTCAAATAAGTTCTTATTCGAATGCTTTTCCAACTAAATTAGTAATTCGGTGCACTTAATCAATAGTAGAATGCTTGCTTCTGAACCAAACTAGTGGTTAGGGATAACCCGGAACGGTTGCAATCGCCAAGTTAAATTCTTTCAAACATTTAAGACACTATCGAAAGAAGTGAAATTGAATTATACGACCTTTTTTCAGCAAGGTTTTTGCACTATTATAACTTCTGCTACTTTTAATTCATTTAGAACGTGTTGAGTCTATAGGCAGCATCAACCAAACAGTAAGGCTTTACCATAGGTAATGCTTTGAGAATTTGAGCTAATTCATTCTTTTGTCCAGCTTCTTCCTTATTGATGAGGTGTGGATTTGTGGTTTTCTTGGACCTTTAACAGCTCCCAAAGCGTGTAAGTGGATTCAATTTTCGCTGCCAGACTCTCTAAGTAATCTATTTTGTGCGCAATTTTTGAAGTCTTTTTGAGCAGATAATACAAACGATTCAAATGCACAAAGCTGATTTCGGCGATACTATTGCCCTTTTTCATCCTCTACAATTATAAACCTTGGCATATCAGTAACCTCTACTATCCTCCCCCTTTTCAATCGTTCTTCTGTAAGTTTTTTGAAGTAAACTAATTAATTTTCCGTAATTAAATTATGCGTTCAAGAATGCTTGTAATTAGAGTTGTGTAACTCATGAAAGAGCCGTTCAAAAGATCGGCTCACCTTGCTGAACTAAATGAACTAGTTCAGGTATCTTTAGTTCAGTAGTTCAACGGCTCACCTCTCATCTGGATCTGTATCTGAACTAGTGAGTTGTAAAACACAAACACAATACAGATGACGGTGATGGCTCAGTAGTTCACTACGTTTACGGCTCACCACTTCAGAACCAGAAGAATGATAAGTATGTCCATACAAAACCGGATTTTTTCTACACGAATTCTTTTGGAACGTATCCTTTGTAGTTGTAGTAGTACAGTAGTAGGTATACCATTCACTATCATATGAGAGAGAGATTAAACCACAGATAGATACATAGATATCGCACGCAGCTCGCAAGCGCAACCCGAAGGATTATTGCATCGATCCAATTCAAACAATTTTAAGTTCCATGGTCGAGCGAGTCAACCGTCCTCCAGTGTGTTGTGACTTCGGTATACACACATATTTTTCATATTCCACCCTTAATTTCGTATTTCCTCTCAATCAAACTTGTAAACGAACATATACGAACGACTGACTGGTCTATTTCTGGAAACAAACTATACCTTATGGATGAGTATGAGAGATGAGATGAATGTATATTGTGTCTGTTAAGTGAGAGGTGAATGGTGAAGCTGAGTCTGAACTCTGAACTAAAAGAACTACTGAGCTAAAAGAACTACTGAGCTAAATGAGTTACTGAATTACATTGGTGAACTAGTTCTTTTTAGTGAACGAGAGTTACTGAACTACTTCAGTGAAGTGAACTAGTTTGCCCAACTCTACTTGTAATAGTTCATTTTCATGTTGTGATGATAACTGTCGAACTTGTTGCCTATTCCAATATGCATCTACGACCACTAGTCTGAGCATATGGTCCGTTTAAACGGACGTCATCTAAATGAAAAATTGCAATGTTTTCTCTGCATAGAGTCCGTTTAAACGGACACACTCTATCTACTCATAAAAACACAAAATGTTCTGATTTCGTATTTTTTCTTTTTTTTTTAAATAAAGAGTGTTTTACTGCAAACAAACGACAAAATGTAAAAAAAAAACGTCAAATTAACTTTCATGCACTAATGGATTAAATTCAGGCCGGCTTACCTGAAGCCGAGTCCTTAACTTCGTCGACATTAAGTAACAGTTGTACCGGTGGATAACTCAATTGTGAAGTTGTTCGAAGATTAAGAAGTCCGAGGTATGGATCTTTGTTTGTTTTCGTGCACTTAGTAAGCATCTTCTTTACAATAATTGCGGTCTCAGTAAACGTTAAACAAGATCAATCAACTGATCTACACCGCGACATGATTACATGAAATATACAACATATGTATCTACTACCTATGTTCATATGTAGGTACATATGTAGAAATATTCCTATTCGTAAATAGCATTTAATTCCAGTTTAGAGTTCCAACAGAAGGAACTTGAAGAAAGCCCGCTACTGTACATGTCGGTATTTGCGTTCATTTGAAATTTACAAAATGACAAATCCGTACACCCCCACCAACATCCACGTTAACTTTCACTATCCTTTATCGTCAGCGCGTACGACAGAATAACAGAAATAGCAGCATAAATAAACGCTTAGCAGTTAAGCGCATTTGCATCGATATACTCGTATCCTGGTATCCTTTCTGGCACATAGCAGACAACAGCAGCGGGTGCGAACAAATGCGAATATTAAACGTGCTGCAATGGCGTTCCTTCTGTTCCCATGCAGCGCAACAAGAATTGCAAAATGTGATTGATAAGAAATAATTAATCCTTTCCACTTCCAGTTGGCATTTGTACGAGTACTATGTATGCAAACAGAGATAGTCGAAAGGATTGCTGTTCTGATGTCAGCAAGGACGAACAAAAAAAAAACGAAGCACATTGTAACTCCGTAGGTGAACATGCGGGTTCAAACGGCGCAAACCGTTCTGCAGATAAAGGTTAGAGCAAGGTATGTCAGGTTTTTAGCATGTTTTCCTGTCGCCTTGAACAACAATAACACGGGAACGTGAGTAGTGTTGACAGGCAAAAGTGCCACGTATGATGGAAGACTTTTGGCATTGATTAGTTTGTGTGTGTGCTGTGTGGCATAGATTTGAAAAACCCACACGGGAATTCGCAGGTGAGTACATGTTGTCGGAAGTTATTTGTCAAACCTTCGCAAGTATGAGGGAAAATAGTTAGCAAGTGCTTTGAATTTTTTTTTAAGTAAAAATGACATAAGTTGTTAAAGACAAAAATGTCCTTCTAAAGATACCACTGCCAACCCTTATCGTGAGAAAAATCGAAGTATTACATGCGATTTCCTGTGTCATGAAAAATTTATTTACCCACGGTTGAGTTTTACTGTTTGCCATAAAATGGATAAACAATTTCAGATAAAAAACGAACACAAGAAACATCCCAATAAGATATGCCAACTGAGACAGATAGAATTACCATTGTAAATAATTCAGTCAATTCAAGTGAGATGAGAAGACGTCATTTGGGCGAATTCCCAACAGATTGCATCCTCATATTTTAACGACCCTGCTGTCACTATCTGTAGTGCCAACTTGCAGTGCAATAAAATATTTTTTACGATTGAGTTTTAAAATGCAAGCGAGAGAATATGTTCTCGAACGGGAGGGGGCTTACGTACCATTTGCAGATGCTGTGTTGTATGGACTTAAAGGACATTAAAAGGGATGTGATCTGAACGTGAATGCAAAACAACTTGTTCTACTTCAATTTCAGATAAAAACAACTTGAACTTTTTCATAGTTTCATCTTTGGAGGACAGATAATGCGACGGAACACATCGTTACATCATAATGCAAGTGCCAGCAGAAAATCAACGCACTCCACCTTGGTTGTAGGAACTATGAGATGACTGAAAGTTGTTCCTACAATCTTAGTTCGTTAAAACTCTAGCAAAGATCATGGTTATAGTTCTCTTTGTGTGTAAGCTTCAAAAAGTAAGCATTCTAGTGATTTAGTTTAAAGCCTAGCCTGACTCAAGCGCACTTGTACAACTTCCATTTTGCAGAAACTGAAAACAAAATATATGTACCAGAGATAAATTTACCTAAACTACCCCCTAAAAGCCTTTAAAGAACATAAATGCAGAACTTAAGTAAATGAAATTCTAACAAATCAATTTTAGATATCATAACATCCGAAAATATGTAAAGGTTTTAAAAAGGGGCGAACTAATGACATTATCCGATGTAAGGAGTAGGTAATGAACTGCTGATGTGGTTGGGGTCACAATCCTGAAAACCGAAATCCCGAAATCCCGAAATCCCGAAACCCAAAATCAGGAAAATCCAAAATCCCGGAAAGCCAAGAATAATGGCAAAAGCTGTGAGATCGGGCAGCAATATTGGAACCCGCCATACAAAAATTTGTAGTACAAAGCTTTTGTATGAGAAGCGTCTTTTTGGTAATTCTATATTTTTTGCTACTACCTATTCCATTTTGCTCATATTTTATGCGGACCTTGTTTTTTTGCCCTTGAAGGTTTTTTGGCAACATTGCTTATCAATGATTATTGCTCACGAGTAAGTTAGATTAGGTAATGTTAAATATTAAGTTATAGAAGGGTGTGTGATTGAACGAGCAATCATTTCCACTCGGAGACCCAAAGGTCTATTGTGAATGCCCTCATAGTTTGGGAGTAAATCTTTTTTTTACCAACTCGTAAGCCAGTTTGTACTCTTGATGAATCTTACAAGATCCGATATCTTTATACCATATTTCCGAGTTCTGTTATGTCTTCCAAGAATTTATGACCTTAAGTACGAAGGCGTTCTTGGACGATGGGCAGCAGCAGAGTAGATGTTGGATCGATTCGCTTTCTTTCTCAGTGTACAGTCGGAGCCTTTTCCAACTGTTCCTCGGGAAAATTTACTTTTCGATTTGTAGGGAAATTCCTTTGGAAGAAATAAACGCGATAATAGCGAAAGCGAAAGACGAGTCCAACTAAGCAAAACGACGACGACGAAAGTTGAAGGAAAAAGCTCTTTTCTCTTAGAGAGTACAAAAACGAGTGTCTTTATTCACTTCTGACTTCTAAAATGTGACCTAGCTTAGAACAATAATTGGTTTTTTAGTGCACAATAAAATACAATATTGGCGCCAAATTCAAATGAATTTAAGTGTGGTGAATTCAAAATTAACTTTATAATATTGTGTGATTAATAATTCAAACAATTCATGATTTTAACCATAATATCAATGAAAACAACATAAAGATTTTATATGTAAATAAATGTTGATTGATGTTGTTGTAGTATGTTCCTACACTCATCTCTGCAGCTTCGATAGATATCGTTGGACTCTGGTAGTCATTTGACATATGGCACTGTGTCCTGAGATTATTCCGGTAATTAAGCGTATGGAGGATTTATCCAGATGTAGCATCGTCTTTGTCCTACTAAGATCAAATTCCGGCCATAAAGAACAAGATGTGAAGCAGCCACAAAGCGTTGTTCTTTTTTTCGGTTATATGGTCGATTATGCTGAACAGTGTTTTAATCGGTGGCAATATGGAGGTGTCAGCATCACTATTGCTCATGGATTATACAGCTCTAGCTAGTTCGCCTGCTTACTCGTTCCCTTTGATATTGCTATGTCCGGGTACCTAGTACAATGGTGCCTTGTGGCAATTAGTGCATTGCGACATTTTTGTACTGCATTTGATTTTATTGTGTTTGATCCTATTGCTTTTAGAGCTGGCTGACTATCCACCAGAGTGGCTATTTTCGATGGAGGGAGATTACTTCCTTCTATGAATATTGCAGCCTTTGCAATCGCCAGTAATTCCGCCTGGAAAATATTACATATACCCGGTAGTCTAAAATATTCCCGTTTATTTAGTGCATCTGAGTAGAACCCTGTTCCAGTACCTAAGTCCATCTTTGAACCGTCGCGTTGGTGAAGAGTGCTATTTCCCGGTCTCTGATCAGCTTATTTGACAGCCAGTCTTCCGTACTGGAAAATAGGATTGGTACATTCAAGTTAAAGTCATAGTGAAGAGTAATGTAGTCTGAAGTCTTGGTTAGAATTTTAGGATTGCATCTCCTCAGTTGCTGTATTTCTTCGAGTATTTTTTTCCGAAGGTCCTTTTACAGACGTAAAAAGCATTTAATCCTTTCTTTATTCTCATTTCAATATTTTGTCTCCCGGAAAGTTTGGAGTCCAAAATAATTCCCAAGTATTTCGCCTCCTTTGAGAGGTTGATTGTGATTCCTTCAAGTTATTGTTTCTCTTGGTGAAGAGGACAAGCTCGATCTTTTGGGGATTCACGTTAAGACTATTTTTCTTTGCCCATACCGAAAGCTCTTTCAGAGCAGATTCCATTATGTTCGCTAATCGTTGGCATGAATTTGCCTGAGATTATGATTACTAAGTCATCCGAGTACGCTATGATTTTCGTTCCTTTTTCTGAGAAAGCCTTAAGGACTCATCTTTGTTTTGATGTGTAGGTCCAGAAGTCTTTTTAGGTTTTTCAGGAGCCCCAACTTGATGCTTCTGAGTTGCCTTTAAGTGTGACAAGAGATTGTGGATCGATAGCGATTCTACATTCGCTGCTATTACGCTTTGAACTCGTTGTCACGGAGATAACCTTCCAACTGTGAGTGCTCAAATTTCTGTTCTGCATGTGAATTAGCTTGAGGACTGCGTCATCATATCCTTGATTCGGTAGTCGAACCCAGAGTCCAATGATTAATCGTAGGAGAAGTGATGATCGACGAATGATCCTTAATTTAGACCCGTCCAGATCTCGCCGCACTTGTCAATTGTTTGCGTGAGGAAATTCAGAGATGCCCTGGTGGCGCAACCAACAACTTTGATGCCTCTCTGCCAGCCGTCTTCGTCAAAGTCCACTTTCTCGTATCCTCTCCTCCTTGCTAACGTTGTGCTCATAATAAACGCTTCTACTTAAAGTCAGTTCTTGGGTGAAATCTTCTAGCATTTGTCTTCCGGTGCATCTTAATGAAGTCTTTTTCTTTAGGGGAATGTGACTTTTCCTCCTTAGAGCTCATTTTTCTGAGGTACTGCAGGGACCTCCTATAGCTGCTCTTGGCTTTCTCTTGTGCAGTTTTTCCTTCCCCTTTTTTCTTGGACTGACTTATGTCCTTTTACGGGTAGGTCTCTGCTAATACTTGGGCTTCTGTTTCCGAGTCGATATTGTGGCTTGCCTGTGATGAACTCAAGGTAACTTCGTCGGCAGCGGTATCGATTCTAATCCGTCGAAGCTTCGATTCCAGGTCACTGTCTGGAGCTATTGGCTTGGGTATGTAGGCAGTCGTGGTTGTATTTTGGGGTACTGTGGCGTCGTTACAAAAGTCTACTGGCGACTTCTTTCCTTTCCGAGCCAAGCCTGCGCCGGCAGCCGTGTCTTCTACCGACGTTTGAGTGGATATCCCACTCGAGTTTTATTCTTTCGTTGCCACTATTCATTTTTGGGGTTTTGTTCCGGTTTACGGATTTTTTTATTTTTTTTTTTTTTTTTGCTTACGAGTACATACCCCAAACTTTGGTGTCAGGCACTGTCAATCAGAAAGAGTTAATTGGAGAACTCAATAAAACAGTTAGCAGACTTCGACTAACACTCTAACACTGAAGAAATCTGATAATGTAGATACCTACCTATACGTAACAAATGTAATTCAACTCTACGGCTATCGTGTGTCAACAGAAGTCCTATTTTTTAATTTCATTTCGCATTCATTCCAGAAACGACCATGCTTACAAATGTTGAATGTGCGAATAGATTCTGCCGGTCTTATCATAATTTCTAATAATACATCTGCCAAAAAGTCACATATTGTTCTGTCTCATATACACACACTCGTACATCGTTCTCCGCTGGCTTTGTTCACCGCTATCAAGTTTAGTTCCGTATAAAAACCGTTAAGCAAGGCAAAACAAAAAAAAAACGAAAGCAAATCAAATCGCAGCTACACGATGAAAAATCATTTTCTATATTTGTCTTTTGGAATCTTCATGTTCATGCTGTGTATACATACACACGTACAACAATCAGAGTTATTTCTAACAACACACGCACTGTTCGCCGGAATAAGGATGCCTTCTGAATTCAGCAGCGTCACTATATTGTTTCCGGGATGTAATTTCGTTGCCATTGTTTATTCGTAGTTTTTTTTTTTTTGTTCATTCCCTTCCATTGCCATTACCAAACCGGATGCACACGTTGCACGAGCGAAAAAGATCGAGCGATTTAGAGCACACCAGACACTGGTACTGGTACCTGTTATCCTTTAACTGAAGGCGGTGTGGTGGCTCCGACAGTCACTAGGACTGCTCCTATACACAGTCAGCATCACCATCAGCATCAGCATCAGCACAAACGAAATAAAACGTTACAAAAGGAAGACAAAACCGGAAAACGAACACGTTTATTGTTTAGTATCTGAAAGTTCCAGACCTGAGTCTCGAATTATGTGTTTTAATATCACGTTTTACTGCGCACAATACACACAACAATTATTTATGACCAAGTGGGATTCACATCGTCGTCGTCGTTGTTGTCGTTATCCTCGTCGTCGCAGTAACAGTGTTCTTTTAGTTAATAGCCTTTCAGCGTATGTGCCGGGCGAGCGGGCGAGCGGGCTTCGGGAGGTGGATAGTGCAAAGGAGTATAATCCCTCTCCGAAGGCACACCATTCCCATTCCAAGTCCAACGCGCCTCATCCCTGAGTCTTGATTCCCAAGGCAGCAAATAAGAAATTATCCTCATGCCCGGCATGTAATTGCTCCAAGTGCATGAATGGAAGAGAATATCATCTGATATGGTAGGGAGGATTCTTCGGACCCATGCACATGAATGACGCCCACTTATTATTATTATGACTTTCCCATAAAATAACATACACATACACACGCACACATAGGAGTATCGATGTGTTAGTGTTTGCTAACGGAGATATGATCTGAAGAAAACTATGTACTCGTACTTTACCTTGGCTGGCTCTTGCTCCGTCTTGTTATCCTTATTGCTTTTCTTATTACTTATGAGCTTTCGCTTTTTGCTGGCGCGGAGATTCTCTTGTAATTTACAGCAAACATCAGGCAAATGGATATCAGGAGCAACGCCACCTACAGTTGTCGCTGCACTGACTCAAGTAATTTAATTGCATTTTTAGTTTTTAATGAAATGTGTGAAACTGCAAGATGGTAAATGTCGGGCTTTTAATTTGTCTAACACTAGGGCAAGGAGCGGGAGAGAAAATTATATAAATCCTTACATAAATGCATACATACATATGTCGAGTGCGAGTGTATAACTATATAATTGCTGTAGATATAAAATTGTTATAATAGTATAACATAATCTTCGAGATTCTAATATTCTTCTTAAGCATCATGGAACGTTGACTTAAAAAAATATTTTAACATTCTACGGTAAGTTATGACACTCAAGGAGTGGTATGGTAACGACTAAAGTTTGAGTTTGCAAAAATTAAGGCCTGTAGGACCTGCTAGGCTTACCGAACATTCAAGCCTGATCCAATGCACAATCGAAACACATATTTCACAACCTCATCCAATAGCCTGGAACCTAGATGAACTAAAAATCTAAACATTGACGAAATTCAGCACCCTGCGGTACTTCTACAGTAGCGAGCATAGAAAGTGCAACACCTATTTTTTACAGAATAATCAGTAATAACTTTTAGGTAGCGGTTTTTTTTTTGAATTAAGTTCATCCTTTTTGGGTATATACGAGTGCTACAAGTAGTTCAGAGTTATTTTTGTTTTTAAGATTCAGCGTTGATGTAAAAATTAATAATTTTGAAAAAATGTCAAATTACGAGCACTTGATGGAGGACCAAAAAAATCAAATAATTGCACGTTTTGATGTGGCAGAGTTGAATATTACCAAAATAAGTAAAGAGGTTGATTGCAGCAAGTCGACTGTTAGGAGATTATTAGAAAAAAAAATACGTAGTAGCACAGTTGAACTGCAAAAAGGAACAGAAGGGATTTGTGAGACATCTTCCGCAAATGATCGAGTTTTACACCGGATGTCATTGAAAAACCGTTTTCAAACAGCTGTACAAATAAGAGTAGAGTTTATGGAGTCCAATTCAATTGCATTAGTGTGCATACAGTGCATCGAAGACTTAGAGAATTTGGCAATGGCTCGTCCACCCAAAAAAAAAACCGATGTAGATAACTTAAAATGAAGAAATCTCGTCCAATTTGGGCAAAAAAAAATATGAAAAGTGGCCACAAATTGATTGTAGACAAATCATGTTCTCCAATGAGAGCAAATTCAACATTTACGGATCCGATGGAATTCAATACGTGCGCCGAAGAGCTGGAGAGCTCTTAAGGAAAAATTGCCTTGAGTGAACAGTGAAAGATTCAGCGTTCCAAATGATATGGGAATGTTTTTACTACTATGGAATTGGAGATTCATGCTTCGTTAAAGGAACTGTAAGATCGGAAGTTTACAAAAATATTTTAGTCAATCACTTTTACCGTCAATTGAAAAGCATTTTTCAGACGCTATCGATGTGATTTTTTAAGACGGCTCTGCTCCGTGCCATCGTTTCAAAATGGTAAGGTATTTTGTTTTTTTTTTATTTCTATTCTAATCCCTTAGTAATTCTACGCAACGAAAAAAAAAATTAATAATATTTACTTTCTTCACAGATTAAAGAATTTATGATTGACAAGGGAATTTTTACACTTGACTGGCCAGGTAATTCACCGGACCTCAGCCACATCGAAAATCTCTGGCACATTATGGCATTGAAAATAAATAGCAAAATGCCTACCGCGATGAAAATGCCCAATGAAGTAATTGAAGAATTTTGGGATAAGAAAATATCGATGGGACATCTTCAAATTTAGTGGATTCAATGCCTAAGTGAAGTAAGGAGGCCATAAAAAATAAAGGAGGTGCTACTGTTAAGCGTGCCGTTGTCGATAGCGAACAAATTGAAAAAGTCGTTTTTTTCTTTCTATATAAAATAAATCTTTATTCCGCTTGACAAAGAGGCTTGACAAAAAAGAACTGACTTAACTTTTTATTTCGGACGAGGGAGAAGTCCACACGCACAGATATCAATTTGCCCGTCAGCACCACACGACTCTTACGTTTGCTTATTAATCTTTTCTTATATTTACAATACAAATTGTTATCCACGCGCATAACACTACAAAGTATTAATATTCCACTAAATTCTATAAATGTAAATGCTCTTGCCTCAGAATTCTAAAATGTACAAGTTGGTCATCCAATAAACAATAAATAAACATTTAAAAGGATTGTCACCTAATGCAAGAAAATATATGGTTTTTTCAACACTTTCTTGGAAATTCTGATTTGCTCGAATTCTGTTTCTGTAACAAATGGTTCTATATGCCGTTTTATTGCCAACAAGTTGGTTAACAATTTATGGAAAACACTTATGATTATATTGATTTTTTTCATTGACAAAAAAGGTAGATATGAAGAGTGATGTGGTTTTTTTTCGTGTTTCAGTTTCTATGCTCGCTACTGTATATTGGCTGACAATATCCCGAAAGCCAGACTCATACTGTTCTTCGAGGGAAATGCGGCACACCACTGAGAAGATGAGCATGTGGATACATCGTGGCATAGCAGTAAGTTAGACTACTGCGCAATGCTGCCCGGGATCAATCCCAGCAAGCACCTAAACATTTTTTTCACGGTGCCACCTCTTTAGAATGTCTGACAAGCAATCAAAGAGTATCATTTGTCAAGAACCTTCAGGTATACATATGTATGGAGGTAGAAGTGGTGTTTTGATTGAAAGAAGACCCGAATAGCGCAAAAGGGAACCTTTTTGATGTCACAACCTTAGTTGACCCATTTATTTGGAGGTTGTATGAGTTATCACACTGAGCTTGTTTGTTTCTGACCTATTGTAATTTGGCCATACATCTTTCTGGATATGACACAGTTAATCAGATTAGTCCACTTGAGACAACATAGTCTTAGAAAGTGTGAGAGTATATTATGATATTGCCCTTAACAGTATCTATAGGAATATAAATATGTTACGCTACTGAGCTAAACTGACCATCATCGCCTTGATAGTTCGTCGGCGCTCTTATTCCCTTCTATATCCTGGAACCAAGAAAAGAGTGACTCTAGACTAAAACCTAGCACATGTTGTATTGAAAGTTGTATCGAATGTCACCACTCTTCCTCGCTTCCATTTCTCTCTGTTTGGAATGCTGGCACCGAAGAGCTTCTTCAAACTGAGCTTGGGGATATTGTATTCAATTGAAAACATAAGCAGACCAGATTTAACTGTTTTCATATGGCTTAGCAGTGCAGCACCCATATTCCTTGAGTCGGACTGTATAATGCTTTGCTTTTGATATGGAGGTCAAGTGGCAGAAGGTGTGAACGCACATTAAGGGCATCAATTGGGCTCTTCTGATTTTGTTGACGTTGAATACCCAATTTTTTACCATAGGTTTTGTTACAGGCGTAGAAGACAATGCATGCTTCTTAACCCGTAGTTCGATATTCTCCTTCCAACTAAGTTTTGAGTCGAGGACAATGCCCAAATACTTAGCAGAGAGAGCACTGGAGGATTTAGTTCGTGGCTTTGTGGCTTATTTAAATTTTTAAAGCATACATATGTAATTTTTATGTTACGAGCAATCGAGGTTCTTCCAACCTACCGTGCTGTTTACATATTCAGCTCACATGTACCTCCTTCAAATTGGCCTGACAGATGAACATTAACAACTTCTGAGAACTGAGAACTACCCACTGCCTGACAAATGCACTTTTAAATCATTCACATTTTTCTGCTGGTTTTCAAAAGCAAACAAAATTGTGTAAAGTTGCCAATTTTGCCAATCGACTATTCCCCAATCTCCAACCGACAAAAACGCATGTAATTCTGTCAGAAAAAGATGAAAACTTTGCCTGACATAGGTCAGTGCCAAAAGTCCACACCGAAAGAAAGGAAACAATCAACAAAGTTCTGTGCATGCGAACTAAAAGTCTCACTGCTACTCCGATCGAAGAATGATGGAAAGAAGAAAAAAAAGTCCTTAAGTCCTTAAAGGTTCACCAACTTGATCGGAATTATGTCAGATGTCATGTAAGGCCAACAACGCCCGCTTTTCTTTTCACTTCTCACTTTGCAGGATTTCCTTTTGTGTGCTCCGGTGATGGTCAACCTATGAAATATTGAGTGGACCAGACAAGCACAAGTGGTGGTAAGTGGCCAAGACGGAGTTCTATTGCAAGGAGATGACTAATTGATGGACAAATTCTCCATCCGGGGGTAACTGCTGGACGCATCAATCATGCAAATAGCGTAGGAAGGTACTACATGTTGAACTACCACAAGTACAAGTTTATAACAAGAAAAACAAAAACATAAAAAATTAAATTAATCGTAAGGACGAAATTATTTAAAATCAATTTCTCGACAGTCGATACAGAAATCGGATGCTGGGCGGCGGCATGCTTGGAGAAAGGGATATATAAACTAATAATAGTGGCCTGTATTGTGTACATGACATGAATTATAATTAATATACGAGTATTGCCTCTGGCCTCTGGGTACCGGGTAATCGAATAGACCCAAAAATACTACTTGGCAGAGGCCTGCAGGCGACATGTCCTGACGATGAGAAGAGGATGATGTGATTGAGTAGTAGATGCAGTCCATAGATACGAGTACACCCCATAAAACTGCATTCTGTATTGTTATATTTAATTGGATTATAATTTAGCCAAAGGGTGATTTAGTAAGCGATTAGTTTTCATCAATATACGAGTATCGGTGTTGTAAATAAAAATATATTACCTATATACACATGGAATAGAAGGAAGTATGTACTAAAAAGAAAGAGTATCTAGGATATCAAATAATGACAAAAAATAGGAGAAACGATGGCAGGTTGCAGAGGAAAATCTTTAATATCGGTCCGATAAGAGAAAATTAAATCATTTCATCGGAATCAGGCGAATTTAAAAAAAAGGAATACCGCTAGAATTTTTAGAAGATTCGACATTTCAATATTTCAAACACACAGGCTATTCTTTTCGACGTGAATACTCGTAAATAATCTTCAAAATCGGTCCGGGGCTCATTGGTAGAAAGGGTTGGTTCCATTATCCCCACTTACGAAATCCCCAAACTAAAATCCACATATCAAAATTCAAAAACCAAAATCCCCAAACATAAGATCCTCTATAGTTCGAGTCTATCAAATAAATTATGTTTGTTACATACCCCCCTGTTCTGCATTCCACTTTTAGTGAATTCAACCACCAAAAGTGGAATTGGGTGTTCTGCATTCCGAACGAAACTATGAATTGTGGATTGTATGTTCGAAAGTGAATATTTTGGTGTTCTGCCTTCTACTCAAGATGACAGCTGTGAATTCGTGTTCTGCATTCCGAAAATCCTGTGATTTTAGTGAATTGAATTCACTTGAGATTCTTGACGTGAATTGAATTCACATGCCGTTGTAAAGTGAATCAATTAATTAATTTGTTGATCAGAATCATTTTGAAAAATGTGAGTAGAATAATTAGTGTATTAAAATAATTCCTTTGTTTAATATAGTAAAACACAAAAATTAGGGGCAAAAGAGTATTCTCTTGAATTACATGAAAGAAAATCAAGATTTCTCTGACTCCACTTCTAGCAGGATATCAACAAATATTTTCTTACTCACCCAAAAACTGTTTTTAAAAATCCAAAAATCATTAAATAAATTATTTTTCTTCAGTTGTCTAGCTTCTGCTTACAATGCTTCGGGAAGATCCAGAATGTTAGATGTATCTCGCAAAATCTTCCTGCGAACTCTCTCCATTCGGTTTTCTTCGCAGTTTTCACCAATCATTTAAAAATTTTGTTTTCCATTTTTTCCATTTTCTTAATAAAATATATTTTTTCTTAAATGTTTAACTCACTTGCACAAAACAAAAACCAAGAACTTAAAATCTCCAATGATTTTGAAATGATTTGACAGCTGCGTTTGACATTTCAAACAAATGAATTCGAAGTGGATTCCAAAAATTCGAAATCACTCGGAATGCAGAACACTGAATTCCATTCCGAGTGAATTTCAATTTCGGTTTCAATGCACTTTTACTCGAAATGCAGAATAGGGGGGATAGAATTTCTCTTACTTGGGAATATCCAGAGCCACGACAAGAACATGAACAGACACCGGCTCTAAGTTCATATTTATACTCCATATTCAATATTTATTTATAACTATTTTTTTTTTATTTTAATATTTACATATTTTTATTTTTTTTTTTTTTTTGTTCTTTTGTTTTTGTATTGCACAACTAAATCAAAAATAGTTTAATTCTTATCAGTCCATCATCTATATGAAGCAATAAACGGTAAATTGCCTACGCTACAAGCATTATTGGTCTCTCTTGGCATAAAATGGGGAAATCCCCAAAAAAATAAATCCCCAACTTTTGAAAATGTACAAACAAAATATTTTGTGTGTGCTTGGGGAGTTCGTGTTTGTGAACTTTTCAAAAGTTGGGGATTTTAATTTTGGGTATTTAGTAGGTCTCCCTGGTAGAAATTTGCTCATCACGAAAAGTGTTAATATTGCAGAGAAATCACTCTGCAGGGACACACGTAAAAGACCTAATGGCATGTAGAGAAGGTGGGCCTCGTCCCCACTAACTCACTCCCAGCCCAGTAATAGTCTAAATGTGAAAATTTGTCAAAAATGTCACTTTGAAGTCAGAAAATCCAACTAAAGTTTAATTACGGCATAGGATACGGAAAGGTTGAAACAGCATGTTAAATCAAACAAAATGAAACCAAGAAGTCCAGACCTGTGACAAGTCCGGAGAGATCTAGAGCTTACCGGGTTTTCTCTCGTACTTAAGCTTAAACAGACCCATCATCAACCATCAACCAAAACTGGTTAAAAGAAAGAAGTTCACTTATCAGATATTTCACCCAAAAGTATTTGAAAACCAATCTTCAACGCACGTCAGCATCGTCGGAAAAGATAACATTCTTCCACATGTCCTGAATCCAATTAAGAATTGTTTTTCAGTCCAAATTTATTGTTTTTTCTGATTCTCATTGACAAATCCGGCTTTAGTACTGGCTTGAATGCTATAAGTCCACCTTTTACGAGCGTTTTTCTTACTGAGCGTGCTTGAGTTATCTATTGTGTAGCTCGAAATAGATAATAACCCGTCAATTTTTTTTTCAGAAATTTGACGAGTTGTCAAACTTAGACCTAACAGAAAACATAAACAAAATATTAGATTTGCACTCCGAAGTGATTTTCCCATTTTTTTATTTTTTAACTACTTTGGTTCATCTTGGACAGCTATTACGAGCTAAATTCACCTCTAATTGATACGTAGACCGACTTTTGTGCACTAATTTAACGGCATGTTGCTACATACGTAGTGCAAAAAATATTGTAGCTCTCATGTTTTCCAAGAACTACCTAAAAATTTACTTTGGAGGCAGGGAAATAAAATTATTTTTGATAGGTTCTGAGGTATTTCCATGTCCAATAAGTATGTATGTTTCAAATAATATTTTGTGGTATGATAAAAAAAAAATGGTACGTTTAGAAATACGCGCGACCGAAGTGAAACTTCTTAGCTACATATAATCGTGGACAAAGGAAGATGAATTTGTGACAAAAGGACATTTAAACAATTTTCAAATTTATTGGATATTCAAAGAATATTCTCCGTTGTTTCTCCTCAAAAAATCCTTGAAAAAACTTAAGAAATGGGGTCATACGACACATAATAATTATGTATTTTCCATCAGAAATTTTCTAAGCTTTTGAAGGGAATCAAATTGTTCGGGTGTCTATTTAACCCCACTCTCGAATATACATATGTTCGGGTGTCAATTTTGCCCCGAACAAGTTGTTGAATATATGGATTCCTTAAGAAAAAAGTATTTGATTTCCATTTTTCCAACTATATGTATACACTGCGCTTCAACTGAATAAGCACAAACATTTTCTAAAGTACGTTGTCCATTTTTTCCAAACATTGTGCGTTAATGTATCATTTGATGATGCTTACTTTTTGCTTCTGATGTTGAGAAAAGAAATCAGAAAGAAAAATTCAAAAAGTACCGCTATTATTTCTCTGGTTCTCTTGCAAAGCGTTCCATATGGAAAAATGTAGTTATTTTTGCGTCAACTGAATAGACGCAAGGTCATTATCTTCATTGTTTATGAGCATTCTGAGGAGATTGACACATTAGATCAACAGTTGAAATGTTTTAAGTGAAATTTAAAGTTTAACTGAGATTCAAAGAAAAATGGGTAGATCAAAATCTCTGAATAGTGTTGAAAGAGCTAAAATCGATTTAGTAAGAGAACAAGGACTAGCCGGGCGTGCTATAGCTAACAAAATTAAACGAAGTTTAAGTGTGATCTATTCCTACTTAAGAAACAAAGATTCGTACGGAAAAAACATGAAAGGAGGTAAACAAACGGCAACAACAGCAGCTAATCGAAGAGTAATTTTAAGATGTGCTTCCAATTCTTGTGACTCTGCGGCAAAAATATAACAGAAAGCCGGTGTAAGTGCAAGCGTTTCAACTGTCCTAAGAGTGATCAGCACTGCCAATCATCTAAAACGAATGAAACTTCAAAAGAAACTACCGCTTAACGAGCAACGGAAAAGTATGCGTTTAGAATTCGCTAGACTCCATATGAGTTGGAAAAATGAATGGCGTCACGTCGGTTTTTCGGATGAGAAGAAGTTTAATATTGATGGCCCTGATGGGTTTAACTATTACTTCCACGATGTGAGGAAAGAAGAATCATTTTTATCGCAGCATCATAGTCGAGAAGTTGATGTTATGGTATGGAGAGCAGTGAGCTACTATAGCACTGTTGAGCTTGAGTTCCAAACCTCAAAAAAGACTACAATGAGTTATAAAGGAATCTTGGAAAGATAAAATTCTCAACTTTCGGACAATTTTAGACCCATAAACTGGACTTTTCAGCAGGACAAGGCCCCCATTCACACGGCGCGCATAGTCAAAAATTGGATAGAGAAGCAGAATGTGGAATTGCTTCAATGTCCCCCTTACTCACCCGACCTGAACCTTATTAAAAATGCTTGGGGATGGTTAGCACGAAAAGTTTATGAATCTGGCCGTCAGTTTGAGGAGAGAGAAATCCTTATTTCAGCCATTAAATTAGCCTGGGGCGAAATTTCGCTGCACTACATAAAGAGGTTGTACGATTCCATACTTACTTACTTAGTTGGCGCTACAGCTCGAGGTGAACCTGGGCCTGCTTCTCGCAACCATTTGTGTGTGCGTGTTATATTTTTGCACGAACGGAAGGAACCTACAGTTTTTTGCCGACTCCGAACGGCGAGTTGAGAAGCTTAATCGTGACAAATGATACTCTTTGATGCTTGTCAGGCATTCGAAAGAGGTGGTCACTGTGAAAAACTTTTAGGTGTTTGCGGCGGGATTCGAACCCAAGACCGCTGGCTCAGTAGTCCGACGCACTAACCGCTTGCGCTACGGTGCCCATGTACGATTCCATGCCGGACCGAATTTACGAAGACGTTATGAATAATGGCGCTAGTACCCACTATTAAAATTAACCACTAAAAATCTATTTTAAGACAGACTTGTTTCTTTTCATTCCATTAACTTTTATTTCGAATTTCAATATTTGTGTCTATTCAGTTGACGCAAAAAAAAAAACTGAATTTTTTCATATGGAACGCTTTGCAAAAGAACCAGAGAAATAATAGCGGTACTTTTTGAATTTTTCTTTCTGATTTCTTTTCTCAACATCATAAGCAAAAAGTAAGCATCATCAAATGATACATTAACGCACAATGTTTGGAAAAAATGGACAACGTACTTTAGAAAATGTTTGTGCTTATTCAGTTTAAGCGAAGGTATCTACCTATTCATTGGGTGGGTGTCCAAATTAATTTTGGAATGCATTCTTTAAAAATGATCGAATGAATTCAATTTTGTGATTTCATTCATCGACTGCATTTCGAGACTTCAATAACAGGAATGCAATCACCATTCTCAAGCATTCAAAAGATCGCATTCTTTTTTTTCCTAGCTACCATTTAATTGAATGCATTTGCATTCTTTGCATCCATTTGCATTTTTTTGCATTATAATTTTGCCTTAATTTGCTTTATTTTACTCAATTTACCTACACCAAATAAATTTAAATTAACTCAATAAATGCACAGTACTCCAAAATAAAACAAAATAAAACAAAATATGGCAAAATAATGCAAAATATTACAACTCTGATCTGTGGGTATACTACTCGCACGCACAATGCTACTCTCCACTCAATCAATTTTCGCTGTTTCTACTTTGTTACCTATTCCCCACACCAGTGATATCCATACATACCACGCAACCAACCGAAATCGAGTAAGAAGCTTCTTTAGATAGGGGGGACCACAACAGAAGAATCTTCTTACTCGACTAAGCACTAGCCGGGCGAGACGGGTTGCAGCAAAAGAAAATACCAAAAAAGCTGTGTATACCGAAGTCACAACCCACTGAAGAATGGTTGACTCGCACGACCATATAACTTAAAATGGTTTGAAAGCAATCTATTGGATTGATGCAGCAGTTTTCGGTTGCGATTAATATTTTTCATTATCTGTGGTGAAATGTTTAATGCAACCATAACGCGACCATTTAACGCGACCGTTCAACGCAACCTTCCGAAGTCGAGTAAGAAGTTTCACTTCAAAAACTATTTCAAAAAGTTATTTTAGTTCAACTTCTCTTTTACTTTTTTAGTCCAAACCTATGATGCTTTTCCAAAACCATACTTTTAAGTCATGTAGTTTACAAGCAAATTTTTACGAGTTTTACAAATCGGAAACACATTGTTTATCTCTACAAAATATATTTCAAGCTCAGCTTCCAAAAACTTGCCCAAAATGGCAGATTGCAATATCTGATTTACTAAATTAATCAGTATATACAGGCTCGTGTTTCATGTTGTTTTACAGTTTAGTTTGTGTGTCTTTCATTAAAACCACCAATTGGAAATTCTTAGTTCAAACTTAGTCAACCCAGCCATCCTCAGTCCACATCGTTGGACATTCTCCTCGCTAGCCACGAAATTCTCAATTTGTATTCCTTACTACATCAAGGTAATTTCAAATTCATTCCATTCGCTGGCCACATTTCATCGGATTGCATTTACCATGCAGCTGCAGCAACAGCACTACAAGCCATCCAACCACCGTTGAAGAGGAAACCCACAGAAGCAACGAAAAAAAAAGAAAGGTCAAACGAACAACTCTCCCAACCCCCGTGAAAAGCAAACATTTCCTATTTATTTATGATGCAAACCCCACCGAGCGTCCTACCACCAATTCCCGTTCATAGAATCTTATCTGGGTCTCAGCGTTCTAAGCCATCTCGCATCGAATGGATTTTCCGCCCGTTTACCATTTTGTTTTCGTCCTTTTTTTTTTTTGTGGGAACAAATTTGCAAATACTAGAACTAAAGTCCGAGGACAATGGAAGGAGGCTGCATGCAGGCAACAGTGGTAAATAAATAAATAGAAAAAAAAATACATCGTAGAAACGAACAAACCTGTAATTCCCTCACCGAAAATTCCAAATATTCACATCGGTATGAATGTATGCAGCTGAAGACCGAAGATCCTTGATTCTGCGCGTCCTAATAGAATAGGACTCACATTTAATTCAAGTCACGTAGGCCGTGCTTTGTTCCTATAGGATTGTTCGGAATTTTTCTTCCTACACCCTTCTATGACTGAACAGCAAAAAAAAAAGGAATAGGAACAGAGCACACATGCATGCGGCATCGGTTGCATTCCGGTTTGAAATTCTTGATTCTGTGGAACGAGCTTCGGCTGAGGAAAAAATGGACGGATATCAAAATGCAAAACCGTGCCCAAAGTACAGCATGTACAAATTTTGGGATTTTCGAACTCACCACGAGCCGATTGGATGGCGACAATGACTCGTCAACAAAAGGATATGAATTTTCTTTAGCCCTCCCACCGTATTAGGCTTGTAAAGTAGGGAGATGCATTGGAAAACCCTTTTGCCTTCCTTGGAGGACATCATGAACTGAAAATACCGAAATAGTTGGAAGTCACGTTTAAATCTTTTAAACAGTTTGGTCCTGTGACAGAAGAAGAAAAAACGCCTCCCTTATAAATACTGATACTTATTACTAACAGATTGGGTGACTCGCTTTATGGGTCGATACCAATACGACAGTGACAACGACTCAAGGCGACCTGTGGTAGACCTTTTTTCCCATCTACCGCTCAATATGTGTCATTCGCTACTGGAGCGATATACTATGTGATTGACCAACAAAATGGAAGCACTAAAGGGATAACCAGAGCTAAAAGATCGTGGGTTTGTTTTTGTTTCTTCCTTTTTTTTTTTTTTTGTCGGCGGACTGGTTATAAAACATGGTAACTGCCGCAAGAGTAGGAAAAGCGTAAAGGAAAGTGAGAACCGTTTTATTTCTTTTTTGTTCAAAACCCGTCCCACAAAACGACCAAAATCGACAGCACAGAGCCTGGGAGTTTGGTTTTTTATTCGTTCATCGTTCGATTTGGGGTAACAAAACCGATACGTTGTGCACAGTGACATTTATTGGCGGCGTCCTCGTTGCGGTTGCCTGTAAAGTGTAAAGGAACGAAAAATCAAATATTAAAGAAGCAATTGGAGGCAACGTGGATTGGAGTTGGTTGTAAAATGCAGTTCGACGTTAAATTTGCAGTGAAATGAGGCGTGATGGTCACGCACGTTGTAAAGATATACTCGTACTTTGGAACTGGATGTACTTGTATGTAAATGTCATTTGGAGGACAAGCCCCTGAGAAATGGCAAGAAGATTGTGTCGTTAAACGTTAACGGTGATGTGTTTTATTTTTTGCGGGACAAAAGTGAAAGCGAATATTGTGATGATCTTTAGATTGGGAGTTTTCGATTCAATTGATATGTACTCCTTTTTTTTTCCATGACACCGGACTGTGTATATATCAGCTTCTATAGAACTGATGACACAAGTCACAATAACGGTTAAGAAAGGTAAAATACATTTATTTTTCTTATAAGGGGATTCTTAGGTAAAAATTTTCAAAAGACACTAAGAACTCATAGTAGTTTGAGATTTTTACTCACTAAAAATACCTCGCTTTCGATTTCAAAGAGGCTAACTTTGCATCAGACGGACTGGTCAGGAAAGGCTCTGATATGGATATAACACTAGCTGGCAATACAGCTAAAAATCTAATAGACCGCATCACCAGTAGATGAACGGACGACCAATGGCGCAACGTTAACGATTGTGCCATAACCCGCAACCTGTGGCGATGATGGTTAGTATTTGAGTTTTAAAGGCACAAACAGCTCATTTTTACATTACAAGCTTTATATTAAATTCACTTTTGTGAGCATGGAATCTGGGAATCAATTTTATATATGTTGTAAATCCAATATTGCGGACGCCCCAGATGGTGGATTACCGTTATTTTCACAACCTCCTTAATATGGGTATCAAATGAAAGGATTTGACAAGTAGGATACGATTAGCTAAGTGACGTGATTCTGAATTCAATATGGTGGATGCCATAAGTTGGCGGATTACTTTTTTCTTCACAACCCGCATGACATGGATATCAAATAGAAGGGTTTGACGAATAGATTCTCAAACAATATAGTATATTTTATGACGTTGTAAATCTAATATGGCGGACGCCATAAGATGGAGGATTACAGTTATCTTCACGACCTCCTTAATATGGGTAACAACTTAAAGGGATTGACAAGCAGAATTAGACTAGCCCAGTGACGTCATTCTAAATTCAATATGGTGGGCGCCCCAAGATGGCGAATTACCTTTTCTTCACAACCACCATGGCATGGGTATCAAATGAAAGGGCGAGTAGAATCTCAAACATTCTGAGTAAACTTTCTCATATCCAACCTACCCAAGCTAATATAAGACGTAAATTTGTAAAAAAAAAAACTCAGATACTAAAAAATGGAAAATAAATATAAAGATATAAAAAAATGTTTAAAAACAAGATTTAATGAACTAAAAAGTAAAAAAAATAATTGTTTTCCGAGTCACCAATGTGTGACTATAAATTAAAGCTTGTTTTTAAAAAATTATTTTTTTATCTTTATATTTTTATATGCATACATTTATAGATTTACTATTTTACAATTTTATAGTAAAGATAAAAAAACACTCGTACACATTCAAAATATAAAAACTGAAATGGAAATTCAAAAATAAAGAAAAAAAATCCGTTGAAATAAAATATAAAACTCGAACAGTTAGCGAAAATAAAAATGATTGGGTATTTACGTATATGTTTCAGCCAGGTTCTTACTATATACATTAACTTTAAAACGTACTTATGAAATAAATTCTAGGTACAATCAAGAATCGGCAATACATTTTTTTTTATTGTTCGTATGGCAGTATAAACGTTTTTTTTTTAAAAGAACACTTTAGCTTATCAAAATAAATTAATTTATTAATTCTTCGAAGTTTAACTCTCAGACTGCTACAGTATTTGGTATGAGTTTAATTACATGAAAGGAAAATAAAAAAAAAATAACAATTTGTCCACATAAATCTCCTGCAAAATCGCACAGCCAAAGTTTGTTCTACTTATTGATCTACCAAAACTTGGCAGGTAAAGACCAAATTTAGATTATATACCGTTCGACATAGGAAAGCCGCATGGTAACCGCCAATGTTACCGAGACTCATTCTGTAGTCAGCATCACCTAATTGTTTGGATTGCTTAACTTTGGAACCGGTCGATTGAGTGCCACCAAAGTCGACACAGAACATGACATGTGCGCTGCAGCACTTCATAAGTGACCACCCAGCGTAACATCGAATACAGATGATGTACGGATAATACGAGCTGTGAAAAGCAAAAAGTAAGTAAAATAAATCTAAGCCAATATCTTTGGCTCTCTTCCGCCATAAGCTTCTTCGTCCCATCTCAGACTCTTTATAAATTAATATTGCCCAGAACGTGCAACAACCTGATATTGAATTATCCATTAACTTTCCATTCACATAGTAGGGTTGGTTGTCATTTCCATCTTCCATTGGGATTTGTGGACCACCATTTCATTACCAAGCCCTGAGATATTATTTGATGGGTGCGGCAAAGCGTAACGTAGTTTGTCCCAGAACCATGGATCGCCCCACTTAATATAGGTATTCATTCGCAGGTATGCCTTCAGATCGGGGTCTAGTGTGTCAATGTTACCAATTTCTCCAAGGATTATGACAATTACCCTGATTCTTCCTTCATTCAAAGCAGCACTGTGCGCAGTTCTAAATTCCATACCGGCCCAAATGGATTCAATGAAATTCGGAGAAAGTACGATAATGGTTCGTCGAGATTCATCAACTGACCGTATTATCTGATCGGAAATGAAGTCACCCGCCATCCAATCGCGAACGTGTAAACAAAGCTTGAAAGATGTTGGGCCATTTTCTAATTCTGGAACTAAGTAATTCATGACAAAGTCCTCATCCTTTTGCGAGAATGAAATGAAAGCATCGTACTTCTTATCCTTGTCCAACTCTTCCTCTGTGACACACCATAGACACATTTTGTGTGCATACAACCAAATCTTTATTTCAAGTTGATATCTGTAGTACAACGCTGCGACGGCAGTCACACAAAACCCAATCACGAGAATGATCATACCCACTACAGTCACTAGTCCTTGCTTATCGGAACAAATAGTATTAACAGAGATCTCCAGAAATTTTTCTCCACTCACACATTGCATTTCCTTCAGATCTGGAAAGCGTTCGTGGTATGAGTGGGCAAACTGAAATAGATCTTTCGATTTACAGTCACACAACCATGGATTGTGGCTTAGAGCTAAGGAGTACAGATTTATGTTTGATTGCAATGCCATCAACATACTGTTGGTCAATTGCTCCAGATTGTTGTAAGACACATCCAATAGGATAATGTTTTTGGGCAGATTCTCGATTGATATTTGAGTAAGGGAATTATTCTTCAAGTGCAGTTCGGTTCCATTCCACACTTCCATCATGGACAGTGCTGGGATCTGAGTCAATTGTGTATTCGAACAGTTTACCACCAGAATACGATCAAATGTGTTTTCCAAACAAACACATCCAGTGGGGCATAACCATTGCGTACTGGACTCATCGAGCGGACAGACAAATTCCATAAGTAAGAACTCGGCTATAAAGCGGCCCTTTAGGATCGCAGGGGCGTTACACTGAAGTTTTTCAGTGGAAAATGTTATATGGCGTCTTAGATTGTGTCCAACATTCCCGTTTAAAAACGACAAAAACGAGGCGAGACCACAGTCGCATTTGATCGGATTTTCCCCAATGGCTACGTGAGTCTTCCGAATAAGGACATTCCCGTCACCAATCTTCAGATAATTTATTCTGTCAAAGTTGATGGTGCGGATGGTATTGTGAGTCAAATTTATCGAGACATCGCCGCTTAATTTTTTCAAGTCTGTTTCATCGAACATGTCTATGTTGTTATAGCTTAAATCTACATGACTCGGCGAAATCGACCAGAGTTTCGGAATGGAGGTAATCGAATTATTCCTTAAATTGAGTGTGGTAAGTTTCCACAAACCTCTGAATAGTCTACGAGAACTTATATTTATCTTATTGCTCTCCATGTTAATGTAGGTCAGCTTTTTGGTATTGGTGAATGCTTGGGTACTAATCCTCACCAGGTTATTGTTATCCATGTAAAGTTCTTCGAGATTTTCCAGGGAATTAAAAATGTGACTAGGTAAGCAGAGAGGAAAAGATGAGATAAGATGAAACTTAGATAGAATATAAACCTATGTCTTCAAACTTACGCTGTAATATTCTTCAACTTATTGTGGGATAACCAAAGGACAACTAGGTTCCTTTTATTCCAGAATATATCATCGGGTAACGCAATCAACTTGTTCCTGGTGAGATTCAAATACATTAACTCTTTTTGGTCGGCGAAGAGCCTGGGTGGCAGCTCAGTAAGATTATTCTCAGAAATCGTTATATTTCGAATGGCATTGGAATTTGCAAAGACATCAGGAGAAATGGTCTCCAGATTACAGTTCAAAATCACTTCCCTCAAAATATGTAAATTTGAGAGCAGTCCCGCTGGCAAGTGCTTCAATGCCACTCCATTGCCATATAGACGGAAGTAGGTGAGATTCTTATTTTTAGAAAACAATCCAACTGGTAGGGTTCGCCATTGGTTTCCACTAAGATCGATGTTCTTGAGATTCTTTAGGTGGTAAAACACATCTAAAGGCAAAGTCGCAATGTTGTTGTTATTCAGATCAAGTTCAGTAACCGAGGACAACCCCTCAAAGGCTTCCTTGCTGATACTTGTCAAGTTATTAATCCGGATAATTAACTTGTTGAGTTTCTTTTGATTATTAAATACGCCAGGTGGAAGATCTGTTATCTTGTTATCTGCTAATTCAAGAAACTTGAGATTTCTTAGCGACGCAAATGTATTTGCTGATAGTTCCACCTTATTCGAACGAAGACTCAACCAAGTCAACTTCTTCAGATCAGTGAATGCATCATCTGGCAGTGTGGAGATTCCATTTGAGCTGAGCTTTATACGAATGAGATTGTCGAGGCCTTGAAAATGAAGACGTTTAAGAGATCCACCCAGTTCCTTATTATCCAAGAACAGAGTATTTACGCGAGTGATTCCAAGTTTCTGAAGAATAGTTTGAATTGGTTGCTCCAGTGGCAGTTGACACTGATGCATTCGGAATTCTAAAATATTTCCGATGCTCATCTTTGGCAGAAAAATGTATTCGAGCTCGAGCGGATCTATCCTACGACATTCGATTTGGACTTTTATGTTTTTCTGAATGCGCATTGTGATGTTGAATCTAATTCCCTCACCGGGACAGGTAATGTGAAACCCGTCCCCTACAGGTAAACAGTTGCATAGGTAATAATGACTCGATATGTTATAGCAGTGTTCGTTAATCCTATCTGTAGGCGCAAATTGTGGCAATGTGCTGGCTGCCGATATTTGGGCAATTAGTAGGAGTTGAGCTGTGAGCAACAACTTTTTGCTGATCCAACGGTCCAGACTCATTTTTTATTTCAATCTTTTATTTTAATATTGGAGATAAGTGCTTCAATCTGGAAGAAAACAAAAATTCAATTAAAAAAAAATCATTAAGGTCAATATTTGCACTTACAAACTTATATGGTCATGGTCATGCAACAGGAAGTGTCATTTTAAATCTATAGAAAAGAGTACGGTGTTGGGCGTGGTCTGCTAGCTTCAATTCTTGTAGAAAAACGCGGGTTTTCAGTCAGACTCTCAGCTACGGTGGCGATATTTCCAGCTGACTTTACCCCACGAACATGAGTTGGAGTCCTCACACCGCTAACCTGGCCGAGAGTGACTTTTAAATTTTTCGATTTAATTCACTAGGTATATCTGTGCGACTGAGTTCTTGATGATGACAATTAACGAAACTATTTCCCTATATTTTCACCGTTTAAATTTTCACAATTTCAACATGCTGTGCAAGTATTTATCGGACCATATTAAATTCTCGAATTGCCAACAAAACAAGAGGAACATGAGGAGACGTACTCTTCCAGGTCGAATTAAGTAATCAACGGATGGTGGTAAAAAAAAACGATTTTATTTATCCTTACCTTAGCTATTATTATAGTCGTTCGAGGCAAGAGTGAGCATTTTGGACTTCCGGCTTAAATTCTGACAAATTTACAACATATAACAAACAAAACAGCCTATTAGCTGGTAGCTCTATATTTAAGGAACAAATTAATATAAAAATATTTTATAAGTTTTCATCAAAAAACCAAAGTAAGTCAAGTTGCGCACTCTTGCCCCGAAGTCAGGGTAAGAGTGCGCAGAGGTATGGGTAAGAGTGCGCAGCCAGTTTAAGTCACAGTTTTCGTAGTTTAAATGGTTTGAAACTGTGCTTTCGCTCAAACCAAGTTCTTCGGTAGTCTTTCATGGACTTTTGGGCTTTCAATTTCCTTTCCGTTTGTGTTTGGTAGATACGAGGCATTTTTCTGGAAATACAGAAACAGAAAGACAGTTCAGCTACGAGCTACGATCTACCGCCTACGACTATGATGTTCCTGTTGCATCATACGACAGAAGGTAACAGCCCAAAAATTGTAGCACTAGCACTCTTACCCACAGAACGACTGCGCACTCTTTCCGTAGACGCTACTTTTTTTTTCATTGTATTGAAAATCTAAGAACGAATAATATTATCCACTAAAATTGTATCTTAAATCAAACACACTTATACACTGTTTATGCCTACATACTATTTATGGAGTATTGAGTTGCCACGCTTTCCTGACACACTTTTAAAAATTATCTTTTTTTTGTAACAAAATCCGGCTTTTTTTTCTTGTTGCTTTTCTTTGTACTGTTAATTAGAAAATTTTCGAAGAAGTTGTTCTTCATTGGCGGTAAGTAAAACACACATTTTCTCATTTAGCGATTTCTGCTAATTCTTTCATAGCTGGAGAAAATGGCACTGCGTATGCGTACTCTTACCCGCTGCGCACTCTTACCCCAAGCGACTCGTCGTTATTTACTCACGTAGAAAAAACAGCCAATGTATTTTCTGGCAGTGTGGAGACACGGTGTGAGCACTGAGCCTCAGACGAATGAGATTGTCGATGTACAAATCGCTCAAGTATATTCAGTTCAATTTATATCAATTAGCTACATAAATGGGCACCGTAGCGCAAGTGGTTAGTGCGTCGGACTACTGAGCCAGCGGTCTTGGGTTCGAATCCCGCCGCAAACACCTAAAAGTTTTTCACAGTGCCCACCTCTTTCGAATGTCTGACAAGCATCAAAGAGTATCATTTGTCACGATTGAGCTTCTCAACTCGCCGTTCGGAATCGGCAAAAAACTGTAGGTCCCTTCCATTCGTGCAAAAATATAGCACGCACACACAAATGGTTGCGAGAAGCAGGCCCAGGTTCACCTCGAGCTGTAGCGCCAACTAAGTAAGTAAGTAAGCTACATAAATAAAAAAAAAAATACAAAAACCCAATTAATAGACAGAGTCTATGGTTCTGGGATCTGGAAATCTCAAAATCCTATAAATAAAATATCAAATCAATTAGCAATTTATATAATTTAATCGCACTTTAAAAACACCACATATGTGTGACAAGTACTGACATAAAATGTTTCCCATGAAACAATGCAATGCCTTGTATTGGAGATAAGCGTTGACCTGCATTATCGCAGATACGGATTTGACAGCTCCAGAGATTTTGTTTTATGGTTATTTATATGCAAAAGTTCAAGACACACTAGCTAATTACATATATGTATGTACAAACACATGTAGCTTTTAACTAATGGCGAATAGTTAATAGCTTAAAGCTTCGCCAAGTAGAGCGCAATCCAGCGATGCGGGTAGATCGCGCTGTTGCTCGCCGCGATCTGTGATGTCAAACATAAAGCGGGCATCTTTCAGCGATCCATTTATTAAAGTGATTATCTCCAGAATACAGAGTAGTAGTTTGCATGTTGTTTGCACAATTTTCTTCGCAGTGCCTCATTGAACGACTGGACTATTCTAAATCACTTGAAAGAGAGGTTGAAAATAATCCAGCCGGTGCATTCTCAAACGCACAACCCTTGATGGAGAGGTCAAGTGGTTCCGCATATAAAGTGCGAGATCAGTTAATGAATTATTTTGTTAATAGCAAATTAATAAATACATACTAATCTATATATTAATACGTGCAAATTAATTATTAATTCAAAATAACTATTTGGTTCAGAATATTACCTATTTCATTCCAAGTTTTCAATATTTTTGAAACATCTTTGCACTCGAGATGTCGAGTATCATACAGAAACTCATTTGGGCACAACAAATCTAAAAATGTCTCCACATCATACGTCATTAGCCGCGTTTTATTATCACCCATGATCCAGATTGGATCATTGGTGTGTATATGCATTACAGTAACAATACGCTTTCATTTGGATCTATTTTCGTGATCCAGAAATTAGTTCGGCTATTTCTCAAAAGGATGCACTTTCCTAAAAACCTGCAATAAAAACCTGCTTAATGTTCGTATCCGTGCTAAAAAACCTGCGCTAAAAACCTGCTAAATGTACATATGTGTCCGTGCTAAAGGTTGTGTTATAAAACGGCAACTTCGCGCTAAATGTTTGTGTCTGAGCTGAAAAGGTGTGCAATATAACCCAGTTTTATTTTCTGATCCAGATCAAATCTGCATAATAAAACACGGCTATTATTGCTGTTTGCACGCCGCGATCTTTGTAAAAATTTACAACCAGATATCTTCAATCCGCGGCCCGCACAGTGTGGTGAATAGCAAATCTATCTGGACAAAATTAAAAAATCAAAGTTTACCCACGTGACTTTAGATCATGTGTGAAGCATCTCAATACATTAAAAATAGATAACTGTAATTCATGTTTTGTGTTTTTTTTTTTGTTTTTTATTTCTATCTCTGATTAGGAAAAGCTAAGAAAGTTACCTGTTGTCAAAACTCAAAAGGTGCATAGAGATAACACCGAATAGCGTATTTTTTGTGGGAGTTTAGTTGATGATCTTAAACGCTACGGTGATATTATTATTATATTTATTTTACTCGAGTTGAAGTTAAAATATCATAGTCTTTATTTAATAATTCCTTAAAATTACAACTATTAAAAAAAAAAATGTTCTGTGGGAAGGTCAAGAAGTGACAAAAATAAAATATTGTTGCTTTTCAAGGAGAGTTAAATTTAATTATTCCGCATAATTCCGATCTATAATTACATCTATATCTTTCTGTATAGTGTTCTCATTAATTTAAGCCAAAAACATCTTGCGGATTCTGAGATTTTTGAAACTTGGAAAGAAACTACGAAGATACATACATTGCAAAGACGTGGTTTTTGGCATTAAATTGTATTTTTTAACCCATTTTCTACCGGTGTTCGATTAATCGAACGTGAAATTTGTCCTTTTTTACTAATTTTTTTCTTTGTGAAGGTAAATAATATAAGTAACTAGTTGAACCCATGCTCGCCTTGCTTCGCATTCTATTCTATTTAAGGGCATTCTCATTCATACAAATATGCAATTTCAGTTGGAGCGAAGAAACATCAAAGTATTTGTCTAAGTCCACAAAAGTGTTTAATTAATTTTGTTGATTAACTGCGTTTTATCAAAAACGTTTCAGTATGTAACTTTCAGGCCCTAAATGCAGATTTCATAGTTCTCAAAAACCGCACCGCACCGTAGCCCATCAACACTTCCGCCTCTACCAGATGTCGTTGCAGAATTGTAACTCTAGGTCTGTTGCCGTTACATAATTTAGGCGGGCTCAAGTTTCTTAGAAGAATAGTAGGTAGGTACACCCACTTTTAGTTTTAATTTATGTGATGGAAGCCCTGGATGGAGCGGATAGAGAATTTAAAAATTCGACCAGATAGCTGGTTTTTACCTCTTGGTCTACCACCCGGTTGATTCTGCACATTGTCCATGAACACGTGAAAATATCTCGCTATCAATTGCTGGAGCTTGATCATTCCGAGGCAACAAAATAGCTCGCTCAAAAAGCTAAGAATTCTCACGGTTTGTTAGTTGTGATATAAAAGGATAAATTTACTTTTTCGGAAGCGTTCTTCCACCAATCTTAAGTAACATTGCATTCGTCCCACACAATTAAACAACAGTCACAGAAAACTCAAGCATTATCACTATTTCGGGGAATAACGTAGCTACTAACCCTGACGACGCGACATCTAAGGGCAATATTACCTTGGCTTCGTATCAATGAACAACCAATACTTCCCAGATGATTTATTTATGCGATGATGATATGTACATATATGTATGTACATATAGGAACCAAATTTGTTAATAACATTAATAAACTAAAAATGCAATTGACTGCTCTAGAAAATTCTCTTTCTTTTGACACCTCATTTGCTAATATTGCTTGAGTGTGAGAGCCGCAAATGATTGTAGGACACATTGAAGTGCAAGCCATATGATCACGTTAGAGGTTAGAGCGCGCACATATACTCACACACACACTATTGCAACGATACCCACTGCTGCCCGGCTGCTTGCAGTGGTCACCACTGAAGGAAAATTGTGGGCGATGCTTTTAATAATTGTCTTGTAAACTGCTCAGCTTCAGGGCAACCCAGAAGGATGTTTTATATCTCAAATGATTGAGGGACAAATCTACTAATTTCAGCTATTTTTTTGTTTTTCAATCCGATAAGCCATAATTGAGTTAGGGCTGCATAATCATAATATTCCTCACCGATATACAGTTATTTTGACTATTATGTAAAAACCAGTAGCTTGAGCAAAAAAATACATAGCAAAAAATCCTCTACAGTTTTACAATATTTATAGATATAGTTGATATCATATATTACTGTGATTATTGGTTTTTAAAAAAATTATATTTAGAACCCCCCTCCCCCCACCCGTGATTGTGGGTGGTTGCTTGAAAAATATCTTAAGCATAAGCCTTTCTAGTAAATCATATTAACAATATATAATTACAGGAAACAAAATGTAATGATGAGGTTGTATGGCCAAAAGGTAAAGCTATCTTTTACAATCAAAAAATCAACTTCAGACACCATCTAAATAGCACAGGTATGGGACAAAATTAGTATTCGGTTAATCGAACGTTGGGGCTTATCCCATCATATACCAAAATCCCATACAAATGAACGAATCGTAATATAGGTAAGTGAATAGACAAGATTATTTAAGTAAAAAGAATAACATTGAGTTTTTGTATTTATTGATGATTAGGAGAAAAATAATGAAAAGAAAATAAAAAATATTCTGTTTTAACCCTGTCTATTGACTCAGATACGATTCATTCATTTGTATGGGATTTTGCTATATGATGGGATAAGCCCCAACGTTCGATTAGTCGAACATTTAATTTTTGGACATACCTAACTGTGTAACGGGGCGAGTAAAATAATTTTTGATAACAGATTTGAAATCAGGGGACACCAATTACTAAAAAAAATATACTTTACACAAAAAAAATTAGTAACTTTTGCAGCGCGGTAGAAAATGGGTAAATTCCTTTCAATTCCTTTTAAGCCGCACTCCTCACATCAAATCAACCAATGAAACTAAGAGCAGGCAAATTGAAAGAAATTTCACATCTAAAAGTAAGAGAGAAGAATAAAAAGACTTAAATCATTTGTTTGATCCGAGACACAAAGTCATCACATTTAACACATAAAACACTGATGACTACACGAGTGAAATACATTTATCCTTCCTTTTGCTAGTCTGTATCGCTTCGCTCCATAGTGAATGGCAGCTTATTGCACGCCACTAACGCATAACTTTCGCTCGACATAACCAGCATACATATGTAAAAGGCCGCGGCCCAAACGCAAAACGAATGAAAAACGCACGATAATATATCACAGTGTTGCATCAATCCTTCCATTACATGGTAAAAAATGTATTATTATTTTTTTTCTACACTATGTCGCTGCCACACCATCTCGTACCACGAACGACTTCCGAAGGATACGTGAATGCATCATCCTCATTGGTTAGAGAGAAAGAAAATGGTAGCAATCGCCTGTTCCAGTGGCGACGTCCACATGTGCCACTAAGTCGTGCAAATGATTTATGTCTTTAATATGTGGACTTTGATCGTAAAATTGTCCACTTTCAGTCTATACGGACTAAGGCCAGGCGACATTTCTTCATTTCCCCCGAAAGGAAAGGGATAAATAAATGTTACGAATGGGTAGCGAGTTCTAACTCGTGCATTGAATAGATTTAACAATTTAATGACCGTTTGAAATGTTCATGTTTTTTTTTTTGTTTATAAAAACATAGTATGATAAAATGAAACTAGTCCTCATTATCCGAAGTCCTACTGTGAGCTGTTACGTAAACACAATTTAATCACTTCAGCCTTAAAAATGACTTACAAACGCCAACTAGAATAAAAGCTACACTTGGTATTCCTGGCAGTCTCCACGCTAGCACAAGACTTTTATTTGGTTGTGGGGGCATTCCGTACCCGCCTTCGAAATCAGTAAAAATCAGATTGCACTAAAACTGGCGTATCTGTAAGACTGAAGCTAAAGTGTAATCATCTCTTCATAAGCGTAAAGGTATTCTTCTGGAGGCTACTTCTTGTTTGACCTAAGAGAACCCGATAGTTCCAAGTTTCTCGATCCAGATGGATTTTCCACGGCACGCAAACAGATCAAAGCTATGCCAGACTCTGGTTACTCTCTGTCTACTTAACAGAATGAATGTCCTTTCATATGATATACCATTTGTATTTCACCTCAACTTCTGGCCTCATAAAAATGGATTCGGTTTTTTTGTTGGCATTTGAGACTATGTACGTTTTTAGAATAAACTAGCTGAGCCGCCCGGCTTCGCCCGTGAATACAAACAGTCGCGTCGCTCACTTTTGCAATCATTTGAACTATAATATTACGAACAAAAAAAAATCCCCATACAAAATGTATGGAAAATCGATTTTTCTGAATTTTCCAATTTTCCTGGAAATTTTCCGGAATTTTCCTCCATAGTGTCCTTCCTTGTGCCAATACAAATCCATGGAGCCCAAAATCGTGAAAATCGAACGATTCGCTTTCGAGTTATGCGTGCACACACGGACGTCAGTCTATTTTATATATATAGAATATATAGATTAATAAAGAGCTAACTCTTAAAAATAACCACCATTCATCAAGGACTCCTCCCCGAACCTACTGGCAGCTGCATTGCAGAGCGAGCAGCAATTCAGAAAGGAAAAACCATTGCTTGAACTCGGTCTGGAAAAACTTTGATCCAAAGCATCCCAATGGGCTTGAGAAGTAAGACCAATAAATGTTTTACTCTAGATCTAGAGCTTAGAAGAAGTAATCTGCACTCTTACATCAATATTAAGGAGTGTGGATACCTTACATAGTCATGTCGGCAACAAAGGAAATACTGCCAATAATGCAATTTTCGAATCTCCCTACTTCTATCAACTTACGAGAAGAATTTTCATATGACAGCAAAAAAGAGTAGTGAGCTAAGATATGGAAATACTGTAGCACATATCTTCACACCCACTATCCCCAGGGCCACCCTAACCTCAGGGCTAAATTGGCTAAATAGCCCCGGGCGCAAGCCTCTATTCATAAAAATAATAGTAGTAATTTTTATTCAAAATTTTTTCTTAACAAAAATTACCAAATAACCTGTTCTAAATGAAATTCAAAATATTATTATGCAATTTCATTTTGTTTTTGAAGTGAAACTTCTTAGCTCCGGTGTGAATCCAAAATCGTGTAACGAAAATTCGTCACGAAAAACATTGCATCTCTTTCAGAACCCAACGTATTAGCACGCGTTAGAATGAGATACACTCTACACTCAGTCTCAGCTTTGTTCACAGCCCAGCTCAGTCGGGCGGCCGCTCACGCAGTGTAAGTGCATGTGTGTGCTACTTGGTGGGGTTTCGGGTGGTATACAGTGCTATCGCGCTCATATATGAAAGCATTGTATCTTGTATGTGAAACCACTCTCATTAAGCTCTTTTCGAATTGAAATATTGAGAGCGCGAATAATGAAAATTAAGAATGAGATTGAGAACTAAAATATGGGATTTGACTTTTACTACTTATGAGCTTACGACTTACGAGTATGACGGATTTATTTCTTTCATTGGTAGGAATTTGAATGAAACCATATGAGATACAATGAATAAGCCAAAACAAAAGTCAACATTGCGCAGGTTATAGATATTCAAACTTTTGGTAATTTTGGTGAATCAAAATAAATAAGTTGTTAAATTCAGTTGTCCGTGTTGAATGATGTTGATGTATGTAGGTATATGTATGATTATGATATCTTTCTTCTGTCTGTCCGTCAATTTCGCTCTTCGCTCTCTTGCAATCTCTATCTCTCTGTATTTATCTCATTCGTAAAATTATATGACCAATACAAATAATAAATACACCATTTTTAAAAAAAAGTTTCACTTTTACCGCGTGTGACTGACACACACACTTTTTTTTTTTTTAAGGTCTGTTCATGTTCGCCTACGAAACTACGAAAATCTACGAAAAGTTACGAAAACCCGTTTGCATTGGAAAAATATCATAGTTTTTCGTATAAGAGAGTGCTCACAAGAGCGTAAGAATTTTCCAAATGCTTAGGATTTTAGCTGGAGAAAACTGTCAAATCTGTCAGATCACATACATTTTTCATTTTTTTGTTGTTCAACGCGTTCATTTATTTCTACGTATTTGAAAGAATTTCACCCCTACTCTTCGAAATTTGACCAAATACGAATATTTGGTGCAGAAAGTACGTGAACTCTGCTCTTTCGGCAGATGCGGCATAATAATTTAACTGTTCAATGTATTTTTAAATTCTACAGCAATCTTTACTCTGTATACTAAAGCTATAGCTTTAGTTTTAAAAATAATTTTTTAAATGTATTGTTTAGCAGTTTTGTGTTAACTTACAAAATTTGTTTTTGTTCATATAATTTTTTCTTAATTTTGTATGAATTTGATGTTTTTTCTGGCACCTTAATATTACTTTGCCAGTCACCATGCTCCCGCTGCCATCCTGTGCATTTTCTTACGAATAGGGGCGCATTATTTTTAGTAGCCCATGAGCGCCGAATATCTTAGGACGGCCCTGACTACCCCCATTACAACAGGATCCCCTAGAAGAAACTATATACAAGGGAAGATTATATAAGAGTAGGGCAAACGCTGTTTACAAGCTGACATTCCTAGAATGACGAATCTCCAGAGGAATGCATCTATTTATCTGGCATATTTTTGTTGAATGTCCTTTATCTTGTCAAATCGCTGAATCATCAGAAAACATACCAAAACCCATCGGATACTGGGGCACTTCAATGCATAAAGATTGGTACTACAGCCCACCACGAATATAATGAAATTTAACGTAATTAATCTTTTTTTCATTAACATTAACCATTTTCTTATTTTTTTATTTTATGTAAAAAACTTTTTTTTAATTTTAGAGGCTGGAATTCAGATTTAACATAAACGGTCGATTGAGACGAGGACCCTAGGATTTGAATAGTATGTCTCTATCATGCTTCGGAGTCTATGGTTTAAGTTCAAAGAGATAGGCGGGCGTTTGGTGGCATTCCTCCGAGCAGTTGAACTGTAATGAGCCTAGTCTAGCTTTGGTGTCGAACGTTGGACAGTCAGATGAAGGCTTTATCACCGAGATCCTTCAGTTAAAGTACAGGATACGATTGATGCTGTAGTTGCTGTTAATAGTTTATACATTAATTTTGTAGTTTGCTTAAATAAATAAATAAATAAATACAATTTTTCGAAATGCTATCGATCAATGTATACTTCGACTTGCAGCCCTACTTTCAGTCTACGAAATGAACGAATTAAAAGACCAAGTTGACTTCTTTCCATTTTAAAGGAAATGTGAAAAATGAAAAATATTACGCCTCCCCAAAACTAATAGACATGAGTATGTTTATGAAAGATGGTTTCACTCTAATCCATGCATGTTACACGCCTGTAATTAGCCCAACCGACAGCTAACATTTTAAGCAGATGCCTAAAGGGTATTAAAAGTTTGACATAATGACAAAGGCCTAAGGCTCATCGCAGTGCGTACCTTAACCTTACACATGTCGATCAAAAGACAAAACATCCCTTTTGCAATGTCAAGGATGATGTACGATTAAAGCAATCATCTCGCTTCGTTTCGCATCAAGGAAGTGCCCGTGCCCCAGCAACAGCCTCCTTATTAAAATGTTCTCCCACAATAACAAATAAAACTATAGTGGTCCGTCGGTAATACCAATCTTCCTATTCTATAGCCCCCTCCACATTATCGTTTCGATGGAATTTATATTTTCCGCTTGAAATATGCTAATGCACCCTGGGGGTGGGGGTGGAAACCAAGTTAGTAAGTGGAATGGAGTCAAAAACAAAAACCCATGAAATGAATTGGAATAATCCTTGAGGCGAAAACCGGTACGACTGATTGACAGGCATGGGGGGTACTCGTACTCGTACATAGGAAGGCCTAGTGACCGTCTTAACTCGAGTGAATTGGCGAAGACAAAATAAATTGATTAGACATTTCTTTTGCGGTGGTTTGGAGGGTAGATCCCACCAGAACTTTGCTGCCAGAATGAGTCGCGACTAATTTACCAAGAGAGTTTTCTAATTATGTTTAGTTTAGTCATGGCAATTTGACGTCAGAGGGGTTGGGATGGCTTCCGATTCTTGCCATTAGCTATACGTTAGCATAGCCTATAGGGTGGGGTTGTTAAATGGAATTTTAAATGATGCCTTCAATTGGGGGATTATCGGAAGAATTGAGAGGGTAATTAGCATTCCCAGTTAAAATTTTGACATTTGAGAAAAATGAAATACAAACAGAATAAGAAATGTTGGTCCAGACTGATTGACAGATGAGGTAAATCTGGGATCTATCGATCTGTTAGTTGTGTGCATCTTAAATTTAGAAGAAATTCATTGCTGGTCTAAGAAGCGCCTGAAATATCTGTTGATTCTGTTCTTTGGAAAGGTAGTAGATGTTAAAGACTGAATTTATGTTTAGAACCTTAAACTAAACAGAGTGCTACAGAGCCTTGGTCTCAGGTGGACCGGTCAGGTAAACTGTGTCATATCCAGAAAGATATGACCAAATTCCAATAGAACATCTCAAGAGCAGTGGCAGTTAGTACAGGACACTGGCCAATAGAGGACCATGCAGCCAAACTATCGATCCCTCACAACAATTTTTGTCCAAGCTGGAATAATGAAAATTAAAAAACGTCGCTTATTCAATTTCTGTGCAAATGTCCGGCTCTAGTTAAAGCCAGGCAACGCATATACCTACTAGGCAAACCTTTCTTCGGCGACCATAAAGAGATATCCGAGAAGAGAATTGGAGCAATTATCCTTTTCTTAAACTCTACAAGGTGGATACAAATATCTCAAACTACTTACATCCGAATAAACGGGTCACCTTTGAAACCGCGCCCTTTTTCGCGATATTTGCGTTTTCTCTCCACCAAAACCGCCTCTACTATTCACCTACCTCCTATACAGCCTGTTTCGGATTGTCACAGTGAAGTTTTTGTTTTTATTTACTTTAAATATTATGTGACTAAAAATGAGTGTTTGAAACGAGGTGTTCCCTCGGTAAACCTCCACTTTTCTGGGAGTAGTATATGTACGAGTATGTACATACACCTATGGGCATACTACCATTAGTAGAAAAAAATGCATTATCGCCGTATACCTATGACCGCGGATGTTCCCATTTTTTTACTGAATGCTCTTGTTATGAAACTGAATTCCGATGCACCGGATAACATTTATAAAACAAACACCCCCATTCCCAATGTCGTACGTCGACCCGTATTCATAGTCGTATCGCATTCGAATTTGTATTCCCAAAATGGAATGCGATGTATAGGGGAGAGTAGTGTACCTCGGACCGATTTTCAGAAAATCAGCGTTTACTCCTCACCATATTGTCTCTTCATATAGTTGAAGACTCGAAACTATAACCAATTTATTACTCTTTCTAAAATATTTATATAATATTTCAAAAATGTTGTTAATTTATCCCAGGAGTGATCTTGGTTTTCTTAGTCCAAGGTACACTATGTAAGTGTACCTTGGACTAGACCACAGTGTACCTCGGACCATACACACTAAATTGCAAATTTTATCGACAACAGTAATATTAGGTTTAATTTTTATAGCTAAAAAAATATATAAATATATCTTAACTGACAATTTATTGCAAAAAGCAAAGAAATTTTACATTAAATGCTGAAAAAGTTGAAAGCAAAGTTATTGATTGATTGATTGATAAATGCATTTCTTTATTTCTTTAAAGTTCAAATACAAAACATCAATTTAGAAATTTTAATACAGTAAATAAATATGGAAATAAAGTTAATGTAATGGCATTAAGTATTTTTTAATAAAGAATAGGGCTAAATGCCATTTCGTAAATTACGTATATTAATTTTTAAGATAATATGGGTGGGGTGACCCTTGATAAAATAAAACTACGACACAAATAGAGCAAGGAAAGTTTAAAGAGAGATAGAATATAGTTATATTTTATATAAACAAAATTATTTCAAATACCCGAGTTTTTAGTAAGAGAGAAATGTGAAATCTGAACAATTGTACATACATGTATCACCAGAACCTCAGAGACGAGCAATTAAGTCACAACCGGAGAAATCAATTTTATACTCTCGAAATCAAAATTAAATAGCCAACTTTTTAGAAGTTTATTAAAAATACTTGGTAATACGATTGATCTTATCACTATAGGTAGTTTATTAAATAAACTATCTTATCACTTTATTTTCCTGGGAAGTACATATGATAGTATGACTATTGGTCAAAACATCCTTTACAGTCTCCTCCAGTGAAGTTTTATCGACCTGAGGTCCTTTTATACCTGATATAAGTGAACTAGATTCAAATACCGAGATATCCAAAAGGATTACAGGTTAAGTATGAATCAATGTGTTAGTTGGACCGGTCCATGGTACACCAAAAGTATTGGTCCAAGGTACACCATGTGTACTTTATTTATTTTAGTAACTTAAATTAACCTGACTTCCGCTGAATAGATGAGTCAGTAATTTGTTTATAAAAATTATACGGAGCTTACTTTCACTCCAAATTTTTCCACAACATACTTCACAAATATACATAAAACTTTACTTTTGGGGGTAAAAAAACATTCCTAGCAAATTACTCACTAGGCTAAAACGACACAGTGCCAGTTTCAAACTGAGTCAATGTGTTACAATATGGCACATAATTCGTAGAGGCACTTTTGTCAAAAGAACATAGATATACTACAAAAATCCCGCTCGGACCGAGGTACACTTGTTCCAAGGTACACTACTCTCCCCTACCATATGACTAGACCTCGGAAAACTCTGCTCAAGCAGCAAGCATGCAGATTTCGCAGATTTTAGCGATTTTTGGACGTGCATGCATATTTAGCCGTTTTACCGAAATCGAGCATATTTAACTAATTTTTTGAAATTTTCATTCTGAAAAAGTCTATTTTTTAACGATTTTCAACATAAAAACAGTAAACGAACGTAGGTACTACGAAAATGACAAGACTAGGCTACATTCAGTATGCTTCGATATGTCGCCAGCCTCCGATTTGTTTGTGTATTGATCGATGCATTTGGGTGGCTTTGGACGAGACTCAAGACAGTGAGTACCGATTCGTCGCAAATTTTGTATTCGGATTGATGAAAGGTGTGCAAGAAGACGGCCAAGAATTTGCTGAATGTAGGTATATTGGAAAGTGCATAATTATGCCAGTAGCGTTTCTGCGTTTTTCGTCGATTCGCTTTCGTTGTTGTATTCACAAGGTTTTGGTCTATTATGTCGAATAAATGTAGGAATAAAATACGATAAAGTTCTTTTGACTGTGACCGATGTCGGTGCGTTCTATGCAAACACTATTTCCGAAGATGTTACACGTAACTTGTTTTGCACACGGCTTACATCGACTGGCTGATTTCATCCGACTCACATTTCCGATTGTTAACGATTTGATTGCAAAAGTTCAAGCCACTTTCGTGAAGGTATGCATTTATTGCTATTTGTCTCACATGAAATAAAACCGCAATTGGCCTATATCAAAAGCAATTTCGTTGTGATCGTCCGCGTAATAACAAAGCTGGAAGCGCAAGAACTTGGATTGAACGAATCTTGGAGTAAACGAAGCTGTTTTGTTGAAATTGAACATGCTCCCACGAAAAGAATTCGTAGGTAAGCTAAAGGCCGTCCACGCACGCAATGTCAGCTACGAATCCATCAGAGAAACACGCAATGTATTGTACGATGGCAAGATTTTTCTGTTTTTTGAGCACAATTTCGAGCATATTCCATCTATTTTTCGTGCAGATTTGCGTGCATTTTTCGACATTTTTGGAGCAGATTTTTCTGAAGTCTACATATGACAACCCATCTCATGGAATGCATTCCAACGCTCATTTGAAATGTCAAATACCAAGTGTCAAATATGAAATATCAATATAGAACATTTCGTGAAGTGTTTGGTTTGGAATAGTCATAAATAACTTTGATAAAATATTTATAAGTTCAAAGTAAATTTAAAAAACATATTTTCAAATGTAAAATTATAAATTTGTCTAGTATGTACTTGTACATTTACTTCTATTAGTCGCAATCCACACGTTGACTCATGAGTCGCGACTCTTTTCTATTTTCTGTTTTCAACTGTCATTCGGTGAGGCGCTTTCATCCACACGTTGACTTTTGAGTCACGACTCCTTTATAATTTCTGTTTTCGTAATTTGACAGTTCTCTTTTATTTTTTCTTTCGCTTTTGAAATGGTTACAGCTCTGTATTTATTAGTTTCTATGAAGATATGTTGCTTATATTTTGTAATTTTCCTAAAATAGTAGCTATGGAGGCTATGTACTAGGTGTTATACAAATTTGGATGTATTTCATAGGTATATGCATAATTACTTAAAACATCAATTTTTGTTCGTCAAATGAAATTCTTTCATAATTTTCAAGACAATTGCGCTTTACGCACAACGAAAAGAAATGAAGCGAAATAACAAAATAACGAACAAGAAAAAGAGAAACGTCAAAAAGAGTCTCGGAAAATTCTGCCCGCGACTCACCACGCATCAACAACGGAAAATGCTGAGAACGGTACACAAAAATTCAGTGCATCCGAATTCCGAAATACGAAGTCAATTGAATTTCTCCATTATCTCGAGATGCGTGGCACAGATCTTAAGTGAATCTATAGAACACTACTTGAGTGAATGAAAAGTAAAGGAAAATGAAACGAAAATGCCCATATTTGTCATGGACTAACCAATGGTAAAAAGAAAGTTTTTTCAGGCGAGAAAAAATTCACACTAGATGGCTCTGACGGTAATAAGTGGTATTACCATGACATAAGGGATAAAAAAAAAAGAGCTGTAAATCTAAGCCGAAATTTTGGTGGAGGCAACATAATGGTTTGGGCAGGATTTTGTTTTTCCTCGAAGACGCCGATTTGTTTTATATCCAACAAAATGGACGCAATAAATTATGAAAATCCTCTGGATTGCTCGGCGAAATTGATCTTCCGAATATGATAATCCAACAAGACAATGCACCAATTCATCGGCCACATATCGTAAAAGACTGGGTTTTAGGCAAAAATATAGAATCTATGAACTGGCCAGCTTAAAGCCTGGATGGAGAACCTTTGAGGGATCTTGTTCAGCAAACTCAAAGCAATATTCTAGCAGTGCAGAGCTGCGAAGGAAATTCCCGTCTCGATAATTCAAAATTTAATTATCTCTATGACCCAATGCATGGAGGCAGTTATAAATGCATCTGCAGGCTATACTAATTACACTCATGGACAAAAAAAAACATCGCTTTCGAAATAATTTGTATTCTCTCCTTTCCGACGGAAGCCAATTTATGTATGGTGAAATTATTTATAAGCATATATGTTTTTTGTTATTATCAATATTTTAACTATCTGAAAATTCCTTAAGACTAGGTACTGGTAAGTGCTCGGTGTTATTTTTATTCGGTAATAAGTCACAATGGGTTAGTTTTTTTCAAAGATGATTGAAATGATATTGACTCTTGAAGAAAAAGTGTATATTGTTGCTTCGCGTAAGGAGAAAGTATCACATCGCGATATTGCTTGTCAACAAGGGACTAATGAACAGAGTGTGCGGAACGTTTAGAAATATTTTGCATTGCTCGGAAAGCTGGAAGCGGAAGACCCAGAAAGACATCTCCTAGAGATCAACGTCCGATACAGCGAATTTATTTAAAAAACCAGTTTGCACATGCTATTCATTCTAGGAGTAAACTGGGAAACAACAAGTGATTGGACAATAGGCGTATTTTTTTTTTTGCAAGCCTATATAGGCTAAACATGTTTCAGCAATATGTTTTTAATGTTAAATACAATAAAACCTCAACCTGGATAATTATCGAGTCTTATTTTTACATTGAAAGCTTTTTCGAAGTCTATATAGGTTACAAAAAAGCACGCTTAATATTGATGTCGCTTTATGGAATGGGAGTTAATGCAAGGCGTCCTGCAAAGAAAACCACTGTTAACGCCGCGAATGAAAAAACAAAGGCTTGAATGGGCAAAAACTTATACAAATTGGACTCAAGCCGAAATGACAAGAGTGATGCTTTCGGATGAGACCAAAATCAATTTATTTGGCCCCGAGGGCAAGGCGGTGGTTCACCGAAGAAAAGGTGAACGATATTCATATAATTGCATTTTACTCACCGTTAAGCATTCTCCATATATTATGGTATGGAGGACAATAACCAAATTTGGTGTTGAATAAATTGTAATGATTATGGGCTCAGTAAATGCCCAAAATACCAACACATTGTAGAAAACGATGTTGTGCCTACTTTATAGCAAATTTGCCAACACTGGAGTTGTGTGATTTTTTATAACGATGCAGGTCTTGCCTATAGAGCAAAATCAGTAAATTTTGCTGCTGCGTATGATCCGTAAACTAACATTTTTATAAACCTTTTTTACTTTACTCTAATTTTAGGTTCAATACTACAAGGATTCTTTGGGAATCCCTTCCATTGCCTGGTAATAGCCCGCATCTAAACCCCAGAGAAAACTGTTGGCATTACATGGGCAAACAAATTTGAGAGACAAGGCCAAAATCTGTTACTCAACTGGAAAGTATAATAGAAGACATCTGGTATCAAAATTTTTTAATCTCCTATATAAAAAAAATTGTTTAATTCGGTGGCAAACAGGATTGATGAGGTCATTGAGATAAAAAGTAGAATAACCAAATACTGGGTTAGCTGTACATTAGATGAATTTTTATTTGATGTTATTTAATTATTTAAAGGTTGTATTCAATATTTATTTAGGTTCTTTTTTTATTGTTACACCTGCATACGTAGTGAAATTTTGATGAAACTGTTTGCCTAAATAAAACGTAAGATTCCCTTTTTTTTCATGCAAATGCATATATATTTGAATTGTGTGGTCATATTTCTATGACTCTAATAAGTCTTAACTAACAAGGTTTTCCATATAAAAGCAAAAAAAAAATAATTTTATAACATAAGAAAAACTTTGATTTTTTCACGAAAATTGAGGAAAATGTGCGAGGGTTTTTTTTTGTCCAGGAGTGTACTAACAATTTTAATAACCGAACAAGAGCCTTTTTTAATTATTTCATATTTTTAATAAATGTTTCTAAATGTTATCTATACATATAATTAAATCGCTAGCGCAAGAGCTTGAGATTCCTCCTGAGAGTTTATTTCTGCATCGATCTCAATGATTCGTACACTGATCGAAAGCTTATCAACTGAACTTTTTTCGTCAGTATAAAAAATTTTGAAAAAGCATCGTACATAATATGAGTAAAGTTATTACGAAAAAACATTATTTCAACGTATATTAAAAAATGAGGAGTCAAAAGAGAGAATGTCCTGGAGTAGTTTTAAATTGCACTCCCATTTTATAAATATTAACAATTTAACACTTAACCTTAAAACGTATGTATATCTCAGGTCCACGATCAGGAAAAGTAGCTTTTACTTTTTGCTACAAGGTGCTACTGGATGCCAGTAGGTCTAAGTAGCCATTTCATTCTTAAACTATAAACGGTTGTAGGGTTTCCACATGCGAGATTTCTCGTATCTTTTATTTTAATACAAATTTTATTACAAAAAATAAAATAACTGTTATATGTATAGGGTGGCTGATGAAAGCCGCTACCAAAATAAAAATTAAATAACTTTTTTCTATATAAGGAATCTGGTTAGTTTTTTTATTTTGTAGATTGATTTTTAGATTTATCAATTTTAGACACTGAAACAAGAATTTGGATTGTCCGCTGCTATCACGCACTTGAGTCCGTAGTTTCGGTTCAAAGAGAGTATAGGCGCACGTTTGGCGGCAATCCTCCGAGCAGATGGATCATAATGAGACTTGTTAACAATTTTGCCGAGCATGGGATAGTCAAAAGAAGACCTTACCATCGAAACCCTTCAGTTCGGATGCAGGAAACAATCGCTGCTGTAGCTGCTGCCATACAAAACAATCCAAGAGTTTCCAAGCTTAGTATTTAGTATTTAGTATTTATTTATTTCAAAGCAACAATCATTTATAATAGACTTTATATCATCTTTAATAAATAAATGAGAAATAGAACAATGAGCAATATTCTGAAGTTTATAATGAATTTAACATTACGATTATAGTTTATAACATGTATAGTAATTTATAGGAGAAATTAAAATTCTTATGACAGTGAATTAGAATAATTTAATTGCCTTTTGTGAATCTACATATATAAGTATATAAAAACTAAGAACTAAAATATTGTGCTAATTTGCCAAATGCCGAAAGAGAGTTTCCCTAAAACTATTCGTACTGCAAGATCTCCTAATGTTGAGAGGAAGCGAATTCCAGAGATGTATAGCATGAACGAAAAATTGCCGTTCTGTACTCTGATAGGATACACGCGGTTGGATTAGAGTTAGGGAGCGGTGCGAGCGTGAAAATTTTAGTTTTTCGTATAAATATGGAGGCTGCTTGGTGGTAATTATTTTGTGTAGGTACTTGATTGTGCAATACTCAAGATATTTATTTAGCGAACATCCCAGTATATTTTTAGCATAAGATGAAATATGGTCGTACCGTCGCAGTCCATAAACATAGCGAGTAATGTTGTTAAAGGCAACGTTGAGCTTACGTCTAATGAACGCACTACTAGAGCAGAAAATTTCACAGCCATATGTTATAATTGGGATCAAGAGAGTCTTAACAAGCATTAATCTCGTATTTAATGGCGTGTAGCACTGCGACATAGACAGATTTCTAAGAGATGCATAGATTTTACCTATTATAGTAGAAATGTGGTCATCCCAACTGAGGTTTTTATTCAACCAAACACCAAGCTTATCTGCTCAAATGGGTATAAGCAGACAGTCATTGCAGTACAATGATTTGGACTTATTCCCATATAAAATTCAAATGGCCAACAAACTGAATCCAGCAGGCTTGCCGATTCGCTTGAAATTTTGCCAGAAGATGCTTCAAATGGTGGAAGAGGACGGAAACATGTTGAACTGTCTTTTTATATCTGACTTTTTAAAACTGTCGAATATGGAGTGTTTCAACCCACAGATACTCCATGAGACGGAATTGCATCCACTCCGTGTCACAGTGTGGTGTGCAGTTTCATCACGCTGCATTGTCGGGCCCTACTTATTCGAAGAAAACGGTCACACCGTTACGGTTACTGGAGACCATTACTTGAGCATGTTGAGAAAGTTTTTCTATCCAGAATTACGCCGAATGAGAATTTCTTTCAACTCTGTGTGGTTTCAGCAAGATGGTGCAACTCCTCACATAGTCCGGCCTGTTATGACAGAATTGCGACGAAAATTTTCCAAAAAGCTGATATCCAGAAACTTCACATTCCGTTGGCCCCCCAAGTCGCCTGACCTTACTGCACCTGACTTTTTCTTGTGGGGTTATTGCAAACAGGAAGTCTACAAAGCAAAACCAACAAATTTGAATGAACTAAAGCAATCCATTCGAGAAACAATTGCGGCTATTCCTGTCTCAACTCTCCAAGCAGTAATGAACAACTTGTTGGTAAGATGCCGCACATGCACCAACGAGCAGGGGGTGGCATTTAAAATCCATTATTTTTAAAACTAATTAAGCTTTATTTAATAAAATTGAATGAGCTTTAAAATGAATAAAAAAAAATGAATTCCATACACTGAAAAAAAAAGTTATGTGAGTTTCTTAATGTAGCAATATTCATCAGCCACCCTGTTCTTTGTGAAAAAAGAAAATAAGAAAAGTTTTGTATCTGGAAGTAGGTATATTTATGTCTATGGGTAATTCATTGGAGAATGGTTTACAAATACTTTTAAGTTTGAACAGAAACTGGTGGTTTCTTTATACATACAATTATTCCGAGACTGTGATTCAAAAAATCGCGAAAACTTGCAAAAATTAAAGTGTATTGATTTTAAAATAAAGTTTCAATACGGATAGCATTTCTCAGATACAATATCAGACAAAATCCCTTCTTCGCTTTCTAATAAAAAGGCTTACCTTTTCATTATACTGCTCAGCCCCAAAATCATTTCAATCAGCGTTCCCCCAAGACCAAAAGATATCAGCTCCGAGAACATTATTTCCAGAATAATTACAACTAAAAACAAAAAGGAGAGAAGTGCGCTGCACCGCACACTGAAAACAGGAAGTGAAATCCTTTTAAGCCAATACGCGATTTATTTTTAATTACAGCCGATAAATTCCGCAACCGGAACGCTTCCCCAATTGATTGGAGTGAACTTTTATGGAATCATTGTGTGCATTACCCACACACAAGACACAAGTCCATCCTCGATTAATCCGGTATCCATCGCCAGCCCCCCTTTTAGAAAGCCGCATAAAACATTGTACCGTCATTATCCTTTGGCAGTAGCTTTATTGCCACAGCGGAAATAACTGCTGCTGCTTCTATGGCCACTGAGTGAGATTTCCTCCTCCTCTTATACTTACTCAGCTCAACTCGACTCAAGTTTTTTTAAGCATCCTAATTTCCGCTTTAGGACTTTATTCCCTTTCCCCGCCAGTCGTCGTAGCTTTGATTGTGATGTAAATTTTATTCTACTGCCGCCAATTCTAGCTTATCATGTCACTCAGAGTGGGGTGGGCCAGAAAAAACACCTTCTCATTGTATCACATCTGAATGGTTACACATTAGCATTATGCGTGGGTCACGCTACACTACTAATTTGCATTCGACAGTCGTGCAAGTAACTTGCACCCCCACCCCCCAGTATATGGCAGTTGAGTCCTTTAGTCCTTTAGAGGCAGCCCTCCACAGCATAACGTCGCGTACGTAATGTGAGCTGGTTTGTTGTACCCGCGCTCGTTATGTGACACTTAGGCGTCGCTTTCCTCGTTTCACCTATGTTTTCAACTCCTGCCCATCGTGTGAGTACGAGTACATTTTTCTGTTCCTAATACCTTTTCATTTGTGGCAGCAGAGGAGGACACACATACTCGTGCGAGTAGTATTCCCTTCACTAACGCTGGAAAGTGAGTGTTGCATTAATGGGTTGCAATATGAATATTAATGAGATGTGTTATATAGAGTTACTTTTCGTCCTGACATAAATATTCCATTATAGCGACATTCAGGTTCTAAAAAGGATAAAATTGTTGCGCACACCATGCTCTTTCTTTTTGCCTTCTTCGTCGTCGTCCTTGTCGTTGGTGTGTTATTAAGTTGGGGCAACCCAACGGATGTAGAGAGATCTTGGATGGATGGATTCGTATCGCTCTGTGTTATTTATATCTAACATGCTGACGCGCGCAGGATATACTCGTGCGAATATCTATATCGTCCTGTTCCACGTGTTTTTTACCTTGTTTTCCTGTTTCTTTTATAGAATCCAGTGCAGCAAACGGACGATGAGTATACGGGCGAGTGTCGTCGCCACCGCTTAGGCCTGGCTACTTATTTGATATTCTAGAATACTAACGAATGTAATATGAATGTGTGTCGAAGCGGGTATCTGCGGGGGCAAGTGGAAAATGGCGTGGCACCTGGCCACGAACATCAAGCGAAATGAGTTCAGCGGGAGGCCGAGGCACTGGATTTGTTTAGTTGTCATGCCTTTTTGTAGAGGATGCTGCTGCTACTAATTAAATGCAAGCAACCTGGAAAGCATGAAACGTGTTCTTTCGATTTATATTTTGTTTTTGTATGCAGCACGGTTTTAAATGGAATTTTTAAAGCACTATTTGGACGTCTGTTAACGCGCAGTTGGAAGGGGTAAATTAGAACACGAGCGTACATTGAGGTATCTATATGTTTGTATATATTCAATGGAAACCAAGTGGAATTAAATCGATCAATGCGGAGCCGCCAAATGGAAAGTAGGCAAAACTGGATTAACAGACATTAGGCTGAAGTAACAGGCACGAGGCACGTTAAATTTAAATTCAGGAATTATAATGAAACAGCAGTTGGAGCTGGTTGATTTGTAAAACAAAAACCGCATTAAAGTGCTCCTGCAAATGATGACCAAGTCATAAGGTAAAGGCTTATATGGCATTGGCATGTTTGTAATTAGATAGATGATCATTTAAGATGAACTAGGGCCTTAACCTTGAATTCTTTCAATAAATAAATAATTATCTAGCTTCCTCTAACTTTAGACACAAAGCTAGTTGAAGACCCATTTTCTTTGACTGGTCCACCTTGCTTTCAATGTCTTCTTCTATTGCCTTGTCTGGCTCTTGCGATGAGCTCAAACTTCTGTTCTGAATAGATATGTTTCTGTACTATAGACCTGAAGGATATTTTTAGACGTAGCTAAGTCTGCATTTGACAATATCCAAGAAGAAATTTGCCACAATTTTGATTGCTGAATCATCAAAACTCTACTTGATATCCATTTCAGATATCTATGGAAACATTGTATTCGAAAAAAAGATTTATTGTTTCAGTGTTGACAAGATGAGCATTAATTTTGACAGAGCTTATAGTGCATAACTTCAACGGAGATGATATCGATATTTCTTCCTTTGCCGGAATATTATTTTTTAAGAGCAACATTGATTCGTCAGCATCTCACAATTGCTCCAATGCCATAGAAAGTGGTCATAAGGTGTACTATGTCTGTACAGATTTCTTTAAAGCTTTTGATCAACTATTTCATGAGATTATTACCTATAAACTTAAGGCGTTAGGTTGGCTCTTACGTTAGCTCATCTAGAGGTTATATCAGATTATATTAAGAGGTTTTCTTTCAGACTCCTTTTAAGCAGGATCCTAGTTACCTAGGCTCACGGTTTTTTATTCTTGTTACTAAAAATGTTCCTTATTCATCCGTATATTTTCCGACGACATGAAAACCATTATAATCATAAATGACTGTAGGCCAGCGTTGCCGTTAGGGACGCTTTCGCGTCTTTTTGACGTTTTTTCGGCGATGGGACCCGGGACCCCACTTTTCAATAAAACTCCGATTTTGACGCATTTTGAAAATATAGGACCCTCTTTTCAATTTATTTTCATTTCATGTTTCTTTTACTTGTAAAACATGGTATTTTACTCTTAAAACACACCCATTTTGTTCAACCAGTGATGAAATCAACAAAGTATTTTTGTTAAGCCCCTTATTTCTAGAACAAAGATCATTGCGAGAAAAATAATCGTAGCGTAAAACGTCAAAATTCTCGCACCTTCACTGCGAGAAACCATTCTTTCTCGCAACGAGAAAATGAATGGCCCGGACCATTCTTTCTCGCAACGATTTTTTGACATTGTTTTCAATGAAAGAGGAAACAATTGTATTAATTTTGAGTAGCATAAAGGGAAACTACACATTTTCGCACCTTCAAACGTCATTTCCTCTTTTAAAAAATTTAAATTTGTTGTTCAAAATACTCTTAATTCAATATGGGTGATAAGAGGAGGAAAATAACACAATAAATAAAGTTCTCAAATGACGAAGGAAAATGTCAAAACTTGTACGTCAAAAATCTCGTTGCGAAATTTTAAATTCCAGGAATTTACCCTCAAAATCTCGCACCACAAGCTACGATTTTTGTTTCGCAACGATTTCTTTTCTCGCAACGATTTTTGCTCTGGGAATAAGGGGCTTTAGTCAGAATTTCCCTTCTAAAAACTCGTTCTGCATACATGCTTTTTTATCTTGGTTATTTTTTTTCCCAATATTTATTTTATTTTAGGTTTAGCAATAAGATAAAGTTTTTCGAAAAATTGCATTTTTTCATACAAATATAAGTGGGACCCCTTTTTTGGACGCTTTTTGAAATTTGCTCATGGCAACCCTGTGATAGCACGTGCAGACTGCCCATGAAATCATGTAAAATGTAATTGTTATACCGTAATGGACAAATAAGAGTTACCACCTCCGAATTTTTGAGAACCTATCGCTACAGATATGTTTTAAAATTTTTAGAGAGTAAAACTATCAGTAAATGCTTTCAGCACTTGTTGACGATTAATCTTGTCATAGAAATTTCTTGTTTTGGAAGTTTTTACTATCGTATTTTTAGTGCAATACAATAAATGTGTTACTGTAATACAAAAAGTGAACTCAACATGGAAACATTTTAAACAAATTTGATTGAAATCCGACTAAGCTATTTACTTTTATTAAAAAAATGTAAACAGAAGTACATAATTGGAGGAAAACAAGTTGATTAGTACTTTGTATGACCACCGCGGGCCTTGATTACAGCTTAAATTCTCCGTGGCATAGACGTCACTAGATTTTTACAGTATTCTCTTGTTATGTCATTTTTCCAGGCTTCTTGAATTGCGGTTTTAAATTCTTCTTTTCTCTTTGGGTTCCTGGACACTATTTTAGCCTTTAAAATATCCCAGCAGTTCTCAATCGGGTTCAAATCGGGACTGTTTCCAAGCCAATCTCATGTTTTTAGACCGATGCTTGCCACAAAATCCTTCACCCAGAGACACATAAGATGCAAAATCATTGATAAGTTACACCATTTCATTTGTAATACTCAATCGAGTCTTATAATAAAGGAACTTACTCGATGATATGGTGCAGAATCACCCTGAAAGATGGGATCAATAATGACTGGAAACAGGGCATCTATGGAAGGCACTAAATGGTCCCTTATGACATTGATATAGCTGTCTCCGTTCATTGAACCGGTGCAAAATACTAATTCGTCTTGACCGAAGTACGAAATGCGCCCCATATCATAAAACTTAGAGGAAATTTATTTCTCGTCAAAACGCACTTTGCTTTAATTCTTCTCCGCGCATCCGCCGTTTGTACTGGATACCGTCAGATGAATTCAGGTTACATATGCTCTCATCAGTGAGGATAACAGCTTTCCAGTCATGTTCGGTCCAGTCTTAGCAAATTGCAACCTCGCAGCTTTCATTTTTGAGGTCAAAGATGGTTTTTTTTGTGGTCTTCAAGCTACAAATCCGAATGAATCTAGCCTTCTGCTGGCCGTACGGTTGCTAATTTTTTTATGTGTTTCTTCAAAAAACTCCGAATTCACTTGCTTTGCTGATTTTTTTCGACTACCGCATGAAATTCTTTTCAAATTTCGGTCTTCTCTTACGGTCGTCTTCTTAGCTTTTCTGGTGCCAGTTTTCCTGGCAGACACTCTAATTTTTCTTAGCAATTTTAAAACTCTCACATTCTCTTAGAAATAGGTAGCTCGGACTGAAAGCCCTTCTTTATTCAAAAACTCAATTATGTACACCTTTTTGCTCACTGGTAAGTTGTTTAGCCATTTTGACTGCACTGCACTAAAAGCGGAACTGAACTGAACTGATTTTTAATTGAGGAGAAAAAACATGAAAATGTTATAGTTATTTAACCGCTACCTAGTTTTCCGTGAAAATTTTTGCAGATGTGGGTCATAAAAAAATATAATTAGCGTTCCTACTTAATGATTTTGGGAAATTTCACGGTGGTAACTTTTTTGTATCCATTACGGTACATTCTGTATGTGGATTGCAACTCACCCGCCGTAAACTCTTTCTTATATCCAGGGTCAGTTGCTGCATCTGGGCTTCCACTTTTAGATCATAAAGTAGGCCTGCATCTATGTACTACTATAAAAATCGTTCTTTGCTTCTCCGCTGTTTTCTTAGACCATAAATGAAGAGAAGGGATGTTTAATTGATAACTGTAATCCTTGGTGGCATTTTGAGATCCTTTACAGACAAATACTGTCAGCACTTCAATTTAAGCTACAAATTGTGACGTTCTCTACGAGTCGACGATGTTGAGTGATATTCCTCTGTGACAGTTTAGCATATGAATATGTACATTTTATGTTACTGACATTTTTGCATCTACGAAAATATGATTTTCCATTTCGCACGTGATAAGATCAAACTGAAAACTGCTTCTGCTCTTTGAACTCTTCTGAGCTGCAAAATCAAGTGAACCTAGTGCCAAAACACACTCCAAAAATGCAGATATCTCGCACTAGTAGGTATTAATGATTTCAAAAACCTACAAATTTGTTTCAGAACAAATATTTCATAAATACATACGTAATGACTTCTCGAACAATGAAACTTAAAGCTTTTATCAATTTCAATAGGCAAACTTCAAGTTGAACTTTCATCAGACTCGTATATTGCTTCAATTTCAATACCAAGCATTCGCATTACCCATTACCGACCAACTATGCCTCTTCCATTCATCAACTATCAAGCGTCCTTATTAAAGTCCTTTTGTGTGCAAAACACTTTGACGTTCGTTTAACTTCCGCATCATATATCTCACTCCCTTGAGTTCAAAGCAAATCGATCGAGTGATTTCTCTAACAATAAATTAACGCTCCGGCTGATGTCAAGAGCCTGAAACTTCTATTTTCAATCGGCTTCGGTATATTTTCCAATTGGAAAATTATTCGCAAAAATAGGAGGAAAAAAGTACGAGAAGGCTCTGCATTCATTTGCTCGCAATCTGAACAAACTTTATGTTTGCCAATTGCCGTCGGTCGCTATCCACGCGATTATGTACGGGATAGATAAATACAAACACAGAGAGGGCGTTATAAATCGCCTCTCGCGATCTCCTTAGAATGCATATTATAAGCTTCGCGTGGCAGGATTATAACATCAGGTCCCTAGAGTATTGCCAATTCAAATCAGCGGCGATGATGACTGACGACCGACCCGGATATGGGCAGCAGAACATGAACGGCAGAAAGAAGGATAAAGTGGCGAAAATTCACAGGAACAGGCCCGGGAGAGTAGAAAATTTAATTTAAAATTCCTTGTCTCCCACCCGATACGGCCTCATTTTGAAATTCCCAAAAGGACGCAAAGCACAGGCCGCCAATCTCGTATCTCGTACCTCGCATCTCGCACTTATTGACTTCGTTTGTTATTGTGAGGTTACTCGGCGAAAAGGGGAAATTTACGAGTACGAGTATATTTCTCATAAGCCCAACAATAGACGGGAAATATGACAGGCGGATAAATTTATTAGCTAATGTGCCATGTTTGTCCGACGATTATTTATCGAACGAGAAAGGAGTGAAATTAAAAGAAAATTAAATTATTGATTGGTCGGCATCGCATGGGACCGGGACCAGAACATCAATGGGGCTGCTTTGCTGGGCCTGGTCTGGGGGATGAATCATCCCCAGATCACGGAGATTGCACCGTAGCAATAAATCTACCAACTTGATGTTTTAAAATGTAATTTATCCGATATAAATGCGGATGGACCCAGCACAGCACAAACATTTACATCTGGTCCGTTCTTTAGCCATATATCAAAATCCGGCTACAGCAGCAGGCCTCATGTCTGCTTGTCTGACAAATTAATTTGTCTTGATTGTTCCCAAATGTATTGAAAAACAATGTCTTGCTCCTGGGAATAAATACAAAAAACACAACAACAACAACAACAAAATAAAATGAACCAAATTTTCCAAACTAAACTATCAACATAGCTCATGGCGAAGAAGATGGATGATTGTTTTAGCCACAAAATAGAAATAAATTCGTCCTTAGGGATGAGCGGTAGTGGAGTGGGAGATGTACGACAGGGTGTGCCTCAAAACCAAAGGCTGTGGAAGTTTTCAAAGAATTAGGTCGTTTTTAAATGAAAGCATGTGAGAGTGCAAGTGTAACTGCGTCAACTGTCAAAAGAGGAGTTGTTCTGGGTAGTTGTGTGTAGTCTACGGGGAGATTGTTAATTTTGACGTTTATATCCGTAGATACGAGTTTAAAATGTAACAATGTAATTATATTCAGCTTCCACGAGCATTGAAATCGATGCCAATTTCAGCTTCGATCATTTTCTTGTAAAATTCTGGCAGATTTTGATTTAAGAGCAAATTCGTTTGAGGGAGTAATTTAGTACCTATGCATAATTCAAATCGACAGCATTGAAATGACCTATACATGACATACATACATATGTAATCCAATAACTCCAACGTCTTTTTATTCGATGCTTGCTGACATTGACATGTCGTAATGCTTTGAAAACAATGAATATGTGGCGGTGGGTTAAGCCACACTGAGCCGTGGCATTCTGGCATCACTGCATTTCAAAATGTCATCAAGAAGACGCCCGTCGACAGCCAATGGGAGATAAGATGATGAAATCACCATTCAGTCGCATCGTAGAATCATCGAGACCAGATCGCTTATATTTCGCGCATAATTTGTAATTCGTTTTTTATTATTCTATTTTTGTAAGTTTATCAAAGAAATTTGGAAACAATAAACAATTTTAGTTGATCATTTAATAATTGTGTTGCGCGTTTATTTCGAAGCAACCAAAGTGGTGACCCCGACTCTTCGCCGTAAACGGATCGTCTATCAGAGTTTACGGCGAGGTTATTTCTAAGCAACCAAAGTGGTGACCCCGACACCAAAAATACAATATTCGACATATTGTAGTCGAACTTTACAAGTTTCTGATATTTAATGATATTTAAAGAATTAAAATTGCACTACATACTCTTCATTTTATTAAAACAAACTTATTTGGAATATAAAACAAATTACAGGAAGACAAAACTTTACAACAATTTCCTTTATCATGTGATTATTTTAATATATGTACATATGTATACATAGGTAAAAATGTATCTTTTTCCAAACGAAACATTTCGATACATTTCAAAATAAAGTTTGGCATCGAAGCGTAGTTTACCACAATGATTTGTATGCATGTAGGTGTGAGTTATACATATACCCGAACTTTGTGACTATAAGCGGGTTGTGCTCTTATCGGGAAAGGAAATATAACTAAATTTTTAGCAATATATGAAGCACATTAGTTCATCCTGTTGATTTCTGATTAGAATCTAAACATTTTTTATTCAGAGATCAACAAAATTTTTTTGAATTTGATATTGCAAACAAGAATCCAATAAGTGACAGTCCTAAGAAAAAAATACTCATAGAATGTAAAGTGAAACTCAAGTAGGTATAGTCGTTTCAAATCACGGTGGACTTTTGAACGGATGTTTTCTTTTTTTTTGCGCCATAGCTTTTGGATTCCATAAAATTGTCTGCATTTTCACTGAGCCAATTTTTAAAAAGCGGTTCCTCTAGCCATTTCTTCCTGTTCATACTTTGTCTTTTACCTGAACATAGCCAAGTAAAACTAAAATCACGGAAATTAGCATCGGTTAACTTTACTTTATTCAAATTGTGAAATAAATGAAAAGCACTTCAAAGAAGTGTCAATGTCAATGTCACTAGGTCCGCTCGCGTAATTTTTGCACCAATATGTGTCTTGTGAAATTCTCTCAAAGATAGGAAAATTACGAAAAATTAAACGAACGCGTTGAACAACAAAAAATGCAAAATGTATGTGATTTGACAGTTTTCATGTAATCTGCCCCAAGAAATTCCTTGTGCTTAAATTCGCAGCCTGGGGAGATTTCTTACACTCTCTATTACGAAAATTTACGAAATTTTTGCGTAAAGGAACGGGTTTTCGTATCTTTTCGTAGATTTGCGTAGTTTTGGGAACGTACGCGAACGGACCTAATGTCATTGTAGACTTGTAGTGCCAATCAACAACCCAGGAATGTTATTGCTTTGGGTTTATACAGTAGATTACTTGTTGCTGTTTTTTTATATTAGCGCTCCATTTCGAACATTGTATTAGCTTTGACTGCACATAAAATTATACTTCCAAGCCAATATGTGTTGCAACTGCATTTTCTATAATAATGTGTGATATTAAGCGGAAAAATTTACTAAGAAATTATTTTGTCAGCCTTATTTTTGAATGACTCTATGCGGGTTGTGATATTAAACGAGATGCTATAAAGAGGTTTAATTCCAATATGAATTATGTAAAAAAGACATCTGGCTTCAACATTTTGTGCTTCTAAGCGATGTGATATTATTCGGGTTCGACTGTATTTAGCATGGAGGGGGAAGACCTAGCTCTTCGCCGTCTTCTAATGGCGACTTAACACTAGAACCGCCGCCGCACAGTGGGGCAAATTGACTTTTTTGCTTGCAAAAATCATAGCTCCTAAGCGAAAAAAGATATCGGGATAGTTTTCTGTTTGAATGAAATTTCCGAGGCTATAAAATTAGGAAATTTTAAGAAAAAATATTTACAGGGTGTTATAGAATCTTCTGCTGAAATACAACTTTTTTTCCAATGTCACAGTGGTGCATAAAAGTAAACCAACAAGAATTTTTTTAAATATTTTTGCAGGTGTATCAAAAGCCCTCTTTTTTTATTTTGCTGCATATTAGAGTGCAAATATACTATTTCGGTGGAATTTATAAGTCAAAAAAAGTATGTTAAGCGGTGTAATGCTAAAAAAATAATAAAATTTAGGAAGAATGCTGTACAGGGTTCCAGAATTTCATGTTAAAAAAAATATTTTTATCCAAAGGGGTAAAAATAGTATTTTACTTTAAAATTAAATTCAAATATTAATGTTTGTAGTAACTGCAGAGAATTTCAAAGCTTAATTAAGCAAAACAGTGGAGGAAAGGAGGAGAGAGAATAAATAAATAAATAATTAAAAATTAATAACTAGATTTCTTGGAATCTTTCGTCAAAGTCCGGAATAATTTCTCCAAACTTGGCACCGTCAACATTTTATCTACAATCTAGAACATTAAGTACTACTTGAAGCCTTCTTATCCCCTCCTTATTGACTCCAGTTATGATATTATGAAGAGGATTAGGGGCTGCCGAAAATAGGCCTGAAAACCGCAAAATCCTTATCACAATGAATTGGTATACATTTTTTTTACCTGTAAAGTATACATACGTAAATATTTACAAACTTCTTTTCGCAAAAAAAAAAATGTGAAGAAATGAATTAAAAAAAAAAACCAAAAATAAAATTTTAAATTTTATTTAAAAAAATCAATTTTTCGCTTACACTAAAAATAACCTAACTTTAACTGGCTGTACTTATCATACCAATTGTCCAAATTTAATCATTTTTTCGGTTTCTTGAGGTCCAAACAATTCTTAATCCAGAAGATAATCTTTTTTTGCATTGTAGACAAACGCGAAAATTGAATTTTGCAAGAACTTTTGCAAAAATGCCCCACAGTGCCAATTTTAGGCGTGTTTTTTTGAAACGTAGCTAGCCAGTCGTTCATTAAAACGATTCCCAGCCAGCCGAACCCAGCTAACTTACCTCCAAGTTGGTGTGTGTGATTTCGGTCATATGTGTGTGATTTCGATCAGCTGTTAAGTGTGTACTGTCAAAGTATTCGGCATTCAACCAAATCGATTTTTTGTTATTTGTTGTGAAAACAATTAATTTCGCTAATTTATTCAATGGATAATTTACATAAAGTGATATGAAATCATAATATAGTGGATTATTTATGTGAAACATCATTTAGTACCTAATTGAAATTGTATAATTTTCGTAGACGGCAGTCTGTCAAATGTTCTACAAATTGCTTTCAGCGCCCCCTGACGATGAGTAGGCGTAAAATTCCTAGCCAGCTGCTTTTGGCTGGGGATAAAATCAAGAGTTGTAGGCAGCTGGTTGTTGTATTTGTTTTACGTGTGCAATTTGACTTTGCTAGCAACTACTGGCTAGCTACGTTTCAAAAAAACACGGCTATTGTCCCACCGACACTTCCGATTACCTTGATTATTTATTTAAAATCATTCATAAAAACAACAATGATGACTTCGTATATTAAATGGATTGATCGTCGCAATAATTCAAGTGGTCAAAAATTTAACCGCCGAAATTCCACAAGCCCCGTAAATCGCCGGCGGTTCTAGTGTTAAGAAGCTCCTCATGACAAAATGATACTGTCTTATGTGCTGGAATTGAACCCGCGACAGCCACTCAAACGCACTAACCGTTGAAACACAGCGCCTAAAAATATATTATTTATAATATTTGAATATTTGTTTTTATCGCCTTTACTTGAATAAAAAGTTTTCTTTTTCTATGGAATTTAGTACAAAAATATAAAAATTATAGAGTAACAGGAAAAGTGTCTTAAATTTTAAAACTAATCGGAAATTCAGTGTTTCATTTCTTAAATTGTAGTTTTTTTTTGGTTTGTACATTGTAAATATGTAGCTCTTTCAAATTTGCTAATAAATGGTTCTTCGAATGCTTTCTTTTGTAACTTTAGAACGCGTCTAGTGTTACCATATTTGTGTTACCGTTATACAACCTCCTTACATAAAAAGGTAGAAAATCCATTGAATCGCTCCATACAAAAAGTAATTATATTAAAAATTCAGCTCCTTAACCTACATTATGTTGTTAAAAGGAAGGAATAAAGTAAGAAGGGAAATCTATGCAGACAGTGGATAACAAGACGTGGAATTCGTTCTCACTCCATCATCCAATATACCAAAAATATGACTCCGTTGTTAATGTCATCTTTAGCACTTTCGTTGCTGACAATTCTTTTCTTAACGCCGCGGTCGCGCCGTTTTATCCGTGTCTCGTCTTCCCGCAACTAATTCACTCAATTTGATTTTTTAAATCTGCTAAAACTAACGACTGAGTTCACCAGCGGGGTTATTCTCATATTTGTTGAACTTGAATTTGTTTCCTAGTTTCACTAAATTTTCTCATTAACCTATAAAGGAGAATTCGTAGAGCACTAACAGTGTTCCATACGAAGGGCATTTATGCATGTTTTTAGTGACCATTAAAATTAAAAACAACGGTTTTTTAAAGCACTATAATTTTTAATGAAGCTGCTCTTGAATACGTGATTGAATCTTGATTGGGTGTAGATACACCGCTACTTGTAAAGAACTTTCTTTTGACCTTTGTTTTGATTTCTTATGTAAAATAAAAGAGTCCTGAACCAATATTTCCAAACTGATCTTGAATTAAGTTCTGTTTTATTCACGAAAGCAATTGTTGTAAATTTATTTGTTAATACCCTTCGAGGAATTTTTGTAATTATCTTCTCGTTAGCCAGTAAAACGGTGGAAAATGCCACGAGATTTATTCGATTGTATTTTGTTTTCTTATGAGGACTATAGCTCAATTCAAGGATATTAACGTTTGTAAAACATTAAACCACCCCCCAATAGCCGCCGGAAATTATCGATTTTATGCGAAAAGGACGATGAAAATGATCCGTTCTATACACACAGTGAGAGTACTTCGTGTAATACAACCAAACACATCGGATGGCCGCTGGCATAAGATTGGCCTTCTCTTCCCCAGGACATCAGTCCGGGAAAGGGATCCCAGCTACTCATGTGTTCCTCATCCCTTTTTACGGATCGCAGCCTCAGAAAATCAGCATTTTTATCGGAGTATAAGTACCCCAAGAGTTGAGAGTAGGAAAAAACGAAAAAGTGCAAAGAAAAACAAAATAAACAGTAAAAACCCCAACAAGAAACCAGGGAAAATCGTTCGGTCGGTGGTCGATTGGGCGCTCGGGCTTTCGGTACACTGGGAGCTGAGTGGTTGCCCCAGGGAATTAATCGACTGTGGTTGTAGGATAATTAACACATGCTCTGATTTATTTATTCCTTTTTTTTTGCTGCTGCTGCTGCTACTTGAACTCTGTTTTTATTTATTTGCTCCGGTATATCGGTATGGTGATGTTTAGAGTTGCCTTTGTTGTTCTTCGCCGCCGAACGATTCGGTGGGAGCGCGCACCCAGATAACCCTAAGGGCATGTTAGCTTGTTGGATGTGATAGTGTAGATAGCATACTCGTACACACCAGCATACAGCTAAGGGTGGCGGATGAAAATGGAGGATTTAATTTGTTTCATTGGCCTGAGCCAATAAATAATACTGAATTAGTGACGCCGCCGCGCCCACGAACTGGGGCATGGTGGATGAAGAAGAGCCCTGGGAGGCCTCGGGAATCGGGTGGAGTTCGCGAGTTAATTGTTTGATCGGCGATTAGTTTGATGATTGGTTGGTGATATCGGTGATTTATTGAGACACATTAAAGCTGAGGGGCGTGAAAATGGTTAAGTAACAGAGACATGAAGTGGCGCACGAACTGAAAGCGTAGATGGACCGTTTTATCGTTTATGTCTGTGCCAGGATGAGCTTTTAGAGGAAGGATGTAAGAAAATATTTCTGACTTTATTTCCAAACAATATCCCATCTACGATACACCTAAAGATTGTAATCCCGGGATCACGAGTCCCTATTAAAAGAGAAATGATTTTTTTTGAGGGTGGAGTTCGCGGAAAATGTTTAGAACGAAAGTATAAATATTTAATATCAACTCCTCCAACGAGTATTGAGTGTGAGCGTGCATTTTCTGCTGCTTATATGCGTTGGCAATCAGATAAGGAGCAGACTTGGAGATGAAACCTAAGATTCGTTATTATTACCTACTACGTTCCTACTATAAAAACTTTAAGTAAATTGTGATGGTAAATTGATGCTTGTTATTTATTATTTCAAAAATACTGGTTTGCTTACTAATCTTAAAGAATAAATTTTGAAAAAAATACATTTTACGTTTTTGTTTTATTAATTTTTTTATTTTTGTTAAAAGACTGTTTTTTATTACGACTTTTTTTTATTACTTCTGAATACTGACTAAAAACAATGAATGGGTCGTATTAATAAAACCTGACTTTATTGAAATAGGCAGCCATTGCTAAAATTTTGAGCATTTGCTCGGATTCGTATGCGAGAGAACTTACTTGAGCATTTGCTTTGTTCGAAAATGGCGTTTGCGCAGATTCGTATGAATAAAAGGCATAGATCCAAGCATTTGCTAGGAGAATTTCAAGTTTGCTATTAAGCTGACTCAGAGCGTTTGCTCCATTTTTCTGAGCGTACCGTATCGTACTATTTTGTTAAAAAAATAAATAAAAGGCAACAAATTGGATAAAATTCCCTAGCGGTGCTGATGAAATGGAATACGATCAAAAAACGGCAAAAGGTTACCGTCGGGATATTCCACTTTTGCTTCATGCTAACTATAGTCCTCGTCAATTTTGTTCAATTCTTCGATATTTAGGTTTCACATAATTTTTGAAATAACTATTAAATACTCATTTTTAAAATGATTAAAGGGGCCTTCTGGTCTAGATTTTTCAAAAAATCGATTTTTTTTTTTTGATATTTCAAAAGTATAGGTTTTTAAGAGTATGGCTGTTAAATTTTCTTATTAATATTTCCAGTATTTTGACTTCTACAGCCTATTTATTTTCTGCATACAGAAATATTACAGTAGTAGTAAATAAGTTTAAACTCATTTATCTCGAAACTATATTTTTCTGCACGGTGTGAGACAAAAATAAAAAACTACTCAACCGATTCGTCTCAAATTTTAATATGTTATTCACTAAACCATTGCTTATCGTCGGAACTAAAAAAAATATTCTACGTTGAATACTTCTTACTTTTTACATACAAAAGGTAATGAAAAATGGTTTTTTTTTTAATTTTTTTTTTCATTCTAGTTCCTGCGATAACTACATTCATACTAATTAAAATGTTTTTTTTTTGTTTTCGATCAGTGGAAGAGCCAAAATACGACACACCACTAAGATACATTGTTTTGAAGAGGGTTACTGTAAATCCAATTTTTGTTTAATTAAAATTATTATTATTATTTTTTTTTTTTTAATATTTTTGGATATTGCTAATGTAGTAAAATATATCAACAAAGTTTAAATACTATTGCTCATTTTTTTCATTAAAAAAACGATTTTAAAACTCGCCAAATTCAATGGCGCTAGACCAGAATTCATAAAAATGTTTAACTTAATATTTTGTTGACTTTTGATTCAAATTATTTCTGCAGTAAAAATTCTCCAAAATGTCAGCTGTGGAATATGCTGCTAAATGTCAAGCAAATGCTAACTTCGAATTTTCGAACTTGCTCATTCAAGTAAACTTAATGCTAAATGCCTTTACTTTGCTCTTACTTACTTGTTTTATTAATACGATCCAATATGAATAATAATTTCCACTTTTAGGTTAATTTTATTTTAATAGAATTGTTTTTAAATTTTAGTTTTTTTTTCAAATATTTTTCATTTTTATGTAATGATAATGAACAAGATTTTTGTATTTTGTTAAAGAACTTTTAATTTTTTGTTTTGTGTTATAAAGTTATTCTATGGTTTCTGAGAGCGTTGCCTTAAAAACCACTCAAGTTTAAAGTAATACAGTATACTCTCGTTAAGTTCAACATATGATAACTTGAACAATCCAAAATCTTGAACAAACTATTTTTCCCCTACTCTGTAACTAGACTGTTTTTAAGAATCGATACGTTGAATTTTTTGAACAATTGAAAAAGAGAAACTTCCTTAAAACAATGTTATATAACAAATTTTTTCAAAACGGTCCTTAAAAGAATCATAAAGCTTCAGTTGATCGCAGTATGGCAGCTACTCTACAATTTATAACACCTTGCCCGTTACCAAAGTCGCTTACAATTAATTTAAGGCATTCATTTGTGCCTAAGGGGAGAGGGGGTCACCTGTGGGGCAGCTTTAAACATTGCTAATAACAACTCAATTAATAAATATTTTAAAGTGTTAACCAAAATTTCCACATGGCGATACCCTAATCTTTAGTCGTCAACACTTTCGGGGGTTTCCTCGTCCATTGTCTGCCAGTGCAGAATATATGCACTTAATTTCGATTTTTTTTGGTAAGAGTGTTAAATATTTTTGGTGAGGATCTCTGTTTGTGAGCAATATTTATTGGAAGCGCCGTTTCATTTGGCTTACGAATAAGGCAAGCATTTTGATAAATATTTTATAGAGTATTCGTTATGCTGAATTTTGTATTACTACGCATGTTGGGGCAGGTTTGTTGCACAAAATGGACGGGGCACTTTTGAACATCTTTTAAGGTGCATACGTTCTCATTTAAAATTTGATCCTCTTTTTATTTGATTCATTTCTGAGGGTAACAATGGCGAGCAACTACAAAAAAATAACTACCTATCCAAAAATGTCATAAAGATCGCGATAACTCAACGCTCCAGGAACTTTAACCCGTTAAGTCCGAGATTAAATATTTTGTAAAAAATTAATTTTTTCAAATAAAATGAAAGTATTTGTGGTGTTTGAGATAAACTGTGCCTTTTTTTTATTTTTTATTATTTTATTTTGGGAGATATGTCCTGGTACAATATTGTACCACTAGGTCAATACAAGAACATTCAATACAATATACACTTTTTTTTTAAATGCTGGTAAATTCTTTTAGTGACGATGAAATGGTGCAAAACAATTAATACAAAGCCCTATATTGCATTTGGTGCACTGAGTTTGAACTCTTTTGATGCAATTTTGACCTTGACAACGTCTTCTGGCCCCATTTGTTGCCAAGATTAAATGATCTATCCTATCATATCGCAACTCATCAGAAATTGTCATGTTAGAAGAGCTGAATTGAGAAGATCTCGGATGGCCAGCTCCTTTTGATGAAACACCGTAACGTACTAAATACGTCTGCACAATAAATCGCTTAAAATCTAATTGGCTTATCTTCGAACCTGAAGATCTTGCTAGTATCCAAGCATTATGAACAGACGCATCTAACATCCAAGTAAAAATAGGCCACCACCATTTTTTTCCACGAATTCCAACGCGGTAGTTAGAAATTCCTTGATCCATTTTGTCCACTCCACCCATAAATTTGTTGTACTGGGAAATTAAATATGGTTGATCGATTTGCACTCTTCTTTTTTCAGCTCTAGAGTAACGCTCAGTTTTCTGTATAGGCGTAACTCCAAATTTTGTTGAAGCTACGGACACAACCGAATTATCCATCCATCGAACTAAAATGATATTTTTATCTGCTGCACATTGGAAGTCATATGTTCCCCGGACTTTTTTCTTCATTTCAGCAGTAGAAATTAATTTGCATGCTTTTGGTATTCTATTTTCTCTAATCGTACCAGTACCAAGTTTTGTATTCAAGCACCAGCATTTATATCCAAACCGAATTGGTTTTCCTCTAAGGAATTGCTTGCAACCGTGTCGTCCAAAATATTCGATCATACTTTCGTCATAGCTCAATTCGATTTCACCACAATAATGGGCAGCAAACTTTTTTTTTAATAATCTCATAAGTGGTCGAAGTTTGAACATTTTGTCATCGTTCCTGAAATTGTTATTGTCAGCACAGTGAATGTATTTCATAATCTCGAAAAATGTATCTCGTCGAATGGCATTACATACAAGCTCATTTCGGACATCGATATTATTTTCCCAGTAGTTCCGTTTGCTGGGTAGCTTATTATAGCCAGATAATAATAATATGCCTATGAAGCATTTGATGTTGTCGTTGGACACTTTAAAATTATTATCGGTTTTTTGTCTGCTATAGTTGATCGACTCATTAATTAACAGCTCAATGACATCACTTGAAAAAAATAATTCAAAAAGCTCCACAGGATTCTTACTGGAATATGCGGAATAATTTGGGATGGGTTTTATTGGCGTTTCACTTCTCAAATTTTCTTGTTTCCAGTTTAAATCGGTAGGTAACACTCGTGTAAACATCCTCGGGTGGTTACTGCTCAATTTTACTTTTTTTGGCAGAGGAGTGATACTTACTACAGCTTCAGACGTGTCTTCTAACCTCTCCAACGTATTTATTCTGTCACCATTCCTAAGAACCGCTTCCCCACCAGCTGCTAACTGCGGCCTAGAAATATTGTCAAAGGCACCACCTTCATCTTCATCCCCTGAGTCTTCATCGGACAAAACGTGTTGCTCCGGGGGCTCAATATAGATTCGGTCAACGACAGCGTCAACCTCCTCTAAATATGACAGTATTTCGGCAACGTTTAAAATTCTAAAAAAAATAGTCGAGTGAAAAGCCTGGTGGTACAATTTTGTACCAGGAGTAGATTCTGTGCTATGCAAAGACCCCATTTGAAAAATTTAACAAAAACGTTGTTTGTTCGGATAGAATAATTTATTTCTAATGGCTTCTTGATAGTAAAATTGCTTTAGGCACAGAATTACTACTGCAAAGGAGAACGAAAAAATGTCTTACCTTTGATTAGCAGCCATTTTTTTGTATCAGGATTCGAATCTTACTACATCCACACATGAAACACATCTAACCAATTTTGAATTCAAACTAACCAATTCAGCAAACCTTTCTTTTTGCAAATACATCTAAAGAGTTAAAGAAATTACTGTTGCCATGGCTACATAATTTAAAAACCTACTTTGGTTTCAGTGGTACATTAATGTACCAGTAGGTTAAAACGGGTGACCGGCAAGATGTTTAGGTTTGATTTTTTTTTATAAAAAAAAAAAATATATTGTTTAAAATGGTTTTTATTGAAATAAAAATATTTGATTTCTTTAAAAAAAAAAAGCGCACAGCCTAGCCTCCACTTTGCTGTCATAAACCATTAAAATAGCTACAGTTCAAAAATGTCCCAGGCCAGTTTAAAGCTGCTCCCATGTGGGTACCCCATTTAAACATTAGGACTTATTTTTGAAAAAAAAAAAATAAACTTTAAGCGTTTATTGAATTTACACAGATATTGGTTTAAATTGAAGGACAGATAATTCCAATATATGTATATTGGTGTTAAAAAGCCTTTAAAAGAAACAGTTTTTAAATGTGCCCCCTCTTCCTTTTAATTTATTAATAAAAATAAAATTAAATCAATTTGTATAGATATATTCAAAAAAGATTACTATTTTGGTCCGTAACTTGAATAATCCAATAACTTGAACGGCCCTGGTTTTGCTAACGAGAGTCCACTGTATTTAATATTTAATAAATGAAATAGCTGTATTTGATAAAAAAGGGATTATATTTCTATGGTGTGTGATCAAAACGACATAAGTCGTTTAAAGTTCAATAATTTCTTCCAAATCCAGTTTTACGTAAAAGTAATATTGTAATGCCATAATCATATAAATTATGAGATGTATAGCACAACAATCAATTAATCAAATTTTTAAAAGTCGTTCCAAAAACATGTTTTAAGAGAGAAATGTTGTTTTGACCAAACGATACTTTGATCTTTTTTCAACGGGTTGAGATAAGATACAGATTGAAAATAATTTTAATAACAAGTTCTTAAAAAACAAAATGCATTTATTTAACCTTAAAAATAAAAACAAAAAAAAAAACATGAATAGTAGTTGAAACAAAAGAATACTATTCATGTTGTTCTTGACAGTTGACTTACCTGTTATTCTGACCATGTTATTTTTTAAAAAAATTAAAGTTTTGGCTCGGTCAAAACAACACATTTCGAGTTTTGCCATTTTGATCAGCACAGTTCTTAAAATAATTGTGATGTGTGTTTAGGACCACTCAATAACTTTGGATTCGGTCTACTAAAACTTATGCTATTAAGACCAAACTACCAAACATACTCAACTCAATTTCGCAAAAAATGTACTTAAATCTTTTTGACTAAACACCGTAGATTTTATGTTTAAGAAAATATTCATTGATAATATGTATTCTTTAAATAAAATTTATAAATAAATTTAAAAGTCTTCGTCTATGAGTTCGCAAAAGTCCTCGGGATTGCAACCGCTAGACACAGCACAATTTGTTGCTATCTCGTGGCCATCTTTTTTTATTATCTCTTCTATCCATTCGATGTATGATGATATACGGGTGTAAATTGCTGGTGGAAAACCAGAACATGCTTGTCCGGTGGATGTTATTCCTGCAGCATATATTTGTCCATCGGATTCCACTAAAAGAGGACCTCCGGAATCCCCCTGAAATTAGTACAAAAAAAAGTGTGAATGATACAAATATGTACTAATTTCAACAAAAAAAATCCCACCTACCTGACAAGTATCTTTTCGTCCTTCTGGATCACCTGCACATAGGTGAGAATGTTTGATTCCAGAACGAAATTTTCGCTGCCTCCTGAAAAATGGTTTGCACAATTCCTCTGGAAACGCAGTCAGGTTCACTTTTAGTAGCTTCGCGGTTGTTGATCCAGCTTTAAAAATGTATAATTAAAAATAAACTTCTTTTAAGAGGTCAGTTAAAAATTACCAAATTGTGTAACTCCGTAGCCAATTGCGGTAACGTTATTTGTATCTAGTGTTGTATTTGTCCACAGGCATACTGGTGATTTTCTAAAATTGGTTGACATTGAAAAACCTGACTAGTTGCCGCTACAGAAATTCGTATTTAAAATACGTTATGAGGTTAAAAACGCTCATTTTTGGAACTTTAAGGATAACATTTAAAGAGAAACAAATGCAAAGCAACTTTCTATATTTAGGAAGTGTGGTCTCAGCTGACCGCGGTGGCAGCCAACTGGACATATGCAGTAGAATCGGGAAGGCAAAAGCTAATCTGGAAAAGTAATGTTATCAGCTTAAGAACCAAGCTGCGACTATTCCGCTCTAACGTAGAATCGGTACTGCTGTATGGGTGCAGTACCTGGAAGGTGGACACCATTAACACGCGTAGGCTGCAAGTCTTCGTAAATAAATGTTTAAGAATCATCTTGAGAATTTTTTGGCCGAACCGGATCTCCAACGAACAGCTTTATAGGAGGACGGACCAAGAACCTAAAAACATCACTATACGAAGGAAAAAGTGGCAGTGGATTGGACACACCCTACGGCGTGATAACAACTCCATTGCAAAATACGCCATGCAGTGGAATTCGCTCACCCAATCAGGCAGAACAGCGGGACGCCCTAGGCAAACTTGGCGCAGAACAGTTGAGGAGGAATCGAGCTCTCTAGGAATGAGTTGGAGTCAGCTTAAACGCGTTGCAGAAGTACGAACAAGATGACGCACAGGTGTGGTTAACGCCCTTAAAGGACCTAAGTAAATGCAAAGCAGTTTCTAAGACTTCATAAGCAATATCTGCGCAAATAAAAGTTATTCGAATTCAACAACAGCAGGAGATAAAAAGAGTCCTTAAATTCACTCCCGCTCCAGATTCGGCTTTATTAGAGTAAGGGCAGAATCATAAAATTTGTTTTCCGCATTTCATAGTAACCGTTCACTTAGATCAAACGCGTGGGTCTACTGTGCCCATTAGGATTTTACCCTGGAACCTGTGAAGAGACCGCTGATTTCGAGCTAACGAGATTACGGTATGAATCTCAGGAGGTTTAGCAGCTTAATTTTGCTTAAGACCTCTAGCTCATCCAGGAAGTAACTGCCAAGAGGCATTTTTAATCTATAAGCCAAGGCGGGACATAGCAGGTGACGAACGGATTCCATTTCTTTTTCGTCGCTGCAACTACTGCAGAAGTTGTTGTTGCAAGATTCCTAGACGTTCCACATGAGTGCCAATGGCACAGAGACGGAATTTGTATCCATGCGGATGAGCTTAATTCGAGGGACCGATTTTTTCCTGCTGTATACATGCCACAGAACTTTGATTATTGCACATGTGTCTTAAGCTCACTTAAATGTTTCTAGCCTGGGTAGGGTAGCCTATATAAATAGACACCAAGTCGGTTTCGTTTGATAGAATTTGTGATTTTTGTTTTAAAGTCTATGGTATTAATTTAAGGAGTTAGTTGGGATATATTTATGCATCATATCATAAAGCTCCATTTAGATGATCAGTTCAGTTTCAGTTTCAGATGAGCTATCAGTTGAGCTTTCAGTTAAACTGCTGTGTAAATGCAATAACTGAAACGTTTGACTGAAACTGAAAATGAGACTGAAACTTATGGAATTCAGTTTTCAGTTCAGTTGTCAGTTAACCTGCTCAGAAGCAAAATAAAAGCTCAACTGAATACCGAACTGAAGTCTAAATGCATTACTTTTTTTAACTGAAATGTCAACTGAACTGACAACTGAAACTGATCATCTAAATGGGGCTTAATGGATACGTAGCTGAAGCTCTATCTAAATATTCGACTTAAGAATGAACTTTTAGAATCTTACTCAGAATTCTTCTCCAATTTTAACAGGGCGATGTCGTAGTAAGCCAGCTTTTCATTATATTCCGGATGAATGACAAAGTCAATCACTCTGTTTACATCATTGAAGGTACTGTTGAGGTCATTACCCCCAAGCAATACTGTACTTGGAAGTTTCCTAAAATGGGAAAAATGTATTTTAATTTTCAAATTTATTTATTTATTATAATTTACTACTGATGCTACCAGTATACGAATATTAATATAAGTAAGTATATATTAACAGTATTAAATCATATACAATTGCGTTTATGAGAAGAATTTCAAATAAATCCTTAGAACCAGTAAGATCGATTACATTGAATTTTATTTATTTATTTATTTGTATGATTGTCAACAAAGTTCAAGGGCTTTCTCAGACATTTGGATTAATCTTAATTAAATACAAAAATGTTTGTTTACATGAAACGTAAAAAATAAATAAAAGAAACAATAGAATAATACAAAATAAAACAATCAACCAATAACATAAGTAGGTATAGATACAATTTTAATAACATGTTATGAGCAAACAATTATGATTGGAAATAATTTAACAACTTAGTTTTTATTAATGGTATCGACATATTGAAGTCAATAAAGGACACACAATCATTATACAATAGCAGTAAACCATTTATAGAGGAGGAACGCCCATAGTTAGTACGAGAACGGGAAATATAAAAGAATTTGTTATAACGTAAATTGACAGATGGGACATTAAGATTAAAAAGACTTAAGATTTCAGGACAGTCAATCTCGCCATTCAGTACTCTATGGAGAAAAAACAACTCTTGATACCTTTCTCCTAATCTCAAGTGAATAGAGTCTAATTAATTGTAAACGAGATAAATATGGCGGTATATAAGAACCAGACCAAGGAAGTCGTCTAAGTGCAAACCTTAAAAATCTTTTTTGAATTGCTTCGATTCTCATGATGTGGGTACCGTAGTAAAGATACCAAATAACAGATGTATATTCCAACAATGATCGAGCAAACGATATAAGTATATAAAGTTTTTAGAGAAAACGGGTCAGTGAAAACTCCAGCATAACGTTTTACCATTCCCCACACTCTGTTAGCTTTGTTAGCTGCATACTCGACATGCTGAATGAAAGATAGTTTACTATCCAGCATAATACCCAAGTCCTTAATTACATAGACACGTTGAATAACACTACATTCAAGGGAATGAATGCAAGACGAGATACGACGAGAAAAAGTAATGACCGAACATTTACTGACATTAAGAGACAAGTAGTTTTTAGAGCACCACAAGACAAACTTTTGAAGATGCTCAGTCAAATAATGAAAATTCGTAGGTTCTTTGCAAGACGAGTAAATTTTGAAATCAGCAGCAAACATCAAAATATTACAATGGGGTAAAAAATTTACAACATCATTAACAAAAAGAATAAATAATAGAGGACCAATGTAGCTTCCTTGTGGGACACCAGATGTTACCATGATTTAATTGGATAAATGCCTACGGAATTTCACAAATTCGTATTTGTTTTTTTTAGATAGGATGACAGCCATTTAAGAAAACCTAAAGGAAATCCTAGTTTGTACAAAAGATGGTTATGATCTACACTACACGATCAAATGCTTTACTGAAATCTGTGTAAATTGCATCAACTTGATAACCTTTACAAATTTCAGTAAAAACAATGTTTGTAAAAAGAAGAAGATTTGTAACTATTGATCTGTTATTTACAAAACCTTATTGGTTGTTACATATAAAATTTTTACAGAAAACATTTAATTTGTCGGTAACCAACGGACATTACATTGCATTTTTGTGAAAGTAATAACAGTTATAAGGTCTGATCAGATCTGATTGGCTTATTATTCCTTCTCACAAGTCTCATTGGAACAAATGTGATATTACGACTCCTATTAGGTTTTTAATGATTCTATATATTAATAATCATAATGATGCCAAATGAAAAAAAAAAAATCTGACTTACCCCTTGAGGAATACGGAATGAGCAGTTGTGAGTACATAGTTCGGCGCAATTAGCATTCCACCGCTTAGAAAATCAGTCGCACCGGTTTCGTTATTTGTCCACCCGAAGGCGACCTTTCAAATAAATCATAAGTATTTTATTAATTTGTTTTCTTTTAGTTAAGCACAATTTTACCATAAATGGAAATTCATTTATTGCAGTTAATACTCCGTTAATAATGCGATAATCAGGTTCTGTAGCAAAACCGTTATGCTTTGATTATTTTATTTATAAACAGTAAGAGTTACCTGTAGATACAATCCGACTTCCGAAAAGAATCAGAACCACAACTAAGGATACTAACCGCTCCATTGCTTACAAATAACTGTCTACTTTGTTTAACCAAGTTGTGTTTATTCTTTTATCACATTCGCAGCTTAAGTGTTGTTTAACAAGTTTTGTAAATTTGACACTAGTTAAAGATGTTAATTTAATTTTTTTTTTTTTTTTTGCGAATAGTACGAATATTCAAACGTTGAAAACCAGTTCGTTATTGAAGAATAATTTTGATTAATAGCTGTGTAAATAGAATTAATTATTTTCTTTGGACTTAAATAGACTTAAAACGACAATTGTTTTCTTTGTTGTGCTTTGTGAGTTGAAATAAAAATTGCATTTGAATCCAGTTTTAACTGAAATTTTGTACATAAAAATCGTAGTTTCTTTTTATTAATCACGATTATCTTAATCTCACCATAAAAATGTTTATTATGACATTTTTCGCCTAATTCCAGGAAATTACTATATTTTGAAAGTAACTTTATCGATTTGTTGCCAGCCAATGATTTATTTGTGCAATCCATGCTTATTTTGACTTCAATTTATGTTTGTCAAACTTTAAAAATAATTTTTTTTTTATAACAGATTATTTGAACTGGAAGAAAAACAATAAGTTCCAAGATAAGTTTATTTTATTGTTAAAGAATTTAAACATATATCAAAGCATATTTATATTTATTTATTTAGTGTTTTGTACCAAAATTGAAAAAACGGAGCACTTAGGGCCTTGCTCCGGTGTTTATCCGTCTATCTGTCACAAGCTCCCAGAGCCAAACGGGACAAGTTCGATGCTAGAGACTTGAAATTTGACACAATTAAAGTATGTAATGAATGGCTCAATACTATTGTTCAGATAATATGGATACAATTCGGATAATTATGGGAGGTCAATCCCATTGAGCATGGCTTTTATCCCACCCTTCTTATTACTAAATTATAACCTCACCCATCAAAAGATATGGGCAACATTGCAAATTTGTTTTGTATTTATTTCGGAGATTAATTGTTGTTAAACAATCACCCAAAATAATTTAAGCTACGTCACTACTCGTGTAGAGCGCTGGGAATCGAATCGATTCAATTCAATTCAATTTATTTGAGCATGTACATACAAATAATACTTAGTCTTCTATAGTATTTAAAATAATGGAACATTTCCAGGATATTACTTAAAAATAAAAAAACAGTAGAACAGTAGTACAGCAAGCAATAATCGAATAAATTTACATGATACGGAAAACATAGAGGGGATAAAAAGGCAGGGAAAAAGGGAATGGAATGGTAGAAGAAAGGCAGAAAATAAATAGTTGTTGCCTTTTAGGAAAAAAAAACTCTAAAACGGCATTTATGAATTATGTGGCTCCTTTTATTTGTTTCACTGCAGGAAGCAGAGCGTTCCAGAGTCTGGTGGCAAAGATGAAGAATTTACGCGACGAATTCAAATAGTTCGAGGAGAGAGTTATAAGACTCTGCGTTCTAGACGAACGAGCAAATTGAAGTTTTTCAAAAAGTTGTAGAGGCGATCTGCTCTGTATAATTTTGTGCAAATAAATAGATACAGCACCTAACATGCAAAAAGTTCTGGAGCGAACAACCCAGCCCATACACGTATCTAACCATATCGTTGAATGCGACAGTTAATTCTTGCAGTTTGCAGTACACAGTCGATGTGTAGACAATATACCGAACTAGTAAAGCTTTGACGAGTCTCAGCCTCGTATTTATGGGTGTGAAACTTGCGAAGAATCAAAGTTTGCGAAGACCATCGTAAATTTGTCCCACAGTGTAATTAATGTGGCTTACTGAAGATAGAGTGCGGTCAATCTTAAAACCCGTAACTGTAACCAACCTACAGTCTCAGCGAACTGAAATTGTGTATCGTAAAGGCGAATTGGCGGCATTAGTTCGGTATTGTGAGTTTTTTTTTTTTTTTTGATATAATACTAAAATCAATTGGGACTTTATTGGGTTCAGAGTCAGGCAATTACGAAGCGATCATTGGATCCTCAAATAGGCCGATAGGTCTAGACAAATAAATGTGGGTTATGCTGGTCCGATGACACGATCGCGACAACCCTAATGCACTCTCTTTCGCGCTCACGCACACCGACGCACACTCAAAGAGTTCTTTAGCATCTTCTTTCATTCACTTCAGTCGTAATCAGTGATGCCATATCATTTTGAGCTAAAATCGTATTTTTTAGCTCAAAAAATCGTAAAAATACGATTTTTCAAAAAAAAAAAAAAAACTGATATCTAAATATGCACATTCATTAAAATAAAAAACAAAATATAAAATAAAATTAAATTTCAGCTAATTAATATTTTAAGTATTGGAAGCTTAGGTACATTCATCAAAAAGAAATAAATAAATACATAGTTCCTTTAAAAATTGTTAGATTATACTTAGACTGCGAGTATTAACCTCGCACTTAATTTTCTTATATGTACATGGTTGAATTGAATTAGCTTAAAATGTAACTGTCAAGATTAAGGTAAGATAGCATTGTGCGTCCTGAAAACGCAGTAAGACTTTTGTATGAAGTATTCCTTGGAAAGTGTATGTGGTTAGTTCGTTCCTTATTTTTGTTTTCTTTAGGTTAACAGCCAAAAAAATCCTTTTGAGACCAGCCGATGAATTTGGTAAGGATAGGATATTAAAAACAAAAGATTTCATCAAAGGATATGCAAAATTTCCATCTGATCTCTTTATTTCCAAAACATGTTTCCAATAAACTTATACCAATCTGTTGGTGACAACGGTTGACTAAATAGAAGCTCGAAATAATCGACGGTTTAATGGAGTGGTTTTATTTGTCTTTGAAAATAGTTCCGATGGAAGCAACTTTTTTTATGAAATTAATTAATTTATGATTAATTTTTAATACAATGAAATGAAAGAAAAATCGTAAAATGTGGCTAATTTTTGGCCAAAAATCGTATACACTTTTCGGAGGCCAAAAATCGTAAAATTACGATAAATCGTACAATATGGCATCGCTGGTCGTAATTGAGATGTCACGAAGTACGAAGTGTACAAGCCAGTGTCGTACTATAGTCTTAGTTTTAACCCTTTTCTTTATTACTTTAATAAATAATATTAATTACATCATTTGATCGCGCTCTTTCATTTTTTTCCCACATATATGTATTTGTGTATCATCTGCATAGAAATGAGGGCTTACATTTGAGCAAACATTTGAAGGGTAATTTCTTAATATATAACGTAGTGGGCACCGTAGCGCAAGTGGTTGGTGCGTCGGACTACTGAGCCAGCGGTCTTGGGTTCGAATCCCGCCGCAAACACCTAAAAAAATGATACTCCTCCGAATGCCTGACAAGCATTCAAGAGTATCATTTGTCATGTAAAGCTTCCCAGCTCGCCGTTCGGAGACGACAGAAAACTGTAGGTCCCTTCCATTCGTGCAAAAATATAACGCGCACACACCAGTGGTTGCGGGAAGCTAGGCTTGGTTCTACCTATGACTGCTGAAGCCAAATATTATTATTATTTTTTATAAATATGCAAAACAAAATAGGACCCAATACTGAGCCCAGAGGTACTCCCCCTATTCATCAAATGAGAGGTTTAATCACCAACCACAACCCTTTGAAACCGATCACTCAAGTAGTTACTGATGAGACGGACCGAACTTTCACAAAATCTAAAATACCTTCTTAGTTGTAGATCAAGATGACTGTAAATCTGCTTAGCAAGGACCTTTCCCAAAAACCTTTGATAAACAAGGTAATATGGTTTTCAAGGTTTTTTTTGGAACAGGAATGACTTTAGTCAGCTTCCAGATAGACGGAAAAGACGAAGACGTTAAACAGAAGTTAATTACGTGGGTAATTACACTAATAATGTGGTTAAGATCACTTTGATAAACCGGATAGGAAACCCATCTTGTCCAACGGCATCTGACTTGACAGACCAACGAAATCAATGAAAAAAAATTAACCAAAAAAACTATTTAAAACTTCGTTCTCTATATTCTGGGTTTAGTTTTAATGAAAATGCGTTCAATTTTAAGGATATATTTTGGAGAAAAAAAAATCAGAAACGTGGATTAATAAATAATGAATCTTTCAGAAGTTGATTAAGCAATAATCGTTTGTGGTTACAGGTATTTAAGAAAATGTCCATAAATTCATTAACTCGCAATTAAATTGCGGCTTTATTTTAATAAATTTAAAAATACGACGGAGTCAGTACTACGACATCTAGTGAATGGCACTCAAATTTAATTGCAAACTATTGTTAAATTTTTTTATAAAAAATAACATTCTGTTTTTTATTTGTTTGTTTTTTTTTTTTTTTACTTTAATTCACAATTTAGTTCGGCAAATCATGATGTCCTGCGCCTGTTCTGTGTTCTCTGAACTGAAACCATTTTTAACCACTCATTCAATCTGCATTTTTCATCCAAAGCAACACCACCCCACCATAACTCTTCATGAGCGTGTATGCAGAAATTCATTTCACATTTCAAATCGAATCCTCAAATAAATCAAACGAATGCACTCGGCAGTCGCTTCAGAAAAAAAGGACCCCGCGCCGTGTCGACCGGGACTGGAGAAAAAAAAAAGTTGACTCTTCGAACGACAGAAAAATTCGCAGGCTACACGTCCGAGCAAAAATGTAATTAAATTGTTAATTCACATTTCTCACGATAAATGTCAAAATCGTATCCGTGTGAATTATTAGGCACTGGCATTTCCACATACACAAGCGCCTCTACTCTCACACCACTAAACATGCCCCACCACTATTCATGTGGCAGCGTCAGGAGCCAGTAGTGCATGCAGGTCTCTCAACCTCGGCCCCCAATAAATCCTCAGATTGAAATTAATGTTTCCATCCCATCATCATATTTTAGAATTTTTCCTTTTCCCCTTTTCATATTCGTCTATCTCCTGCATGCCAACAACAACAGCAAAAAAAAAAAACAGAATAGAATAAGAATGTAGTGTGTCCTTTTAGCTTTGTGTGTAGGCCAAGCCATGGAGGTGCATGGATAAACACATTAAACCAGCGTTTACTCTGGACATAGTAGTGCTGTGAACCCTATTTTTCCTGATGCATGCATTGATCCCATCTGATAAGTGAAGAGATGAACTGCCATAAAGCATGCGAGTGAGGAAAAATGGGAAAGTTGTGACACGAATTACACTGAGCACCTTGCACTCATGTCAGAGCGAGCTACACGGAAAGAAATTTCTATGCGAAGTAAGTCCGCCAACGTCTTAAGTAAGTTCAAAAAGGAAGTATAAAATAAATAAATAAGTAAACAAAAACTATTTCCTGTACTTTCGTTTACGTGTGTAAGTGAGAGAAGTTGCTCCTGCCCCTTTATAAGTAAGAACACGGATTAGTGAAAAACTCTATTGCACGTTTTCACAGTGCGAGATTAATTGTAGGATAGAACATAAACTTCACTTAAGAAGTTTCCGTTTTCACGGTCAACAGTTGAGGTAAGTCATGGATTAAGTTTAAGTGTCATTGTCAACCATTTTTATGGAAAAAACTCATTATGAATGAACACGAAACGTCAAACGAAATTTGATTTTCATTTCCGTGTCAAGTGTCACTAACAAACAAAAAAAAATTATTTCGCTTTTGAAATTGTTATGAAGTCAAATTAGTCAAATTTCACAATTTGGCTTTATTTAGTTTTTCACAATGTGTTGATCCTGAGGATTTTCTTGGATCGACATTTAAGCTCGCACTATGAAAACCGGTATACTCGTATAAGCGATAAAAAAAATGTCACGTCCGTTGATCTCTAGCTTATCCAGACTTGACTGTATCTCTTTAAGGGGTTATATACAGTCAGGAGGGCTAAACAAAGCGACTTTTCAAGAATTTTTCCTGAGAAAACTTTTAAAGTTATTAATGTAAAATTTTTAACACATATTCAGATAACTTTTAACTGTATTTCAGCATTTTTGATTTGTAAAAATAATAGTTTTGAAGGCTGCAAAAGCTGATCTCCCGGAGCTCCTCTCAAAAAGTCATCTTGCGGTGACCACGATTTCTCTGGACTGGATCATAGAAAATGAAAAAAACCAAACGGGTGTCGTTAAAGAAATGTATAATCTAGGTATTAATCGAAGGAATAAGCAAAATAATAATTTTTTGCAAAAATGGCATCCTCAAGAGAAAAAAAACAATTTTTGGCCAAAATTTCGGCATTTAATTTTTAATAAAAAATAATACATTTATCGGTGAAAAAAAACCTTCGATTAATTACTTAAAAATTTGTGTTAAAATTTGAGACGGATCGGCTTAGCAGTTTTCGAGAAACCATGGTCACCGACTATGACAACATGGTTTTGAGGAAAATGCGTTTGAAGTTTGAAAAGCACTTTACATAGAGTAAAGAAAGCATTCTGATGACTAAACAAATATTCGTGTAACTTCTAGAATGGGCAATGTGGGCACCGTAGCGCAAGTGGTTAGTGCGTCGGACTACTGAGCCAGCGGTCTTGGGTTCGAATCCCGCCGCAAACACCTAAACATTTTTCATAGTGCCCACCTCTTTCGAATGTCTGGCAAGTAATCAAAGAGTATCATTTGTCTCGATTGAGCTTCTCAACTCGCCGTTCGGAGTCGGCAAAAAACTGTAGGTCCCTTCCATTTGTGCAAAAATACAACACGCACACACAAATGGTTGCGAGAAGCAGGCCCAGGTTCACCTCGAGCTGTAGCGCCAAACTAAGTAAGTACTTCTAGAATAATCGTCGGATTGACTAAAAATTTCTGTGCGTGTACTTAAATCTTCTTTATATATAAAAATGAGCTGTTCGTTTGATACCTCAAAACTCATAAACTAACGATTCGATGGAGCTGAAACTTATACTGTATACTTTGTCTGATGTTTGAAGTGTTCGTACATTTCAAGTTTTTCGGTAGATGGCTCTGGAACTGAAAAATTTTTAAACTCACTTTACGATTAAGCTGAAACTTACACAATATCTTTGTAATGAATTTAGAAATGTTCGTAAATCAAAAGTTCTCAAGTTTTCCGATAGATGGCGCTGGAACATCAAAATTTCAAAACCATCCGATTGAGCTGAAACTTACAGAATATATTTGCTATGAAGTGAGAAATATTTGTGAATCAACAGTTTTCAAGTTTTCCGATAGATGGCCATGAAAACCAAACTGTCAAAATTGTTACTACAGCGATGCACAGTGACAGCTAACAGCTAACTTTTGATTTACGTGCACTTCTCGCTTCATAGCAAATATATTGTCTAGGTTTCAGCTCAATCGGATGGTAAGTTTTTGAGTTTTTAATATATTATTATTTGGACAGTTTTCTTAAATCCAAATAGAGTTACCGGCATTTAATTCTCCAGCAGAGTTATTACTTTTCACAAAAAGTCACTCGAACAAATTTCATTACATTTATGACATAAAGACTGTTTTCAATGGGTGTGGCGAAGCGCACCGGGTAACCACTAGTATACTATATACATGACGAAAATGAAATAAAAAAAAACGATTTTTTGCAAATTCTAACTGTATATAACCCTTTGTTTAAATCGCATTGTGTCCAGTTAAATTTACAGATATTTTGCTAAAGTCTGAAATATATACATTCTGAAGTACATACAGTAGCGGACATAGACATCCGGACGGTGGGTTTGGATTCTCTATCATTTCTTTGGCAGCCTTCCATGTTTGGATTTGACTCCGTACTTGTGAGTGACATTTAGCAACTGGCTATAAGCCGTTTTCACTGCGTGTACTGTGAGGTTTTCCAGGTCTTCCGCCCAGCTCTAGCAAGTTCATCCGCCCTCTCGTTTCCCGGTATGTTGTTGTGGCCAAGTACCTAGTACAGGCTTTCCGTGCAGGACCTTGCAAGGGAGTTCGGTTTTTCTTTGCAATACCTTCACTAATTTAGAGTTAGTTTGTGGGTTTGCAAGTGCTTTAAGTGTGGCTGATGTGAACACAAGTATCTCTGATGTTGGCATTTACTAGTTCTAATTGAATGGATATATTTACCGGAGGATCTGAGCAGTTTCGGATTCTCCGTTAATGTGTTATCCGTCCGTGTATATACTATTCCTTCTATCTCGGCAAGCACTGTGCCAGGTTGCCATTTTTCACGGCCAGGTAATTCGACAGAATAGTCGGTTTTGAAAAAGTATTTTTTTCTCTATGAGATCACTTGCTTTGCTGACAAGTTCAGAGGATTTGGAAACATCTTTCCAGATGGCTTTGTGTCACGTGAGCCTCTCGTTTTTAAAGTGATCCCGGGTCCACAATCTGATTTTTGATTCTATTATCCAGATTCTTTCTCCAAAGTAGCTTTTTAACAAGTATTACCCTTCAATTGTTTACATCCACTTAGGTCTAGTTGAAACCCCCTTAGGGAGCGGTCCCTGAATTCAGGAGTCTTAAGCCTTTTAGAGAAGACTACCATATTGGTATTTTCGGGGTTAACTCCTAGCCCACTGCTGTCTGCCTAGGTTTTGTTGAGCTGCATAGCGGTCTACATGAGTTCCACTAGCATGTTCATGTGTTTGCCTGTATACAAAAGGGAACAGAGCTAATAACTTTAAAATGAGGAAAAAATTGTGTTCGTGATTTAGCGTAATATACCACCAGCGCTGAAGATCGTTTGTTTAAACGAATGAGCCTATAGGACCGAATTAAAACAGTTCAAGATTTAAGAAAATATTTCATAGAGGCTGGCGAATAAGAAATCAGCTCATGGACTGTTAGACAGAAGCTTCTAGAATACGGTTTGTATGCAAAAAGACCTACGAAAAAACGGCTGTTAACAAATTAAATGCGCTAAAACCCTGTCCAGCGGGCGCAAGATCACGAACACTGGACCATAACAGATTGGAAAAATGTTATCTTCTCCGACGAATCAAAATTCAACATCTGAAGAACGATTTAGTGAAGGATGAACTAGCTAGAACAACCGTAAACAATGGAAGCTCACGGAGGATTTGGGGATGCTTTTCCTATCATGGGCGGTTGGTTTTAAAAAACGGATACATAGTACCATTTCTGTAAAGTAACGACATTTGTTTTCTGCAACAAAAATCTTGAAAATTGAAACATCAGAATGGACCATATTAACCGCAGTTATGACCAACATTTGAAAAAAATAATAAATGTAATGAATTGTTATTTTGTATGATAACAGAGATTACCCTATAAAATGGAATTCTTTTATTTTATTACCTCTAAATGAATCACCCGTTATAAACAATCATTCCACTGGGAGACCCGAAAGTCCATTGTGAATCCCTTAAGCCTCATTTAGATGATTAGTTCAGTTTCAGTTTCAGTTGAGCTATCAGTTGAGCTTTCAGTTAAACTGATTTGTAAATGCGAAAACAGAAACGTTTAACTGAAACTGAAACTGAGACTGAAACTTATGGAATTCCCATCAGTTTTCAGTTCAGTTGCCAGTTAAACTGCTCAGAAGTAAAATAAAAGCTCTACTGAATACCGAACTGAAGTCTAAATGCACTACCTTTTTTAACTGAAATGTCAACTGAACTGACAACTGAAACTGAAACTGACCATCTAAATGGGGCTTTAATAGTTTGAGAACTAATCCCTTTTTTTCCGATTCGAAAACAGTTTGCGATCATAGCTAATCTTAGAAGATCCGATCTATTTGAGGTTTTCAGTGCTTCAGTATTTTTAAAGGATCTCTAGTCAAGAGTATAGAGGCGTCATTTTTGTACGGCAGTTGCTTTGAAGATGTTGGATCAATTCACTTTCCTTCTTGTCCTCTTAGCTGCTGGGTGTACGGTATTTTACTTAGGTATGTCGCTGAATTTTTTATTTTTCAGATCTAGCAGTATACAGGTGTTTGCGTTACTGTATCTCATGGAGGATTCCATTCTAGCTAGTTCATCTGCTTTCTCGTTCTCGTCTAAATTGCCATTTCTGAGTATAAAGAAACCCACAGTCCTCGCTTAGATCACAGTCTAAAAATATCTCCTAATCCTTTGGCCTCTGGCTAAAAATCATAACTGAAGTCATTTACATTTTGCGTGATTAAGCCAGTTGTGTTGAGAAAAACAAAAAAAAATTACAAACACATTACACCTTCCGTAACTTTAAAAACTTTTAAAATTTCATTCAGCACAAAACTTTCCGGCTCTCAAGTTAAAAGACGAATAACCTTCAAAACCACCCTCCCACTCACCCCCCCTCCCGCCCCCTACAATGGCATCTCTCCCATTACTTAAATTTAGCCTCCTGGAGATGACAAGCCCTCATCTGCGCGCTGAAATCTGACAGATCAACTTATGCCAGGTATTTCCAGCAATGATGGTCACTGTCGGCTAATTAATTAACTTTATAAAGTTTAAACTTTTACCTTTTTTTAATAATTTCATCCGTCCCGGTCTCGAACAGACATATGAGATGACAAACCACGGTAATGCAACCGGGCGTCGCGTCGTTGCGAAGACAGTTCAGAGTTTAACGAAACAAAATTATGCAAAAAAAAATGTCCGATGGTTCCTTTTAAATATGTACATAGGTATGCGTCCCTTCCTGTGGCACGTAGAAAAGAAAAAAAACGCTAAGAGGAAAAAAAATTATTCGTTCTTTAAGTTAATGGAAAGTTTATCCTTCGGAACACATTCAACGGCGACTGGCCATCGTCCCCAATGGTGGACGAGGAGACGAAAATTCAATCTACTTCCACAATTAAACTCGCTAGCCCACATGTGTGTGAATGGAATTAGCGTTAAAACGAAATTAATTGCCATGCAGATGACTTGTTGGTGTCCTTGCCGGCATGGGTATGTTTCTCCTTCCACCCTCCACCCTGCTCAAGGACACACCGCAGTTGATTGAGAGTTAAGAGAGAGTGTATAGTCTTATCCGCCCCACCCCCCGCCGTTCTTGTGGTGAATATGTGCAGCAAGGATACGGAAACTCGTAAATTATCCTTAATTCAAATGTGCACTTTGCAGAGAAAAAAAAAATTGCCCACTTTGGAACATTTTTCGGACCAAAACTCACATAAACTTTCCTGAAAATTAACTCCGTTTTAGAATTCCAGCTAAAATTAGATTTATAGGACAAGGCAGCAAAGCATTAGATCATCATCAGCAGCAGCTAGGATGCGAAATGATATGTAAATGGGGTTGAATCCTTATGCTGATGTGTACGAGTATTACGGGGTCAACCGCATATTTCATATCGGTTCTTTTGTTTTGTTTGCTTCTTCATGCCACCGCACATCCGCATGTTGACAAATTATACCGCACACAATGTATAAGAATCATCATCGTGATCCTGTGAGCTGTGATCCTTTCGCGTAAAGATTTCCCCATCATTCAATACATTATTCATTTTTAAACGTGCATATAACAACGGCAAACGGTAAGAAATGATGTGATGATTTGTGGGTAAGGATATTTTTTATGTCCTTGCTTGTGGTTGATTTTTTTTTATTTTTTTCTTCTCGGTGAGTGATTTGAAAATTTGATTTCTATCCTAATGGTGTAATGGCGAAATGGATAGGGCTGCGGGCGGACGACGCAAATGGAAGCAAAAGTGACATCTTTGATGTGTGGATGTACGAGTACGTACATATTGTTGAAATGTGGAATGTCATTGATTTTTATTCGCTAATGGAATGACACATGCTTTTCATTTCGAAGTGTTAATGCCTCAAAGCCTTCTGACAAACAAGTTTTAAATTAATGATTTGATTTATTTTTTAGAAAAAGGTAATAAATATTTTGACGCAAAGCTTTTAGATGGAAGTAAACAATAAATCCAGCACGGCCATAGAAATTCTGTGACAGTGTTGAAAGCGGGACAATCGATCGAATCGACGATAAAAGAAATAATTTATGTTGGCTAACTTGTTTTCCTTTATCGGAATAAGATCGTTCACTAAAGCACTCAACGGCAATACTACCTACATATCTAAGTCAAGGAGTGACTCGGAATGTTGGTGTATTTTGTGCATAGGTAAATGTATACTTACATACATAGACACCTCAATATCCAATACATTGAAAACAATTATCCTACCGGTTAACACTTTACATATCAAATCGATCCAAAAGACTAGAAGTGTCTTATATCTTTACAAATTAGGGTAGGGTTGCCAGAAATATTTTGAGGAAACCAATTAACCAGCATGACGTTCCCGGACAAAATTGGATCCGAAAACGAGTACAAAACTATAACCAAACGCATGTTTCTACTATTTATTACAAAAGACACTTTTAGGGCGGCACTTCATGTCTTAAATATGAAATAACTTATAGTTCTCACTTATATTTGTTTCGTGGGTGGTCGTGGCCTTATTGGCATAAACCTTAGACTTCAAAGGAAAAAACCTAAGAAAAAATTTCAACGGTGTTAAATTGGGCACCTAATTCTGATTACACGACCAGGAAAGGAGTCCTAAAAACTACTGCACGAAATTGACTTCGTGCCTGGCCACGCACTGAGCGGCATAGCGGCAAAAACCTGAGCGGCAAAAAAAGTTTAAAACATAAGAAATTGAATGGTTGTGGCCACGCAGTCGCTGGGCGGCAAGCGTCGTTTCTGAGCGGCAGAGCGGCGTCGTGTTTTGCCTGAATCGGTCTTCATGCTGTCGAAGATTATTATACAAATGGTGAAATTCACCATAACCTGATCTTTTTCTGTTTATTGGATGAGCAACAAACCTTTTTCTTAGACCTTAAATAATTCTGTAAATGTTAAAGCGACTTTCTTGCTAAAAAAAACGCGGCGAAGAGCACTCGGCAATGACATTTTCATAGCTAATACCTCAGTTATTGCCGCTCAATAAATGGCCGCTTAAGTTTGCCGCTCTGCCGCTCTGTCGCTTGCCGCCTAGTGCGTGGCCAGCGACTTCGGGTTTCACAGTTGCATTGCAAAATGTCACGATTAAAACATAAGATAACGTTATCGTTATTCACTGTCCAGAAGCGGAGACCTAAGCTGATATCTATGCAGAGAGTATTATAACGAATATCTTCAAGCTCTTAGCCGTAGAATGCTTTGGTCGATTGAACTGGAATTGCTTTTATCATAAAGCCCAATTTTGTACATAAAAACATTTTAAGATATAAATGATCTTAGTACGTTGTCCGGAAGTTGAACAATAAGCACTCAATTAAAAATATTATACAATTCAAAAAAAGGAGATACATACATAGATCGTTGGATTTTACCAACGACCAGCGGGCGAAGAAAGGCGAGCAAAAACCCAGACAACTTAGAAAATCTATCCCGGACGTTCCCCGTATGGGCGAAAAAGAGTGCATGCCCGGAAAAACCTGGACAGATAGCAACGCTTGGGGAAACTTGTCTCATATCAAGCCTTACATTGTCATTAAAATCCTCCCTATCTTTATCAATGATGTTTTTTCGAACTGCAATTAAAAAAATGTTTGGCTTCAGCAGTCTTAGGTAGAACTAAGCCTAGCTTCCCGCAACCATTTGTGTGTGCGTGTTATATTTTTGCACGAATGGAAGGGACTTACAATTTTCTGCCGACTCCGAACGGCGAGTTGGGAAGCTTTACATGACAAATGATACTCTTGAACGCTTGTCAGGCATTCGGAAGAGGCGGACCTGTGAAAAACTTTTTTTTTGCGGCGGGATTCGAACCCAAGACCGCTGGCTCAGTAGTCCACTTGCACTACTTGCACTACGGTGCCCCATTCTAGAGCCGGACTTCAATAAGAGTATTTAAATACTAGCTAGTTCCATCAAAGTTGAAGACACTAATACTAGAACCACTAGCCAGAAAAGGCTTCAACATCACCTCACTGTGAAACTAAAGGATTTCAAATTGTAGAAATACACTTCCATATTTTCAAAATCAAAATTCAATTCGACAATGCTATAGATAGAACGCTTCGTCCTATTTACTTTGCACACTATCGGCCAAGTGCTCATGCAATTTGATGTGTTGTTGAAAAGTTTCGCACTCTGTTATGGATGTCTATCCAGACATCAAGCAGATTGAGAACACTGCGTCTTGAAGGAAAATATTGTTGGTGCAGAGGATAGTATAGTGACGTCATGTACAGGAAACGGGGCTCACTCTGTGGAAGATTTGACGAAAGGATCTTCCCCTTTTAAGATTGCTACAAGAACTAAAGCCAAACAGCCATCATTTAGTACTTGGGTTCTAAATCAGCTGGAAGTGGATGAATTTTCTTGCGGAACAGTTCGGCAATAACATCATCTCACGAAATGGATCACTCAAGGGGCAATAAGATCATGCGATTTAAAGCCAATGGATTATTTCTTTTCGGGTTATGTAGTAAAGGGTATGGTATAATATTATGTAGGATAGAAACAATGACCTTACAATCCCCTAATTTAAAAAATATATCGTTACCGAGTTTTCAGGCAATTATAACATCTAAGATCTAAGTCTATATAAACTGTCCTCCATTAATTCTGAAGTTTACTTAGAGCGGCCTCATAAATTTTTATGCGTGGGTTTAACCATCTGAAAAATGTGATATCCTTTATAATGGTTTTTCGAACCTTATCTGTTAGATCTGAGTTTTAACTTTCAGACTAGACTATTATTTCACATGTGGGAAAGTACTGCCAAGATCACAATACTCCCAAGGCTACTATTTAGACTGAACATCTCCGAGAGGAACCACGGACTGTAAGCCGGCCATATCGGATTTTTGAATAATTCCGAAAGTATTAGTAGGTATTGGGGCGGTTTAGCCTGGGAACCATTTTTTGACGATTCCGGGAAACAGCCATTTTAATTCGTCATTTTTGGGTAAAAACATGGATTTTGAAATTTTTAATTACCCCGGTTTTTTTTTGTTTACATAAGCGTGGGAAAATTTTAATTCCTCATTTTTGGGTGAAATCATCGATTTTGAAATTTTTAATTACCCCGGTTTTTTGTTTACATTAAGCGTGGGTGGGCGAGAGGGAAGATGAGTCTTGGGGAGAGGGGGAGGGGGAGGAAGGCTGTTGTTTGTTTACATTAAGAAGGTATTGCCGAAGCCAGGAAGTGACGTCATCAAGAAGATATAGGGTTACATTTTTGGGGTGAAAACAGGGAATTCGGAGCGTGTGTATTAGTGTACTTAGTGTGTACTTAGTGTACTTAGTGTGTACTTAGTGTACTTAGTGTACTTAGTGTACTTAGTGTGTACTTAGTCTGGGCGAGGGAGAGGGGTGATATGCGAGGGAGAGGGGGGAGGGGGAGGAAGGCCGTTGCTTGTTTACATTAAGAAGGTGTCGGGTTACATTTTGTTATATATATATCTGTCTGTATGTATGTACATATGTTTGTTTGTATATATATATATATGTGTGTATGTATGTATGTGTATATGTATTTGGATATGATGTGGCGGTATATGAGTCAACTTCAAAGTCGTCGCGTGTCATATTATGTATGTACATAATTATGTATATCGATGTTTTTGCTTTGTTTATTGGGCAAAGGAAGTGAACGGCGTCAGAGGGAGAGGAAATATATGCGACTATTTATATTTGTTGGCGAAGTGAAAACAATGATGAGAGGGGATGAGAGGGGGGGTGAATGGCTTGCAGGGTATGGTTTCCTTGGTCTATTCATTTAGATCACATTGTTTATTCTGGCTGTTGGCTGAAATGGGTAGTGGGATATTCAAGATCAACATGTCATGGAATGTACTTATTTTATACATATGTATGTATGTACTTGATGTGTACCTATGCATATGTTTGTTTGTATTTCATAGTGTACTTAGTGTGTACTTAGTGTGAATTTAATGTGTCAGAGCGAGAGGGAAGAAGTATATTTGCAGACGGATGGGGAACAATGGTGAGAGGGGGATGAGAGGGGGTGAACCATTTCTCGGATCTATTTATCCAGATCAGATTGTTTATTTTGGTTGTTGTCTGAAATAGGGACATTTTTGTTTTTCATTGCCGATTCTGGCACAGGGAGTCAGCAAGTGACGTCATCAAGAAGATATAGGGCTACATTTTTTGGGTGAAATCAGGGAATTCAGAGCAATTAGTGTGTACTTAGTGTACTTAGCGTGTACTTAGTGTGTATCAGAGTGTACTTAGTGTATACTTAATGTTCTTAGTGTGTACTTAATGTACTTAGTGTACTTAGTGTATGTATATGTACATATGTATATGTATATGTATTTGGATAAGATGTGACGGTATAAGAGTCACCTTCAAAGCAGTCGCGTCATATACCTATGTATGTATGTACATATGTAGATATATCGATGTTTTTGTTTATTGGACGAATGAATTAAAAAGCGGAATAGGAAAGCAATGCTGAGAGGGAGGTGAATCGCTTCTTAGGTCTACTCATCCAGATCAGATTGTTTATTTTAACTATTGGCTGAAATGGTTAGTAGTGTTGATTGTATTGTTTCATGGAAAATTGTTTTTGTTGGATGGATGAAGTAAAAAGCGGAAAGGAAATTCTGAGTCAAAGCGAAAGGAAAGATGTGCGACTGATTTATATTTGTTGGTGAAGGGAAACAATGATGAGAGAGAAAAGAATGATGAGAGTATGTGAACCGATTCTTGGGTATGGTTTCCAATGTGTACTTCAGATCGGATTGTTTGTTGTTGGCTGAAATAGGTAGCAGTGCTGACTACAATGTTTCAAGAAAAATTGTTTTTATTGGATGAACGAAGTAAAAATCGTGTGATTGTAGAAATTCTGAGCCAAAGGGAGAGGAAAGAAGTATACTTGTATGAGGAGGGGAACAGTGGATAGAGTGGGTTAGAGAGGATAATACTCATAGAGAACAGATTGATTATTCTGACTTGTTGGTCGAAGTACTGATTATAATGTTTCAAGGAAAATTATTTTGAGTTGAAATTCTGAGTCAGAGGGAGAGGAAAGAAGTATATTTGTAGGCGGAGGGAAACAATGGATAGAGGGGCTAGAGAGTGTAATAGTCACAGAGATCAGATTGATTATTCTGACCTGTTGGCCGAAGTGCTGATTATAATGTTTCTAGGAAAATTATTTGGACGCAGAAATTGGTGGGGGTATTCATGTTTCGACATGTTTAAAAGTCTTGTTCTCTTTATCTTTCGATCATATTTTTTATGGAATTTGCTGACGAATATGAATATATTGTTTATTTATCTTTCGACCATATTTTTTTTTTTTTATGGAATTTGCTAACGTATACAAATATGTTGTTTATTTATCTTTTATTTTCTATGGAATATACCTATTACGTTGTTGTTCTTCTTGCTGTCTTTGCTATTGCTTTCATTCGCTGACTATGATGCCTTTATACAAAAATTTATGCAGGAATATTCATGTTTCGACATGTTCCGACATGTTTAAAAGTCTTGGTCTCTTTATCTTTCGATCATATTTTTATGGAATTTGCTGACGAATATGAATATATTGTTTATTTATCTTTCGACCATATTTTTTTTTTTTTTTTTTTTTTATGGAATTTGCTAACGTATACAAATATGTTGTTTATTTATCTTTTATTTTCTATGGAATAAACCTATTTGATTGGTTAAACAGTTTCAAGGGGGCGGGGAGTGTAGAAACATTTCCAAATTTCTGCTATATAAGCTCCAAAGTAAGGGCTGTTGAGTAATAGTTTTATTCAAACAAAGCAATTGAGATCATCTAAAAATGGAACAATTGAACGATCTTGGAAAAATTAAACCTCTGGAAGGATTGAACACATTGGAGCTGCAGAAGAGGTATAAGATCCTCAATGTGTTACGTTGCCAGACGAAATACGGGCCTAGAGTTCTCCTTGAGTTGGAGACAAAGAAGGTGTTTCTGCCGATACGATTCAACTCCGTGGATGAGAGTACAGTGAAGGCGCTATCATCAAGCGAAATGGTGGTAGTTAAACCCATGGGGAATACTTTAGAACTGGAGTTCTACCCAATATCGGATGCAAACCTTTCTGTTGAAGAGGTAGACATACTGTATTCTCAACCCTTTTTTTAAAAACAAAAAAAAAATTGTTAAATGCATATACATTTTGAGATGTAAAAATAAATAATTTCTAACCAAAAACTGATTTGTTATTGTTTTTCTTTATTTTCTTCTATTTCGAGTTTTGAGGTGATAAACGGGGTGTTTTTGTTTTGTTTAAAGGATGGAGAAATTAAAAATGGTGTGAGTGTGGAGATTCTGAGACATAGGGAAAGTTATTTAGACTGTTGGCTGAAATGGATAGAGGGGCTAGAGAGGGTAATACTCATAGAGATCAGATTGATTATTCTGACTTGTTGGATAGCGGGTTAGTGGTTTCCAAGGTCTTCTCATCGAGTTCGGATTGTTTATTTTGGTTGTTAGTTGAAACGGGTAAAGGGGTATTCAAAATCATTGTGTATATGTTTCTGCGCATGCATAAAAAATTGCACATCAAATAAAAAAAAATAGAGCAAGAGCTCAATACATCATTGATATCGAACTCAAGCACCGGCATTGATGCTGACAAATATGTCAACACAACAGATCGAACGTAGTTCATCGGAAGTGTGGCTCGTAAAATTTGGAATTATTTATCGGGTCTTCATAAGCCACCTGCTTACTTCCTCCATCCGAATGTTCGGTAGTTTCTTGTTATAAACATACTTTGATGATTCGATTATACCTACTCCTAGCTACGGTCCGTGCGAGGCACTTATGAGGTACTTCTAATGTTCAGTCAGTTTCTTGTTATAAACAAATTTTGCTGATTCTTCAAATGATATGGTTCGTATGGATCCCTCATATGAATGCTTCGAATGATAAGGTTATGGGTATCTTTTGTATACACAAATTTTGCTGATTCGACAATATTCCTAGCTAGCTATGGTCCGTTTGAGTCCGTTATGCGAGTGCTTCGAGATCAATTTCTCTGATTCGATGACATTAGTACCTATTAATAAATAAATCTAAATCTAAATCTAAATCTATATTCTTAGCTATGGTCTGTATGAGTCCCTCATATGAATGCTTCGAATGGTAAGGTTATGAGTATCTTTTGTATAAACAAATTTTCTCTGATTCGACTATATTCTTAGCTATGGTCCGTACGAGTCCCTCATATGAATGCTTCGAATGGTAAGCTTATGGGCATCTTATGTATAAACAAATTTCTCTGATTCTCCTGGCTATGGTCTCTATAGGTCCCTCATATGAGTGCTTCGAATGGTAGGATTATGGTTATCTTTTGAATAAACAAAATTTTGCTGACTTGAGTATATTCATGGCATTGGTCCGTAGCGGTCCCATATGCGAATGCTTCGGATGGTATGGAATATTCATGCTTCGACATGTTTGAAAGGCTTGGTTTATTTATCTTTCTGACCATATTGTTTATTGAGTTCAATGTGGATCATATTTCACACACACTCACACATTTAACAAATTTTTTTTTCTAAAGCCAAGTTTGTCACATAGAATATCAGTGTACAATATTCGTATAAATAAGGCTCTACCAGCAGATACATTTTTAGTAATTTAGTAATTTTGAACACAAACCTTATCAATCAATATATCATGGAATATATCAAACAACTGATCGAGAATCAACTCCTTATAGCGGAATACCTGTGTCGGGAGTATCCCGAAATGGTATTTGGATTGAGAAGACTGAACGACGAGAATAACTATTCGCTAGGTCATGTACAGGCAGTAATACAAATGCTTAAAGCATTTTCTGAATTATTGGTGGAGCAAGGATTCGATACGCCACCATTGCATCCAGCTTTATTGGCGATTTTATCCATACACCGCTAAAAATAAAAAGTTATAACATTTAAATTTAATAAAAGGTTGAACACATTTTACACTAAAAAAGATAAATTTTTGTTTTTTTTTTCTATTTTTTTTTTCTTTTTTCTATTGCTGATATTGTTGTTTTTTTTCTATTGTTGTTGTTGTGCGATTCCAATCAGATCGGATGCAGATAGCAGTTAGCGGATGGCACTTAGAGGATAGCTATTTGCCATCACTAGACTATTAGTTTAATCTTCCGGATAAGGAAGAATCTTTTCCTTTTTTTTACCTTCTACCAGGCCTTCTCAGATAAAACTTTATCAACATCAGAACACACAAGTTTTTTATTATTAGCACATTCAATATCATGACGACAAGCCTCATCCAACTGATTAATTCCATGATCTTCCTAAGCAAGACGTTCTTTTAACTTAGTCCCAGGACCACAGAAAGTATATGACAAAATATGTAACTCGAATGGTAATTTATTTTTTAATGAATTTACCAGTCCGTATTCTTCTGATGAATGTTTTGACTGACCTGATATACTCCATAGTCTCTCGTTTAAAGCAATTTCTTATTACGACTGTAGTCTCTGTATCAACCGAAAAATACATATTTACGCAAACTTCTGAAATCAATTCATGAAACGGAATATAAAAGGCGACCGTTTTGAGTAGAATACATCAGTAACCGCCCGGCATTACAGTGAACCAACCATAAAAAATAAATATAGATTACAATGAACTATATAGTGAAACATTAAGCTCGGTAAATAATCCACAAAAATCTGTAAATTCGAATAAATGCGGGAGTGAGAGTAAAAGTGAAAGAACAGAAAAAAGAAACTTGACCAAGAAAGTAGGGAATGCAAGCCAAGAAGAAAGTGAAGTAAAAAGTTATTGAAAATTCTGAATTTCGAAGGATTAAGTGTACCTCGACCCATGAAAAGCCTTTTGAAGCAGCCTTCCAAGCCAATATTATTCTTCACCATTGGTATTTGATTTTGTCTAAATAATTTAATTTAGAAAAATGGCCGAAAAAGGAGTTTTAAAACGATGCAATGCAATACGTGGAATGGAAAATATGAAAGGTAAAATAAATAATAAAATGTATGATAATTATATATATACATAGTATTTGGTAAAATAAACGAAAGACAATTTTTTTTTTTTTTTCGTTGAATAATTTGTTTAAATAATTATTATTTAGAATACGAAATGCTGGAAAAACTTTATTTGATTGGAAAGGAGATTCATGAATTGAAATCAAACATTCAGTCAATGCAAAGGCAACAGAAGGAGTTAATCAAAACTATAGCTGAGAACAATGTATTATTGAAAGAAGCATTCAAAAAGGAAACGCTGGGCAACGCAGAGGTAAATCATTTTCTGCTTGCAACTTACATTTGCGTTGAATTACGATAGATTGCAGGGCAAAGCGCCTTTTAAAGATTTTCATAATATCATAGCTGTCCTATTTAGTAATACACTTGATCAGTTTATCAGTAATTACTCTCCACATGTTCTTATAATGTACTTTTCTTTTCTTATTTTAGAAGGTCTCTCTTTCTCTCTCTCTAAAGATGGATACATACAAAAAGACTACATCCACCAGATACGAACTGCCTTCCGATGTATAAAAAGTCGATGCCACAAAAACATATGCATCAACAAAAACAAAAAGCACCCCTTGATTTATACATTACAAAAAGATTAATAAAACACAATGAATTCAACTGAGTTTTTATTCTGAATTTTAAAAAGGAAACGATTGAGTGTAAACTAGATAGATGGAAGGAGGGATAAAATTGTTGAAAAGTGCTGAAATAACATCTTCCCTGTAGGTGATGGTAGGTGCTGAAATAAGGACTAACCTGCGAGTTCTTATCAGCCTAGAACATTCCCCATTATGATTATAAAATGGGGGATCGTTCCAAACAGGGCGGTTCCAAACAGGTCGGTTCCAAACAGGGCGGTTCCAAACAGGTCGGTTCCAAACAGGTCGGTTCCAAACAGGGCGGTTCCAAACAGGTCGGTTCCAAATAGGTCGGTTCCAAACAGGGCGGTTGCAGATAGCAGTTAGCGGATAGCGGTTAGCGGATATCAGTTAGCGGATAACAGCTAGCGAAGGTGTTCTCACAACATGGTAGATCACAGATCAAGTTACATACATATCGATGATAGAGCTAACGTAATCGATTCTGAGAGGGGAACGACGGTGAGAGGAGGTGAATGGTTTTCTGGGCATTTTAATCAAACATGTGTGCTATTGAGAAGAAAAAAAAGGAAAGGTAAAGTACGATAGCACCATGGTGTAGTGATTAGTGCGTTGGACTACTATGCGATGCTGCCAGGGTTCAATCCCAGTCAGGGTCCAACACCTAAAAGTTTTTTCAAATAAAGAAAGACTATTCCACTTGAATTTGTTAATCCAATTGAGATTCGATTCTTAGACTCCTTTAAATTTATGGGGTGACTGTTAATTGGAATACTCTGATCAAGGCTAACACCATTTTCCATTATATATCTCTTATCATCTATATAACTTAGTGCTAGTTTATTAATACATTGTGTATATATGTTATGAATCTTTGACCTTATTATAAACATATTTCCATTCCACTCAACTGCGATCAAGTCTGATGATGAATTCAATATTACCACAACTAGAAGCAGAAGAAGAAAGAGATGTACCAGTCACCCCATAAATTTAAAGGAGTCTAAGAATCGAATCTCAATTGGATTAACAAATTCAAGTGGAATAGTCTTTCTTTATTTGAAAAAACTTTTAGGTGTTGGACCCTGACTGGGATTGAACCCTGGCAGCATCGCATAGTAGTCCAACGCACTAATCACTACACCATGGTGCTATCGTACTTTACCTTTCCTTTTTTTTCTTCTCAATAGCACACATGTTTGATTAAAATGCCCAGAAAACCATTCACCTCCTCTCACCGTCGTTCCCCTCTCAGAATCGATTACGTTAGCTCTATCATCGATATGTATGTAACTTGATCTGTGATCTACCATGTTGTGAGAACACCTTCGCTAGCTGTTATCCGCTAACTGATATCCGCTAACCGCTATCCGCTAACTGCTATCTGCAACCGCCCTGTTTGGAACCGACCTATTTGGAACCGACCTGTTTGGAACCGCCCTGTTTGGAACCGACCTGTTTGGAACCGACCTGTTTGGAACCGCCCTGTTTGGAACCGACCTGTTTGGAACCGCCCTGTTTGGAACGATCCCCCATTTTATAATCATAATGGGGAATGTTCTAGGCTGATAAGAACTCGCAGGTTAGTCCTTATTTCAGCACCTACCATCACCTACAGGGAAGATGTTATTTCAGCACTTTTCAACAATTTTATCCCTCCTTCCATCTATCTAGTTTACACTCAATCGTTTCCTTTTTAAAATTCAGAATAAAAACTCAGTTGAATTCATTGTGTTTTATTAATCTTTTTGTAATGTATAAATCAAGGGGTGCTTTTTGTTTTTGTTGATGCATATGTTTTTGTGGCATCGACTTTTTATACATCGGAAGGCAGTTCGTATCTGGTGGATGTAGTCTTTTTGTATGTATCCATCTTTAGAGAGAGAGAAAGAGAGACCTTCTAAAATAAGAAAAGAAAAGTACATTATAAGAACATGTGGAGAGTAATTACTGATAAACTGATCAAGTGTATTACTAAATAGGACAGCTATGATATTATGAAAATCTTTAAAAGGCGCTTTGCCCTGCAATCTATCGTAATTCAACGCAAATGTAAGTTGCAAGCAGAAAATGATTTACCTCTGCGTTGCCCAGCGTTTCCTTTTTGAATGCTTCTTTCAATAATACATTGTTCTCAGCTATAGTTTTGATTAACTCCTTCTGTTGCCTTTGCATTGACTGAATGTTTGATTTCAATTCATGAATCTCCTTTCCAATCAAATAAAGTTTTTCCAGCATTTCGTATTCTAAATAATAATTATTTAAACAAATTATTCAACGAAAAAAAAAAAAAAATTGTCTTTCGTTTATTTTACCAAATACTATGTATATATATAATTATCATACATTTTATTATTTATTTTACCTTTCATATTTTCCATTCCACGTATTGCATTGCATCGTTTTAAAACTCCTTTTTCGGCCATTTTTCTAAATTAAATTATTTAGACAAAATCAAATACCAATGGTGAAGAATAATATTGGCTTGGAAGGCTGCTTCAAAAGGCTTTTCATGGGTCGAGGTACACTTAATCCTTCGAAATTCAGAATTTTCAATAACTTTTTACTTCACTTTCTTCTTGGCTTGCATTCCCTACTTTCTTGGTCAAGTTTCTTTTTTCTGTTCTTTCACTTTTACTCTCACTCCCGCATTTATTCGAATTTACAGATTTTTGTGGATTATTTACCGAGCTTAATGTTTCACTATATAGTTCATTGTAATCTATATTTATTTTTTATGGTTGGTTCACTGTAATGCCGGGCGGTTACTGATGTATTCTACTCAAAACGGTCGCCTTTTATATTCCGTTTCATGAATTGATTTCAGAAGTTTGCGTAAATATGTATTTTTCGGTTGATACAGAGACTACAGTCGTAATAAGAAATTGCTTTAAACGAGAGACTATGGAGTATATCAGGTCAGTCAAAACATTCATCAGAAGAATACGGACTGGTAAATTCATTAAAAAATAAATTACCATTCGAGTTACATATTTTGTCATATACTTTCTGTGGTCCTGGGACTAAGTTAAAAGAACGTCTTGCTTAGGAAGATCATGGAATTAATCAGTTGGATGAGGCTTGTCGTCATGATATTGAATGTGCTAATAATAAAAAACTTGTGTGTTCTGATGTTGATAAAGTTTTATCTGAGAAGGCCTGGTAGAAGGTAAAAAAAAGGAAAAGATTCTTCCTTATCCGGAAGATTAAACTAATAGTCTAGTGATGGCAAATAGCTATCCTCTAAGTGCCATCCGCTAACTGCTATCTGCATCCGATCTGATTGGAATCGCACAACAACAACAATAGAAAAAAAACAACAATATCAGCAATAGAAAAAAGAAAAAAAAAAATAGAAAAAAAAAACAAAAATTTATCTTTTTTAGTGTAAAATGTGTTCAACCTTTTATTAAATTTAAATGTTATAACTTTTTATTTTTAGCGGTGTATGGATAAAATCGCCAATAAAGCTGGATGCAATGGTGGCGTATCGAATCCTTGCTCCACCAATAATTCAGAAAATGCTTTAAGCATTTGTATTACTGCCTGTACATGACCTAGCGAATAGTTATTCTCGTCGTTCAGTCTTCTCAATCCAAATACCATTTCGGGATACTCCCGACACAGGTATTCCGCTATAAGGAGTTGATTCTCGATCAGTTGTTTGATATATTCCATGATATATTGATTGATAAGGTTTGTGTTCAAAATTACTAAATTACTAAAAATGTATCTGCTGGTAGAGCCTTATTTATACGAATATTGTACACTGATATTCTATGTGACAAACTTGGCTTTAGAAAAAAAAATTTGTTAAATGTGTGAGTGTGTGTGAAATATGATCCACATTGAACTCAATAAACAATATGGTCAGAAAGATAAATAAACCAAGCCTTTCAAACATGTCGAAGCATGAATATTCCATACCATCCGAAGCATTCGCATATGGGACCGCTACGGACCAATGCCATGAATATACTCAAGTCAGCAAAATTTTGTTTATTCAAAAGATAACCATAATCCTACCATTCGAAGCACTCATATGAGGGACCTATAGAGACCATAGCCAGGAGAATCAGAGAAATTTGTTTATACATAAGATGCCCATAAGCTTACCATTCGAAGCATTCATATGAGGGACTCGTACGGACCATAGCTAAGAATATAGTCGAATCAGAGAAAATTTGTTTATACAAAAGATACTCATAACCTTACCATTCGAAGCATTCATATGAGGGACTCATACAGACCATAGCTAAGAATATAGATTTAGATTTAGATTTAGATTTATTTATTAATAGGTACTAATGTCATCGAATCAGAGAAATTGATCTCGAAGCACTCGCATAACGGACTCAAACGGACCATAGCTAGCTAGGAATATTGTCGAATCAGCAAAATTTGTGTATACAAAAGATACCCATAACCTTATCATTCGAAGCATTCATATGAGGGATCCATACGAACCATATCATTTGAAGAATCAGCAAAATTTGTTTATAACAAGAAACTGACTGAACATTAGAAGTACCTCATAAGTGCCTCGCACGGACCGTAGCTAGGAGTAGGTATAATCGAATCATCAAAGTATGTTTATAACAAGAAACTACCGAACATTCGGATGGAGGAAGTAAGCAGGTGGCTTATGAAGACCCGATAAATAATTCCAAATTTTACGAGCCACACTTCCGATGAACTACGTTCGATCTGTTGTGTTGACATATTTGTCAGCATCAATGCCGGTGCTTGAGTTCGATATCAATGATGTATTGAGCTCTTGCTCTATTTTTTTTTATTTGATGTGCAATTTTTTATGCATGCGCAGAAACATATACACAATGATTTTGAATACCCCTTTACCCGTTTCAACTAACAACCAAAATAAACAATCCGAACTCGATGAGAAGACCTTGGAAACCACTAACCCGCTATCCAACAAGTCAGAATAATCAATCTGATCTCTATGAGTATTACCCTCTCTAGCCCCTCTATCCATTTCAGCCAACAGTCTAAATAACTTTCCCTATGTCTCAGAATCTCCACACTCACACCATTTTTAATTTCTCCATCCTTTAAACAAAACAAAAACACCCCGTTTATCACCTCAAAACTCGAAATAGAAGAAAATAAAGAAAAACAATAACAAATCAGTTTTTGGTTAGAAATTATTTATTTTTACATCTCAAAATGTATATGCATTTAACAATTTTTTTTTTGTTTTTAAAAAAAGGGTTGAGAATACAGTATGTCTACCTCTTCAACAGAAAGGTTTGCATCCGATATTGGGTAGAACTCCAGTTCTAAAGTATTCCCCATGGGTTTAACTACCACCATTTCGCTTGATGATAGCGCCTTCACTGTACTCTCATCCACGGAGTTGAATCGTATCGGCAGAAACACCTTCTTTGTCTCCAACTCAAGGAGAACTCTAGGCCCGTATTTCGTCTGGCAACGTAACACATTGAGGATCTTATACCTCTTCTGCAGCTCCAATGTGTTCAATCCTTCCAGAGGTTTAATTTTTCCAAGATCGTTCAATTGTTCCATTTTTAGATGATCTCAATTGCTTTGTTTGAATAAAACTATTACTCAACAGCCCTTACTTTGGAGCTTATATAGCAGAAATTTGGAAATGTTTCTACACTCCCCGCCCCCTTGAAACTGTTTAACCAATCAAATAGGTTTATTCCATAGAAAATAAAAGATAAATAAACAACATATTTGTATACGTTAGCAAATTCCATAAAAAAAAAAAAAAAAAAAAATATGGTCGAAAGATAAATAAACAATATATTCATATTCGTCAGCAAATTCCATAAAAATATGATCGAAAGATAAAGAGACCAAGACTTTTAAACATGTCGGAACATGTCGAAACATGAATATTCCTGCATAAATTTTTGTATAAAGGCATCATAGTCAGCGAATGAAAGCAATAGCAAAGACAGCAAGAAGAACAACAACGTAATAGGTATATTCCATAGAAAATAAAAGATAAATAAACAACATATTTGTATACGTTAGCAAATTCCATAAAAAAAAAAAAATATGGTCGAAAGATAAATAAACAATATATTCATATTCGTCAGCAAATTCCATAAAAAATATGATCGAAAGATAAAGAGAACAAGACTTTTAAACATGTCGAAACATGAATACCCCCACCAATTTCTGCGTCCAAATAATTTTCCTAGAAACATTATAATCAGCACTTCGGCCAACAGGTCAGAATAATCAATCTGATCTCTGTGACTATTACACTCTCTAGCCCCTCTATCCATTGTTTCCCTCCGCCTACAAATATACTTCTTTCCTCTCCCTCTGACTCAGAATTTCAACTCAAAATAATTTTCCTTGAAACATTATAATCAGTACTTCGACCAACAAGTCAGAATAATCAATCTGTTCTCTATGAGTATTATCCTCTCTAACCCACTCTATCCACTGTTCCCCTCCTCATACAAGTATACTTCTTTCCTCTCCCTTTGGCTCAGAATTTCTACAATCACACGATTTTTACTTCGTTCATCCAATAAAAACAATTTTTCTTGAAACATTGTAGTCAGCACTGCTACCTATTTCAGCCAACAACAAACAATCCGATCTGAAGTACACATTGGAAACCATACCCAAGAATCGGTTCACATACTCTCATCATTCTTTTCTCTCTCATCATTGTTTCCCTTCACCAACAAATATAAATCAGTCGCACATCTTTCCTTTCGCTTTGACTCAGAATTTCCTTTCCGCTTTTTACTTCATCCATCCAACAAAAACAATTTTCCATGAAACAATACAATCAACACTACTAACCATTTCAGCCAATAGTTAAAATAAACAATCTGATCTGGATGAGTAGACCTAAGAAGCGATTCACCTCCCTCTCAGCATTGCTTTCCTATTCCGCTTTTTAATTCATTCGTCCAATAAACAAAAACATCGATATATCTACATATGTACATACATACATAGGTATATGACGCGACTGCTTTGAAGGTGACTCTTATACCGTCACATCTTATCCAAATACATATACATATACATATGTACATATACATACACTAAGTACACTAAGTACATTAAGTACACACTAAGAACATTAAGTATACACTAAGTACACTCTGATACACACTAAGTACACGCTAAGTACACTAAGTACACACTAATTGCTCTGAATTCCCTGATTTCACCCAAAAAATGTAGCCCTATATCTTCTTGATGACGTCACTTGCTGACTCCCTGTGCCAGAATCGGCAATGAAAAACAAAAATGTCCCTATTTCAGACAACAACCAAAATAAACAATCTGATCTGGATAAATAGATCCGAGAAATGGTTCACCCCCTCTCATCCCCCTCTCACCATTGTTCCCCATCCGTCTGCAAATATACTTCTTCCCTCTCGCTCTGACACATTAAATTCACACTAAGTACACACTAAGTACACTATGAAATACAAACAAACATATGCATAGGTACACATCAAGTACATACATACATATGTATAAAATAAGTACATTCCATGACATGTTGATCTTGAATATCCCACTACCCATTTCAGCCAACAGCCAGAATAAACAATGTGATCTAAATGAATAGACCAAGGAAACCATACCCTGCAAGCCATTCACCCCCCTCTCATCCCCTCTCATCATTGTTTTCACTTCGCCAACAAATATAAATAGTCGCATATATTTCCTCTCCCTCTGACGCCGTTCACTTCCTTTGCCCAATAAACAAAGCAAAAACATCGATATACATAATTATGTACATACATAATATGACACGCGACGACTTTGAAGTTGACTCATATACCGCCACATCATATCCAAATACATATACACATACATACATACACACATATATATATATATACAAACAAACATATGTACATACATACAGACAGATATATATATAACAAAATGTAACCCGACACCTTCTTAATGTAAACAAGCAACGGCCTTCCTCCCCCTCCCCCCTCTCCCTCGCATATCACCCCTCTCCCTCGCCCAGACTAAGTACACACTAAGTACACTAAGTACACTAAGTACACTAAGTACACACTAAGTACACTAAGTACACACTAAGTACACTAATACACACGCTCCGAATTCCCTGTTTTCACCCCAAAAATGTAACCCTATATCTTCTTGATGACGTCACTTCCTGGCTTCGGCAATACCTTCTTAATGTAAACAAACAACAGCCTTCCTCCCCCTCCCCCTCTCCCCAAGACTCATCTTCCCTCTCGCCCACCCACGCTTAATGTAAACAAAAAACCGGGGTAATTAAAAATTTCAAAATCGATGATTTCACCCAAAAATGAGGAATTAAAATTTTCCCACGCTTATGTAAACAAAAAAAACCGGGGTAATTAAAAATTTCAAAATCCATGTTTTTACCCAAAAATGACGAATTAAAATGGCTGTTTCCCGGAATCGTCAAAAAATGGTTCCCAGGCTAAACCGCCCCAATACCTACTCAGATTAATCTCGGGGAGAAACCTTTCTCATTGAACACAAAAACTTGTATTTTTCTGCTGTTCTCTGTAAGCACAGCTTCATTGAGCAGAGAGCATTGCCAAACAGAAACAAAATGTTTTGCAGGGAACTTCGAAAAAAGGTCAATGTGACTTCAAAAATAAAATGTAGCAAAATGGGGCAAATTTTAAAATTAAAGTAGCAAAGTAGCAAATTGAGAAAACTGAAATATAATGTAGCACTTTTGCTACGAAAGTAGCATTGTGGCAATGCTGATTCGTCACTCTGTTGGGAGAGGGTTGTTTTTGTAGATGTTATGCTCTTCTCTTCGCCACAAATCCATCACTATCGCTTACTCTTTAATTTTCTTTCTACCCATACGCGCATTGAATGATGGGTAAACCATTGCCATTGATCGTCATTCTGTTGGGAGAGGGTTGTTTTTGTAGATGTTATGCTCTTCTCTTCGCCACAAATCCATCGCTATCGCTTATTCTTTAATTTTCTTTCTACCCATACGCGCATTGAATGATGGGTAAACCATTGCCATTGATCGTCATTCTGTTGGGAGACGGTTGTTTCTGTAGATGTTATGCTCTTCTCTTCGCCGCAAATCCATCGCTATCGCTTATTCTTTAATTTTCTTTCTACCCATACGCGCATTGAACGATGGGTAAACCATTGCCATTGATCGTCATTCTGTTGGGAGAGGGTTGTTTCTGTAGATGTTATGCTCTTCTCTTCGCCACAAATCCATCGCTATCGCTTATTCTTTAATTTTCTTTCTACCCATACGCGCATTGAACGATGGGTAAACCATTGCCATTGATCGTCATTCTGTTGAGAGAGGGTTGTTCGTGTTAATAATTAATGCTCCTTTTTGGGATTGTGACACAAAGTAGAGGAAGGATGATTTTGCTGATATTTGCTACCGACTTTAGTTAGTTGTGTTTCTGCTTCATCAGCGTGCGGATCTAGATCTACAGAAAGGGGGAAATGTACGATTTTTTTTACTTTCTTTTTTTTGTCACTTTACAGCGGTATTTGGTTACCTTAAGGTTAAGTCAGTGGACACCTTAGAATAAAGTTTTTCCTTTTTTTTAAATTCACAAATACATATTATATTGTAGTAGGGGTAGGCAGGCGATGTTGAGTCTTATTAGTTGGTGATTTCAGACAAACCTCACCAGCTACTCGGCGATCAATGCTTACAACAAAGCCTAATATCTTCGGTGTTTACATAATACTATTGTACTTTAAATATAAACATTAAGTACAACTATTAGAGACAAGAAACCAGAAAGTACCATTATTTGATGCTCATAAAATACATATTATGTACATATGTGTGTAGACGTGTTTGTACACAGGAATATTACATTTCCATAAATTTTTTATGCAATCGTTTCATCTATAGGGAACAACCACTTAGTTCAGATAATAGGCGTGTTTTTTTTTAGCCTACATAGAATAAAAATAAAAATTTCAATACATAATACAACAAAACCTTAGCCTCGATAATTATCCAGGCTAAGGTTTTGTTGTATTTTATATTGAAAACATGTTGCTGAAACATGTTTATTCTATATAGGCTTAAAAAAAAACACGCCTAATAATGTATTGGCTTTAGAATTCTTTAGAATCTTAATTTAAATAATATCAATTCCTACTACTTCCTTTCTATCATACTACAATCAAATGACGCGACTGATTTTTAGCACGGGCAACGCCGGGCAGGCAACAGCTAGTAAGCAAATAATTTTGTTAGCGCACCTCCTCTCTTCCTCCTGACTTAATTACCTTGCATTTTACAGAGAGTGATCATCAAATCATGAATAAACACGTATAATTCTGAAATAAAAATAAATGGCCAGACAAGAAAGAAGTAGAGAAAAGGAAAGATACAAACTGCAAACAAAATAAAAACTTATTAAAGAAAAGTTGCGATCATCGAGTCTTTTTTTTTTTGAAAAGTTGCAATTACTGAGTCAACAATGTGTCGCTTTTATCGAGGAGTCGCGCATATCGAGGGTTGCTTTTACCGAGGTCGTACTGTACTTGCCAAACACGTCCGTAAGCCGATAACGCAGTATACAGTCGGATACTAATTTAATGTCTGATGACCAAATCACACTCAAATATCCTTTTGCAAGGACGAAGAAGAAAAGTAAATCTGTTTGTCATAAGCAGTCCTCGCTGACGTCTTCGATGAGCTGGAGGCAAATCTGTGAAATCTTTGTGAAAAACTTTTTGGTTTGGGATATAACCATCAGCATTACGTAATACTCCAACGCATTTACCACTACACCACGGTGATCACTAGATGGATGCAGCGTTGCCGTTGTGCGACTAAAGTCGCAGTTTGGCATTTTTTTGACTCTCCTGCGACTTTGATACGACTTTTTCAAAATAGCCCAAATTTGCGACTTTTCATAGTTCTTTGAGACTTTTTGGCGGAATGCATTTATTTTCACTAGGATTCGTTGAGCACATATTTTTACTAATTTTTCTTGAACCATCTATTAGGCGCAATTTCTATAACAATAATACATATTTTCGTAATCAAACACGTGCAAAAAAATTGTGACCATATCAGTGAATTCTACGCATTGCATTGCGAAATGTTCATAAATATGTACATACATATATACAGTAGAAATCGGTTATAACAATATCGGATATAACGATATACATATTTCCAAAAACCAGGCCAAACTCCATTTAACTCAAAGTAATTTGCTATCGGTTATAACGATGCCGGATATAACGATGAAACCTTTTATAACGATGAAAATGTATCAGATTTAGGTCGAAAAACTGTTTATAGCGATGAAAAAAACGTGTTCTTATGTTACATGCCTGCTATTTTCATTTAATTTTTTCATTCTCTTATGTTTGCGAAAGTAAACGGAATCTGAGAGGAGCCGGCTGTCATTATGTGTGCAATATCAATTTTTGTGTATTCGTATATTTTCTTATGCGTGCGTGCATATGTGTGCAAATATATATTATGGTATGTATCTCAAGCATTCAGTTAGTCTTGATTTTTGTTTAAAATTAGTGCTGCGGGCAGATAGTTTGTCAACATGGCGACACTTAATAAGCGAAAATCCTTTTCCATTGCCAAAAAATATGAGATTATTTCAAAAATTGAAAGTGGTGTCAGAATTACTTTTAAATACTGCAGTCGCAACAATAAACCATTGCTCCTGAATCCGGTATGGACTGCTTCAAATTCAAATTCAAATGTTGGAATTCAAATATCGGACAACTCTCTCAGAAAATTATTTTACACAACCAAATGTACAAAACAATGGGAAATTAGCGATTTCTTTCCTCGACAATTTCATTGCATTTGAGGTGATCTTTTTTTAATAAAGTGTTTCTTTTCCCACTTTTTTAGTTTTTTTTTTTTTTGTAGTATCGTATATAACGATGAACCGGTTATAACGATGAAATTGTAAGGTCCCTTCGACATCGTTATAACCGATTTCTACTGTACATGCATACATACATAGCAGGTAGTGTGATCAATGGAGATTTGATTCCGTTTTCTCATTTTTTGTACTAAGTTGTAAACTTGGGGAATTTGCAGTGTACATTTTTTTTTTTTATTATTTTTGTACTTCAATTTAAAATATTAAATTACTTATCATTGACTGGTTTAAAACAAACCCTTTTTTAAATTTTTGGTTTCATTGGCTTATGCCAAACGAAAAATCCCATATAAAAGTGATACAGCGAAATCGAAAACGCAAAATTTCGCTCTGATTTTCGTTTTACAGTAGGTACGCTGTCCCCTGCGAAATTATTCTGATGGTGATTGTACTAGAACTTCTATATTTTCGGTCTCGTGCTTGTTTCGTTCTTTATGAAACCCCACGAGTGGATTTTTTAAGTTATTTTATCATTCAATTGAATTTGTTTGTTAAATATATTTCAATTATTGTCCCCTGTCACTATTGTCAGTTGTGTTTTTCTTAGCAGCTGATTGAAATCCATATATTTTTTTCGTCGATATTTCGCAAGCTTTTCTTGATTTGGAGAATATAAAAATGAAATTGCTTTGTTATAGCATGTAAGTAAATTTACAATTAATTCTGAAATAAATATTTGTTAATTTATTGGTAATTTATATTAAATAAAACCGCTGACTGTCGTTTTGATGATCTCGAATAAGGTCCCTAATCAGAAATATGCAAATTTTCATATTGCGACTTTTTGTGAGCCTATGAGACTTTTTTTGCGACTTCTTGAAAATTCTTAGCGGTAACACTGGATGGATGGTCCTCATCTGAATGGTTATTTTAATCAGCGGACTCTTTCAGGTAAAGTCCAAAAAATAGGTACAGTGGATGCAAACATTGGTCTAAGTCCTTTTTAGAATGTTTAGATTCTACAGCTTAGGATAAAATATTGAGTCCTTGGTTGAGCACTTAGATCAGTTTTCGTTTAGCTCGGGGTTGAGTTGAACTTCCTCGAGCTCAAAAGTGCTCTTTGCCGTAAAATGAGTCTGCCGCTTACCATGGCAGGGCAATCCCAGGACCCTTTGGTATTCTTTTTTCAGCTCAGGATGATTCCTCTGCTTGGTGTAAGGTCTTGATTTGGGCCCTGTGCCTCATCATCTTCTCTTTCCCTGATAGGTGAGTGTAAGTGGCCTAAGTGTGGGCGGAAATTCCGCGCTCATAATCTTCAAAACCCTCGTGACCTGGTCTCGAGGCAGCAGTGACTATGTTGCCTTTCGCCAACTTTTCAATGAGGTTGCAATAGTCTCAAACAATTTGAGAATATGCACTATGTAAGGACAAGGTTTGTGCGTGTCTTCGTAAACATTGGCACATTTCCCTGATAAAAGACTTCCTCGTACAATCAAAAATATAAACAACACGCAATTATTTTTAATTAAATTATTTAAAAATAAAAATTATCCCTAAACAAGACTACTTATCAGATTACTTAAAAACCCCGCTGCCACGATATATCGGGCAGTAGCAAACGGCGGTCTCCTGTGAGTGCTGGCACTCCTCGCAGTTCGTTCTTTTTCGTAGTTCTTTAGCCACGCGTATATGTCGTTCTCATATTTCCTCCTGAAATGCTCCCGTTTCCTAACTCTCGATCCGATCTTGTGATTCTCTATTTTCGCCTTGTCCTGCAGGATTTCGTGTACATGATCAAGCAAAATAAGGAACTAGAAGTACGGAAAAAGGAAAGTTTTTACCTAGCATGTGTTTCGAACCCCCCTTCAACTTACTTCTGCCTTTTGACCATCATTATCGGATACGTAATTGGAGATTCTATCCAGTGCAATTGTAACCACATTCGATCGTTTGCACATGGTTTTGTAGTTCTCCTGTATAAACTCCAGTATCACCGGTCGCGAGAAGTAGTTGGACACATAGACAAACGACAGGAACTGCATCGATTCGACTTCACTCATCACGTTAAACGTGGTGTTCTCACCCAGAATGACTTGCAGGAAGTACTTAAGATTTTCGGGCCTCTCGACACATCGGATGGAGTAGATGATGTCATCATAGCGTTCTGAGCTGGAATTGGATGAGTAAAGCTTTTCCAACAGTTGCTGGAACTCCTCGGGCGTGGAGTACTTGATGCCCTGACACAGCGAGATGTCACGTAAGGCATTTTCGATCTCCACTTCATGGAAGAAGTACTGCTCGGCCACAGTTTTAGTGTGATTTAGGCACTCGCTGAGGTCCATTTGGCACGCAACGTCAATGATCTTTGCCAGAGTGTATACATTTATTATCTCGTCTTCTGACTTGGGATGCTGGTAGAACTTGTTGAAAATTGGACCGATAATGTCGCGGATAAACGCCTTGAACATATCGAAGGCACTGCTACCATATAAATTGGAGCTAAGCTCTAAGATAAAATCCGCGGCAGTGCTCCAAGGCAGCAGTTCCTCCTCGACTCTCAGATACTGAAGTATATCAAAAAGGGGCTCAACTGCGCCGAGGTCTTTGTCCATGATCGCAGCTAAGTCCCGCAGAAGTAGCTCACGGTTGAACATGTGAATCTTTTCGTGATCACTGTTGAGTGCCTCAGCGATCAGCTCCAGATTCCTATCATCGTATACGATATGCATCAGTCCGGTTTGCTGTTTGTTGACAATCAGCCAATCGTTGTTGGAGAGATTCACGTTGATGTCCTTCAGACTGATGGTCGTCTCGTGGTGTGGCGGCAGGATATACTCTGCAATGGTTTCCTCAAAGTTAGGATTAGAGGCACTGGCGAAATTCAACGGAATCCACCATGTTTCGTCGCGGTCTTTGCTGGTGGATTTTTGGCGTATGGTTACCGTTCCCTCATCGTAGTTTCTAATGACTGTGATAATCGGAATACCCAGGTTATGAGTCCAAGAATGCATAACGCTAGCGATTGCTTGATCGTCTCGAAAATTCTGCACCTCATCCTCATTGATCGCATCTTGAAGTGCTCCAAATAGATCATCCTCATCTGCTACGGAATATCGACTTTACGAAGTAAATCTCACTTAAGTTATATTTGATTTATTTACAATTGATTCGTACGCTTATGGTAGATACTTACAATCTGCTTAGGTACAAAGAGACGCCCTTGATAAATGTTTTCTGTCCGATCGCGTGATGGAACATCTTGATGAAGCAAGCAGCTGCAATGGCAAAGAATTGCAATGTTTACTGAATTCATAGTATTATTAACGAAGATCATATCATAGATTTAGTTTGGAGAAAAAGTTATGATAATTGCTATTGATCATTGATCCTTTTAATCTCAATGAAGAGTAATGATAGTCAGTTAGTATATATGTACACATTTCTGTACACGACAAACAACTAAATCGCAAAATTTTTTTTTCAGTTTTTAGGGAGGATGTGAAGAAGATACTACAGAAAATCAAGAATTAAATGAGCTGACATCTGAAGGGATTGGTGACTAATTTGAGACTGATGCACAGCAACGTTTTAGCTAAGAAAGTCTTTGAACTGTGACTGAAGCAGTGACGTTTATTCTAAGGTACGCAGGTATTCTCCGCACACCCCAACGAAATCCATCTTTATGGAAAATATATTTGTTTATATACATGCGCTAACAATATCTAATTGAGTTGCAATTCAAAAATGCTTTTTTAAAAATACTGTTTTAACATCCACTTTTGTTCACTCTGTTGTTCCGCACCGTCATGTCATAGCCAAATCAACCAAACCAAACACCGCAGTCAAAATCGCAATACCAAAATGTATATAAACCATTCAACACAAATTGACGTCGAACAAAATGTTCTCCTCTTTTCGTAAGTAAATTGAACGGCGCGCGCCGTCATACATATGTACATTCTTTCAAAGCAACCTATCTAAACCAACTTTTTATTAAATTCAGTTTGACGACGACTCGCCCGGTTGTTCTCCACTTACTAGCGCACCAAAGCGTACTGTGCTACATATTTGCTTGATTTTTTAACGCCGTACTACATACTACATCGTTACCCTAAAGTACTACATTTCTTAAGATACGTCTAACCATTATACTTTTTAACGAACAACATTTCGTTTGTTCTCAATTTTGCCCCTTTTGCTTTCATAACTAAATAAATAGATTTAAAAACTTGGCATCACTCCAAAGTATGTGCTAATCTTCAGCTGAATGCTGCCATTTACGTACGACATGAAGTGTCTGTCACTGTCTATCAGCAGAATTAACAGCTGACAGTCAATTTAAATTTGTTTGTTATTGTTCATTGGTTTTATTGTGTTGCACCCGCAAACAACTGCAAATAACAAATATGGATCGGTTTTTAAAAGTAGTTTCGGATTCGGACTCGGATACTGGGAGGTAACCTTCATAAGCGTATGAAAAGACACAAAATATAGGTATGCTAAATTAACTAATTATTATAGCATTATTAATTATTATTATTTTTGTTATTTTTTTGTGAATTCAAATTATATTTTTGTTATGTCACTTATCTATTTATTTTGTTTGTTATGTTAGGTACTTAATTTAAGTTTCAATAAAAAAAAACCGGGCAAGTGCGAGTCAGACTCGCGCTCAAAGGGTTCCGTAGTTTTGAGACTAGTTACATATTTACATATATTTTGTTTAAATAACTGTTTCGTTTCGTTAACACAAAAAACGAAAGCGACCCACCTCTATATTCACTTTACAAACTTATAATCAGTAATATTATCGCCGCTGTGATGAATTCCGACCGGTTTGAAAACGGACGGAATTACAAGGGATGAATTCGGAAAAACCCGTTAATTTCAAATTATTTCCTTGTAATTCTTTCCGTTTTCAAACCGGTCGGAATTCATCACAGGTGTGATTATTCGCTATGAGAAATTGGATAAACATTAAGAACGCGGCTGAGTGTGTAGCTGAGTTCAGGGGTCTCAGGTTCGTTTCCTGGCAAAATTCGTATTTTTATTAATTTCTTTTTAATTTCTTTTGTATGGCAGCACAATTTTGGATAGCCTTTAATTTTTCCAAAATTATTGTTAATCGAATAGTGATAATTTCAGTGAAATTGGTCTAGTAGTTTACGAGTTAATCGGTTGAGAAATTGAATTTTTCGACATAAAATTGAATTTTTCGACGTGAATTTCTCAAAAACTATACAACTTACGAGACTCGCTATATTTTTCTTCAAAAATATGGTTAATCACCTACAAACTATGATTTTTTCATATTTTTGACTTAAGTAGTTTCCGAGAAAAAGTTCTGGTGCTTTTTGTATGATATTTTTCGCACATTTTTGGCAATAACTCCCAAAGTTTCTAACGGAAAAGACTATTGAAAATTTATTGAAGAAACCATTTTTTCAATTAAATTCGGAATAAAAACTAGAAATAATTAGTTCTGGAAGGACAACACCGTCTCTTCCGGATTTGGTTTGTAAGGTTTACCACCAGTTAATCTTTTAGTAGACATTTTTAGATTTCTAACTATGAAAGAAAATTTTGGTTGTGTGGTGCCCCGTTCTTAATAAATTATTTTGTTGGCCTTGTTTACTTAACGTCCTCGTCGTGGTCCTGGAGAAAACTGAGAATATTATACGTTATTGTCTAACCAAAAAAAAAAATGTAGAACACCCTGCTTAGAACATCACGGCACGTCCCTGGACTGAACTGTCATTTAAGGTATGTATAACAGAGAAAAAACGGGGAAGTAAAGATCATGAGGCATTCAGTTCAGTAAGTTACTGAAAAAACCTCTGTTATTATTTTCAATGTTTCTCTAAAAATTTGATTTAAATTTCGCCATACATACATATGTATATATACCTATAAAAAATTGAATTCAGTTCACCAAGACTACCTAGCAAATAAAAGTTGCCGCTCATACCTAGTAAGTATGCAACCTTTAAAATTCTGTTCAATATGGAGTACCACTAGGCTCAAAGCTCAGCCCGATACTTTTTACTTTACCACTCGAATAAGCTTCAACGTGTGTCTAACAAAATTGCTGTGTTGTAATTATTGTCTACCACACATCTCTAGGACAAGGCAGGACAGAAATTGTGTAAAAGATTAGAAAATAAAATTCAATTCATCAGTTTAATTTCTGAACAGTTGTTTAGAAACGGTATTTGAAATGTCATTCTTTACAAACCAAGAATACGCAGATATTATCTAAGTTTATGGCTTGTGTAACGGAAGTTCTAATAGACCACGACAAAAATACCGTCAGCTTTATCCTAGCCTAAACTCATGAGTTGAACTTCATATTCTAATATTTTACACAATTTTGCTTAGGTAAATTTTCCAACAACGCTAACATACTCCGATAGCTTTGAGTCTCGGATTTTAAAATAGAAAATGGGATGGAAATTACGGGTTTGACAGGTAGTCTGTAAATGAGCATGCCTTAAAACCTTCGTAAGGCCATACACTACTAAAAATAAATATTGCAAAATTATAAATTAATTGGAAAATCGCACTAATTGTCAACTGTGGTTAAGTAGGTAAAAAATCATATTTTCCCTTTTTATCTGCTGCAGTTTACTGATTTTTTTTTGTTACCAATTGTTTCATTCATAAGGAAAAAATAATATAACGGTATGTTTATTACGCATTTTTTGTAGAAAAGAGACCTGAAGGTCAAAAAAATTTATGGGCCAGATAAATGATATTGATTTAAACATAAAATATCTGGAAAGCCAAAAAAGGTATTAATTTTATTTGAGCGCAGTTAAAAAGAGGATTATTTCTTCTAGAATTCCAGCCCTAAATCAAGTTTCTGTAGTAAGTTTTAGCAGAGATAGCATGGGTCAAGGTGCACCGTAGTAGGTTTTTTTTTAAATTCTCGATACATGATTTCCACATTGGAGATTGCTGTAGAACAATTTTTTTCTCAGATTATACCCAAAAATCAGTTCCCAAAGTATTGACGATTTACTTGGAAACACCCTGTATAGGATGGAACAATTTAAAATTATGTAGGTCTCTTTTATAGAAAATCACAAATACTTTCCTAACATTGTGTCCCATTTATGGGATCGAATACATTGAAGTCCGGACTCTGGAAAATAGTTTTAAGTAGATGTGGGCAATTATAGGGTACCTAGCCCAACAAAACACTCCTAAAGCTTTGTGTTTACGATCATTACCTTGGTTAAAATGAAAACTATCTGCAATACCCTCATTTTTAGAACTTTGTTTCAGATGATCCTTTAAAATATGCAACTACATCGCTTGGTCTATAATTCCTTTGATCACATGCAGGTTTCCAGGTCTAGTGGTATTTGGCTTGACCACCTGACTAAAATAAGTTAAACTTACTTTCATCACTAAATACTTAGGAAGCTCTTCTAGCATTGTTTTTGTATTCCTTCGGAATACTATTCTCCTAGCACTCTTCTATTGAAATTGTTCATCCGTAGCACAATCCTGGTTGTTTCAGGATAAATGATTTGGCTTGAACGTGCTTTGGTCCACCAAGCTCTGGGTTTTGGTCAAAAACCATCACATAAAGTAGAATGACTTCATTCAACTATTTTAGCTATATGTACTACACACATCCACATAGAATACATTTTCGCTTAAAGTGATCAATTTATAACTGTCAAAGTTCCATTCTAGGGGATTCCCGAAAATATATTGAAAAAAAAACGTGCAGCGTCGCCAACTGTTTGATTACAACGTTCAGATAATTTTTTGATTAATAAATCTTTTTTATTGCTTTCATACGTATACATATATGTAGAGATGTACTTTCAATGAATGGATTTTATTTATGTTTCGTTGTATTTTAATCAAAATAAACCTGTCTACGTCAATATCGCAAAATTCTAGTAAGTTAAAGTTCAATTTAAAATTATTTTAGAACGTAAAAAAGTTAAAATTACTTTAGACCCACTTTATCGTTATGTCTAACGTGTAATATGGAGTTTGGATTATACTTGTCATTTGTTTTTGGAGAGAGATTGAGTAAAATTTGTTATCAAGACCTTGTAAAGAGAAACAAGTTAGCGGCAGGCAGCGATGCCAGAAGTGCAGACATTGCGGTTTTTTTTTACCTCTCCTGTGAATTTTGAAAATTCGTAAATCTTTTTTTTAACAAGAAAACTAAACAAAATGTTCATCCGGCTCCGCCTTGGTCACACTGCATACACTCAGCAGCACCTGCTTAGTAGGGAATGCCCACCAACCTGCCCTACTTGTATCAGTACAACAACAGTATCGCACCTAAGTGATGTGAACAAAATAAAACACCAAACCAAATTATCTTTTCTTTTATAAAATTGTTATTTATGAAGTTTATTTTTAAGGAATCTGGTTTGCAGATTTCTGTTGGCAGAATTTGCAGATTTCTGGCAACACTGGCGGCAGGATAAAGGTGTCTTTTATTAAGCAAAAGTGAGAGCAAGCTGTTTAGTTTAAAGTTGCGTTCAAATAGCGTGAAGTTAAACTCGTAAACCGGGGTTGACTTTAATTTTGCGCCTATTTTGAAGATTTTCTTGAAATATTGAAATAGATTATAGATTGGATTGCATATAAGATCCTATCCAACGTACTGTGTGAACGTCTGAAACCTTTCTGCACCACACTAATCGGCACGTACCAGTGTGGCTTCCGGCCCGGCAGATCGACGATCGACCAAATTTTCACACTAAGACAGATCCTGGAAAAGACCAGCATATGATAGCATTCATCGTCTTGAGCTCTACAAGGCGATGGCCGAATTCGGGATCCCGGCTAAACTGATCCAGCTATGCCGCGTGACGCTGGAAAACACGCGGTACAACGTGCAATTTGAAAACAGTTCCTCCGACCTATTCCAATCATGCCCCGGATTTTGGCAAGGAGATGCGCTGTCATTTGACTTCTTCAATCTTGTGCTGGAACAGATGGTGCGCAGGGCAGGTGTAAACACGGAAGGCACTATCTTTCACAAATCTGTCCAGCTACTGGGATACGCAGACGACATCGACATCATCGGTCGCTCCCAGCAAGTAACTTCGAAGTGGTTAAGGAGTTTACCTACCTCGGAGTAAACATCAACTCCACGAATGACATCTTAGTGTAGATTCGACGAAGACTTACCCTAGGAAACCGCTGCTACTTCGGTTTGGCAAAACAAATAGGTTCAAAACTCCTTACTCGGAAGACGAAATGCTTGCTCTACAAAACATTGTGCCTGCCAGTTCTGCTGTATGGAGCCGAGTGTTGGACGATAAGCAGGAAAGCAGAGCAGATTTTGAACACTTTCGAGAGAAAAATTCTTCGTCGAATATTCGGTCCCGTATGCGAAGAGGGCGGATGGAGAAGAAGATACAACCGCGAACTCTATGAGTTGTACCAAGATGTGGATGTAGTCCGAAAAGCTAAAACACGTCGACTACACTGGCTCGGCCACATCGAGCGAATGGACAACAATGCTCCAGCAAAGAGGATCTTCGAATCACAGCCCCCAGGTTCGAGTGGACAAGGAAGACCGAACCTCCGGTTTAAGGACCAAGCTACCGCAGATGCCAGTGCGCTTGGTCTAGACGACTGGAAGCAACGTGCCCGGGATCGAAGAGAGTGGAAGGCTGCCGTGTCTCAGGCAGAAACTCTTCACGGGTCGGGAGCCCGTTAAGTAAGTAAGTAAGATCTCTCATTAGAGCACACCCTGTTAAGCGGACAACTCGAGTTAACGGGCAACTTTTTGGGGAACCAATTTCTAATGTCCAATACAAAATGCGTTCTTATAAACGGACAGCTCGCATTACCGGACCAAAAACTCCGGTCCCGCGGCGGTCCACTTGAAAGCGATTTCACTGTAGGTAGTTCTTTCTCTGAGCAACTGTAAAACAAGTCAAAGGGTTGACAATGTTGGATTTTGTAGTTAAAGTACCTACATAGAGTAAGTGCGGCTAATATGGCCCATGTGGGTAATACGGCCCACCGTAATATCTCGCTACTGAAAAAGGATAGAAACCCCACTGTGCACCCATTTCAAACATATTCCAACTGGCTTGGACTCACTGTAATTTGATTAGTCTGGCTTATATATGTGAGCGGTAAAACACGTGGCTATGTTTTTGCACTTTGCGTTGTAGTTTTTTGGTAAGTTTTCTTAAGTGTTTTTACATCAAATTTTGCGTAAATATTAATATTTCATTTTATGATTGTGTGATGTTGACATTTTTAATTCTTCGTATGAAATCAAAACCTCAAAAATAGTTGAAAAAATGTGTTTAGATTAAAAGAAAAGTGAAAAAGCCTTATGTGGGTAATATGGCCCACCATAGATTTCTGTAGTATGGCCTGGATCAAATTGGCAACAATACCGCGCAGAAAGAAAAATCAACGTGCTGAAGAACTTACTTCATCAGAAAGTGAGGACATTTTCATTCCAGGTGACTTATCTGATGCAAGTCCTGATAAATACATTTATTGCTTGAGTATATTTTCTAAAGATAAGGGGGGAGAAGCATGGGTGCAATGTGTTGTGTGTACAATGTGGGCCCATAAATATTGTTCTGGCAACGAGAACAGATATTTTATTTTCGAATTCTGCAGTTCGTATAATGACAAAACATGATTTTATATGAGTGGGCCATATTAGCCGCACTTTTTTAAAAAGTTATTTTTGAAGTTCCTCTAATTTTTTATTTATATCTTTTTGTTAAGATGTTTTTTTATATTTTATGTTAAGACAGACTAAAAGAGAAATAATTTCTAAAAATTTAAGAAAATAAAATAAAGGAATTGAAGTTAAATTGTCTGTATTATGTCCAAAAAAGTTAAGGGTGGGCCATATTTGCCGCACTTACTCTATGTATGTACTATGTACATAATATTAATTGACAATTGAAGTAGTTTATGCAAATAATTTCGAGGAAACACAACTAAACCCCCCGAACTGACTGACGTAGTGGAAAAAATAAAGCAGTATTATTATTGACACTGCTGACCTGGTTTCACTGGCTTATCCACTGGTGATTTACTTGTATTCTAATTTCGGGGAACTTTGTTTTTCTACCAGGATTTCCACTGAAACCATCAACCCCGGAAAGCAATCACTTTTCGTTGTTATTTTACTGAACGCGTGTTTACTTAGAATGTTGCTTCCGTCAGTCAACATTATCTCTTCGAATGAACAAAAACAAAATCTGTACGTTAACCCGAATATATTAAAATAATTCTTGGAACTGTTTGCATGGGATTTCCCCAGTCGAAAACTGAATTTTCCAACGCATCAGTCAGTGTCAATGACCTACGAAAAACAAACAAAACAACTCACCTTTTTGATAGGTAACCACGTCGAATGAACCTTTAATGTCAGCCTCTTTCTCGACATAGAACGTCATGGAACGATTAATTGGCCAATTGTATGTGACCTCAGCCTCGGTGTCGATGAAGAACTCCGGCACTCTCCAGTCGGGGTACACCTGAAATCATCGATTGCATACTGTACACTAAAAAAGTCCACCACAATTGCACGATATGCGAATATATGTATGAAGTTTGGATAATTTTGTTACCAACTCTGCCGCTATGTAGCTAAAGTATGTGGCGAAGCCCTCGTTCAGCCAGGCATATGTCCACCATTTGGGCGAGACCAGGTTGCCGAACCACTGATGGGCGATCTCGTGGTTTTGGACGATGATTAACTTCAAGGTGGTGTACTTGTCCTTTCCCCCATTATTGGGCAGAAACTTTTTCTTGTTGTAGGTGATGAGACCCCAGTTTTCCATGGCGGCACCATAGGTCTTATCTAACTGGATGTGATCTAGCTTCGGCAGTGCGTACTTAATTCCGAGGTAATTCTCCAGAGCAGTCACCGACTTAATGGCGTTCTTTAGAGCGCGATGACCGTTGTCATGGGCATGCGGTGGGACAAATACCCGATGCTCGATGCCGTTAACAAGCTCACTTATATGCTTGTAATTGGACACGACAAAGGCGAGAAGGTAGGTTGGCATCATTGGAGTTTCCACGAATGTGGTGGTTGCCATTTCTCCATCAGAACTGGGAAAATAAAAAAATTATAAAAATTCGAATCGTAGAGAAAATGAATAATTTCACCTCAGTACAGGTTCGCCATCTGCTGGCATATTTGACAGTGCCGAGTAGTTGCTGCCATGTGTGACGCTAACTATGAATCGTGACTTGAATGATGGCTCATCGAAGCACGGGAACGCCTCACGAGCACTGATTGGCTCAAATTGAGTCGTTCCCATTGGTCTAAAAAATACGGTTTTAAAATGTTTTTTATTTTATTTTATATTTATTATTACGTATAAAGAAAAACGGAGTTAGATAAAAATATAAAAAATCTAAAAGTAAACATGGGAAAATTAAATAAAAAAATATTGCAAGAAACAAAAAAAAATATACATATAAATTAAAACGAAAATATAATCATTCAAAGCCAAAGAAAACAGATTTAACAAAACAAACACAAAACAAAAACAATATAGTAAAATAAAAAATATACATATGTATGTATAAAAGAAATACATGTTTATAAAATAGTGAATGGGAAAACATGTGGAGGGGATTGGTGAAAACAGTGAGACAAGCCAAACAAATCCTGAACAGATTCATGTTCAAAAATGACTCTTGCAGGTAAATATCATTTGGAAGTTCGTCATTAAGGAGCTGGGACGATGCTTTGCGCGCTATGATACGGTTAAAGTTCAAAATTTAAATTTATTCAACTTTTTTACCTATAAATATTAAAATAATAGCTGTCCCGCCCGGCTTCGCCCGTGTAGTAAAACAGTCGCGTTACTTATTTATTAGGCAAAACGCTGCTCTAGTAATGTGGTTCATGGTGGAAATAAGAGCCCCCAAGTCCGACAAACACGGGTACTGTAGTGTAGTGGTAAGTGCGTTGGACTACTATGCAATGCTGCACGGGTACAACACCTAAAATTTTTTTTCACGGTGCCACCTATTTCAAAGAGTAGCATTTGTCACGATTGAGCTTCTCAACTCGCCGTTCGGAGTCGGCAAAAAACTGTAAGTCCCTTCCATTTGTGCAAAAATATAGCACGCACACACAAATGGTTTCGAGAAGATAGGCTTGGTTCTTTATAGGACTGCTGACGCCGTATATTTATTATTTATTTTTTAGATCATCTAAACTTTACTTGTTTTTGCACTGGCTTATATTTCGTACTACGGCGGCGAGGCGGCACTCGTCTCTCCTAACGCAATTCCGGCGAGCAGAGAGACATTTAGTCGCCATATATATATTTGCCCATATGATGATGTATTTACTTGTTATTTTATCAAAGTTTGTTTGACTATTTATAGACTAAAAATTTATTATCCATCAGACAACACAAAAGTTGTAAACAAATACTTTAGAAATACTCCTGAGTCAGCTCAGAAAAGCAGTATACTGTATACATGGCACAGACAAATATTCTGACACAAAATGCATCTATACTTTCATATAATAACACTTGAGACTGTTTTTTTTTTTATACTTGTAGGTACTCAATATAGGTAGGTATATACTATAAAGCACTTATGTATGTATACTACGATTATATTTCTGGGCTCTAAAATCTGGAAAATCGGGCTTATTTTCAGCAAAGACTAGATTTTGGTGATCTGATACCACGAAAAGTGCTATCTTCAACAAGTTTTTTTTTTCTACCAAAATGGTGTTAAAATTCCGATTATTTGTATTGCGAAATACCAAACAGAAAGCAGTTTAAACTGACCATTTTAATCACTTCCCTCATTCGATTAATTCTAGAATATGACGATGTAAATAGATTATACAATGCCATCTTTAATTGACGCATCGCATAACTACAAAATCAATTGTAGTTTAACTTTAAAAAAGTGCATCAACTAGGAAAATACACACAACCCCTTATCTTATGCGTGAATAAATAAACACCTAAACACCTTAGCAGCAGAAGCGGCGTCATCAACACCAACATTGTATACAACTAAATCAAAATAAACATCTTATCACAAATATGAAAGTCATTATCACTCCAAGAAATAAAGTGGTAAGTGTTATACCATTACAAGTGACAATCAAGCCTACAGTACGAATCAACTACTGTTATAATTGTTATTTAATAAATCAGTGCCTTTGGGTTTTATTTTTATTATTGTTTTTTTTTTTTTAAAGCTGATTTTGTTATCTTTTTATAATTATTTCCCTAGGATTGTCATTGACTGTAGCTTCCGACAATATTGTAATTGGTCTTTTTTCCATATCACAATTCTTCTTATTATTTTTATTTTTAAAAGAAAATATCATTGAAAAGACAAAATAAAAATACCAAACAGAATTTTAAAAGTTCCAAATACCTTATTCATTTTGACGTTAATTAAAAAAAAAAAAAATAGATTGCGCCGAGGTTTTTGATTGTTGAATAAAAAAATAAAATAAATATTTGGCTTCAACAGTCCTAGGTAGAACCAAGCCTAGCTTCCCGCAACCATTCGTGTGTGCGCGTTATATTTTTGCACGAATGGAAGGGACCTACAGTTTTCTGCCGTCTCCGAACGGCGAGTTGGGAAGCTTTACATGACAAAGGATACTCTTGAATGCTTGTCAGGCATTCGGAAGAGGTGGGCACTGTGAAAAACTTTTTAGGTGTTTGCGACGGGATTCGAACCCAAGACCGCTGGCACAGTAGTCCGACGCACTAACCACTTGCGCTACGGTGCCCACAATTTGATTGTTGAAGAATATTGTCAAATATTTAGAACAACAATATTTAGGACTGTAGATCAGCTGGAAAGCATACCCCCAAAACTGAGTATAACAACCTTAGACAGGTAGGTTGGTCGCCTTTTATTTTTATTTTTAGCATTAATTATCAAAACGTGCCTCTAGAGTCTAGACTGATAAAATATGAAACTGAGGCAAAAAGCTCTAATTTCCAAATCACTAGAGCTATCTTCACAAAATACGTTTTGACTAACTTATGAAGGCATTTTCTAAAGCTTGGGCAAAAAATATATAAGGACCTTCCCCTAAGTGAGTAGCAGGTAATATAGTACCTTTTTAATACAAATGGTTTCTGTACGAATAAAGTCTCGTTTTGATATAAATGTACGAAGACAAAGTCTTTCAAAAAAGAGTTTCTTGTTGCATTACAAATTACAATTACATTCTTCAAAATACGAAATCTTAAAAATAAAAATAATAGTAAGAAATCATCACAGCACTTTAAAAAATAAAAATCATTATATAAATAGGCGAAGGCAAAACAGTTCAACTTCTTTTTAGCTGCCTTTTTTAGAAAGGTTGAGAAGGGGGCAGTCAGTATGTAATTTTTTTCCAATATGTTGTGCCTAAGCCAGGTGAAATAATAAATACTAGTGTGCCCGTGCTAGAACTCTCGCAAGAGAAAATCCAGCCCCTAAAATCTTAGCTTCCCATATGTTTTCCATCTGTCAACTGATGAAAATCCCATAGAAATCATGTGGGAAGTGTTTATTCTCTTGGGAGTTCATTTTAGGCAAAATATTTGTTTTGATTTGTTTTTTAATTTGTTAGAATTTATTAAGTTAAAGTGCGATTCGTCACTGCTCCAGGAAATTCTCTTTATTTTAACACCTCATTTTTTATGATTGGTTAAGTGTGAGAGGCGCAATTGGTACCTATATACTACAGAAATAATATATATGATGATTAATACGTGCGTTTCGTGCATAATTGGTCGAATTTCGACCACAGGTGATACTAGTAATAATAAATAAACTAGTGTGCCCGTGCGAGAACTCTCGCAAGAGAAAATTCAACCCAAACTTCCCATCCAGCGTCCAGACTTCCCATATGATTTCCATCTGTCACCTGATGGAAATTCCAGGAAATCATACGGGAAGTGCTTATTCTTTTGGGAGTTCATTTTGGGTAAAATATTTGTTTTGATCGATTTTATAATTCTTTAAAAGTGCAATTCGTCAGTGCTCCAGGAAATTCTCTTTCTTTTGACACCCCATTTGTTAAGATTGGTTAAGTATGAGAGCCGCAAATGGTACCTATACTATAGAAATAATATATGTATATGATATTCAGCGTCAGCCGGCCTAGCTTCTCGAAACCAATTGTGTGTGCGTGCTATTGTTTGCACCAATTAATAGGACCTTCAGTTTTATTGCCGTCTGATGCTTGTCAGACATTCGGAAGATGTGGCACTTTATTGGCTTGGAAACAGCATCGTTCTACGACTGTCCATACTGTGGTAGAAAAGCAGAAGTTGGTATATAGGTAATCGTTGATCATTTTCGTTCGCAGACAAATGATTTTGCATTCATCTATTGAATTGTGGATTTAATAATAATATAGAGTTGGTGACTTTAGCTACGAGCAGACGATATGCAAAAGTCGCATATATATGCTCGCAAAGCATATGCGGACGATATGCGATATCCTGTACACGAAAAGAGTGTGTGTCGCCATGTAATTATAGTCGAAAAAGTAGGTCTCTTTGGTAAATTTTTTTTTGCACTCTCAAAGATAGAGAACTTGAACAAAAGTTACCAATCGCTTTTGAAACAACACTTGGTAAAAAGAATTGATAACCATGAAACTGTTATGATTCTATGATAGTTTACATAGTAGGTTCGCGTACTTTTTGCACTTAATATGGGTTTTCTATCAGATCTCGAAGAGTGGGGTTAAAATTCTGTCAAAGACAGAAAAATCACGAAAAAGTAATCGAACGCGTTAAGCACCAAAAAAAATTAAGAATGTATGTGATTTGACAGTTTTCATAATATACCCCAAAGAAATTTCTTGGACTAAAATTCGTAACATGGGGAAATTTCTTACTCTCTCGTGTGCATTCTCTTCTACGAAAAACTACGAAATTTTTGCGTACGCGAACGGGTTTTCGTTATTTTTCGTGGATTTTCGTTGTTTCGGGAGTGTACGCGAATGGACCTAGTATTTCGAAAACAAGCGTGTTACCAAACAGACCTAGTATCCACTGGAATACGAAAATGGTATTGCAAAGACCAAACATTTTCCTCAGTGGACAAGAAGCGCAGCATCAGCAACAGGTCGTCTGACGCGGGAATGCTTAATCGCATGTTCCCGTCCGCTTTTTGAATTCGCGGTTTTACCAAACTTAGTAGATGACCAAATTGGTCGGTCGACCGTTCTAGCAACAATTTTTCGCAAAAGCCTTCAGTCCCGCGAAGTCGTACCCAATCTTTGGCCCATTCACGACGAATCCTTTGCACTTGCGCACTCGCTTCTTCGTGGCTTCCATCTTCGTCGTCACTTTCCATCATATCTATTGCCAAAATAGCAATAGCAGCCCATTTTCTTTTTGACATTTTTAATATATTTCCACACTTTAAATTGTCACAAATCACCAACACAATATAGAAAATACAAAATGTCAAAAGATTGATAACGCTCGCAAATCTGCATATGATTGAAAATATGTGATCTGCAAATTGTGTCGCATATCGTGTGAACACCTCGCATATAGGCCACAACATTTGCGGCCCCATTGGCGAACATATCATATGCGAACACCATGTTCGCAAATGCATTTGCGAGTTTTGGGACAAAAGTCGCATATCGTGTGAACACGTCTATATGCGAGTTTGCAAGCAATGCCTACTTTATAGCATTTGCGATAAATTTGCGAGTTTTTTTGTGACGTCAGCACTCGCATATATATGCGACTTTTGCATATCGTCTGCTCGTAGCTTTAGATTCATGGATAAATGGGGTGAAAGGTAATCGCAGAAATTTTAACGTGAGTATGTGAAACCACGTAATAAACTTAGAAGAACTAAACTATTAGATATACGAGCTCTATTTTTGTGAGCCAGATCTAGCAATGAGCTATTAATAGAAAAAGATCAGATATTGCTGTACCTCAGGAAGAGGTTCATCACGGAAGTCATGAGAATAGATACGTTTTTCTCAATATTCCATTAGTAGTAAGTAGTTATTCGAGTTGAGAAATGATGTGCAAGTGTTAATGACCATTTCTCAACTTTCCTTCATGTTATCTTAGCCTAGGATTGCCTTCTTTAGGTGGCGTTACAGTTCGGGATAAACCAGGGCCTATTTCTGCACGAATGGAAGGGGTTCAACGTAGTCCAACGCACCTACACTACAGTGATCACCCTACGAATGTCTGCAATCTGAACAAATCAGAAAGTTGGATCATGCACCTTATCTTATGGATAAAGTAGTTATATTTATTGCTCTGATAATTTATGATTACGGATAGATATTTTATTATTGTCATTCGATGTGACCACGTTGAAGAAGGTTTTTATCGGAGTTTGTTTTTTGATCGATTGGTTCGTAGTAATTATATTATTTTTTTTCTGGGAATGTCCAGTAGCATAATGGGTTTCTTATGGTTTGTTGTTAAAGCACATTTTCCAGCTAACTTCAGTGTTAATCAGATATGACCATTGTTACTATTGGGGTCACAAGACACTGTGCCCAAAATTAACAGTAAACGGCAGGGTCAATATCGTGAGTTTTTTTTGTTGGGAATACCCCTATCTTATTTATTTTAATTCTATGGAAATACCCCTATCTATGTTTTTTTTTTAATTAGAACCTCATACAGTCTTCATATACATATGTATGTACAGTTGTGTTCAAAATAATAGTAGTGCTCCACTCAAAACATTATAAAAGCAAGAAATCAAATTTTTTTTATGCGATATATAAATTTTTTGATGCAATTTTTAGGAAAAGCATTTAACTAACACATGCAACTCCTAAAACAGTTGTTATCAAATGAAGGTAAGAAAATATTACCAAAAGTTTGGCTTTGAATACGAAATCAACTGTTCAAATAAATAACAGTGCGATAGTAGTCCTTTGGTAAATTGATGCAGAATTGTAAAATTGTGTTTAAAAAGTTTACAGATATTAAGAAAATGACATGTAAATTTGTTATTTAAAGAAATAGAAACAAGAGCAACTAACTTGAACAATTTAGTGGGGTGCATAAAGTATTGCACAATTGAAAAACGATAACTCATTTTAATGCTGCGGGGAAGGGAAAAACGTGTCGAATTTCAAAACATTTTTGGATGAGCCCCTACATGGTTGATAGTGTAATAACATTTTTAAAGAAAAGCCGGGAACTCGGGGTCGCAAGCGAAAAACTTACAGAATTGATAACAGGCGTATACGGCGGTATAACAAAACCGGCCCTTTTGACTCGGCGAAAGCAATCAAAAATGATCTAAAACTTACTGTAAGTAAACAAAATACAGTCGAACCCGGATATAGTCACATCAACCGGGCAGCCAAACTTTGTGACCATAAGCGGGCTGTGCTCTTCTCGCGAAAAGAAAATATAATTTTAACAGTATATAAGGCACACAAGTTCATCCTGCTGATTTCTGATTAGAATAAGGCTAAATCTAAACATTTTTTATTCAGAGAGCTTTTGAATTCGATATTGAAAACAAGAATCCAATAAGTGACAGTCCTAAGAAAAAAATACACAGAGAATGTTAAGTGAAGGTCAAGTACTTAGGTATAGTCGTTTCAAATCACGGTGAACTTTTGTACGGATGTTTTCCTTTTTTTTTACGCCCTAGGGTTTACTGGAAGAGAAAAAGCATGCGCGTGTTGGACTTACCAAAGTAACAGGAGATTTAAAATTTCGTCCAAAAACCTCTAAAATACGAGTTTTATTTTAGTAAAGTTAGTCCAGTTGGATTAGATCAAAAGAGGGGCTGACACGGAAAAAATACCGCGCAGCAATTTTCCTTCGGAAATCGTTGGGGGGGCTCCCTGGCAGTCTACATTTCGGTTTTCGGGATTATAACCCTGTTGCGTCATCCGCCATCTTGAACTTGAGGGTGCATTTTTGTTTATTGAATTCCTCGATTATTTTCGTTTTACACGAAAAATGGTCATTATTAATTCTTCCCTAGGATCGATAATGGGGGTGAAATTCTCTCAAAGATAGGAAAATTACGAAAAATTAACAAACGCCTTGAAGAACAAAAATTGCAAAATACAGGGTTTTTCAACAGGGACGCTACAAAAGTAGAGCGACAGGGACAGCAAATGACGCCATATTTCTTGCCGCTCTTTTGACATTTCTCTTCAGTAAGATTTGCCATTTCATGATGGAAAGATATTCGAGCCAACAACGAGTCGAAATTATAAAAACTTACTACCGAAATTCGGAGTCAGTGGCCTCAACGTTAACAGCGCTACGTCCAATTTATGGTCGTCATAATCGTCCTAGCAGATCAACAATTGAGAGTCTAGTGGAAAAATCTGAATCCACAGGCACAGTACAAAATGTTCCCGTGCCAGTGAGACAAAGAAGTGCCCGTAGTGTCGAGAATATTGCTGCCGCTGAGGCTTCAGTTGAAGAAAGCCCAAATGTGTCTCTCACACGTCGTTCTCAAGCGTTGGGCATCTCTGTGACGTCGTTGTGGCGAATTTTGCGAAAAGATCTTGGCCTACATCCTTACAAGATTAAATTGATGCAAGAACTTAAGCTGCTTGACCACTAGAAGCGTCGTATGTTCGTAACAACTTGAAAATGATTCGGATTTTCATCGAAAAATCATCTTCAGCGATGAGGCTCATTTCTGGCTGAATGGCTTCGTCAATAAACAAAATATGCGGTATTGGTCAGGCGCAATCCACACGTACTCTACGAGTCATCATTGCATCCCGAAAAAATTACGGTTTGGTGTGGTTTATGGGCCGGCGGCGTCATTGGGCCGTACTTCTTCCGTGATGATCAAGACCGGCACGTTACTGTGAATGGGAATCGCTACCGTTCAATGATAACCGAATATTTTAGGCCCCAATTGGATGATATGGACTTGGATGACATGTGGTTCCAACAGGACGGCGCCACAAGCCACACAGCGAATGTCACAATCAATTTATTGGAAACCAAGTTTGGAGAACGTGTTATCTCACGAAATGGTCCAGTCGCTTGGCCGCCTCGGTCGTGCGATTTGACGCCGTTAGACTATTTCCCGTGGGGCTACGTCAAGTCTATGGTCTATGCCAACAAGCCAGCGACGATTGATGAACTTCGTACGAATATCGAACGTGAAATTGCAGCAGTATCGCCCGATTTATGCTTGAAAACCGTCGAAAATTGGGTTCAGCGTCTGGACTTCTGCAAGCGCGCCCGTGGTGGCCATGCAGAAGAAATCGAGTTCCATACATAATGGCATCGAACGTACTTTCACAGGAATAAAGAATTTTATTGATATCCAAAACCGTTTTTGTTTTATTTAAAAAAAACTTTTGTAGCGCTCTTTTCGTAGATTTTCGTAGACTTGTAGTGCGAATCAACAACCCAGGATTGTTATTTCTTTTTTGTTTACACCGTAGATTATTTGTTGCTGTTTTTTTTATATTAGCGTTCCATATCGAATTTTGTTTTTAATAAAAAAAAAAGGAAACTAACAGGAGAAATGGTCTTAAAATTTTCTGGGAACAGGAAACAGTACAGGAAAAACGGCAACACTGTTTGAATCGGACTATAATAAGCACAAAAGATGAGGATGCAGTTGTAGTTACGTAATTAGTTTTGACTACACAAGCACATAAAATTATACTTTCAAGCCAATATGTGTGGCAATTGCATTTTTTATAATAATGTGTGATATTAAGCGGAAAGATTTACTAAGAAATGATTTTGTCAAGCTTATTTTTGAATGACTCTATGCGGGTTGTGATATTAAACGAGATGCTATAAAAAGGTTTAATTCCAATACGAATTATGTAAAAAAGTCATCTGGCTTAAACATTTTGTGATATAAAGCGATTTGTGCTTCTAAGCGATGTGATATTATTCGGGTTCGACTGTACTCGTAGGCATCTCATAGAACATAGAAGATCAAAATCTTGTACGGAGTCATTGAAAGCGCCAGTTCTGACTTAAAAATATATGAAGTCAGAAGAGAACAATTTTGCAAAAGAACACATTGAATGGCATAAAATATTGTTGACGGACAGAAAAAAATTATCTCTTACGAACAATGGTTTTGGCTCTGGGTGATATGCGCCGCGTTCGTCCAATACCAAATTCCACCTTAAGTACAATATGAAGTCAGTAAAACATGGTGGATCGAAAGTAATAGTACGGGATGGTTTTCCGTACTACGATGTGGGATCAATCCATATGATAAAGCATTTGAAGAATCATCAAGTGTATTTTGATCTATGATTCCGCCGAGCACGAAATGCCATTAGAATAGCCCTGTCAACAGGGTAAGGACCTGAAATATGCTTGTCGAAGAGTTAAAGAGTAGTTTCCGGTAAAAGAGATTGAGTTTATGCTATGGTCATCACGGTCATCCGACCTTTATCTCATAAGAAATATGTTGGCCGACGCGACGATATAAAAGTGGTTTCAGATGCAAAACCATCCAATTATCAGGAGCCTTGGCAAGTGAGCATGCGAGCAGTAAAATTCCTCCAAAACGGTGCCATGGTCTAGTGGACTCCTTGCAACGCAGATGCACGGCAGCGTTGGACAATAATGAAACTTCGATAAAATATTGATGTCAACTTAACCCTTATGTGTGTGACGAGGTACCCGGGTACCTTTTCAATTTTCAAACACCAATTATATTACTTTAATGGTTAGCTATACGCACGTGAGTTTATGAGAGCTCCTAACTTTATGTTTGGTACGTATTTTAATTAATTGGAAGTCAGTAAGTCGAATAGGATGATCACTGTGAACCAAAAAAAATTAAACACCTCAAACCGTGCCTGGGTACCTTTTTATATGAGGGACGTATTTACTAAAAAATTACAATACGTTTGGACTGAAAATTATTTACAATGAAACAACACGTAACGGCTGTCAACAGATACTGATGTATTAAACGGTTGTTTTTTAATTCATACTATGCTATTTTTAATTTCAAAATATTCATATGATTTTCGTTTTTTGAGAAATCAAAGTCTGCAAGTAAAGGCATAGTAGTGTCGTCAAAACACATTAACCGTTAAAAAAATAAAAATAATAAAAATCAAATGATGCAAAAACATAAATATATTATGTATGTGAATGATTTTTGATCTAATTGCCATCAAAACATAAAACAAATCGTTAATATTTAACTGAATTCATATAAAGGTACCCGGGTACCTTGTCACACGGATTAAGGTGTTTTTTTCTTCACACACATAAGGGTTAAGTTTCCTGTGTAGTTTTAGTATTACTTTCGGTGTTATTGACTTAGTTTTCTGGCTTTTTAACACACACTACTATTATTTTGAACAGCACATAATTGTATTAATATTATAATTTATTTTTGTCTTCCTAGACTTTTTATGTAATCTTTTTTATTGACTTTGAAATGATGAGTACAATATATGAGCATGGTGTTTTTACTATAAATATGTTTGAATAAATCTTAACTTTGATTAAAATGCACTTCAAAGAAAAGTCTATGAAGCACTACTATTATTTTGAACACAGCTGTATACAAATCAGTTTAACTATAATTCATTACGGCGGCTGTGGTCGTGGAGGTTAGTGCGTTGGACCACTATCCATGTTGCTCGGGTTCAATCCCAGCCAGGGTCTAACACCTAAGAAAGTTTTTCACGTTTGCCACCTCTTTCGAATGTCTGACAAGCAATCAAAGAGAAGCTTCTCAACTCGCCGTTCGGAGTCGGCAAAAAACTCTAGGCCACTTCCATTCGTGGAAAAAGTAACACGCACACACAAATGGTTGCGAGAAGCTAGGCTTGGTTCTGTATAGGACTGCTGACGCCGTAGATTTATTTATTTAATTTTATAATTCATTACACTGCTATATTGAAACACATAATCGTTTGCCTCTTTGAGACCTTTAAACTCACTGATAGTGTTCGTTTGTCACGATCGAACATACGTATGCACGAATCGATCGAACTTGATCACACTGTAAGCGTATTTAGCACAAAACACTAGTTTATTATTTATTGATAAGCGATCTTGAAAACCGCCTTATGCATAGAAGCACCATTGCAATACGTACATGGTCTGGTTGTACTCGTCCTTGTAGATTGTTTTGTAGAATCCAAAGTTAACCGACTGAATGCCACCGTTGTAGAGTATCCCCAGGCGGTATTGTTCGCCGTGTTGAAGATTCAGTGGTTCTGTTGACGAGAATATCCGCAGTAAATTGGTTCGATTGTCATGTGAGTACTCGAGGTTCTCGCGATGTCGAGCAGAGCGTATGTCTGTTAGACTGACTACCATATCCCGCAGTAGTTTCGAATGAAGGATGATCTCGTCGGTGGGTTTATTTACCATCAGATCAATGGTTACATTCCCGCTGTAATTCAAAATGTCCTGATGGATGTGGGTGGTGATGTGCAGATAATACCTCAATGGTAGTAGGCTAATCGGCAGGCGTGCTATGATCACATCTGCTGTCGTGTTCGATTTTGACGTGCATTCCCGAACACAAAAGAACGCGCACACAGCGAGTAGCGGGAGAATGGGTTTTTTTCGGATTAACATGTTCACGCACGGATAACAAATTTTAGACTGTGCCCGTTGAATCCGTAAATTCGGTGCCGCAGTCGCCATATCTGCTAAGTGGCCGATAAGGTTCTCATATTGACGTATTTTTAAAGCTATTATTTAATCAAGAGGTGATAGCAACCTATGTACAAGTATCTGGAGACTGAAGTAGACCTGATAAGAGTTTATTTTTTCGGTATACACATACTCGTATCAGCAAGCGAGCAGAGAGGTTTTCCCCTGCGAACAGGTTGTGAGTTGAAAGTGACAACCGATCACGTCATATCCTTACTCGAGTAGCAGCATGTTGGTACTGATGATTGATTGATTTTGTCCAAGACTCTCACGGCTTTCCAGTGCGTAATGTTAACGTTGTTGAAGTTGAAGTTAAACTTTATCGGCGCAAGTGTGACGCAAAGGCCAAGCTTTTAAATAAAAAGTGCGTCGTTCATTCGCATAGACATACATAGAACCGAAATAGGCTTTTTTCATTGACTAGTTATGATTACGGATGGGACAGTAGCGAAGCACATTTCAACAGTAGGCGCTAAGTGATGTAAGAAGACCTCTGGTCAAGTGTACTTTGCAAAGTGTATTTCCTGATAAGCAAACGACAAACAGGCCGGAAGAAGTAGATCAGGGATACATAGCCCGGGGAATTGTTTTGATTCTGAACTTGTATGAGTACGTTATCTCAAGAGAATGGGATTTTTTTGGAAAAAAATCGAAAACGTACATATGTTGTGATCAGAAAACTGTTTGTGCATTTTGATTGGGTATTCTCTGAACTGTATTTGATCAATTCTTTTGTGTGGGATATCTGGTTTGATAAATTTCATAAACAAACCTTTACTTTGCTTTATTTGTAATTTCGCAAACGGATCTGATATTGAAGACATCATTTTTAACTTGGTGCTATTTTTGATATAGTCAAGCAGTTCCTCTATTTATGACCTAGGTTATACAAGCGCTATTGTTTGGTATGTTCGAACCAAATGAACCTAAATAATAGTATTTTATGTGAGCTGTTGGCTTATCTGAGAACATGAGGTCAAATGGAATACACAATACCTTTACGGTCAAAAATGAGGCGTGTTTTAATTAGTTCATCTCAACTTTATCTCCTTCGAATCTGATTACATCGACCTCAAAGTTATCTGTCTTACGTAATGAATGGCAGAGGACTTTTAGTTAATTTAAAAACAGTCCGGTTCGGAATGTTTGATGCGTTCTTCGAACTCAAATTGGTAATGGTTAAGGACAAGCACCCCACCTATGTGAAAACTTTCGGATAGTGCCTCTGAAGCAGCTAAGTATGTATTTAGTTACACTTCAGTCTTGAAAGGCATGTACGTACATATGTTGGTTGTTACGACAGTGTACTCTCTCAATTATATCTAACTAACTTAAACTCCACCCGCTTCGCTAGGCATTGAAAAAAAAAAAAACGTTTTTTTTAACAATTTGGGTAAGATAAAAAAAATGATTGCAGTGTTTTTTTGTAAATAACATTCTTGTTTTTTTTTTGCATTATCGCTCGTGTAAACAAATAGTTTTCCGACTCGTGAGCATGCAACGTAGAGCTGGCCATGCGAGAAAACTGGATTTTCCAAACTTATACCGCACATTTCTAAAGATTGTCCTTGCGACTTATTGATGGTAACGGCGAGTGCAAGGCGAACAGGGCATTGAAGACGATTACATTCAAATGTCAGATGGAATCATTAGGATGCGAGAAATAAAAACGTCTTCACCTTTAAATTGGTTTTGGTTGGTTGATGTTGTGAAGCATAATATTCGGCGCTGCAATTTTTAGCTGCAATATGCATATGTGGTGGTAATCCTGGCAAATCAAGTGAATTTAAAAATTCTGTAGGATAATTCACTACTTCATCCTGATTCATGATGGTGTCCACTGATTTAAATGTGGATAATGGACCTGGTATTTCTTTAAAAATAGCCTTCTTAAGATCACCGACGTTTTTGTTCCATTGTCTGGAGAATTGCGATGCAGTTTGTAAAATAAAAATAACTACCTAGATATAACACAAGTGAACAAGAAGGACGAGATACAAACAGGGAAAGGAGTAAGAGTTTATGAAATAAAAGTTGCGTTTGTCGAGTCACTTTTTTTTTTGAAGAGTTGCAATTACTGAATCAACAACGGTAAGATTTTAGGTGTTGCTTTTATCTAGGAGTGGCGCGTATCGAGTGTTGCTTTTATTGAGGTCGTACTGTATAAAAATAATAAAACAAACAAAAAATATATATGAATTCAATAAAAAACATCACATATGTACAATGTACTGTACATACATAGTTAAGTTTCGTTGGAGTTTGAGAACTCGAAATCAAAAACTGTTATTTTGATAGGCTACTTCGTTCAGTCTCTTTGAACATTTCAAGATAAAAGTACAACTGAATATGAAAATGACAAAGACAAATAATAGTCCAGTGCAATTAGGTTTATACCTCGGAACCCAGCTATAGTGAATGAATTTAGATGTTTCGGAATTTTTTGAGTCTCTTATGCTATAAAGTAAAAAGTTTACCTTTTGAAACCTTCCGCTAATGTTTTTTTTTTTTTTTTTTAAATTGTCCCATGAAAATTATGCTTCTTCTAGTATAAGTACATTCCTTTTACAGGTCCTTGTGACTAAATTAACTTAATACCAGGAAAACTGTAAGCTGCAGGTAAAAACTTTGTATGGTGAATTTGTAGGTGACGTCATGGCGCATGAAAATAATATTAATAAAAAAAAAATCATTAGCACACTTTTCCGAGAAAAATACGATTTTCACTAAAATTGAAAAAATCTGTGTTTGAAGACCAATATCCCAAAAACGAGATTACAGACGGTAATAGTTTTTAACTGTGATAAGCACTAATCAATTGTCTATGAAACAATCCCACCTTGGTTGCTCTAAGTTTAATACACTAGAAGTTGTAATAGAAGAACTGTTGGTACCTACTTCAATTAACTTTTTTAAACACCCTGTAGCTCAGTGGGTGCTCAAGATAGACCCCCCCTCCCATACGATTTTTTTCATAGCGTGAACCAATGACTCTGATCCCAAAATATCTGTACCCCGAACCGGACCACCCTGTATAGTAAGAAAAAAAAATTGATTTTTGATTTTTTGCTTATACTTACGGATTTTAAGAATTGCGGTAATTTTTAATGGGTAAACTTTTTAGTTTATGGTATTAGCAATCGAACAAAAAAAAATCATTCAAGTCCATTCACTATAATTGGGCTCCGTAATATTTCATTTATAATGACTAATTGCACTGGACTATAAAGAAAGAAGAATTGTTGCAACTATTTTTTAAAAAGAACAAAAC